>JADRCH010000012.1:16435020-16507520 GCA_019843965.1 Rhynchomys soricoides
CGGGTGCATATGTGTAGTGTATATGCCTGTACGGGTGCATATGTGTATGTGGAGGTTTTTGAACAACCTTCCTTCGCCAAGTGTCATGGCAAGCCTGCCTGTTGTCACCTCCCCATTGCTAGAATTGAAAATATGTGCCACCATGCCCAACTTTTTTACATGGGTCCTGGGGATCCACCCCAAGTCATCTTGCTTGTAATTTACTAAATGAGTTCTCTCTCCAGCTTATTTGATCTTATGGTTTTTAGTTTATTAGAGAGCACTCACCCACATCCTCAAGGATAATCTCTTTCATTAAAGTGAACCTGTTGTAGCTGTTCACCATGTCTACAAAGTGCTTTCATAGAAACACATGGATTCATGCTTGACTAACTGACTTGGTCCTGTAGCCATACTGTGTTAACTAACATCACACCTCTCCCTCTGTTGTTTGGGAAAGTATGCATGGCACAACATCAGTAATATTGTCAGATCCCTGCTAGTTCATATTGTATAGTCCATACAAACACCCCACAAAATAAGACTGACATCTTATGCTTGTATTCAGGGGCAGGAAGGTGATACATCCCTTACAAGAAATAAAGTCCCAGAACTGAGCAGTATATGATTCAGAACTAAAATAAGTATCCTAACACCAATTTAAAACAAAACAGAAAGAACAACAGGAATCCAGAGGAGGGAAGAATCTTGTGAGTGCATTGAAAGAGAAGAGTCCCTTTGCATGTGTGTGTTGGCGAGGTCTGTCTATTCGTGCTGTTATTTTGTTGCAGCTCTTCACTGGATGACAGTCACACCCCAGCAAGGCACTTTCTCTTTTACCTTCTCATTCTCTAACTTCACAGCTCAGTTCGCCTGTGCTGTTGAGGCTGGCATTCTTGGGGGAATGTTTGGTCCCTGCTGTCCCCACATTCCTGTATGACAAATGATAGATCTACCTCCTTTGAGTCACCATCCTTAGCTACCAATTGAGTAGGGAGCTTATTTAAGCTCTTTGTATTCAGTATTGTATTTCGCTGACTGAGAATTCTCTACATTTCCCTTCTTTTGTGTACTTTGATCATCAACTATAAAAGTTACCCTTAGGAACCCAGAGGACTTTATGTGATTGCCCATATGCATACACACATGGACACATTCACATATGATATTAGATACTAAAAACACAGTATGTAAGAAGGAATGGATAGGAAATACATTCTCAAAGTTTTGCTGTACCTGCTGGAGTGGTCTCGGTCCTCTTAGTTCTCTTCACTCAGCCAACTGAGTATGGCCTTGGGCCAATCATGTTGTCTTTGGAAGGATGAATTTACGATTTGAACTGGGGTTGGACAAGCCTTTAAACACTTGTAATCCTTAAACCATTGCTCACACAAAACACATTACTACCCCAAAGAAGGGCAAGGCTAGAGGCTAGAATAAACAGAGAAATGTGTTTACACACTCACACATGCGCATGTCTGAAACTCATTAAAGCTAGAGGCTGGAGCAGACAGAAATGTGCACTTACACATTGATACACATCCATGTCTGAAACTCATTAGCTTGACGTTTCAGTTAGCTGTCTTCATGAAGGCTATGGAAACTCCTCAGATGAATGTGCAAACGGTGGTTTCCAGGGAGTGGAATGATACCTTTAAATGCCCTGAAAATCTATGAAATTTGAGGTATTTCATCCACAGGCTTTCATCAGTCTGAGCTTTCTTCCAAATGGTACTTGCAGAAGAAACATGGACTGAATGTGTCTTGCTGTAGTCTGATCAACCTGGGGATACATAGACTGGAGAGTGTAAGGGTTCTGACCTGCACCAGCTTCCCAGTCCCTTATACTACACAGCTGCACACAGTTCCATAGTTGAACACACCTTCATTTTTGCTGTGTATATGGAAGGTAGAGACTTTTCCATAAACTGGACCGTATTGTAGTATGATTCTATAGCCAGTGGTGTCAATTAACAATACTTCGCATCTTGGTATGAAATGCCTAATACTTCCAGAGCTGAACAGTGTGAATAGTATATAAGCAGTCCCCAAAATGATCAGTCTCTTTGTGCTTTTTTAACTCATTTTTTTTTTATTCTTTTTCATCTTCACATGGTGTATGGGCAAGGTAAGTACCATGTAATCTATTTGCTCATGGATCTAGTTGAGACATCCTGCTTTGGGTGTCTGGTAAAAAAATGAGACTGTATCCCTTATAAAGGACTTTGCTGTGATTCAAATGTATTTTCATAGACTCATATTTATTAGTAGCCTCAGATAAAACTATCTTATTAGAAGAAGCTATTCATTCTTGTGATGACATGTAAATAGAATTTTAATACATAAATGCAGTAATTATCATTCTCATCTGAATTTAAACTGCCATGTCCAGAAGCTATAATACCACAGAATTCTCTTTTTAACATCTGCTTTTAATTCACATACTATTTAATGGAGACTTTTCTTTTGCCTGTGCAAACAACACAAAGCAAAGCTGAGAATCAAGATCTTCCAGCTTCTTCTTTTACACAATGTTTTGTCAAGGAAGTTGCCAAACCAATCCATCATAAGGAGGTAAGAAACTCCTAAATAAATGCCAGTAAAAGGAAGAAACTTAGTAAGATTAATCATCATTTTAATTTATAGTACTCTTCCGGAGCCACTTGCATAGCTTTCCAAACATTTGAGCTAAAATGCAGTTTAAACTACTAGGAGACAGATATGTAAAGTTGCCGAAAGATAAAATATGAGCCTCATACCATGGCCCTTCATATTCAGAGATGACACATTCATATTATATAGTTATCAGCTCAACAAGTTTTTACTGCATTTTATTTGTTCTCCCCAAAGCCTTATTTTTGATAGATGATGCCTAAGATATACAGGGAGCTTCCTTCCAATATCCTGTGAGTGATGAAAGGCAAAACAAAACAATTTATCAAATCACACTGCATACATCCCTATAAATTTGGAGAGTGATGAATCTGTAGGCTCATAGAGTGTGGCATGCCATGTATTCATCAAAGGTAAAGCCTCAAAATATCTCAAGCACTGCAGTTGACAGGATAGCTGTTCTTGCTTGGGAAAAAGAAAGAAAAGGAAAGAAAAGAAAAAAGAAACTACCCTCTATAGCTGTTCTCATACTGTTAGGGCTTCCAGGAAGATTAAACAATGACATGAATCCACTGGGCTCAGACAAATAGAGAATGTGATTGTGACTGGGTCAAGATAAACAATTTAAGAAAGTTAAGTGAGGGTTTGAAACCAACAACTCTATGCTATGCTGTTTAGTATTTATAGATGATAAAGAAGATGCAATAAAACTCCTTTCAAGTATAAGAAAAGGAGCAGATACATTTCTCTATCATTCTCAAATAAGCAAAAGTAAGTGGTTTCTTCTCTCACTGAGATTTGACAAGTTGGGGTAAGAAACACACTCAACTTCCTTCCATAATGTCAAGGCAACCACTTGATGCACACCTAATGGTGAGTTTTACTTTTATCACTTGATCAATAAAATAATATGTCAGTACAGTGTAGCATCGCAATAGATAATCTACTTTTAGGCTTCATGGCCTGAAGATTTTTAAAGATTGCTGTTGCTATCATGTCCTGAACCACTGAAGTTGTTTCCTGGGAGTAGCATAGAACAGTGGTAGTCTTTTAAAGCCCTTCTGTGTTGAAATTGGAGACATATCATCTTTTTTTTGCTTCTGTTTGGCTTCTTTCACTGATATGTTACACATTAGCACATTTTCCTTTTGCTCTTAGTGGTTAGCAGGATAGTCATACAGGACTATATCATTCTGCTCAATTTCCAATTACTTAATTATTAGAGCAACATTCATAACTTTAAAGTCACTTTTAGTTTGCTTGTTTTCTTTTATGTCTATAATTCCATCCACACAATTTGATGCATAGTGGAAGTTGGCTTTTCTGTCTGTTTGTTTATTTGCTTTCTCCTCTAGCCATTGATAAAAACATTACCCATTGAAAATAAATATCTATCGATAATGAAAGAAAATATCTTCCAGATTGTCTTAGTTTAAGTTTCTATTGCTGCAAGGAAACAATATGACCAAAAAGCGAGTTGGGGAGGAAAAGTTTTTTGGCTTACACTTCCATATTTCTGTTCATCATTGAAGTAAGTCAGAACAAGAGCTCAAACATGGCAGGATCTTGGAGGCAGGAGCTAATGCAGAGGCCATGAAGGTGTACTGCTTAGTGGTTTGTTTCCCTGTAGCTTGTTCAGCTTTATTATAGGACCCAGGAGTACCAGCCCAGGGGTGGTACCACCTACAGTGGGTTAGGTCCTCCTCCATAAATCACTAATTTAAAAATGCCTCACAGCTGTATTTTTTTCTTTATTCGTTGTGAGTTTCACATCATGCATCTCAATCTCACTCATCTTCCATTCTCTTCCTATCCGCCCTCTGCCCTTGCAACCTCCCCTGCAATATAAACAAACATACAAAAACAAACCAAAGAAAACATCTTATCGTGGAAACTTCAGTATGTCACTCTGTGTCACACAGGATTTCTTTTAGTTCTTACTTCATTACTTGTAAATGTTCGTTCCAATGTGTCGTTGGTCTGGTTAGAAACCTCTGACCTTTGCTATACTATTAATACCCGATCCTTATCAGGTCAGGACTAGTCCTGCTCAGCCCTTTAGACATCTACATGGTCCCAGAAGACAGCCCAGACTAGGGATGTCTGCATGGTCTTTAGTGGCAATATGAGCAGCAATCATTGTCACAGACCCCAGCTACTGCATGGCCACAAACCAAGACATAGCTCTCAGTGATAGAGGGGCAGGGACTTCACCATAGCTATTCCTCTCACCCCTTTGTCTCCAGTTCTGCCTCTCTTCATAATGTTCAAGCTGCTCCATTTTTCTTTCTCTCCCATCTGTCCAGCACATCCTAGAACATTGTAGTGACTCCTATTGCGAACTGCTCACTCAGCTGGTGGGTCTCAGGGTGTATCTGCCACCTGCATTGCTCAACCTGAGTGACATGAAGGTGGGCTGGCCTCTGGGTGTCTTTCCTTGCCCCTGCTGCATGGTATGGTGGCTGGCCAGTCTTTGGATGTTGCCCTCCGCAGAGGGTGAATTTTTTTACCGACAGATTATGTTATGAAGGCATTTTCTCAATTGAGGTTTCTTCCTTGCAGATGACTATAGTTTGTGTGTCAGGTTGGCATAAGACTAACTAGCATACAGATCAATTAGGAATTTCCCTTTAGTGAGAAACCCCTGATCATATGAAAAGATGACTTCTTTCTAGAAGATACTGATAACTCTGAAGCTAAGGGAGAAGAAGCCTATGACAATGAGAGAATTAGAACCCACTCTCTTACAGAGTTTTAAGTTAGTAAATGAAATAAATTTACATGCTAGGGTGCACACATTTCATTTGAAATTTCAAAACTAGGAATGAATGCTACATCTACATAACATAAGGAGTGTGTAGGGGGGCTAGCTAACATTTGCTGTTCACCATTGTGCTTATCATTACTTTAGCAAACCAACTAACTATACTGTTGAGTAACAATGGTTCTCAGGATCAGTTCATGGCGCTGGTTGCAGGGATCGCTGGTGTGTTGGAGAACCCTACTGTTAAGAGGAGCTCTCCACACTGTCTCTCAGAAGCTGGCTCTAAGAGGTTCTTTCCTTCATAGTCATAGCTTCCCTAATACTGCTTACTGCTTCTGCTTCTGTTGCCCCTGTGAAAAGGGAGCCCTACCCTGGTGAGCCAACCTCAAGGCATGAGACTGGGAGAGCCAATGAGATGATCACTTAGCTATGTCTTAGACCCAGATCCAGGGCTTTAAATTTGCTCACCCCAACATCTACCCTATTGATGAACTGCTAAAGTACATGAAGGGCCGGTCCTACCAATCCAAAACTACAAGATTTTCATGACACAAAGCAACAACAGGCAATCTAAGAGGAGTCCCAGTGAGGTTCTAATATTGATTAAGTAGCAAAAGTCAAAGGTCTTATACCAGACCAACGAGTCATTGCAATGAACATTTGCAAGCAAAGAAGTGTGGACAGAAGGGTATACTATGACATGCTGTGACACGGTACAGCTTCCACACTGAGATTTTTTTCTATCTATATTTTATTTTTTTCTATGATTATTTTTTTTCTGAGATTTTTTGGGGGGTGGGTAAGGTGTAAGAGTAGAAGGCAGAAATGAGGGGAGCAGGAGATGAGTTGGATTTGGGTACATGATGTGAAATTCACCAAAGATCTAATAAAATGTGAAGCAAAGAAAAGGCATCAGCTCAAAATTGTTACTTAGGGTGAGGCTTCAGTGCCTACCAATTGAGCTTGCAGACCTCGGAGCCAAACACTATCTTATTTGCTATAAAGACCCATTCCAGCTTCTCTGAGTTGAGATACCCCAGTATCTCTCTCTCTCTCTCTCTCTCTCTCTCTCTCTCTCTCTCTCTCTCTCTGTCTGTCTCTCTCTGTCTCTCTTTCTGTGTGTGAGTGTGTGTGTGTGTGAGAGAGAGAGAGAGAGAGAGGGAGAAGGAGAGAGAGAGAGAGAGAGGAGAGAGAGACAATGTATGTGTTTAAAAAAGAATAATGTTAACATCTTCTAGGAAAGGTGACTATAAAGATTAAATTAGATAATCCATTCAAAGCACTTAACACAAAGTCTGACATAAATGGGTTCTATAAATAATAGCTGGCATTATTAAAGTTGATTTAGATATAAGAGCAGCATGTTTGTGTGTGTGAGAGAGAAAGAGACAAAGATAGATAGATAGATAGATAGATAGATAGATAGATAGATAGATAGATGAACGATAGAGAGGTGATAGGGAATAAAAACAAGCCTATTCAAACTACAATATAATCAATGTATCTGATCTTAAATGCTACCTTGGCCCCACAACACACATATGCAGTGTGTACACACATGCACACCACCCTCTCAGCTGACTTCAGGCAGTGTGTGATATGAGAAACAGCAAGGGGAAAGTCCCTGTAGCTCCTCTTTCACCTTGCTCAAGTAGATCCTTACATTTCCTAGCTTCCATTTTTGTTTCTAATACTGCATAGAAGAATGAGGGACTCTGAACAGAGGTACTGTTGCTGCCTGTACAGGAGTGCTGGGAAGCTTGAAAGAAATTCTATCACATGGGAGAGGGAATAGGCATACATGGCCAAAATGGCACACCAGGTTCTAGAGACAAAATGAAGAGAGCATCCAGCTCTGTCACATTCCCAGTCACTTCTGTATGTTATGAGTAGTTTGCATTAGTTTGCATTTGGGTTGGTTCATGATAGGTGATGATGCATGTCTGTTTGTGTGGGAGGGGCAGAGACAGAGACAAGCATGAGAGCAGGGTCTGGAGAGTCCCTTGTTGGAAGAACCTAACAAGTTATTTACTACACTTTCTGAAATATTGGTTAGATCAAGCATGCCCTCGTCATAAATGACAAAAGAAAGTGAGTCATGGCTGAATACATTTCAGGAGCTTCTGGTTCAGAAATGACTACTGTTGATTCAGCCCTTCCTGCTTTCCAGGGAAATCTCTATTTGCTTCGTCATTTATTTGTACAGCCATGTTTTTGAGCATTTAATGTCAATCCCTGTGCTAAGAGCTGGGCAGATAGAGATAACTATAGGGTGCACGCTTCAAAGGACCAGCCTCCACTTGGAGAGGGGTTCTGAGAAAAGGGTGTCTGGGAGTGTCAAAACAAATGTCTGGAAGTCAAATCGAGCCAAAACTGACAGCCTATGTTCTGCTCGAGACAGCTTTGTAGCTCGTTTTCTCTCTGTTGTACTGTCTTTCTCTTGGATGTGCTTTATTTGGAGAGCTCCAGACAGCTCTCTGTGTTCTGCTTGAGACAATTCTCCAAGCAGTTCTCTTTTGTTATTCTAAAAACTTCTCTGAATAGCTCATCTCTTGTAGGTCATAAGCCCAGTCTTTTATTATATATATCAATCAAGTCATTTAGTTTGGATTCCTTTTGATTGTCCCATGAATCAGCAGTCCATGATCCCAGCCCCTTAATTCTTAGGAGACAACAAACACACATTCAGTATTTAAGAATGAAAATCAAAGCCAGACACATTGGCCTCACTTCAAAGAAAACTGAGGCAGGAGGACCTCTGGAACCCAGAGGCCACAGAGCAGCTTGGCAACACAGCAATTAAAGCCTTGTCTCAAAAAAGAAAACAAAACAAACAAACAACAAAAGAATTCGTTTACAGGGTACATTTAGTATGGAAGAGAATCTTGCTGGGACTCGGTCCTTCACAGTATGATATTTTTCATAAAGTTTTACAATATATTTAAATAGACTGTTCCAATGTAAGCATGTCTAATAAAGACATATATCTCCAGGACAGCAGGGTCCACATTCCAAGTGACACAGCTTAAAGAAGAGGTTTCTGTGAGGTCAACAGAACTGGAATGGGTGGGAGAATTCAAAGTTGGTTTAACAGATGAACAAAAGTCTTGAGGGAGCTGTGGTTTCCAGTCTGTACCAGGCCTGTCGCTCTGAACCCTTTGCACAGTTTTACATGCTTTAGAAGGATTGTTAGCAATGTGAAGCACTTGAACAGAAATTAGCATACAAAGTGCCAGTCAGCCTCTTTGGGAGCAACAGTACAGATCATCTCTGATCCTCAAAAAATAGAATTGAAAACTGGCTTAGTTGCAAGTGGATGACTCCAGAGTTAAATGGATGACAGCACTTTTAAAAGAGACTAAGTTGTCCTGATAGAGAAGACCGGGCTGCTGTTTTCCAAATGTTTGCATGGAGTTTAATTTTCTTCAGCATTTTAATATATGAAACAGTGAGTGGCATTCTGTAAACCCTTTGTGTTTAGGAAAGAAGACTCCCATAACTCACTTGAGACTGAAGCTGGGTGACCAACTGTTGTTTTACAGCTTGGAACTTTACCTGAGACACTGAAAATTCCAGTTCAAGGTCACAGCATGCTCAGTCATTATCTTTTTTTCTCATTCAGCTTCTACGAACCTTCAACTCAAGTTTTGGAAAGTTCCAGAGTGTTTTTCCAACCTCTTACTAATCAGTGCTATGAGTTTTCCATGTTAATGTCTCCTCACAGCAGAGCCAAAGTCAAGGGTTGGTGTTTGCCCATGGAATGGGTTTCAAGTTGGGCCAGTTATTGGTCAGCCATTCCTTCAGTCTCTGTTCCATCTTTGTTATTGTGTTCCGTTTAAAAAGGACAATTTTCAGGTGGAGAGTATTGTAGGTGGGTTGGTGTCATTTGACTAAGGGTTTATCTATCTTGTTGATTTTCTCGATTTTCTCAAAACAACCAGCTCTTGGTTTTGTTGATTCTTTGTATCATTCTTGTTGTTTCTGAATGTGACCATTTCCTGCTGTCTGCTCCTCTTGGGTATGTTTACTTCATTTTGTTCTGGAGCTTTCAGGTGATGTTAAATTGCTAGTATGTGATCTCTCCAATTTCTTTTTGTTTTTAAATACTCAATTTCTTCACAAGCTTTGTTTTATTTTATTTTTTTTTAAAGATTTATTTATTTATTATTTAGATGAGTACACTGTAGCTGTCTTCAGACACACCAGAAGAGGGCATCAGATTCCATTACAGATGGTTGTGAGCCACCGTGTGGTTGCTGAGAATTGAACTCAGGACCTATGGATGAGCAGTCAGTGCTCTCAACCGCTGATCCATCTCTCCAGCCCTCTCTCCAAGTTCTTTATGAGGGCACTTAGTGCTATGAATTTTCTTCTTAGCATTGCTTTCATTGTGTCTCATAAGTCCGAGTATGTTGTGCCTTCATTTTCATTGAATTCTAGAAAGTCTTTAATTTCTAAAATCCTTTCTGAAATTCATGATGATCTCTTTTTTTTTGTTTTGTTTTTGGTGTTGTTGTTGTTGTTTTGTGTTTTTTTTGTTTTGTTTTGTTTATTTAGACAGGGTTTCTCTGTATAGCCCTGGCTGTCCTGGAACTCACTCTGTAGACCAGGCTGGCCTCGAACTCAGAAATCCACCTGTCTCTGCCTCCCGAGTGCTGGGATTAAAGGCATGCGCCACCACTGCCCAGCTCATGATGATCTCTTATTTGTGATCCTTATAAAATCAGAATCAAAAACTAGATCACACAGTTGCAACATACAATGGCAGAGAATACACATTCCCATCCTAAAAGAGTAGAAAGGGGCACTGTGAGGAAATAATGGACCGAAGAAAGACCAAAGGCCAGCTGGACAAACTCCAAATTCGGTATCTCCATTTGTGACATCAAAGCACCCTTCAAGTCTCCAACTCCATTCTGCTGTGATGACTGCAACATAGCTCTCTCGGGCTACCTCTGTTCCCTGTTAGCGGCTCTCCTCATCAAGTATCCCATGACTCTGGCATCTCCAACATCTTGTGGTCGCCAATGAAATCTAGGCTTCACCTTCACAGCTTTATGTAATAGACTTTATGCATAAGTCCTAATTGACTGCTGAGGGCCCCAACATCAATTACCATCACATTGGGGACTGAATTTCAGCTTGGAATACGGGTGACAGAATTCAATTTAGTCTATAGCAGCAGCCAAGTGCAAAGGGAGACCTATCTTAAAATTGCATATTGAGGGTGCGTTTCTCACCTTCCAAGGTTGTTCACATTGTCTCAAGAGTTTTCCACATATACTTTAAATTCCGAAGTCTTTATGTTTTTCTGCTTCTCCCTGATTCTCTCCAAAAGATACATGAACACCTTTTCTCCTTTCATCATTATTTACAATAACCACGAGGCAGAGTAATCTGAGGCTGTTCATAAATAGGTGAGTAGATAAAGAAAATACTGATATACACATAAAAATATGATATAGCCTATAAAAGTTAGAGAAGTCTAACTTTTTTTTTTTTTTTTTTGGTGTGCATGTTGGATTAGAAGAGTGTGGAAAACATTGGTGCTTAAGGTGAGACATGCAAAAGAACCATCTCTATATGTGGCTTTAACTCAGTGGCTGTAGCTGAGAATGTGTTTCTTACTCAGTCTCTGTGTTCAATATGAGTCATTAGGTTCATCCCACATTCTAGATTTATGTAAAACCTTCCACAAAGGACTATCTTGATTTGTGAAAACAACACAAACATTGGAGTGCCTTTACTGGTGTGTGTCATCATTCCTTGCAATGCATGCATAGGTCAAGGAAAATCATGTGACTAAGCTTGGCACATGTGAGTTCCCTCCGGCCGAATATCTGATGGGTGTCAAGTCTTCATCTTTTTTTACTTGCAGACATTACAGAGACTTTAGATCGATGTAGTTTGTATGAATCATTTGTGTAAACAGTAAACATTGCCGTTTCTAATCTTGAACTACTTTGATGCCACAAATCCTTCAAGCTCTTCTTCATTTTGCTGCAACATAAAAACCTGGATCTCTGACTGGGTGGTATTGAATATTTTTAAATTTCTTGGCTCAAATGTCCTCCTCTTTTTTTCTCTAAGTGCCTTATCTTTGTGTTATTTGTCTTTGTCCACAGATGGCTTAAAAGAGATATTTAGCTAGACCAAGATGCAACCCAAGATGTATCTAGCGATCCCTCTCTGAGTATAGCAGTGGAAGAAAGGTATTCATATACTGTAGGGTGTGGAAGCCCTTTAGGCACCACATTCTGGCTGGTGTAAAGTAAATCATTTTGTTTCCATAGAATTAATGCTGTTTCCAAAAATTAGCTCTCATATGGCTCATTCAGGTAACCTGTGTTGAATATGAAAATTAGAAACTTGTTCATACAATTTTATTACATTATGGTTTATGAATCACAGTGGCTATGTGCCAGACTCCCTTTCAAGCTAAGTGGCCTCTTTGCTGTGCTATTCCAGCTGAGTCTTTATTTGAAGTGTCTATTCATCTTGGCTCATTTAGCCACACACAGAAGTTGCCCTATGGGAGATAACATCTTAAGTTTATTTACTTTATAGAATTATCACTTCTGGGCTCACTGCAACTGCAAAACATATCAGGAAAGAAAATCACATTTCTGAATGACAGGATTCATACAATGTTGACAAATGCCTCTCTTTCCTTGTTACAGAGAAAGCAAAACCTTTGATTATGAATTAGGAAGCCAACCCATGCTTTTTTCCCCCTCTTATTTATTTATTTATTTATTTATTTATTTATTTATTCATTCATTCATTCATTCATTCATTCACTTTACAACCCAGTATCAGCCCTTCCTCTCCCCTAATTCCTTTTCCCTCATCTCTTTTGAGAAGGGGAGCCCCCCTCTGGGTGTCACACCACACACACACACACACACACACACACACACACACACACTAATATAATCCACCCACCTCTGCACATTAAGTCACTGTGGAACTAGGTGAATCCTCCCACTGAGACCTGAGAAAGCTGTCCATTTAGGGGCAGGGGATCCTCAGGCAGGCAGGAATCAGGCTCAGGGACAGCCCCTGCACCAGTTGTTGGCGGTTCTGCACCAAGACCAAGCTGCTCATCTGCTATATGTGTGTAGGAGGCCTATTTCCAGTCCATGCTTACTCTTTGGTTGGTGATTCAGTCTCTGCAAGCCTCCAAGGGTCCAGGTTAGTTGCTCTTCCTGTGGAATCCTTGTCCTGTTTGGGTATCTCAATTGATTTCCCAACTAATGTTTGGGTGTGAATCTTTGCATCTCTTTCTATTGGCTGCTGGGTGGAGCATCTCAGAGGATGGTTTTGCTAGTTTCCTGTCTACAAGAACAACAGCATATCATTAATAGTGTCGATCTAAATTTGGGGCAGTTATTGGTTGGTCATTCCCTCAATCTCTGTTCTTTGTCCTTGCCCATGTTGTAGGCATGGTACATATTGGGTCAAAGGTTTTGTGGGTGGTTTACTGTCCTTGTCCCTCCAAAGGGATTCCTGCCTGGCTTTAGGAAGTCTGGCTATGCTTTTGTCTACTGGTTTGTGCCAGCAAACTAGATAACATGTGTGAATCCCTCCAGTTGCAGGACCCTCTTCTGCTGATGGAGTTTTTCAGAAGTCATACAATTGCCAGCAAAAGCCATTTAAGAGTTTTGTTTGCAAAATCAGAAAATAAAATTTTTTCTTCATATGCAAAAATGGTACAGAATTGTCAATATTACCTCAAATCAAGCATTTTGCCAACACTATCTAAATGTTAACATTCCATAGAATAATCCTAGCTCTTACTGCACCTAATAATAGAAATTTAAATATAAGTCATGAGAGGTGCTGTCTTAGGGCTTTACTGCTGTGAACAGACACAATGACCAAGGTAACTCTTACAAGGACAACATTTAATTGGGGCTGACTTACAGGTTCAGAGATCCAGCCCATTATCATCAAGGCAGGAGCATGGCAGTATCCAGGCAGGCACAGTGCAGGAGGAACTGGGAAGAAGACTGACGTTTAGACACCTAGGACGAGGGTATTAAAGCCCATGCCCACAGTGACACACCTACTCCAACAAGGCCACACCTCTAATAGTGCCCCCCCCCCGAGTCAAGCATACACAAACCATCACAGGTACATACTTGTCTCACAGTTGAAAATGAAATTGATCATAGAGCATTCCTCATACGTTTGTCATAGGTTCTTTGAGCATGGTTTGCAGACCATGGGGTTCCTCAACTTTCTTTGTATAATTATAGATGCATCTTAACTGATACAGCTGTGCAATCCTCAGCACAAGTTTAGAACACTTCTTTCAGCCCTCAGGATTTCCGTATGCTCATTAGTTCTTCATCGCTAATTTTACTTAACACACCAATAGAACGCCAATCCATCCTCAGCCTCTAGCTCATCTCTCTAGACGTTCCATATGAAGGCGAACATGTATCAGGCATTGAATTAGTTTGATTTTTCCTAACAGTAAGTCTTTGTGTGGGCACATATTTTTCTTTTTCTGTATAGCGGTATCTTAGAGTGGAATTAATAGAGCCTGTGCTTTGTGTATGTAGACTGTTACAAGGGACTGCTGGACTCTTTGCAAACAAACTGTACTAATTTACATTCAATGTGCAGTAACTCCAGCTCTTCTTCATCATAATTTTGCACAATTATTCTTGTTTTTGCCATTGTCCCCACCAAGTGTGCAGCAGTATCTCATTATAGCTTTTAATGTTTGTTTACTCCAAAGACTAAGGACACAGAAGACTTTATGTGCTTGTTAGCAATTGTGTTCCTTATTTAGTGAGATACTTGTACATATCATAACCATTATTATTATTTTGGTCTTTTGTATGTGCTTCTGTGTGTGAAGATGTATGTGTGCTCATGAGTGTACATGTTCATGTGTGTGGGTGCATGCATATACATGTAGAGTGCAGGGGTCACTCTCAGCTGTCACTTCTTAGGAGCTGTCCACCTAGGTTTTTAGGCAGGATCTTTTGCAGGGCCCTAATTCTTGTCACTGAAGAGAAGCTGATTAGCCAGAGATTACCAAGTATATGTTTGAGGTGGCTATCACCTCTTCCAAACTGAAATTACAAGTGTGAGGGCAGTGGCTTTCCTCATGTGTGCTGCAGATCAAACTCGGGACCATACATGGCACACAAACACTTTAAACATTGCAGTAAGTCCCCAGCTCCTTTGTCTCTCCCTTAGCATATGAAATAATAGGTTCCCTTAACATATTTTCATATGTAATCTGTTTGTGCTGATTATTTCACCATTTTCTCTCCTTCCTGACCACCCACCACACTCCTATATGTACATACAGTAAAAACTAGGGTCTGCATATAAAAACAAACTTGAAGTATTTGTCTTTCTGAGTCTAGATCACTTTGCTTAACATAGTTATTTCTAGATCTATTTCCCTGCAGATTTCACTTTTGGTTACAGCTGAGTAAATTCCATTGTGTAAATGTAGCTTCTTTTACCCACTCATCTACTGTGAAACACCCGGGCTTGTGCCATTCCCTTGCTGTTGTGACTACAGCATATTACTAGTCTCATTATTAGAGACTAGTAAGGATGCTCTGTATATCCACCCTACATTTTACAAGTCTTTCCCTGTAGCCATCATCTGTGTGTACTTCAGTGTAAATAAGCTGTTTCTTTCCCACTCATTCTTAGAAATGTGAATTTTAATTCTGAGAAAGAAGCAGGATAAATTTTTAAAGGTCTATTAAGCACCATTAAATAAGTGTCCTGGAATGCTTGATGGAGAGCTTTTACAATGGTGGAATGATTCTTTACAATTCCAACAGGGGCTTCTGTTTGCTTAATTTGTGCCCTATTTTCTAGTAGTGCATGGGCCTATTGGAATCCGGCTATTTGGAGGGAGTGAGGAGGAAATATCTAAGTCACTAGAATCCTCATATAATTAATGCTTTCTGTTTACTGGGACTTAAGACATCTGTCTTCTGGGTGTGTTCTGTAGAAAAATTAATAAAATATGGACTTTGGCATCATTTAATTTTTAAATACAAAATAGTAAGTGTGTCATTTCTGTATTTTAATTTTTTAAGCTAAAAACTCGTTATTTAGCACAGACTAGCCTTTGCTTCCTCGGTGCTGCAGTTACATGCCTGCACACTATGCTTGCCAGCCTATTTCTTACTCTAGTTATTACTTCTAACTCATGTTTTGGGAGCGTTAATTTTGAGAATAACATCACGGAAAGCTAAAATCCCCAATGTAATTATAGTTTGTATAAGAAATATACTTCATAAGCCGTGTTTTATTCTCAGAGTCTCCATACAAAATTAAAATAAAATCATATAGCCTCACCCATATAACTAGTAAAGAATTAGCAACATCAAAATAATGAAGTCCCCTTTAAACCACTATGTGGTTAAATCACTTGGCCCCACCAATATATGCACAGCCCTCCTTCAACTGCGAGAGAAACCTAAGCATCATGGAGACTTAGAAGAAAATTTCTAATGCAATAGAAAATTTAACAACAACAAAACAAACATGAAATGAAAAAAACTCCCAGAAGATATACAATTCTTGGAACATAAGAAAAACATCCCAAGTCATTACCTTTAATAGGTAATTAAAAGGAGACAATTTGCATTCATAAAACAAGAACACAATAGAGTTGTATATTATAAACTCAGAGATCACAAAGGACTATTGGACACTAGAAACATAGAAGTAAACTAATTTTCAGAATGGATAAGGTCTAGAAAATGTTTCAGTAATAGGAATACAAGAAAGAATGTTAGAAAATAATGTCATATGAAACAGGTCTGGCCATATCAAAAGCTAGAGTGGGCTGGAAAGATAGAATGAATAATCAATTCTTGTTAAATCAGGCAAAATGGGAGCAGATGAGTTGAACACCATTTAAGTAACAATAATGACGTGAATGATGGGAATTGATATTACCAAGTAAGAAGTAGAAAGTCACAGATAAAGTAGAAGAGCACAAACAACCCTACAAGAATTATACTTGAAATATGTCTCAGGCAGGATTTTAAAATCTGTAATTCCTCTTTAGTGATCACTACATGTGAGTGTGGTGTGTCTTGTCTCCTGTGTCCCATGATCCAGTGGTGATGACAGTGATTTTCCTAAGACATAGTCTCCCATGAAGTGACTAAAATCCATAGCCAAAACTAGCTTTAGAAAATGTCCTCTAGTCTTGTTGGCCATCAGGGGGAGGAGAGGTCCTTGGGCCAGAGGCTGTTAGATGCCCCAATATAGGAGAATGCCATGCCAAGGAGGGAAGCCAAGAGTGGGTGGGTGGGTGGGTGGGGGAATACCCCCATAGAGGTAGGGGAGGGGGAGGGAATAGGGAGGTTCCAAAAGGAAGATTGAAAGGGGGAAATATTTGAAATGTAAATAAAATATCAAGAAAAAAATGAAGAGAAAAGAATGTCCTCTAGCCTATGGCAAGATCAAACATTGTCTTTCTATGTTGTGTACTGTATGATGACTGTAAAGACACTCATTTTGTCCCTCTAACAGTAGCAACTCTTTATTCCAACATTAACATGTGATTTAGGTTATGATTTTATCGAGCAGATGTAGTGCATGGTATAATGGTTGATCTTGATTGTGAACTCTGTTGATTCAAAATCATCATGAGAACATACATTCCCAGAAAAGTATAAGGAAGAAGGAACGTAGGAAGCATCATCCATGGATTGGGTTCTCAACCTTAATAAAAGACAAGAGAACAAGCTGAGTGTCCACATTCATCTCTCTGCTTTCTCAATATGGACAGGATGTCACCAGCCCCATCACACTTCTGTCAGCAAGCCTTCCCAGCCACAAGGAGCTATATTCCCTTCCAACTAGAGGTCAGAAGAAATTACTTCTTCTTTAAGTTATTTCCTGTAAGGTCAGATTGATCAGAATGAAGCTTGTCTTTAGTTGCTACCACAGCAAATGTGGGAACCTGTGATTCTGTTCATTTGGGTGCTGTCTTGCAGGAGGGCACTTTTATGTCCTCATTGACATGGGTCAGTAGAATGCCACTTGATTACTAGACCCTGCCTTTATACAGCATTCTTTATTATATTAAAAACACCATTCATCTCTTTGTTGTTATTGCTCAGACTCTCTCAACTAGTCTTGTTATAATTTAGTTTTCACAAATGCTAATTTCTACTTTTATGTTAAATTTTTTTAATCAAATGATTTAATCAAATATAAGAAATGATGAGTTAATGGGATTGATATCTATGCCATGGAGTTCAATCAAATCTCATCTGTAAAATAAATTAGGAACTGATCATCTCAGAAATTACAAAGTCAGTTCCATGGTTTTCTATTTTTATTAAAGCATTGAAATAACTTTCAATTATGAATTGGTTCCCCATCTTTAGACTGGCTGAGGTTGTCTTGGCTGCCATGTTTCTAAGATCTACTGCTCTTTGAGACACTTCTTTCAGGGTATAATTTACTGAATGAATATAAAAAATTTACTTTACACATTAAACCTTCCTTCAGAGGATCAGTTCATTCTGTACCAAAAACAAACAAAAATCTGACCCTAATGAGAATTCTCAGTGAAATCCAATACTGATGAGGCCCAGAGTTCTTATCCAAAGAAACACTTGCAGATTCCTTACTTTGTCAAGGCATTAGCATAAAGCTTCAAATAGTGTCAGCTTTACAAAGCATGTACTATATAGACTGTTATTTAGATCACAAGTTATTTAGATCACAGCTGGGGTTCCAGCTAGTAGATTGCTTCAAAAATGCATTCTGGGGTGTGAAGATGAATTCAGTCACGTTCTATTGGACTTGCTCAGATTGCATGGCAATGATGGAGGTGTCTGACCACTCAGCATTGCTTACTTGCCTCATACAGAATGCTTTTATCAGAAGCACTTAGATTGTGGCCATCTTTGCTATCAAGACATTACATCTAGTTTCAAGTCCATTGTCACCCAGACATCACCAAAACCTTTCCATTGTGAAGGCCTTTTCATCAGTACAGAACTTTTTAGAAGAGCATGCAAATGCCACCAAAGAACAGAATCAAATCATTTAGACAGCCTGGAAAGTGATATGTTTTATTGAGGAATTTTTCATGTATTTGCTATGAAGCAGAGATTATGTGAACACCAGATGTTGATCACATAACACAAGTGGATTTGTAAGATTATGAGACTGGGCATAGGAGATGAGGGGTTAATCATGGGGCACAATAGAGATTATTTATGGTAATGAATTGCATAATTTCCTAGACAGAATTGGATTAATGTTCGTTGTAAAAAGGGATTATAGATGATATTCCTGGAGTAAACAGATATTAAGCATTTTATTTGTGTTTATATGAGTCACAATTCCTAAAGAATATGCAATGCATGCATATTGAAGGACAAAATGAACTATTCCCTATCTGTACATGTGAGATGCCATGAGGTTTAGAAAGGGTGGGAGACTTGGTGTCCTGCATCATAGGTTTCTTTCACTGAGTAAAAGCCTTAAAGAGCCAGGATGAAGCAATGCCTCCTCCCATGGCCATTGTTTAAAAAATGACATTTCCTGACTCATTAACATATCATCCGAATCTACCCTGAGTCCATAATTATAGCCTCTGGCCTCAGCATCTGCCTTCTATTCTCAGAGTTCAGATGACAAGGGTTTTGATGGTCCTTACTGCAAGTTTTAGATTGATTCTTGGTTCATCAGCATTAGAAATGTTAAAGGCCTCTTTAGAATCAATCTTTGATTCACTAGTAAAATGTATTTATTTTTTACATGAATTTCATGTTATCTCTAAACTATCATTTCCATGTTACATAAAATAACAATGGACTGAAAAGGAAGCAACAGTTCTGTATGATTTTTTTCCAAATATTGTAACTTTAATGTAATGAGGAACCATCAGAACCTCCAAGCTGAGGGACTTCTATGACATTGTGTCTACTCTTCAGAAGCATTGTCTTTGTCACCTGCAGATTAAAAGATGTCAGTGAATATGTTCCTTACCTTCACCACCTAAAACTAAAGGCTATTCAGTTTTCAAAGAGAAGGACATCAGACTTTTGTTTTCATGTATGTTTTTAGGAGAATGCCTTTAATTTGTGTTTTCTGGAGCTAGTGCTCCAGTTATTTCACTTGGGAGTATGTTGTGGGGCAGACTTGGTAACTAAGAACATTTGATCTTGCAGAAGATATAGTTTTGATCCAAACACCAGTATAGTTCCAGTGGTTCCAACACCCTCTTTTAACCCTTGAAGGCCTAGATATAGAATACATATACACACATGCAGACAAAACACACATACATTTAAGAATATTGACAGACCCTGAGTATTTTTTGGGAATTTGGTGCCCCATCTGTGGATATGGACTCAGGGTAGACAACCACCACAGATTCTGCATGGCATATTCCTTCTCCCCACTCTCTAGCACACCAACATCCGTGGACACCATTGACTATCATGGTTATCAAGTCAAGGGGATAGCTCCAATAAGACATTATGGACCTGTATTTAGGAACTACTATACCTTGCAAATAATCTTGGTGATGATTTGCTTTCAAGTGCCATTCTTGCTGGGGTTGAAGATGAGTAATTTCTAAAATAGGTCTTCAACCTCCATGCATGAGTAGAAAGGAAGATGCTATATTGCATCTACCCCATGTTTCTACCTTTGCTTTTAAAAGTTCTGCCCATCAAAAAGCAAGGATCCCATGGCCTGACTATATATGAAAAACTGTCGGCTCTACATACCCTCTTTCCTGCCTGGAAGAGCTCGGGTCCAGCACAGGGAAGCATGGTGCACAAGGTATGAAATTGTACTCAGAGGTACATTTTCTGGAACAGCTACCATCTACAAAGTTAATGTTGATTAGAACCTCCAAGGAGCAAGTTCTCTGATTGTAGTGCATAGAAAACATTACATGGTAGACATTGTTTGTGGTCTTCCTTTCTGACATATTTTCATATTTAATACTTCTGTTTTTCTAGCATCTTCCATGAAACAATGTAGTGTCTTTTCAGCAACAATATTGCATTGTTACCCATTTTCATGGCAGTCTCTTTAGAGAATGGATAATTCTGAAGACCCTTGATACTGATCTTTATAGTCAGGGTATCCTGGGCTAGCTTTACCTTGGAAAAGGTATTATTACTAGTGGGCTAGAAAAGCTAGTTTGGGGCAAATTGTGTCTCTTTAGTAACCATACCAAGTCCAATAGAATAGTGCCTTTACTTATAGAGAAAAACTGCCTTGTTAGATGAAAACCAGAAGAAAACCTAGTGGCAAGATTGATTGAAATCATCTGAAAATTAAAATCACTTCCAAATACCACCTCTAAAACTTCTGTTGCATAATAGGATCCAATCAAAATGCCATAAAAAAATGAATGACACCAAATTCTAGTAACTTACACTTCAATCATAGGAAAAGCAATAAAGAATAAATGACAAAATGGAAAAACAAAAGGTAATAGTAATGCAAAGTAAGGAAAAAACAAAGAATAAATGAGAAAAATAGTAAAATTATTGTTGTGGGAAATAGCTCAGTTGATAAAGAACAGGAGTTCATCCCCTAGAACTAACATTTTTACAAAAATATGTGAGAGTTGTAGTATGTACTTACAGCCCCAGCACTAATGGGAACTGAGAATGAAATTAGATAGATAGATAGATGATAGATAGATAGTGTGCTTCTTATACACACATGCACACACACACATAAATTAAGACATTGGAAATATAATATATTAGAACTGTAACTCAAGGAAAACCATTATTTTAGTTAAAGAGTCTCAGATGGCTGAAACTAGCATACTTAACTAAAAAGGAAAAACCTCAGCACAGTCCAGTTCTCATGTCTATGGCTGAAACTCCCTGTATGAAGAAAGTGGTCTTGCCAAAAACAGGGATGCTGTACAGTTCTTTCCTCTTCTTAGTTTCTCTAATCATTATTTTAAAAATAATATGTAGGTTACAGCTATTAATTTCAACCTTATTTGATACTAAACCCTACATAATACTTCACTGACCTTTTCATTTTGAGCTAGAAAAGCTGTAATAACTGGCTTTTAAGGAACTCATAGTGTCTATGAATAAAGTAGTCAGTTCTTTTTAAGTTATAAATAACTTCCCTCAAAATCTTTCCAAGTACTGAACTTTTAGTGTTATATCTAAATCCTACCAACAAAGCAGGGATCACCTGTATTTCTTCAATGTTATTCTCTAAAGAAGATTTTGCAGTTTACAACTGTGGCTCTCATTTTTTTTTTTTTTTTTTTTAGTTCATTGGTATAAAAGCGTCTGTCACTCATGCTTTCACATATAATCATAGCTATTATAACCCTTGTTGAAAATCTACCCTCTCTCCACTGAGCTGTGTTTGCTAGTAATTCTATTTATGTGTCTACGTCTGGATTTCTTACTCTCCTGTTATCTATGTTACTATTCGTTCACTGATATCACTATCTCAGTTACTGAAGCATTGTTGTCAAGAAGTCCTATTCTCTTCTCTTTCAAGACTGAATTGACTATTTGGTGTGTTTTGTTTTACTAGACAAAATCAAAAGTCTATTTGTTGATATGCACAGGATAATTTATGGGGACTTAAGTATGCTTCCATTTTTTTTTAATCCAGGTCTGAGCTTTTCTCATATAGACTTTGTACATATTTGTTTGACTTATACCTAAGACTGAATTTTTGTAGTAAATTAAAGCATAATATTTCAGTTTGTACTAATATAAATGATACTATATTTTTAATTTCAAATATCATTTATTCATTGCATGTTTCTAAGGAAGCAACTAGTTTTTTTTAAGGTTAACTTTTGTGTTTTATTCATTTTATTTTATGTATGTGTTTTGCCTGCATGTATATATGTATGTCACATGCATATCTGCTGCCTATATAGGCCCTAAATGGTCATCATTTCCCCTGGCCCTAGAATTACAAATGGTTGTGATGGTTTTGCCTGACTCGAATTTTATTTCTGTTCATTACTAACTTCCTAGTTTTTCCTCATCTCAGCAATAATAACCAAATTTATTTGCTTTGCTTATGTGTGTTTGGCCATTTTAGATAGCTCACAAACATGGTGCCATGCAATGTTGTTCTTACAGTAACTGGCTTATTTCACTTAACGTAATGCTCTCAAGATTTACCCTATTGTCCCATACTGCAATTGCCCTCGTTCTACAGCTTGCCCAGTCTTATATCAAATCCGCACACACACTCTACACTTTCTTTACTCATCTGTCAGTGTGTATTTAACTTGTTTTCTTCTTTTAGCTATTGTGACTAGCCTTCCAATGATTATAGAGGTGCTAATATCTCTTCAAGATTCTGATTTTACTGTTTTCAATAAACAATTGGGATTGTTGGGTCATCTGGTAATTGCCTTTTCATCTTGAGGAATCTTCCTTAGAAAGACTTGAAATTCTCCAGATTCTCATGTCTTTTCTTAAGAGAGTGAGTGATGTTTCATAAAATGTTTGGGTTTGTTTGTTTGTTTGCTTGCTTGTGTTTTTTGTTGTTGTTCTTTTGTTTTGTTTTACATTTCTTTGAATTCCTTTCTTCGAATACATGTTGGCCGTTTGTATGTCTTCTTTGGATAGATGCCTATACAAGACCCCAGCATATTTTTTAAGCAGTCTGTTAAAGTTTCACTTTAAATTTTTTATACTTTTTGAAGATAAACTCCGTATCAGGTGTATAATTTGTAAGTGTTTTCTTCCATTCTGTCTTTGCTCTTGGATATGTTGAAACCTTTTGGTTTCTGGTTTATTTTTTGGTCTTGTTGCTTGTGCTTTTGGTGGCAAACCTCTGGAACAAATGCTAAGACAAATCTAAAGGAACTTTTCCTTTAAGTATTTCATCTACTTGCAGTCCATTTATTTTTTTTTTTACATATAAAAGGATATAGATGGGTGTTAGATATTTATATGACCAGGTGATTATTTGCTTTAACCTGTTGATGTAATAGGATATATGATGACTTTGAATGTTGAGTCAAGCTTGAAGACTTAGAATTCTACCTGCTCATGATGTCTAATACTTGTTGAATTTAATTGACAGTTGTTTTGTTGAGAACATTTGCATATGCATTTATAAGGTATTGATTTCTGTGATGTTTGTAATGTTTTTGTCTTGTTTTAGTATTCCATTTATTATCTGGCATCAACTGTAGAGAAGTTCTATCATTTCTTCCTCAGATAATTAGAACTCATGAGTAGTGCTCTCTAGAGCTGGTACTTTCTGCATTGGACGGCTATAAATTATTAGTTCAATGTCTTGGTAGCTAAGTCCTCATTCTTAGCTATTTCTCCTTCGGACAGAACTATGAAAGCCTCCTTAGGGTTGTGTCCTGCAGGACTTTGCTTTTTCACTCCTCCTTCAAGCTAGTTTGTTCTTAGTCTTCTTTATTGGTTAATTTCCCTTTAAATGTCTCTATTAGTTCATGGTTTCTGCAGCAGCTTTTGTTCCTGTTAGCTGTAGTTCTCTCATTTGCCTGACTCTTGCATTACGGATGATGATTCACCTTAAGTCATCAATTTTCTTGTATTCTGGAGCATTCTTGCCTGTGAGCTTGTTCTCTGTTCTTCTTGTGAAGATGGGTGTACTGTCTTCCCAAATTCTTACATACTACATCTGAAACTGCAAGTCTCAAGTTCAGCTTTAATGATAATTGTTTTCATACTTTCCAATAAGTGTTTGGTAAGTTTGGTAAGTTGGTTAATAATGAGCAAATGATTCATTAGAACAGTGAAATCAACTGCTTCTAAATACATCAGAATTTGCATGCTCTTTCTCAATCAACAGGTCTTATTTGAAAGTCTGTGATTT
Source organism: Rhynchomys soricoides (assembly GCA_019843965.1). Taxonomy (NCBI): domain Eukaryota; kingdom Metazoa; phylum Chordata; class Mammalia; order Rodentia; family Muridae; genus Rhynchomys; species Rhynchomys soricoides. Next base: position 16,459,220 of record JADRCH010000012.1, read on the forward strand.
GCAAAGTGCTGAAGTGAGGCTCATAAATTCAGAGAATGAAGAATATGACAGTTAAGGACTGATGAGAGTTGGGGAATTCCATAGGGAAGAGTCCCCGATAGGGCATGCAGTGCCATGAGTCTTTATGAGGTAATGAGAAGTTCTTCTCTGCCTCTCAGTCCGTTGAATTCTCGGCCTTGCCTATGTCCTGTCCTTCATATGTGTAACCTTGCCCCGTTCCAAACACCACTGAGCACTAGACACTGCTTTAACTCCACCTTCCAAATTACCATTGACAGAGCCTTCTGTATGTATCATACCTTTATTGAGTGGCCTGGGATTTAAAGGCATGTGGCCCTCTAAGCCAATGCACAACTTGTCAGAGTTGAAAGACTGCTCATTTCTTTCCTGCATATTGTGTGTTAGTCCAATCACTCTCCTTAGAGAGTCCCAGCTTACCACTGGGAGAGCTCCCTGTTTGGTTCCTTTTCTATTTCTCCTTTCCACTTAATGGGCAAATGCCCTGCTTCTTATTTACTTCCTTGTAAGTCAGTCACTATCTCTTACACCACATATCAGAGATTGTCATCACACTAATCAAACACACACTGGAAAGCTTCTAAAGAATCATAGCCTTTCCTGAGGTCGGCTTTCTGTGTAATGTCCTCTTTACTTACTCATCTGAAATAATCAAGTTCGTTCGTACCTGAACTCTCAACAATTTCATTTAGCCAATGATTCAAAGGATGGAAAGGTTCTTCAAAGCTGTGCACCTCCAGTATGAGTAAAGTAAGGAGCAAGGACTGACAGCTGAACTGCGTACAGAGTGGGTGAACACCCACACTCACAGTCAACTGCAAGCAGAGGAACAGCAGGAGAACCAGCTCTACTTATGTCCCCCCTTTCTTAGTCCCTGTGTGATGCTGAAAGGTAAAGTTATTACTCTCGTTTATTGGTAAAAAAAAAATTGAGACTCTACATTGTGTAGGAGACTTAAGGTTTCCCAATATAAGTTAGCTATACAAAAATGGATTGTTGTTTCTCCATTTCACAAAAGCTACTACTGTTTCTAAAGGCAGGAATCACTCAGTTTTTAGTGATAGTAGTTCAGTCCATTATGGTTTAAAACTTAATCTGTTTTGTATGAATAGTAAGTATAATTTTGAGATATCTGTCACCCTTTTCCTTCCTATTGTCTAAGTTCAGTTGTGTGTATGTTCATTTCTTTAGATTCCTTAAAGTTCCTCCTTGGCAAGATCTCTGAACCCCACTTTCCATCGATGCATCAATTACTAAAGTCTCCCAACACCAACCTCATTTCTAGCCAAAGTGAAGCACAGTTGTGCATGTTTCTTCAGGTCTGCCCAGACTCAAGTTATACAAGGGATTGGCTGCACCTTTTCTTTACTTCATCTTTGGAATCTCTTGTCTTGATGATTAGAAATCGTTTGAATGTTTTGAGGTAGCTTTGCCCAGACGAAATCCATGAGCAGAGTGTTTTAAGAATACAGTTCTAGGCCTGGAGAGATAGCTCAACAGTTAAAGGCTAGGTTTACAACCAAAAATATAAGAATTCAGTTATAAATTTTATCAGTAAGAAAACCTCAGCCAATAAACCTGGCAGCTATGGGAAGAGAAAAAGGATGCTAAAGTTTGGGAACATTGGTGCAAATTGTTAGAATACATACTATTATTAATAGTTTGCTTCTCAATGGATCTAGAACTTTCATTATCATCTGATCACCAAAAGCACTTCTGAAAGAACCTCCCTGACTGTAATTTAACCAGTCCTTGTTAGTTCCTTGTCTCTGACCTGTGGAAATCCAGACTACATCTGTTCTTAGGTGTTCTTAGGTGTGAACTTCACATTTTTGCATATAGATCTTAAGACGTGCCCAAGCACCTGTGGAAAAATTTTTAAATGCTGATGAAATTGTGTGTGCACAATTGTGACTTGGATTTGATCATTGAGGAGACTTAAAATGTACAACAAATTATCTTTTCTGATGCCTTGGATAAATATTAAAAAACCATAATAATCAGATGAGTTATATAGCACCCCATGTTTCTGAAATTTAAACACACACACACACACACACACACACTTCTTAATTTAGAACAGAAAATGTTAAGATACTGCTATAAATACTAGGTCACCTAATCCAAATAATTCTTAAAGATTTTTAATCAATACAGAATTTTCTTCTACCCTGAGTTGATGTGTATGTATAAAAGTGCTTTTTACCAACTTAGAAAGTTGTTACAATGACACCAACACCTAACCTTTAATGACTATAGCAAGATATGAGAATAAGGAATTGATTTGACAAGGATAGACTGTTAGAGAATTACTGGATTTTAAGAAAACAATATATACTTAGTAGCCAAAATATTTAAAAATATATTTATTTTTATTTCATGTGTTTCATGTATGTATGTGCGCGCGCGCGCGCGCACACACACACACACACACACACACACACACGGAATACAGAAGGGGATGCTTGGATCCCCTAGATCTAGAACTCTGGATGGGTATGAGCCACCATATGGGTGATGGAAACTTAATCTGAATCCCTTCCTAGAGTACACTGAGCCATCTTTTCAGCCCTAATAGTAGTCACCAAATATTTTAGTCTCTGTACTTAACTATAGATGTAACATGAAGATGAACTTCAAATAGTGTGTGTGTATTTGACTTTAAATCAAAAAGACAAGGCTTAAACATCTTGTATGCTATATTTGTATTATTCTCCAATATTTCTTTTCAGAAACCTTTGAACTTGACATTTTTGTGTGTAGACCTTAAGGTGTGCCCAAGCACCTATGGAAAAAAATCCCAAGTGCTAATGAAATTGTGTGTGCACAATTGTGACTTGGATGTGATCATTGAGGAGACTTAAAAATCTCACGTCAATATGATTGCTTTGTTCTTTTACTGCATTAACACTAATTGGAGAATATATGGACTATTAAAATGAGATCAAGAAATAGTGTGAACTTTCGGCTTTTAAACTACATCAGGCCAAGGTTCACTCCCGCTTTAGAATTTTATTAGCCACAAGTGGAACTGAGCATCCTACATATTCAGTCAGCAGGGAGCAGTGAGTAATTCATGTTCAAAGTCATGGAGCATGAGTAAGAAAGATAGCGTAGTTGCCCTCTGCCATGTGTCTGCAGACGTTTCTGGACCACCATGGTGATATCTTTCCTCCTTACATAATTTTTACAAATATACTGATAAAGATAGATTCTGTTATCTGCCTTGAATGGGTTGTCTATCTTTTTCCGTAACTGTGTACAGTTCTGACATGGTGCTTAATAATCTTAAGCTTACTGCTGCCAGAATAAATACAGCTGTGAGAAATGTTGACTCTGCCAGTGGAAGCCCTACGAAAACTACAGCTTTTTGTTGAATGGCAGCATAGCAGATGACATTAGTTGTGCTAAATTAGAATATGACAAAAGGCCTTACTAAATCTTTTTCATAAGGTAACATTAAACCAGACACAGTAAAAGTAGATCAAGGAAACAAGTTAGTATTTTCAAAGGAAATGCTGTGAACTAGAATGCTTACAGACTTCAAATGATCCTGGAGCAGTAGTGAACAACTTCCAACCCGAGATCTTGCTCTCCACTCGTAATGTGTGGTCTTTTCTTGTGTAATGTTTGGGGGAAACTGGCTGGGGGGATGCTTCAGTGGGTAAAGTGTTTGCCCAACAAGCATGAGACCTGAGTTTGGAACCCAGTACTCATGTAAAAACCTGGGCATGGTGGCTTCTATCTGAACCCAAGCCCTGAATGCATGGTGTGTGGGGATGGCAGGTGGCCCTCAGGAAATTACTGACCACCTTCTCTAGCCAATCAGATGTTTCCCCTGGAAATTACTGGCCACCAAGTCTAGCTAGTGAGTAATCTCTAGGTTCAAGGGTCTCAAAAATGTGCTGGGGAATAGAAGAGAAAGACACTCACGATTGAGTTATGACTGTCTGTGCATGTGCACCCACAAGTTGTATAGGAAGTCAATGGGTACAGTGGTTTTTCTTATTACCTTACATTTCATAAAATTTTAAAAATCGATCTTTGTTGCTAATGTCTGTATTCAAGAAAATAAAACGTTATCCAGGAGTTGGTGCTATATCCCTGTAATTGCAGTACAGATATCAGAAAGCAGAGGTAAGATCACACTGAGTTTGACCAGTCTGTCACAAACATAATTTTAAAAATTTAAAAGAGAGAGAATAGGAGAAAGGTATGAAGGATAAGATCAATGTTTTTCTGCAATGTGACTAATTTTCATGTGTCTGCACATACATACTTAACCAGTGGCATGTACGTTGTATTACCTATAAAATAAAATGCCTTTCAAATAGAGACAGCAAAGTCAACTCAGATTTTATTTTGATCCCATGCTCCCTACAATCATGCTGGCATGATCTGCTGTTTATATTTTGTTTAAGTCTACTGTGTATTGGTGTGTAGGAAACTAAGAATTCTGATCTGGTAAATACAGCTACCCTTGCTGAGATGGCCATAATCTTGACATTTGATTAGATCTAAGCTAGTCATATTTGTGATTGATCAAAATGGAGTTCATATAGTCTCCCAAATGGATCAAAGGACCAAAAAATTTTTGAATATTTGTTTTAAACCTTTCCAAAATAAAAAAGAAAGGATTATTCTGTTTGCCTTATTTTTATCTTATCAGATTGCATTCACCAGATAAGTAACTAAAAGAAATTTTGAAATACAAGTTTGCTAATATCAGAGATTTAAAAGACTGAAGTATTTAAGTCAGTATTTTAAGGAATGAATGTTTCACATATTTAAAAGTTACTTTCTTAGTAATACCTAACAAAGAATCCTATTCATAATCTTTATTTCCATAAAATTATTCATGGAATGATAACAAAATATAAAAGTCAGGCAAACCATGCTGAGGCTTTGAGGATTCCTTTTTCTTTGTGTGGTGCAAGGAATCAAAGATACAGTCTCATGCATATAAACCAAGCAAGCTCTCTAGTTCCTAGCTGTACCCTAAGCTCGATACTGACATTTTTATTGTTCTCAATAAAAATATTTTTCAAGTTAATTTATTGTCACTCTTCTGATTATGTAATTCCAGCCTGATTGACAGCTGGTGAACTTTAGCAACTAAACTATGTGACATCTAACAGCCAGGCATGACTAGAGCTCTTGAATTTGCCCTGGACTGCTGTTACTGTGTTCTATCAGTTCATCCAGAGAGCTGCATTGTTGGGATGTTTTAATTGGGCTCATGGATTGACTCATTTTCCTAGGTGGTTGAAAGCATAGCTGAGAGGCTCCCTAGTTTACAGGAAGTCCTTAAGCAGACACACACCTTTAGGCAAATGGTTTGCTATGTAAAACACAAGGGGTCCTTTGTCTGTAAACAGGAAAAAATACACTAAAGCCTCCAAGGGGACATCAGGATCTAAACACTTTGATCAACTAAATGAAGAGAAAAATGCACAATGAATAGTATGACTTGTTCACTGTAAAGAACAAACTTCCAGGTAATGTATAAAATGTACTAAGGTATTTTAAAAACCTTCAAGTTCCATAGTGCACCATTTCCCTAATGCCTTATCATACAAAAATATAATTGAATCTTATTAAGATTGAATGAACCCATATCCTATATTTGTGGGAAGATGTGTTTCTACATACATTGGGGTTTAAATGACTGAGTCCACATAACTGAGCATCCTATGCTACTATGAAATAAAATCATCAGCAATTGCAATACATTGTTTATAAGCAGTTTAATTCTATCCTAAATTAGACCTATTCCATAGTACCTTGGTTAGTTTGCTTTCTGTTGCTGGGTTAAAACTCTAACCAAAACCAACTTGGCTGAGAAGAGATTATTCGGCTTATAATTCCAAGTCATAGTCCATTCGGGGCTATCAGGACAGGAATTCAAGTAGGAACTGAAACAGAGACCATAACTTGCTCCCCACCCCTCTGGCTAGGGCTTAGATTCAGCCCATTAATTGTCTTGCAGTATCCAAGAACACTTACCCAGGGGTAACACAGTCTACAGTGGACTAGGCCCTCTTCCATCACTTATCAATTAAGAAAACACCCCACGTACATGCCCACAGGCTAATCTTATGGGGCAGTTATCCAACTGAGGCTTCCTCTTACCAGGTGTGTCAAGTTGACCATCAAGATCAGCCATCCTACTTGCCAAACACATAAGCATCAAGCATAAATGTTACTTGAAAATAAGCATAAATAACTGCTAGAGAAAGCTCAGAGATTAAGAACACTTGTGCTCTTTCAAAGGACCCCAGTTGGATTCCCAGTACCCACATGCTGGCTCACAAGTGTCCTAAACCTACTTTCGGGATATCTAATGCCATCCTTTTACCTCTTCAGTCACTTGGTACACAAACATACATGCAAGCAAAACATCCATATACACACAATAAAAAATATATAAATAAAAGAATCGAGTTTAGTTCTTATTCAATCTAGTAGGTAACATTTATAGAATGACTTGTAAAAGACCAAACCATCAGACAGTGGCCATTTAAAAAAAAAATCAACATTTTATCAAACTGACAATTTTCCAAATAAATTCTAAGAGTTAATGTGGTTACCTATTGGTCCTCTTAGCCAGAGACCCTTCGGGTGTACAGTGGTATTCTGATGGGAAACTGAACATGTGATAAATACATCAGACTGTTGAATCCTTATAAGAAAAAAGGTATCAAAAGTTGTTCAACAAAACAGGAAGTGAATGACATACGCATATCCACAGAAACTGAAAAACTTCCTAAGCACAGTCTATGGTGGTGTAAGAATCAATGAAGAGGTGAACTGACAGAATCTGTACAATTCATGCGTTTACTTAGACTGGGTAAATAACTCATGGGTACTAAAGTGAGAATGATTTCAGTTTTCGTTCATATTTTTTCTCTTCATAGGCGCCCTCGTGAACCTCCCTTGATAAAAGGTTGGCTTCCTTATCTTGGTGTGGCCCTGAAACTCAAGAAGGATCCGTTAACTTTCTTGGAAACTCTTCAAAGGCAATATGGTGACACTTTCACTGTCTTGCTTGGGGGTAAGAAGCTCTGCTTTGAGTACTTTGCATGTGTCATAATTTCTTGCTTGTTCTTTGATGTCTTCACATATGTTCATAGGCAAAATGTGGAGTATTCATCTAGCATTGCAGTGCAAATGCAAAGAATGACAATTGTTAGCACAATGATGACCGTATAGAAAACCTGGTTACAGAATACTCTGACATGTCCTAAAGAAGCCAGTCTCCTGAGTTCATTTGGATTTGTTTTGTGTTAGTTTAGGTTATTTGAGATTTTTGTAAGAGTTAGAATGTGGTGTGTGTGTGTGTGTGTGTGTGTGTGTGTTTCTTATAGAACAATTTTAGAAATATAAAGAAGTAAAGCAGACAGCTCAGAGTTCTCATGTCCATGATCTTCCTGTCACAGATTCCCAGCGTCTCATCTCAGTATGGAAATAGATACCAGCTGATGTGCTCATGTGGGTGTATCATTCACAGCCCCTCATCTGCATTCTAGTCTACTTCTTCTGTTCTTTGGCTTTTCATAGGTGCATGATGTCACATGCATACCAGAACAGTACCAAAAGAATAGTTTCACAACTCTGAAGTTTCCACATAATCCTTCCTCTCTCCCTGCTTGGCAAACACTGGTCTGGAGTATATTTCAGCACTTAAACTGTTCAGTGTTCAAAATGCTTTAAAAGAGAAAGACCTACCTGTCCCCATGACTCTTTCTTCTTGTCACATCACAAGTTCTTCCTCGTGTGCTTATATTTTTTCCATTTGGAATCTTTGTCCTTAGCTTAACGCCACATTAAATGTCTCCTACTTTCATCTGGTGTTTTCACCGTTCTCTCACTCTCTTCCTCTCGCCCTGTCAGTTCTTCCTTCCTCCTTTATCCCCCACTTCTTTCCCTTCTCTCCCCTTCCCCCACCCTCCCTCTGTTCCTTACATCTTTCCTTTACACCCTAATCCTCTCCCTCCCCTCCCTCTCCCCCCCCCCGCCCCGTCTCCTTCCTTCCATCTCTCTATCTATATTTTTTAATCCATCTCTGTCTCTGTCTCCTGGATATTTCTAGAAAGTGACTTACCTTTGCTGTCTCTAGTAACTTATTTTCTGGAGTTCTCCTAATGGTACCCAGCCTTTTGTTCTCTCATCCATGGTCAAGGACCGCCTAACTAAGCCCCTTCCTCTTAGTACCTTGATGATCTCTCCTATCTTCCTAAAATGCCCAGTTGCTTCCAACTCTCTTGAATGTGGCTCTTCAGGTTCCCCTATTGATTCCGAGTGTCCTCATGGATCCTTATGAATTCATATCTTTCTCTATCAGTATGTCTTTCTCTACAGCTTCTCTCCTCTATTCCTAGTGAACTAGGGAAGTCTTCTGTAAGCAATTACTGTCCTGAGGATAAACAGCAACCTTCTGTCCATCGTGGCTACCTTGTAAATGTAACTTTGAGGAATGAAAGGACAGGCCCCCAACGTGACTTACCCATCCACAGTTAGTTTTCATTCACCCTTGAACAGGAACTTATTATTGCAACTTATTCTTTCCCCTGATAGCCGACAAATATTTTCCCATGATAACGGCATGAATTGTAATTTCAGAAAAAAATAGAAATGAAAAAAATCATGCATCTTAGAAAGATGTAATATGATCTTCCCAAGACCCCCATTCAGTTCATTCCCATCTCTACTCCCATCCTGCCTTGTGCTTATGATCTCATTAATACACTCACTGCTTGCACGCTCCTCCACACAGACCATGCCTGTGTGCCTTTGACCTGCCTTTTGCCTTTCTTTATACAAGAACGCTGCTTTCACAGGACCATCACTTCTTTCTTCAGTCCTTTCCTGGGCATACTATCCAACATTTGGAACCCCTTCATTGGGGCCCAGCTATCCACAGTACCTCTGCTCAGTGCAGTTCATACCTCAGTGGTTTACTGATGAGCCACCTGTCCATCGCCTTCCTTTTCTGTTAGTGACTCTCTTACAATTTACTCTAGAGCTCAGCGCTGACTGAATCATAATCAATGTTTGATGGGGAAAAATCCCTAACACATTACATTTGATAAATGCTATAAGGTAGATAAAGGATGTGCCTAGCATTTGTTTTTTTCTAGTTGTGCGAAGCAAATAATTTCAAAAAAATAACTTTACTGCTGGGACTAGATGTCCCAAAGGCTGAGTCCCCTTGACCCATAGGGGCTTCCCTGTCACTGTGGAGAAGGGGAGGGGGTAATGGGGGAGGAAATTGTAAGGGCCAGACTGGGAAGAGAGGAAGGAGGGGATATAATAGAAACAATTGGGATATAATGTAAACAAAAAATAAATTATGGAAGAAAAGCAATTAATAAATGAGATCTCAAAACCTGAAAAATAAAACCTTTTAAAATATAATTTCAAATTTCCAATGAGCAGTACAAAAGTTGTTAGAACTTCTAGCTTTTTCTTTTTAAGACCGTATACAAAAGTTGCCTAAAATGATTCAACAGAAACTTGTAGATATTCACTTTTCTAAAGCAAAAACACTGTGTGTGTGTGTGTGTGTGTGTGTGTACATTTTTTTCTCTGCACTTGGGAAATTTAAGCAAGAGTGTATTGAGTTTGAGGCCAGCCAGCAAAATCTTGTAAACAAACAAACAACAACAAAGCAAAAACAAGACTTTATTTTCTAAAAGGGGGGGGCTAGGAAAATAGGTCAGTTGGTAAAGTGCTTGCTGCATGATGCAATGTACTTAGCATCCCAACATTTTGGAAGGAGACAGTTAGCTAATACCAGTCAGCCAGTTTCCAGCCTTTCTCAAATGATGGGTAGCAACTGAGCAACAACAACTGAGGTAGCCTCGGTTCTTTATAAGCACACAGCTTATATTTGTCCACATAAACTCATGCCCATAGACAAATCAACCAAACAAAAGCAATCAATTCATCCTCACAGATGGCCGTAATCCTAAATTCTAAGAAACCTAATACTGACTTAAACACTGATTGCCTAAATAATTTAGTCATCATTATGTGTGGGGGTTGTTTTGTTTTGTTTTGTTTTTTGTTTGCATATTTACTTAATTTACATTTTAAATGTTTTCCCCTTTCCAGGTCTCCCCTATGCCATCCCCCTCCCCCTGCCTCTATGAGGGTGCTCCACCAACCACCCACCCACTCCCATCTTCCCTCCCTAGCATAATGATGCGGTGAACAGCCACCAGTGAATAGGTTCTGATGCCCCACTTTTATGTCTTACACGACTTTGAATACATCCCTATTGAGAAGCCCTGTGAATACACAATTTTGATGCTCAGTTTGTGATATGACTTATTTAAAAATTGAAGGACAAAGTTATCCACTCTTGCCATTGTTATGTGACATTCGTGAGTGTATGGTTTTTTTCAGGGCAGGAAAATGATTGTCATTCCCAAAAGTCTCAAGGGACACAATTGTCACCATAATAAAGAAATGAAAAGGTATAGCTTTCCATGAGAAACCACACAGACTCGTGACCTGCCACAAAAAATAGATCTCTAATTGGTTTTGTGTGTTAGTGCAATGGAATCATTTTCCCTAAATGTCACCCCAGAGAAGCTCCACTGTACATCATTGTCAACTGCTAGAGAAATCTCCCTAATAAAGGGAGTATGTACACAATGGTGATCATTCTCAGTAAATAAGTCAGCTGCTCAACTAATGCTCATAGGTCAACATTCAACGGGAAATCTGCTGAAGACCTTACTAAAATCTTACAATTTTAGAAAATGTATTGAAAATCTCTCTCTCGCTCGCTCTCTCTCTCTCTCTCTCTCTCTCTCTCTCTCTACCTATCTATCTATCTATCTATCTATATATGATTAAGCAACTGACTTGAATTCCTCGGCCTGTGTCTACTCAGTAACAACGTTAACATGAAAACAGCCGAGTTCACTTATTGTCTAAAAGCCAGATTTCTTGTGTATAAGAGACTTCAAGTACATTTATCAAATTATTTTTAATTTTGTAGCATTGACTTCCTAAGGAAATGATATCAAGAAAGATGGGTTATCTAAGGAGGCTGGTGTTAGTAGTCCCAGTCTGCTTCATAAGAGGGAAAAAAAATGAAGTAGTTAGCCAGGAAGGTCTTAAACTTGTTGGTCCCACTTCAATGTTAATGCAGAAAATTATTTTATATTGTATCTCTTCAGACATGGGACTCCTTTTGACATTTACATTTTAGACAAATGCAAACTTTGCAATTCTTAAAATCAATATTTTATATCCATTTCTGACAGCATTCTCCTCTCTTTTGAAAACATTGCAAAGGATATTGTTTGTACATTAGGATCTCTGTGCACTAAGCAGCATGCCTGCTGACACTTAGTATTCATTTACATAAAATCACAGTAAGAAAAAGTGAATTTCTCTCTGAGAATTCATAGCCTTCAAGATAACTTTTCAAAAAAGTCCCTTTGTTCAGAAATTTAAATTCATTTTATAAATGTATATGTATTTTCCTAACTGTCTGATTACAGAACACAAAGAAACTCTGGTTTTACATCTCACATTAGCAGATGGTGGACAGATGGTTTAAATTAATATTAATTTTGGAAAACTTAGCTTAAATTGTTTATACTGAAGATTAAAAGTTGGAAAGACAGCTAAAATCTTCAGGGTTATTGGTACTTCCAAACCAACTTGAAAAGTAAAATCCAGAGAACATAACTAGTTCTAAAGTGATCCACATCTCCTTCAGAAAGATTGAAGGCAGAAGGCAGGAAGGTAGCATCTTGTTAAGGAAGAAAATTAACACTAGAACAAGGAAGAAAGGTGCAGATCTTAGAGTCAAAAGTCACTTTGAACTTTTCAGTGATGGTCCTTTAAAAGACCTTAGCAGGCTTGCTGGTTGCTCAGTTGGTACCATGACAGATACACAAGCACAAGGACCTGATTTTGGATCCTCTGCACCACTATAAAAGGCAAGTGTGGAAAGTGTGTCTGTAAGTGTGTGGACACAAGTGGCTTTCCTGGAGCTCACTGGCCAGCCAGCCTAGCTAAATTGATGAGCCCCAGATCCAATGAGAGATCTTGTCTTCAAAAATAAGATGTCGAGTGATTGAAGAAGACAGCTGGTGTTTATTTCTGTTTTCCATGTGCATGTGTAGTTACAAATGTACATGCACATACCACAAAAATGTATCTACAACATACACACACACACACACACACACACGAAGGCAATGAAAAAAATCACCTGGAAGCTCACTGGCCAATCAGCCTGCCCTACAAAGCAGAAGCAACAAGGTAAAAGGTGAGAGCCAACTTCCACAAGCACAATGTGGTACATGAACTCCCATAGCACATATCTACCTGCACACTAGACAGCACACACGACCAACCAACCAGTCAATGTTTACAAGATGTTACATTTATTTGCTGATTTGAGTCAATTATTTCACATTTATACTTTTGTTAAAAATCTGAAATTTTCTTCTGATAAGGGAAAAGTAAAGAGAGAGAAAACGAGGAGAGAAAGAGATGGAAAAGAGAGAACGAAAAATAAGAAGAATGTGTCTATTTCTAATGACTTGTAAACAGAGCAGAAATCTAGATGTATACAATCTGTTTCAAAAGGCCATGTTGTATTGGCTGATAGTGCCTGGAATAAATACTTTTTTAAAGTTTCTCTTTAGATTTAGATGAATGTTAAAAAAAAAAAAAATGGTAGAAAAAATTCAAAATATTTTCCAAAGACCATGATTTACAAGTTAAACCTTGTATATAGGCTTCGAATTTTTAACAAAACCTAATCATTTGGGAAGAAGAATACATGATTCATCACCTGTGGGGGTTGGGGGACAGCTTTGCTTAAAATTATCTCTTTGAAAAATGAGAAAATAGACTCCCCCCAAACTATTTGTCTGGCAGATGCTAGCAATTTTAATACAGTTGTAATGGTAAAGGAAGTGATTCCAAGTGCTCAGTTCCAATGGGATCTTTTTGTGTCCCTCCCAGCGGCTAAGGAAAGAGTGAATGAAAACAAAACTCTGCTTCATTTGGAGCAGGCAGAGCCAGTATCTAACCAGAAAGAGTGGCTACTCCAGACCTCCCTCACTTCTGCATCACCTTGCAATGATAATAAACGAATAGAGGAAAATGGATTGGATGAAATTCACTTCGAGAAAAATTAATTACTATAAATATATTCTCATATATACTTAACACTTAAACTGGCTTTTTAAAATTGCCCAAATAAAAGCACATTTATCCTGACTCTAGGATTTGGTTGAAAATGATTCTAAATCTTAGTCTTTTACTACACTGATTACTTTTTGTAATGCATTTGGAATTAACAGTAATTGTAAGGGGAAGTTTTCATCTAGGAGAGCTACACACACTCACATACACACACACACACACGGAGGGGGGAACGGGGGGGAGAGAAAGGGGGGAGAGAGAGAGAGAGAGAGAGAGAGAGAGAGAGAGAGAGAGAGAGAGAGAAACAGCAGACAGAGACAGAGAATTGAGTACAGGTAGTAATAGCTGAACACAGACTCTGCGAATTATTCAAATGTATGTAGAAAGTTGGAAGGAAAGACTTATTCACTGCCCCTATTGCATGCCATTGAGATGATATTTCTAATCTTCATCTTACAGGAGTACTGCAGTGAGAAACCAGAGCTGAGTGAGGCTGAGCAAGAAGTCCAGGCTTTGCTTCTCAGCTGTCTCAGCTCTCTTAGCTGATGAAGAAGGCACGGCTTCCACTAGGAACTCTGATGGTTTTTGGCAGCTTTGAGAGACCAGCCCCAGTGAACAGTGAGGTTTAGAAGTTCAAGAAATTTAAGCTTCCAGAAAATATTCACATTACCTTTTGTTTTCAAAGGGGACTTAGTAGGCCTTTGAGTAGAATGGATCTTGTTAAAATTGCTTAATAAACTATTAACTTCTTAATAATGTCTTTAATTTTGATTTAAAGATTTGCAGAATTCAGGTATGTATTTTGTCTTACTATCAAATAAACTATATTCTTTTTCTTTTTTAGGGAAGTATATAACATTTGTTCTGAACCCTTTTCAATATCAGTATTTAATGAAAAATCCCAAACAGTTAAGCTTTGGGAAGTTCAGCAGACAACTATCAGCGAAAGCCTTCTCTGTCAAGAAACTGCTAACTGATGATGACCTTAACGACGACATTCACAGAGGCTATCTACTTTTACAAGGCAAACCTTTGAATGGTCTTCTGGAAACCATGATCCAAGAAGTAAAAGAAATATTTGAGTCACAACTGCTAAAAACCACAGATTGGAATACAGAAAAGTTATTTGTATTCTGTAGCTCATTGGTATTTGAGATCACATTTACAACTATATATGGAAAATTTCTTGCTAGTAACAAGAAACAAATTATCAGTGAGCTAAGAGATGATTTTTTAAAATTTGATGACATTTTCCCGTACTTAATATCTGACATACCTATTCAGCTTCTAAGAAAGGCAGAATCTATGCGGAAGAAAATTATAAATTGCCTCACATCAGAAAAACTAGCTCAAATGCAAGGACGATCAGAAATTGTTCAGGAGAGACAAGAAATGCTGAAAAAATACTATAAGCATGAAGATTTTGAAATAGGAGGTAAGAAAGTACTGAATGATCACTTGCTAAAATAAAATAATTTACAGGAGACCTTTGAGATAAAAAGATAAAATGACGTCCTTGAAAATTTTTTATGCTCTTTCTAATTGGCTAATGATAAAATGTTTTATTCTGAAACAACCTTCTGTGATAATTGATTTTTTTTTTTTTTGCTGAGGTGGTAAAACAAGATATTTAATGATGATAATGAGAAAGAATATAACTAAGCAGCATTTACTCCTTTATCTCATCCCCACCTTCCTGCAGCCCCTCCCCCGCTGCAACATGTATTACATTTTAAACTATTCTCATTAAGCAGAAAATTAGACTTCAGAAGCCTATTGGTTCTCATTAGCATGCACTGATCCTTGGCTGGGTCTGTGTCCTAACATCTTTTAATTAGCACACTGCAAATCTAATCAGTGTAATAAACGCTATTAATCTTCCTTTTCACTTATTCTCTCCCAGCACATCATCTTGGCCTTCTCTGGGCCTCTCTAGCAAACACCATTCCAGCTATGTTCTGGGCAATGTATTATATTCTTCGGCATCCAGAAGCCATGGAAGCCCTGCGTGACGAAATTGACAGCTTCCTGCAGTCAACAGGTCAAAAGAAAGGACCTGGAATTTCTGTCCACTTCACCAGAGAACAATTGGACAGCTTGGTCTGCCTGGGTAATTTATTTTTATCTGTTATGAAGAGAAGAAGGTAGCTCTCTGCAAACTCAGTTTATCACTCAAGGCTGTTTACCAAGAGGTGAAGGACACAGCTGCCTAATTGACATAATAACACCCAGTTACATCAATTATAAATTATATAGTTTATAGCTGTAGATACTCTCATCGCATGTAAACATTAAGGCCTAGCTAATTAACTATGCAAGGTATGCAAAGGGCTAAACCAAAGCTTTGCAATTATTTGGGGGGGGGGGAGTGTGTATGCCTATTATGTCAATTGACTCTGAGCATCTGTTGGTCTGCTGATGCCTCCCAAACACTGCTGTCCTGTCTTGACAGAGAATGATTCCATAGCTGAACAGGAAAGTGTTTTCAGAGAGGCAGCGTGCATGCACAAATACTTAATCTTCCTTAAATGGTTCCCGCTTTTCACGCACAGGTCACAGTGTTTTACATAGCTTGGGGCATACAGTTCTTATCATTGTAGTGAAAATACTTTTCATTGTACGTTAGTGGTTTAAACACTCAAATAGAAAGGAGCAAAGCAAAGAAAGAGGAAGGAAGGGAGGCAGGGACAAACGGAGGGAGCAGTGTGAGGAAGGGGAGGCGGGTAGAGAAGGGGGTGGGACTAACAAAACAGCTACAAACTGCTTCCTTTAAATGTCAATATTCTTTAAAAATTCTCGCTGTTCTAGGAAATAAAAGGAAACACTATATGGCAGGTTTATCTGTGGCCTAGACTAGTTGGTTGTTTTTGCTCCTCGCACGGTTTTCCTTTGGTTTTACTCATTAGCCTTGCACTTGCCATGAACCCTGGATCTGCCTCAGGTGTGCTTTTCAATTCCTGGGTTTGCCCAGGCTGCTTCTTGCTGTTGTGTAGTGGACTCATAACCTTAAAGTTAAAATCTGTACCAGTGCATGTCAGTTACCTTGGAAGTCACGAGTCAGCCTAGGTCATTCTTGAAGATATAATACTCTCAGTTTCTTTGAACAAATGCATTTTTTATATGCTTTCTATTCCTGAGCTATTTGGCTTAATAAGATTAATATTTAAGCCTGTGTTGGCCTTGCATTTTTATACATAAAATACATTCCCCTTCTCTCAGCAGATTCTGAGGTATAATGTCCTGATAGTGTTGATCACAGTTGACTGCTTTTCAGCTTAACAGGACTGCCCCGAGTGTTGGAGAGATGGTTCCCACTGGGCAGGCTGAGACCTATCACAGGGGCATCAGCAACCACTGAGATTTATACTGTAGTCAATTATGAAAACTGTGTTACCTCTCATGTTCCTAAAAGAATTGCATGTTCAGAATAAAGTACTGCCTACGTTATCAAAATGCTAATACTCTTTGGGGGGAAGGGCAGAACTCTTAAAGATCTAATACACAAACTTATGTAAAATATGGGTACTTGTCTATACTTTGGATGAGTAGTATTTTGAGTTGATTTATGATACTCTAGGTTTCATTTTCCACATACTCAGATAATTACCCTTTCATTTTAAGAATGAGAAGATCAAAAAATAATGCAAGTGAACTCCAAAGACTATGTTCATAGTCTGTACATAATTATTACTCTTAATAGTTTGCTTGAAATTCATCAACTCTCTGTTTATTACTAGCAAGCAACTCTTTGTTATTGAAATAAAAGGTTGTTTTTCAACCTGTTAAGAAAGAAATGCTTAGATTTTGTCTTAGTCAGGGTTTATTATAACCAAGAAACCAGATGGGGAGGAAAGGGTTTATTCAGCTTACACTTCCATGCTGTTGTTCATCACCAAAGGAAGTCAGGACAGGAACTCACACAGGGCAGGATCCTGGAGACAGGAGCTGATGCAGCGGCCATGAAGGGGATGCTGCTTACTGGATTGCTCTTCTTGCCTTCTAATAGAAACCAGGACTACTAGCATAGGGATGGCACCACTCACAATTGATCACTATTTGAGAACATGCCTTACAGCTGAATTTCACGGAGCCATTTCCTCAACAGAGGCTCCTTTTCTGTGATAACTCCAGCTTATGTCAAGTTGGCACACAAAACTGGCCAGTACAGATTGATTGAACTAGTAGAAATGGCAAGTTCTGAACTTGTAATTCAGGTCTATACAAGTTAACAGCTAGACTTAGGGACTCTTATCTTGGAGCCCTCATAAATTCACAGTTCTCCCATGTTTACCCAATGTATAGAAACAACAAATCTTTTATTTTTAGTTCTACTCTTAAACATTACATCCCCTCTCTCCATTCCTCATAGTGCCCCCCCCACACTCCTGCAACCTTCCCTCTCCTCCATTTCTTTTCAAAAATGAGCTGGGGCCTCAGGGGTATCAACCAAATATGGCAGAGTAAGATGCAGTAAGACTAGGCACAAAACCTCAAATTAAAGCTGCATTAAACAACCTATTAATAGGAAAATGGTCCCACAATCAGGCAAAAGAGTCAGAGACACTCTGCTCCTATTGTTAGGAGTCCCACAACAGCACCAAGCTAAACAACCACAGCATGCATGCAGAGGACCTAGTGCACACACATGCAGCCTCCTCTCTGTAAGCTCCAATGAGACCTGATGAGTTGATTCTGTGGGCAATATCCTCCTGATATCATCAACCTCTCTGGAAAATGTAATTCTTCCTCTGCCTCTTCCACATGGGTTCCCTGAGCTCCAAGGACAGGGACCCAAGGACAGAGATCTTTAATTTGGGCTCTCTCTGAGTAATGTCGGAAACAACAAAATCTTTAAAACTGCCAAAGGATCACCTTCAATAGCCAGCCATGTTTCTGGCAGCCCAGTGACCAGAAGAGTCAGTCTCATGTATTGCAAGAATGTATGCTACAGGTCATTACTTTTAAGAAACAAGTGTATTTTTTTCTGTCATGAGATAAAAGGTTTAGTCAGACTGGAGCACGCTTTCACACACCATGTAACCTCTGCATTTATAGTTCAAGCAAGAGTCTCTTTGTCAGAAAAACATAATATGCATTGAAAAGGCAAGAAGCACATGGCTAATATATACTATACCATGGCTCCATGTACCACATGAAATGAATATACTGATTATATTTTTGCATTTTTAATGAAATAATTCTTTTTCCATTAATTAATTTATTCAAGATTGAATAATACTAGACACAAACCTCCACATCAAGGCTGAGTAAGGAAACCCAGTAGGAAGAAAAGGGTCTCGGGAGCTGGCAAAAGAATCAGAAACACCTCAACTCCACTGATATGAGTCCCACAGAAACATCAAGCTACATATATATGCTGAGTGTGTATATATATATATACTCAGCGAGCCTAGCACAAACCCTTACAGGTTCGTGGTCGCCACTTTAGTTTCAGTAAGCCCCATGAGCTGGGCTTAGTTGATTCTGTGGACTGTGTTCTCCTGGAGTCCTCTTCACCTCTAGCTCCTACAATCCTTCTTCCTCATCTTCTGCAGGCTTCCCTGAGCTCTGCCTTTTTTGGCTATGCGTTTCTGTATGTATTCCAGTCAGGTGCTGGAGGAAGCCTCTCTGATGACAATTGAGCTAGATATCAATCTATGAGGATAGCAGAATATCATTGGGAGTTATTTCACTGACTTTTTTTTTGTTAGTTGTGTTTGGTTCTACTCTAGGTCACAGAGATATCCAGCTTCCAAATCCTGGTCAATTATGCAGGGTTGGGCATCCCTCTCTTGACTTGGGCGTCAAAGTAGGCCAGTAATTGGTTAGCCACTCCCACAAGCTCTAAGCCACCATTCTCCCCCCTCCCCCTCCCCCGTACACCTTTCAGGCAGGACAGGTCAGTGGTTTTTGTGGCTGGGTTGGGGTTCCAGTCCCACCACTGAAAGCCTTGCCTGATTACAGAAGATGGATGGTTCAGGCTCCATATCAACCATTACTAGGAGTCCTCACCACAGTCATCTGAATAGTTTCCAGCAAGTTTCCACTGCACTAGGCTTTCACATCACTGCCTAAATGCCTGCCTATTCCAGTCATCTTTCCTCATGCTGTCTCCCTTCATCCCTCATCCCCTACCTGATCCCTCCTGTCCCCATCCCCATATGCCCCAGTCCACTCAAAAAATCTATTCGATTTTCCCTTCTGGGTGAGATGTATGTTGTGCCTCCCCCATTCCTTACCATTATGATTAAACCCACTGTAAACATAGTTGAGCAAGTGTGCTTGGGATCAGGTGGGGCATTTGTTAGCTATATGCCCAAGAGTACTATAGCTGAATCTTGAGGTAGATCAATTCTCAATTTGTTTGAGGAAACACTATGGATTTCCATATTAGCTGTACAAGTTTGCACTCCCACCAACAATAATGGATTGTTGTCCTTGTTCCACATTCTCACAAGCATGAGCTGTCACTTGTGTTACCGATCTTATCTATTCTGACAGCTATAAGATAAAATTTCAGTGATTTTCATTTTCATTTTCTTCATGGGTAAAGATATTAAACACTTCTTTAAGTGTTCCTCTGCCATTTGAGATTGTTCTAATGTGAATTATCTGTTTAGGTCTGTACCTCATTTCTTAATTGAATTATTTGGTTGGTTAATGTCTAGTTTCTTGAGTTCTTTATATATTGTGGATGTTAACCCTCTATCAGAAGTGGAGTTGATAAAAATCTTTTCCCATTATGTAGGCTACTGTCTTGTCCTATTAATGGTTGGTGTCCTATGCCTTACAGAAGCTTTTCCATTTCATGAAGTCCCATTTATTAAGTGTTGATTATAGTGCTCGCACTATTAGTGTTCTGTTTAGAAAAATGTCTCCTGTGCTGATGTGTTCAAGGCTATCACATACTTTCTCTTCTATCATGTTCAGTTTATCTGGTTCTATGTTTAGGCCTTTGATCCAATTGGACATGAGTTTTGTGTAGGCTGATTAATAAAGATATATTTGCATTCAGCTAATCCAAACATCCAGTTAGACTAGCACCATTTGTTGAACATGCTTTCTTTTTTTCCATTGAGTCTTTCTTGATTCTTTATCAAAAATCTGGTGTCCATAGATATGTAGGTTTTTGCCCAGATCTTTGGTTTGATTCCATTGATCAACATTGATCAACATGTCTGATATTATGCCAATACCATGCAGTTTTTATTGTTATAGATCTGTAATGGAGCTTGAAATCAGTAATGGTGATACCTCCAGATATTTTTTGTTGTTGTTGTTCAGGATTGTTTTAGGTATCAGGGATTGCTTTTGTTTTTCTGGATCAAATTGAGTATTGTCATTTCAAGGTCTGTAAAAAAAATTGTGTTGGACTTCTGATAGGGAATGCTGAATCCATAGATTGCTTTTGTTAAGATGGCTATTTTTTATTGTGTTATTTCTACTGATCCAGGGTGTGGGAGACCTTTCTATCTTCTGATGTCATAGTCAAGGCTTTCACTTGCTGGGTTAGGATTGCCTCTAGGTATTTTATATTGTTTGCAGCTATTATGAAGGCTGTTATTTCCATAATTTCTGTCTCAGTTTGTTTTTCATTGATATATAAGAGGGCTACTGATTTTCTTGAGTTAATCTTTTATCCAGCCACATCACTGGAGGTGTTTATTGTTAGTAGTAGTTCCCTAATAGAATTTTTGGGGTCATTTATGTATACTCTCATAATCTGCAAATAAAAATACTTTGATTTTTCCTTTCCAATTTGTATCCCTTTGAATTCCATCAGTTTTCTTATTGCTCTAGATAGAACTTATGGAAAGAGTGGACAGCCATGTCTTTTTCCTGATTTTAGTGTAATTACTTTGAGTTTCTCTCTACTTAATTTGATGTTGGATATTGGCTTGCTGTCAATTTCCTTTATAATGTTTAGGTATCTTCCTTGTATCCCTGATCTCTCCAAAACGTTTATCATGAAGGGGTGTTGAGTTTTGTCAAAGATTTTTTCAGCATCTAATAAGATGATCATATGGAATTTTCTTTCAATTTGTTTCTATAGTGGATTTCATTGTCTGATTTTCATATGTTGAACCATCCTTGTTCTCTAGGATGATCATGCTGGATGATCTTTTTTATGTGTTCTTGGATTTGTTTTGCAAGTGTTTTATTAAGAATTTCTGCATCTACGTTCATAAGGGAAAATGGACCGTAATTCTCTTTCTTATGAGGGTCTTTATGTGGTTTTGGTATCAGGGTAACTATGCTATCTTACAAAGAATTAGACAATGATTCTTCTATTTCTATTTTGTGGGATAATTTGAAGGGTATTGACATTAACTTTTCTTTGAAAGTCTCGTAGACTTCTGAACTAAAATCATTTAAGGCTAGGCTTTTTATGGTTGGGAGACTTTTTAATAACTGCTATTTCAGTAGGGGTTATAGGTCTGTTTTACTTACTTATCTGATATTTATTTATCTGATATTTAGTAAGTGGTATGGCTTGAGAAAAGTAGCCATTTCTTGACATTTTCCAGTTTGGTAGGGTGCAGGTTTTTAAACTGTGTCCTGATGAATCTCTAAATTTTCTCACTGTCTGTTGTTATCTCCCTTTTCACTTCTAATTTTGTTAATTTGGATGTTCTCTCTTTACCTTTTAGTTAACTTGAATAGCGGTTAGTGCATCTTACTAATGTTCTCAAAGAACCAACTATTTGTTTTCCAGATTTCCTAGATGTTTTTTGTCTGGATATTTTTTTTTAGATTTAATATATTCTTTTCCAGGCATATCTATTTATTTTATTGTGTCTTTAATGCCTGAGATTCTCACTTTTTATCTCTTGTATTCCATTGGTGAAGCTACCTCTGAGCTTTCCCTTCGAGTTAGTAAACATTTCATTTCTAAATTTCCTTCAGTTTGAATTTTTATTGTTGATTCTATTTCTACTTTCAGGTCTTGGACTGTTTTATTCATTTCCTTCCACTGCAGTGTTTTCATAGATTTCTTTAAGAGATTTATTCATTTCCTCTTTGAGGTCCTCTATCATATTCACAATGGCTATTTGAAGATATTTTTCTTGTCCTCCAGCTATGCTGCAGTACTTGGGGTCTGCTGTGATATGGTTGCTGCACTGTAATGGAGAAATGTTGTCTGGCTATTATTGATTGTGTTTTTACACTGGCAGCCAGGCATCTGGCATTGGAAAAATTGTAATTCTATGTGCTGATACCTGGTCTGTCTTTGTTATGTGGTTGTTTTGTTCCTTGGTTACCTGGTCTGTCTTTGTTATGTGGTTGTTTTGTTCCTTGGTTTCTGTTGCCCTCTCTTATTCTTGGGAGAGGGTGGCAACAGTGTATTGCCTGGTTGGAAATTCTTTGGGAGTCCTGATAGGTGTGGCTGCAGTACATTCCAGTTGAAATGTGTTTTTAGGCATTGGGTGCTAACACTTAGGAATGGGGTCCATATCAGGAAGAAAAGTGGAGTGCTCCATCAGGATCTGCTTTGCCCCTGGGAATGGGGCCAGAGAGTGAAGAGAAGTCACAGCAGGAAGTCTGCTACAGAGCTGACAAAGAGACTGGGGCACTGGACTTGAAGGAATGGAGAATCTTTAAAGATTTGCCTACCTGCTTTATTGGCTGAAGTGGCCTGTGACTTTCCAGGCAATGTCTGTGGGAGGTGCTAGCTGGGCTAAAGTAGTGGAAAGGAAATTGAAAGGTGTGTAAGTGCTATCCACTGAAGATGAGGGCAGGGAAGGGAGGCTGCAGCAAGTGTTCTGTTACAAAGCTGGGAATAAGACTGGAGAATTCTTTTTTTTTTTGGAGTTGCCGAGGGAGAGAGGTGGAGATCTGACAATAGTCTACCTGCCTCCCTGCCCAGAGTCTAAATCTATTTCTTGTGAGCAGTGGAATGAAGAGATAGAGACCCAAAACAGAAGGGTTAGCTGCAAATGTCCAATACTGAACACTAATAATCAAACGTCTATGCTAAACATATTAGTTGTTTAAATATTTCAAAGTGGCTTTGAATACTTCATGTGGTCTTTACCAAGGTGCTCTGAGGGACTTGTGGCTGCTGTTAAATTGTATCAGTCTTTTTACAAATGAGATTATTCTCATGAGAGAGACAGACTTTTTATTTGGCTTTGGATGACCATAACTGTATCTTTCTCATGAGATATCACTCTCCCAGATTAATTTTTATTGATCCACTGAGAGAACTTTTTATATTTAGACTATTCCAAGCCACCTATCACAATGTCTATGTTGACAAGCTTGGGAAAGCTAAGACAAGCCTTGAGACTGTGAAGGAGATTTTAACCTCAGGATAATAAGATCCTAGGCTAATAGTGTGTTTTGTTTTGTTGTAATGGTGTAAGGGATTAAGCCACTACTAAATAAGCACTCCACTTCCAAGCTATAGTCCTACCCTAAATCTGTTTAGAATTATTTTACCAAATGCCAGACACTGCTAGTGATTTGTGTAGCTTAGCTTAGTTAGTATTTTCATTTGATCACTGCATAGAAAGGTTCAGCAAGAATTAAATACAAACCATGCACTGAAACAGTAGCAAACCCAGAGGTAGGCTGTTGGCTTTAATGGTGGTGGTAATCACTGTCACCTCAGGCAGAATTGTTTAAGAAATGACCACTATTTTTATACAGCATCTACTACTGGTTCTCGAATACAGGATTCAGTGTTACAAAATAATTGTGTATAGGAAAAATTAGACATTTAGAGGAATAGGGCAGTTGTGAAGATTACCAAAATATTCTCATGAGGAAACACAGAAGGTATGAATTTCACTTCATGTTAGTAATTTTTTTCTTCTCTTTTTGCCATATTGGGGACTGAACCAAGGGCCTCTGCATATGCTACGTAAATGCTTTCTGACTACACTATATCACTAGTCTCCTGTGAGAAAATCTTAACTGAAGAGAAAGGTACTTTAGAAACAGACAGTAGACAATAAGGTTTTATGTATAATATAGGGAAACATCATTGAAAAATACTGATGTCACTATCAATTTTATATTTTAATAAGAAACTAAGGGGTTCAGGAAGAAAATGCAGCTGATTGGAAGGTAACTTTAATTAAAATTAAAGTAAATTCATCACATGAGTGTTAAAAGTAAACCAGGGCATAAAGGAATGAGGCAGAACCCAGCTTCAAACCACAGCTCTCAACTTGGTTGTTCACTGAAATCATCTGGAGAGCTTTAAAAATACTCAGCCCTGGGCTGCTCCCCAGGAGAGTCTGATTTTATTATTCTGTAGTGAGGGTTGATGGCTTTAAAAGCCCCCCAGGTGATACTAATATGTGGCCAAGGTTCAGCACCCCTCATTTCAAGGTTTTGGTTAATGTTGTGGTTCTGATTTCATTGATCTGGGATGGAGATGTTATGCTTATTTTTTTTTAAACTAATCCCCTGTGATTCTAACAGGCAGTCAGAGTAGCTGGTAATCTGTGAGATATCAGAATGCTTCAAAGGAAGAAGTGGTTAAATTATTTAGAAAATTCACTCATCATCTGCTTGCACATGGGACACACCAGTAGGAATATGGTGTCTGGAACACCGAAAATCAAAGCACCTCTCTCTTTTCCACCTCAAGCAGTGCTTGTAGTTCTGGCACATTGTAAGAGGCCTATCAACTATCTGAATTTACCAACCTGTCCAAAGGCTAATGTCATATCATCTCTGACAGAGGAATACAAAATGGTTAATATAGGCTGGGGTATATCTCAGGGGTAGAGTTCTTGCCTATCATGCACTAAAGCACCACCCCCTATGCCTAAAGAAGTAATAAAATAACTATATGAATTTTAGGGATTATAAATGGATTGGAAGCAGGATTTGATTTTTTATGAAGGTTGAGAATTAAAGGGAAGAAAACTTCAGTGTGAAAAATAATTTTTTTGTGAGTGATAACTCAGAAACCGTGCATATCAGTCAAGGGAGTGATAGGGGAGGTAATACCAGAACTTGAGAGGAAAGGCAGGAGAATCATGAGTTCAAGGCCTGCTTGGGCTAGAAAACCAGACCCTGTCAAACAGAAGAAAGGAAAGGAGGGAGAGAGGAGGGGAAGAAGAGAGGAAGGAGAAGAAGGATAAAATGCGAAATTATAGCTCACTGCTAAAGTTACACAGCATGTGTAAAGCCTTGGGCTCAATCCCCAGAACCATAAAAAAGCAAGATAAAACAAAACAAGAAAACAAACAAACAAATAAAACACACTGTTAGTCCATGTGTGTATTAATTTGAGCTGTAGATATAGCTCAGGGTTTGAGCATTTGCCTAGCGTGTCCAAGGTTCTGAGTGTTGTCCTTTATACCTCAAAAAATACACTGAAAAGACAACTGAAAACTTAAGATGGTAAATGAATTGTTATGAGCTTTCCTTTTAAAATCCCTGTGAATGCATGTGTGGATTACACTGTTAAAGCTATTTCATGTAGTATATATGTTGCCAAAAAATTAAAAGTTCATCATCTTTGTCAATTTAAGCAGTAAGGTATGCAATGTCTAAAGTTGTAGCTTGGGAGCTCGTGGGTGGGCTCAGCTGATACAGGCACCTGCCACCCAGCCTGACAACCTGACTTCCATGAGGTTGACCTCTAAACATACACACATTTGGTCACCTGTGCTCATGCGCATGCACACACACACACACACACACACACTAAACAGATCAATAAAGAACCATCTTAACGTACTCTCTTAGAAGCCACTTGCTTCTGTGCTTTTAATTCCTCAGATTGCTGCGTGAGCACAGGTGGAATCCACACATTGCATTTTTCTTTCCTCTAACCACTCTGTCCCAGCGCTTTGAGCAGCGTAAGACCTTAACAAAATTTTATTGAGCATATGAATGTTTAACTTACATGTATATAAATATACATAAGAAACCATAAATAGCAGGAACTGAAGCCTGTTTCTGCAATGCAGTGTGAAGGTAGGCATTTGTACTGAGTTGGATTTATTTTTAACTTTATTCAAATATACAATTGTTGATCCAAAAACTTATGATTTTCCTTTGAATTATATATTAATTATCACAATTTCTATTTTACTTTCTCATCTGTCTATGAGGCTATATAAAGACACCCAAGAGTATGTGCGTGTGTGTGCATCCTAGGCTACATTTCATCAGACCTTGTGGAGAACAGCTCTGTCACATCCGTTCCCTTCCCTGTTCCTAGCCATTTTCTTTTTAAGACCATTCATGTGTTCAGCCCCAGTGACCATAGTGGGGCTGGCTGCTCTTTTCACTGCTGCTATTGCCACTATCCCCTGATCACCATGGCTAATCAGGTGGCATGCCAGCCTGCACCAATCATTAAGGTGACCCAAATTAACAGCCCAGTCATGTCACAGTGTATTCATTCCACATATACTGACATGGCTTAAGTATGAGGCAGAAATGTGCATGTGCTTAACTGTGTTTGTACTGCAGCAGGCTTTATTGATTATCATGATCTGCTTTGGCACTCAAAGTCTACAAATGGGAATCATCTGTGAATTATTCCAAAGACAAAGGGGATGTGCCTTTTCCTATGAGCATTTCCCTTGATTTGTCATTTCCCTCCAGTTGGATTGCAACGCATCACAGCTTAAAACATGCCCACCTCTTTATTTAGAAGGAACTTTTAATCATATTAATTTTCCATGTTAAAAAAAAACTCGTTTTTTTTTTTTTCCTGGCCAGATAAAGAAGGTAGTGCAGGTTCATAATTGTGAGTTCATCATGAAAATGTGTTGGCTCAGTTGTCTTGTAGGTGCTAGTCAGTAAAACTCAGTTCTTGACTGTATACAGCAGCCTTATCTGAACCACAGCTATGACTGCTGGCGCCTTGCAGTTCCTGGTGCACATTTACCCCCCAATATTTGCATTCTCTATAGCCATTTTTCTACACTATAGTCTAATAACTAGAGGGTCCCATTAGCTGCTAAATGTTTGCATAAATTAGCAATCCATTATGCACAATAAGTTTTATAAAACATTTACAGATAGAGATCATGTTTAATTAAAATTAACTTCCATATGTAAGCCAAGTGTGCACTAATGATCCTCAGTGACCTTTTATTACCTATAGTGCCTTGTTTTGGATGGATGATTGACAGCTTGCTGTTTGGCTACCATGTTGAATTTTAGCTGACAAGACTTTTCATTTTAACTCAATTTGCCCGCCTATCACAAGCTGGTGGCAGGCCAGACCTCAGTCACCCAGCTTTGCCTCAGCAGCTTGCTCAGTTCTCATTAGTACGCATTTATTCAGTGGGAATTGGGAGACAAATGCTTGAAAGCATGTGAACTAAGTATAGCAAATTAGGTTTAAAGACTGAATATTTATAAGTATATGGAAAGTTGGTGGTTTTTCTGTTTTGTTTTTTTTTTTAATTCTAGAGCGAATTGAGAACCAAGCGCTAGCTTTAGTATAAAGGAAATGAAGATAGAAAGGAGACAATTCTAAGAATAAAAATACTATAAGCTTTTCCCTTCCATTTTGGAAATATGTAAAATCTCTCTGACAACACCTTATTCAATAGAAACCTGGCATCTCTTTCATGGAATGCTTGTACAATGAAGTTTAGCACCTCGAGTGTGAGAAGGGAGGGAAAAAATGAGGGTCATGTTCATTTGTTGCTTGGTTATCCCTTGGTA
This sequence comes from Rhynchomys soricoides, assembly GCA_019843965.1. Lineage (NCBI taxonomy): Eukaryota > Metazoa > Chordata > Mammalia > Rodentia > Muridae > Rhynchomys > Rhynchomys soricoides. The sequence continues at coordinate 16,487,072 of JADRCH010000012.1, forward strand.
TGTTTTAAACTGCCTTGTTTGTTCGACACTAGCATAGAAACAGATGTTGCTCTACCGTGCCGGATAATTTACTGTACCTCCTGGTGTCGCATGGAAGTCCTCCCAGGGCCCAGCTGGTCTGTCAGTGGCACTGGCTGGTGTCTGCTCAACTATGACAACTACAAGGAGAAGCCGCAGCTTTTTCATTGTGCCCTTGTCATCCTTCTCAACATATAGCTCTGCCCACATTCATTCTGGGGCTGCTGGAAGTGCTGCTGGCTTTTGTGTCTTTATGCTGTACTGCAGACCCCATAAGCTCGTCTCTCCATTGGTGATAATAACACAACTCATTACTTTTGTCGCCTAATGATTATCGGCATGATCGCTCAGAGCAAGAGCCAACCTCGTCTTGCACACATAACTGGTACTGGAAGGTAAAACAGATTTGTCACTTACGATCTGACTGCTGAGCCACACTTTCAGCTCCATTATTGTGATTAACTTCTGCATAAGATATGCTTGCCCAATTGTCATTTGTGATACTGCAGTAGGCACAAGCTGCCATGCTTCCCAAGAGCACACCAGCCAATCGGATATGACCGCGTTATCCGGACTGTTAAATGCCTACCCTGTCACAGCAGCCACCCCAAGCATTATTTTGCTTTTGAGTTTCATCTTCCCACACCCCTACTGGACTTGTTGTATGAACAGAACTACTACATATGTCAGCTAGTATTTTATACCACATGTTAAAATGATGTTATGCTATTGTTGGTCCAACAGGACCAGCAGCAGGACATGGGAAGTCTATCCTTAATTTTCACCATAGCAATGTTGGTTGTTGGTGTCTGGCCAGCTGAAATCTGTCATGTCAGGTGCCTTGTGGCTATCTGCAGTAAAGTCTATGTTCCAAAACCAAAGTTCTTTTCTGGCCTCATCACCAGCAAACCGATTTGACTCTGCCTGATTATAATAACGAAGGCAGTCTAAGAGAATATGCACAGCCTCACTGTACGTCACATTGAATCACCACACTGCCCACACAGAGCTGACCGAAGCCTCATTTCTTTAGACAAATGCGTGCTCAAGGAAAAACCTCCTGGGAGAAGGCACCCAAAGCTACTTTGTGTCCCTTCACAAGCTGTTCCTAGGTTTAAATCTTACTAAAATAATATTTTTTGTGTGTTTTGCTGTATACAAGCCCCGTCTAATGGGCCTGTCTTTAATAATCTAATAACTAGGGACAGGCTATGCTAAAATTGTGCTAAGCACCAAGAAACTAGGCTCTGAACATGTGTATGTGTGTGAGATTTCTAAATTGTAAGTCATAAACACAATCATTTATTATCATGTGAAAGGGGGTAAGCTCCATTTGGCGCTCTTTCACATTGCTGATTAGAAAGAATCAGGCTTTATATTCCAGGACCCATTCACGCTGGTGGAAACATAGTCAGTTTTGATTATGAAGGGAGAGATGCAGCTCTAGACAGGAGCTACACACTGATATGCATGCTATCAGAATGATTTATGCAAATTATGCATATTATTCCCAAAGGAATTCCTCCTCAAACTGCCAGGATAAATCGCCGGAAATTAGCCATAAAATCTGCCGTGCTAGGAGCAAAAGGTGAAGGCCACTGGGAAAGCAAGGACATTCAGCTTCTGGAATCTTCCAGGATATGTTGGTGAATGTTATTCTCTCTGGGTGCTGAGAAAAATGTGGCTTTCTTTTAAATCATATAAAAATTTGTTCCTTTGAAAGTTTCCCAACAAATGCTGACTTATTTTATTTACAAGTGAAATGAAGAGTTAAGCTGTCTCCAAATACACCTCCTATGATTACCTTGCAGTTAACTGTCTAAGGGCTTTTAAGTAGCTAAGCTTGACTTTAAAGGCAACACTGGTCTACAGACTGGTGAAGGAACCCTCCAATAGTGTGCAGGATATAGTTTCACTTTATCATTATGTGTGTGTGTCCCTAACAGACCAGTCCTTTCCTGGAGATCATTCCTTCTTTTCTTTACCCCCTGCCTGTAAATCCCAAAGATGCTGTGGCAAAGCCACCAGCTTCTCCCCCCCCCCCCCAACATCCACAGCCTCATTGCTTCTCTCTTAGTTTTCAATAGATGTGAAGAAGTTAGTTCCCTTCCAGCCAGGTTTTTGGTCTTGAGTTCTAAAAGGCAACAGAGGAAGCTTGGCGGGCATTCTCTCATCTTACAGAGCTGTTGCTCTTTCTTTCAGAAAGCACTCTTCTTGAGGTTCTGAGGCTGTGCTCCTACTCCAGCATCATCCGGGAAGTGCAAGAGAATATGGATATTAGCTCAGAGAGTGGGAGCTACTCTCTGCGGAAAGGAGACTTTGTAGTTGTCTTTCCTCCAATGATCCACAATGACCCAGAAGTCTTCCATGCCCCGAAGGTAAATAAGCATCCTGCCAGTCATTGCTGATGAGTAAGCAAGCTCACTCCTCCTATTCGCCCTTCACTCATTCCCACTAGAGATTTAAGGCAGCTTGGTGATGACTTACCATTTTTTCCCTCTAATAGGAAGGCTTCTGCCTCTACAAGATGTTTTTGTTTTGTTTGTTTTGTTTTGTTTTGTTTTTCCCTAAGAATTTGACTTTGACAGGTTATGTGATCTGTGAAGAGAAATCCAGATGAGTCTAAATGCTGCTTAATTCAAATGAAATGGACATTTTTAATTGGTCGCCATTACCTTTAGCCATTGAGTTAGATTCTTTTTGATGGGGCATTTCTAAAACCCATAGGGGGCTAGCTATTGATATGTGGTTAAAAGTTAAATAATAGTAACTAGTTTGTTAAGTACTCCTAAAGTGAAGCTGACTTCAAAAGTCAAATACCATCCTCACTATAGTTAGGCCAAAATAGTAGTTAAGCGCTTTCAGCTAAAGGTATGTGCCCTGCTTGATCAATTAGCATGGCACTATGAACTTCCAATTGTAAAGCCACTGCTCTCCGTGAAGCTCCGAGGGTAATTGTGTCATCTCCTTGTATTTTTTTTCCTGAAGCTAGAGTTAATGAATATCAAAGACTGGAAATTAATCCACCCTGGTTCATCCCTTAATACCACTTCAGAGAGTCACCCCCTGCATGCAAATGGAGTGCAGTTACATTCTGCTTGCGCTTTGCATGGAGGGAGGCTCTGACTTCTAATATTTACTGATCACCTTTTGAAAGGGAAACTTCTGTCCTCCTTTTAAAGGTTTCATAGATAAACTGCTTTTAAATATAGCTTTTAAGACACATGTTCTGCAGCCAACCTGAGCTATAATATTAGGAAATTAATGAGAGGATTGACTTCAAAAACAATGACATAATTTGTATGAATTTAACCAGTAAAGCCCATGTCTTATTATGAGAGGAAAATATTGCATGGTTTCTTAGGAGAAGCATTACGCAAATAATGACAGCCAAGAGGGGGTCGACTTTGGCCAATGAGTGAGCATTCTCCAGAGGACAAGCTTCATTTCTGAATTTGTGAATAACAAAAATTACAGTTATTAGTATAGAAGCAATAAATAAAACAACTGAAATTAAATCTGAAAAATATTTGCTAAAACGACACCACGTCTCCCCACAGTTTTTCACTTCTGCTTATGGTTTTCTTTGTGGTTGTTCAACTAGTAGCAGAGCTTATTATTTGTGTCATGAGAGTTAAATCAGAATTACTGTTGTCATCAAATAAAAAATGTTTACCAGATTGTCACCATCTCTATAGGCACCGTCTTTGTGCTTTTCCCACCTCCCACCCTTTCAACCCCATGGTTCTTTTGTGTTTAAATCTGATTGATAACCTTAGGAATTTAACAGCCAAAATTATGCATTATAAGTGTTAGGGCCAGGCATGTTGAACCGAAGACCAGCAACTATCTGTATGTTTGAAGCCAGCCTAGAAAAGTGTATCTCTTACCCAAACTGGGCATCACGTGCTTCAGTGCTGTACCATTTCTTCTGTTTGTAAACTCAACTACTTGCCATTCTATGTTTGCTCACACTCACACTCGGAACCTATCTTTTCTTCAAGAACATGAATATTGCTTTAAAAATAGACATTAGTCTTATTTGCTCATTAGTACAACAAGCATATGTGGAACCCTGCTAGGGGACTTTCATTGTATTGCAGGCTATGAAAATGAAGAGGTAGGCTGAGAAAAATGAATCCCCTCTCACCTGCCATCCTGTATGAGATGGTTCAAGTTTCTAGCACCTTTGCATGATGAGATACAAGGAAAGACCGATCACAAGCCATTGTTTTCTTTGCAAGCAAAGGACTTCTCCTTCAGGTCCTTTGTGACACTGGCCAGATTGCTTCAAATTTCAGTGCAATTCAGTGAGTGTGAGCACTTCCAGGAAATTCTAGCAGAATACCTAGTGAGCACTAGGCACATGTCTTTCACACCTACTCCTGCTTCCACCCTAAGGTCTCTCAGAGGATTTAAGTGATTGTGATCAATATTGAGTTTAAGTGCAGCTTGCTGATCTTTGCTATCATGAAGAGCTCAGGTGAGGTTATAATATGCTTCCCTTTAGGGGCTAAAACTAAACTAAGTCCCTAATGGAAACCATAGGCCTCACTAACAGGGACTTGTCCAGGTTTCCCATGCATATGCAGTGGAACAAACTGAAAATAATTTTTATTAAAATTTACTTTCAAACATTATTTGAAATTATGTTTCCATGATGGCAGTCACAGAGCAAATGCTACTGATAGTTTCCCTTTTTGTTTTACTAAATAAAGCATAAAATATAAATTTCTGAGATATTACTTCTGAGCAAACTAAAGAAGGAGGACAGAAATTTGAGGGAGCAGCCCTGGCTTCTCACAAGACAGCCTTTGAGGTCACTAAGAAGAGCCTGAGCAGCCATGGGAAGTTTGAGGCTTTTTTTACATTATTTGGATACAATGAAGCCATAAATCATGTTAAGTCTCCTCTTTTGCTGTTTTTGGAGCAAAACCAGAACTATAGTGAACCTTTTTACTAGGGTTGTATTTCATGTTAAGTTTTACTTAAGCTGTCTGGTCTTAGCACTAATCTGCTTAGACAGATCATCAAGAAGAGTGCTAAGAAGTGCTAAGGGTGCTAACAAGAAGGCTTCCTGCTGAGTTCAGGAAGGCAGGGATAGACCTCAGAGATGAAAGATGTTCTCCAGGAGAAGGTGCCTTGTGCTACTAGAAACACTGTATGTCCACAGAGACTATCGTGGTATTTGCTGCAGAGATGAACAGATATTTTCAGTTCTGCATCGGTTAGATTTGTTTGGATACATTCCATAACAGTACTAAAATATACATCTATTCTAATCTGTTTAAAGTATCAATTGTTAAGAAATAAAAAATCTATCAAATGCTAAGTAATTTTGCCAACATTATTTTACAGACTTGCAAGATGGTAGGAAGTAGGAACTATGCAAAGGTTTTCAAAGCTCAAACTATACAAAGGTTTTCAAAGCTCAAATACTTAAATGAAATATTCTGGATAAACTAAACCAAATGCTGATAAGGGAAATTATTGTCCCAACCTTATCAAGTTTGTCATTAAAATGATTTAAACATTTGTAATATGATCAATCATAATTTATACACATTATAGGGTTTTGCCATAACCAGAAATGTGTTGGATCTGACCTACTTACTTTTCTACGTTTGACTTAATGTAGTTTATATCAAAGTGGTGGTTAAGCAGATCTAATGAGCTCTATCGAAAATAATTGGTCATTTTAGCTCAAACCATGGGCATTAATTTAATTGAAAGTTTAATTCACAATGGACTAAAATAAGGTCACTAAGTACCCTTTAACACTCAAATGAAAGTTGAACTGGACCATTTTGGCAGTGTGGCAAAATTAGAGTGCAGACCGACTACCCTAAATAAATGAGTTCGCTAATTTTCTATAGCAAATAGTATAACTTTTTTATGAATATTTGTCAGAAATGCCTGATAAGTAAGTAGGTCAGATTAACCCAAGCAGAGTATACTCTAATAGAAATCAGAATTAACCTGAGCAGAGTATACTCTAATGGAAATCTTATAGGAAAATTTTGCATTAACATTGAAAAAGGCAAAATCTGTTTTGCAGCTTAGGTTTTCTCTGGGGCTTTGTTGAATATTATTATTTCCTGTTTCTTTAATCCAAGCATAAACACTGAATCCTAAATTCAGGGTACTCACCCATCAGTAGCTAGCTAAGAGGATAAATGAATAGCAAACTATGGCTGCTAAGATTCATTACTTCATAGTAGAAATGGCAGCAGCAGCAGTATAAGAGAACTTCTACCCTTAATGGGCATATAATGATATATATATATTATAAAGGACAGAAGTGGAAATAGATGTAATCTCTCTGTGCTTAGAAAACTCAGTACAGTCACTATAATTTGAGCATTGTGTATCCTGTCTAAAACTCATCCTGAAATCTAATGCCATTTGGGAGGTGTTGGAGAGACTTTAACCGGTGTTGGGGTTGTTATGGGTAGTGGCTTTGCTCTCTTATCAATCTCTTGAAAGTATACTGGCTGCTAGAAAAGATAACAGGAGGCTTTCTCTCTGATTTTTCCTTTACTAAATGTACCAACATGCCCTGTGGTTTTCTGTCCTGAGGAACAGCACAAGGCCCCATCAACACTAGGTTCTTAGACTATTGGGACTCCAGATTCATGAGCCAAAAGAAACACCTATCTTTATCAATTACCCAGACTTCAGTATTTGATGACAGCATAGAATACCAAGTAAGAAAAGACAAAAGAGATGTGAGCTCAGAAGAGAAGTGTTATAGAAATTTGGGTGAAGGTGATCCTTGTAACCTTTGAACTTTTGAGAGTTTGAGTATAGCTTTTATATATTCAGGTTTGACTTCTTTGTGCATGTTTTTTAGACAAAAACCAACTTGGTAGACTTAACTCAAACTCATAAAAATGTAATTTTAACAATGTCTATTATTTTTTATAGGAATTTAGGTTTGATCGCTTCTTAGAAGGTGGTAAGAAGAAAACAACATTTTTCAAAGGAGGAAAAAAGCTGAAGAGTTACATTATACCATTTGGACTTGGAACAAGCAAATGTCCAGGCAGATATTTTGCAGTGAATGAAATGAAGCTACTACTGATTATGCTTTTAACTTATTTTGATTTAGAAATAACCGACAGGAAACCTATAGGACTAAACCACAGTCGTGTGCTTTTAGGTATTCATCACCCCGACTCTGACATCTCATTCAGGTACAAGGCTAAATCTTGGAGAAGCTGAAAGTGTGGCCGGGAAGCCTAGCAGAGTAGGCTGCGCGTGCTGAGCTCCGGGATTTGTTACACGCCCCCAAATGCAACCACTGCTCTTGTTTGTTTGAAAATGGCAAATTTATATTTGATTGATATCAATCCAGTTTGTTTGGGGTCACAAAACCTGTCATAAAATAAGGCATTGTGATGGTGTCATGGCACCATTCACAAAAAATGTCATGGCAGTCATTTCAGGATAAGGTAAAATAATGTTTTCAAGTTTGTACTTACTATGATTTTTATCATTTGTAGTGAATGTGCTTTTCCAGTAATAAATTTGCCCCAGGGTGATTTTTTTTTAAGTTACTGAAATCCTCTAATATGGTTTTATGTGCTGCCTAAAGAGTGTGCCATACATGGACAGTCTAACAATTTCCAGTTTTCCAGTGAAGAGGGAAATTAAATCCCATGAGTTACACTGTCTGAAATTGTTCCCTAAAAGTACAATATCAAAAATGTCTACATCACCCGGGTACCTTTGCATTAAATGAGTTTTGCAAAAGATTAAATTTTCTAACTTCCCTTCAATATTAAATCATCCATAAATGCTCTTTATAACTTTGTATTCTACAGCTCAATAGAACACAATTAATTATTATGTAAGACAGCTCAAGATCAAGTTAGATATTGTTACATTGTAACGTATAGGGAAACACAAAGCTTATTATATAGTCAGCAGTTACTACAGACGATAGGATTAGGTCTATTGTGGAGGCAAATGTTGACGTTATAATAGCATTGACAATAGTGTTGGTCTGTGGCATAAACTGTGTTATCTAATACTTCAATGAACCCTTTACCAAACGTAAAGTTATAGAAACTTAGAAATTAGGTAGTTATTTATCCATAACCTTTTGGACTTGAAGGTTAGTTTATTATTTTAAACTATACAAAATAATTTTATATGATACCTGACAGCCTGTATCGATTAGTAAAAGATTTTTTCTATCAAATACTCCAGTTGTTGACATTTGACATAAATGGTAATACAAAATGTAAACTTACAGAATAAATAATTAAGCCAAATTAATTCATTTTGTATTAATTATAAATTCTGATGCCCATCATACTAGGCAGTGTAACGTGGTGGCATTTCTTTCCTCCTTCCTAGAGCATAGGTTCTTTGTACGCTGCCTGCATGAAGGTCTACTGGCATGAACTCTGGGTTTGCTTTAATGAGGTAGTCTTTATCCTCCATCTCATTACTTTTTTTAAAAAAATTGCAAAATGAGCATTTATAATTATATAAGCTCACAAGAACAAAGGGAGGTTATGACTTAGGAAAAAGATGTACAATGGTTAATCCAACCCAAATTATTGACTCAAACCACGTTTGTTGTAAGATCATTTGAGATACATCCTCTCAGCAATTTTTAACCATCCAACTCTCTAATGTTAACTATATTCACAAAGCATGTACTAAACCCTCTTCCCACACACACTTCCAAAGACGATCTTCATCCTGGCTGAGATTTCCCTTTGGTCATTTCTCCGTCACTTTCCTCAGTCTCTGTAAACACCTTTTACTCTGTGCTTTGGTAAGTTGGATTATTTTGGACTTCAGATATATTCTAGTTTGATTTTCTGTTGCTATGATAGGAATATTGTGACCAACAGTAACTTTGGAATAAAAGAATTTATTGGGGGTCATATTTCCTAATCACAATCCATCACTGAGAGAAATCAGAGCCAATCCTCAAGGCAGGAATCTGACACAGAAAGCACAGAGAAATGCTGCATACTGGCTTGCAGCTCTTGTGCTCAACTTGCTTTCTTATACAGTACAGATCCACAGGCCCAGGCAATGGTGCTGCCCACAGGAGCTGGACTGATCCATGTTAATCATCCTCTAGGACAAGCTCCCACAGACATGGCCACAGGCATCTAATGAAGGCATCTGTTCAATTGAGGCTCCCTTTTCCTAGATGTTCTAGGTTGTACCAAGTTAAAAATAAAAGCTAATACACAAGGTAGAGTACATAGTATTAGACTAGGCAAGGTTTCACTTCACATAATGTTCTCTATCTGTGTTGTTTCAAATGGCAGAATTTATTTTTTAAGACTAAGCAATAGCCCACCACGTGTATATACCACATGGTCTTTATTGAAATGCTGTCTCTAACCACCCCACCTTCTCTACACAATTCCCTGACACCTTTTGTTCTCCCAAAACAAACCAAATGTGACATATTTCTTCCAAAGAGCCCTCTTATCATTTTTCTTCTGATGGTCTCTGGAGCTGATTTTAAGTATCCAGCATCTTAGCTTTCACATTTTCGTCCTCGTGGCATTTCTACGTTCAGTGATTGCACTTTTTAGTTTGATAACTAATTGTTCTTTATTTCTACCTGGCCATAATTTGTAATATCTTGTCCCTTTAATATACCTTCACTATCACTTTATATCCCTTTAAACATATTAAACATGGTTTGTATTCTGAACCTGGCATCTTCAACCTACTCCTGTTTTATGGGTCTGATTCCATAGTTCCCCTTCGTCTCTTCTGATGGCTTACACTGAGCCCATGGTCCTTGGAATTTTACCTCTGGAAAAGGTTTCCCACATAGGATTAATATTCATTCCTCCAAGTATAATTTGTGTCTGATTTTTACCTTACTTTTTGTTCCTGTCTAATTCAGATCGCTGGTACTGGTCAATTGGAATGTTTGAGAGAGGACATGGTACACAGCTCAGTAACCATGAATCCCAGTGTTCAATGAAACCCTGTGATTAGCAGTGTTTTGTTTTGGGAGAGTGTTGCTTGTTTTGTTGTTGCTTTCTTGCAGTTTGCTTGCTTGCTTGTTTGTGAGATAGGGCCTCATTATGTAGTTCCAACTGGCCTGAACCTCAATACATGGACAAGGCCAGCATAAAAACACATAAATACAAAAACAAAAAACAAAACAAACAAACAAAACAAATGCCTGCCTCTAACTCCCAACTGCTGGGATTAAAGGGGAACTTAAAATCTATGATCAGGAATGGACAAGAGGAACATTTATTTGTTTTATTTGTTCATTTGTTTCAATCAGAAACGAATTAAAGCATGCAAATATATCTAATCCTGCTCTGTAGAGCAAAGTCCATCCACCAAGAGTGTTGACTCTGAAAGTTACTGAGTTTATACAGGAGCTTGGATATTTATTTATTTATTTATTTACGTGTTTATATTTTCTTTTTCTTCTTTTTATCTTTTTTTATAATAAAATTTAATTGTTAGAAAATTTTAGAAAAAAGTTCCATATTACAGTACAAATCAATACAGTACTTCTCATGAACAGTTTACCAACAAGTATCAAAATACAAATTGTGCATAAAATTATATCTAGTAAGCTTATTTCTAGGAATTTATGTTGACAAAATTATGTATATACTGTGGGATATCTATCACAGTATTATATACAATGGTGAATTATGAGAAACGTCAAAATTAAATACAGAAGTAATAAATTATGAAATTACTTATAGACATTTCTATAATAATTAAAATGTGACTTTTTGGCTAAAATTTTAGAAGCCAAAATTATCATCATCTTACACTTTCACATTATAAATAGATTAAAATAAATAACTTTGTAAAAACATTATGCAATTGGAAATTACTTCTGACAGATTAACTCTTACAGTTTTATAAGCCATTCATTTTTTCTCCGTTGAAATGAAAAGAGAAAGTTGACTTCAGTCAAAATAGCACACAACCTAATCTCATAAATCACATGTTTCATGTTACTTGTTTTCAGTAGGTTTTGAAACCTTACTACTGTCACACTCAACCAGGAATAAGTTGACAACTCCTGACTAAATTCAGAGAAAATAATCACTAGTCTTCTAAAATATACAGAACTCACCTCCCTAATTTTATGGGAACATAAAATTGAAATATCTCCAGTGTTCTCTCTTGAAGATATGTTAGCTTCACTCTGAGCAAAGAGCACCATTCCTTTATGTTTTCCAAGGCCATTACATTGAGATTCATCAGGTACCTATAACACTTGCTGAAGTTACCCCTTACATATTTGTATTTGACCAGTATGAAGTGTCCTTCCTTATCTTTTTTGATAACTTTTGGTTGAAAGTTGATTTTATTCGATATTAGAATGGATACTCCAGCTTGTTTCTTGGGACCATTTGTTTGGAAAATTGTTTTCCAACCTTTTACTCTGAGGTGGTGTCTGTCTTTGTCACTGAGGTGAGTTTCCTGTATGCAGCAAAATGCTGGGTCCTGTTTACATATTCAGTCTGTTAGTCTATGGAATTTTATTGGGGAAGTGAGTCCATTGATGTTAAGAGACATTAAGGAAAATTGATTGTTACTTCCTGTTATTTTTATTTTTTGAGGTGGTATTATGTTTGTGTGGTTATCTTCTTTTGGGTTTATTGACAGACTACTTTCTTGCTTTTTCTAGGGTATAGTTTCCTTCCTTGTGTTGGAGTTTTCCATTTATTATCCTTTGTAGGGCTGGGTTTGTGGAAAGATATTGTGTAAATTTGGTTATGTCATGTCATCTTGTTTTTGCCGTCTATGGTAATTGAGAGTTTTGCTGGGTATAACAGCCTGGACTGGCATTTGTGTTCTCTTAGGGTCTGTATGAGATCTGCCCAGGATGTTCTAGCTTTCATAGTCTCTGGTGAGAAGTCTGGTGTAATTCTGATAGCTCTGGCTTTATATGTTACTTGATCTTTTTCCTTTACTGCTTTTAATATTCTTTCTTTGTTTAATGCATTTGGTGTTTTGATTATTATGTGACAGGAGTTCTGTATGCTTCTTGTATTTTCCTGGGCATCTCTTTCTTTAGGTAAGGAAAGTTTTCTTCTATTATTTTGTTGAAGATATTTACTGGCCCTTTAAGTTGGCCCTCTCTTCTATACCTATTATCCTTAGGTTTGGTCTTCTCATTGTGTCCTGGATTTCCTGGAAGTTTTGGGTTAGGAGAGTTTTGCATTTTACATTTTCTTTGATTGTTGGGTCAATGTTTTCTATGGTATCTTCTGCACCTGAGATTCTCTCTTCTATCTCTTGTATTCTGTTGGTGATGCTTGCATCTCTGACTCCTGATCTCTTTCTTATGTTTTCTAACTCCCGGGTTGTCTCCTTTTGTGATTTCTTTATTGTTTCTGTTTCCATTTTTAGATCCTGGATGGTTTTGTTCAATTCCTTCACCTGTTTGGTTATGTTTTCCTGTAAATCTTTAAGGTATTTTTGTGTTTCCTCTTTAAGGGCTTCTAGACGTTTACCTGTGTTCTCCTGTCTTTCTTTAAGGGAGTTATTTATGTCCTTTTTAAAGTCCTCTATCATCATCATGAGAAATGCTTTTAGATCCGAATCTTGCTTTTCCGGTGTGATGGTGTATACAGGACTTGGAATGGTGGGAGAATTGGGTTCTGATGATGCCAGGTTACCTTGGTTTCTGTTGCTTCTGTTCTTCTGCTTACCTCCTGCCATCTGGTTATCTTTAGTGCTACCTGCCCTCCCTTTATTTGACTGGAGCCTGTCCTTCCTGTGATCCTAGTTGTGTCAGAACTCCTCAGAGACCAGCTGTCTCTGAGATCCTATGATTCTGGGATCCTGTGACCCTGAGATCCTGGGTGTGACCAAACTCCTATGACTCTGTGAACCTGTAATCCTGGGCATGTTAGAGCAGCTGGGAGTAGAACTTCCTCTGAGTGTTGTGGCACTGGCTGAGGAGTTCACACCCAAGGTCTGCTCAGGGCAAAGGCCCAGACCAGAAGGAAACTGTGCCACTGGTCTGGCAGGGTTCTTGGGTCCCTGGATTCCCCCTGATCCCAATTACTCCTGGTGTTGGGACAGATGATGTGTCTTCCTCACCTCTGATCCTATGATGGGGTTTGGATTTTACACACACACACACATACACACACACACGAGCACATATGCACATATATACACATGCATGCTTATGCTGTGTTGAGTCCTAGACTTGTCTCTTGCCTTTGACAAAACACAGTATTGTTTTCTATTTAATGTATATTAGGATATGTGATCTTCCTTAATGGCTGGATGGAGATACTTTTCATATCTTAAAATTCAACAATCAGTATACTTTCATGTTATTACATTATATTTCATGTTATTACAGCAGAGAAAACCACATGAAATTAGTCTATATTCTAACTTCTGCTTAATATATAGTTAAAGATATATATACAAATTTAAATAAATAAAATGGTTGATGAAATATTATATGAAACAATTAAACAAAAGCAAGGCACATATCTGCAACTGCAGCTTTTGGGACTAAGTAATTCCAGGACTATGTAGTAAGACCCCTATTTCTCATAAAACAAAAGTCATGGGTTCTAGCTGGTTAGTTATCATCCAACACTTGTGAACTTGGTTTGAACACACAATTGCAAAGTATAACAGAGATATATAAGCAACTTTTTATCTTTTAAAAATCACTTTGGTGGCGAGAGAGATGGTTCAGCACTTAGGAGCACTTGCTGCTTTCATGGAGAACTGAGTATGTTTCTTCTTTTATTTATTTATTTAATTCTACTCATTCTCTTTACATCTCACTCACTGCCCCCTTCTGGTCACCCCCTCCCATGATCCTTTCCCCATTCCTCCTCCCCTTCTCTTCTGAATGGGTAGGGGTACCCTAGGTATCCCACCCACCCTACCCTGGCACTTCAAGTCTCTTAGAGGCTAGGTGCTTCCTCTCCCATTGAGTGAAGACAAGGCATCCCAGCTAGTAGAATATATACTACAAGCAACAGCTTTTTTGATAGCCCCCATCCCAGTTGTTCAGGACCCACATGAAGACCAAGCTCCACATCTGCTACATACGAGTAGGGAGTCCTAGGTCTGGCCCATGTATGCTCTTTGGTTTGTGGTTCAGACTCTGAGAGCTCCAAGGGTCCAGGTTAGTTAACTCTGTTGGTCTTCCTGTGGAGTTCCTATCTACTTTGGGGACCACAATCCTTCCTCCTATTCTTCCATAGGAATCGCCAAGCTCCATCCACTGTTTGGCTGTGGGTATCTATATCTCTCTGAGTCAGCTGCTGGCTTGAGCCTCTCAGAGGACAACATGTTCTTGTCTGCACATACAAACTACCCAAAGACTCAACAAAGAAAGAGAACTTCAGATCAATTTCCCTTATGAACATCGATGCAAAAATACTCAACAAAATACTCACAAATACTCCAAATCCAGGAACACATCAAAGACATCATCCGTCAAGATCAAGTAAGCTTCATCCCAGGCATGCAGAGATGGCTCCATATATGAAAATCTATCAATGAAATCCACCATATAAACAAACTGAAAGGAAAAAATCACATGATTATCTTATTAGATGCAGAGTATGGATCTTAGCAGTCAGAGTAGGCAGCTTATAACTGCAGCTCTAGGGGATTCAATGTCCTTTTCTGGCCTCTGTGGACACCCACACATAGGTGGCATCCACACATGTAGCCACAAGCACATAAACTTCAATAAAAATAAAACATAAGGTTTTTCTTATTATTACTGGTTCTGGGACAAATTGATATGATGTTTTTAATCATATTCCTCTCCTTCCCCCAGTTCCTCCCAGACGCACTCACTTCCCACCCCTTTACAACCTTGTGTCCTCTTTCTTCCATCCTCTTCTCAAGTACAGCCTGTTCTGTTCTCATGCTCTTTGCTGTGTGGTTTTACTGGAGACCGTTTGAACCACCAGGGACCACACACGTAAATAAATTCACTTTCCTTTTCCTAGCAGATACACCAATCTATGGGTAGAACAATAACTCATTAGGAGTCTGTTTAATACATTATATTCATGTAGCAGAATAATAGTGGTAGCTTCTCCTGTATGCCATATGCCACGTCTAGCCACAAATTCTTGGCTCCAATAGCAGTTCTTTTTTTAAAAGATTTATTTATTTATTATATGTAAGTACACTGTAGCTGTCTTCAGACACTTTTTTTTTTTTCGTGCTCTGGTCCTGCTTACTTGCTGTAGCTGTCTTCAGACACCCCAAGAGAGGGCATCAGATCTCATTATGGATGGTTGTGAGTCATCATGTGGTTGCCGGGATTTGGACTCATGACTTTTGGAAGAGCAGCCAGTGCTCATAACCACTGAGCTGTCTCTCCAGCCCTCCAATAGCAGTTCTAAGTATGGAAATCAACTTGTGAAGTGGGCTTCAAATGGAATCATAAAGTGATTGGTAAGTCCCATAATGTTTCTGCCACTATTGCAGCTGTGAGCTTGTCACTATTATAGCTCATAGGGTTCATAACTGGGTAAGACTGATGACTAACTCCCCCCCCCCGGTAATATTCATAGCATCTTCCAGCAATATGAATGCTAGCAATTAGGAATGAAGTTTCCAGGACAGTACTAGCTTGCTTTCCCCATGCTATATCACTTAAATTACGCACTGTCTTTAGAAATAGGGTCTTACTGTAAAATTTTCAATGGTAGCTGAGAACATTGGCAATAACCTATAATGTTTAGCGGTCTAAGTGCCCTCAATGACTAGCAACTCTACAAGAAATAGCATAGTCCTGCCACTGAGTGGGGCTTTTTATTTGTTGTTCCATGGTGTACAGTTGACCTATCATTAGTTCATTATGAGGTAGCTCCATCAAACATCATTTTATATATGTGTATGCATATATTTTAGGATGACGATACAAGTCATGTGTTTGTTACAGGAATATTTTATAATTATTCTTTCTTCATTTGCTTATTTAACCAAATATTTACTTAGCACTTCCACTCACTAGTTAGGTATGTTACTATTAACCTTCCTCTTCATGAATATCCACTTTATTGGAGAAAACAACATATAAATAACTTATTTGGTTTTTGTTTGGTTGTAATTAATACATTTTTCTTTTTAAAATTATTTTAATATTATAATATCTGATTTAATGTAGCTTCTGAATAGCCCTTTTCCCAGCAGCCATTAGAAAGTAGTGTTTCACAATAAATTATCATAAACAAATTACATATATATAGAAGAACCACCAAGATGGTTCAGTGAGTAATGCTTCCTGCTGTCAAGCCTGGCGACCTGAGTTTCATCTCTGGACCTACATCGCAGAACTGACTCTTACATTTTATCACCTGGCCTCTACACAGACACTCACACTCACACCTTATAAAATCACACACATTCCCATACCCACATACAATCACACACATACACATAAATACTCAATAAATGGCTAAATGTAAGTTTAAGGTGTCCTGGTGATATGATGAAATATAACCAAAACAAACTGCTCATTAAATCTCCAGAATTTTGTGACTATGTCATATGTTCTAAAGTTTTACCTTTTCAGTTTTACAGTTTCACCTACATTTTGAGGTAAGTACATTTATAGTATTTTTCTTTTTTTACACCAGTGACTAATTATACTTACACATTTGGTTGATTAGCAGAGGCTCCATGCCCTGTTACTAAGTCAGGCTTGCTGAGGAACAAGCTTTGCTGGTCTTTACGTCTACTTTGTTCTGGCTTCCCTTCCCCTGTTGATGTGCCAGGTCCACTTTGTCCTCAGATCTCCAGTCACTATCAAGGAGACACTCACAATTCAAATACCCTGTTCATGTGTACTTATTTTATCATAAAAAGTGGTTTGGATAATACTTCCTTTAAACAGCTTCTCATTTAACACTAGGATCTTAAAATTTCTTCAAAGATCAGTGTATTCCAGTTTAAGTTACGGAATTAAAAGTGGGTATACTGTGTGAACCATAATTCCCATCCTTTAAACTGTGCACTTTTTAACCTATTAAGTTTCCAATGTTGCCATCTATTATTATTAGGTACTCATACTCAAATACTCAATTACAAAAAAAGTTAGCACGCAACTTTGTAGCTCTATTTTGAGTCATAGTAAGCAATGTCATAAAATTGTACCATTACCCAAGACAATCATTACTTACTCTTACAGTGTTAGGACACTGACCAATGAGTTTTGCTTTTTAGCCTAAATGTATTTTATATTAAATATCTAGAGTAGATTAATTTAATTCATGAAGAATTAAATCATACACTTTTGAATAGGTGAAAATTTGTCAACAGTTACATTTCAATATGTGCTTAGACTGAAATTTCTAAAAAATAAACTATGGTCTTGATACATTTGCTTACCATTTTTGATTATTAAATGATACAGACTCATAAAAAGTCAATTATCTTAAAAAAGTATTGAATGCATTCAAATATTTTACAAATGAGAGATTTAATACTTTTTAATTTATAATAAAAATAACCTTTAAATCACAGTTGAATGTTTATGTCTCATATCTTTATTATGAGTAAATTGGGTGACATTTTGTTTAAAAAATGAAAATTTTGGTGAGAAATGATTATGCTATATGAATAACCCAAATTCATCCCTCATTTTTATGTATATGTTTGCATCTTCTGACACTCTCCCTAAACAATACAGTGTTCCGAGTTTCTTTCAAAACATTTGAACTTTGTATGTAGGATAAAAAGAGATCCAAGAAAGAGCACTAAATTTGGAATGCTGACCTTGCTTGCCTACAAATTTTAATTCCTTCTAGTCTGAAACTGAGTAATGTTTGGACAATATTCGATTTATTCACAAAACTAAAATGCAAATGTTCAACAGTGTCTATAACAGAATAGCAATGGTAAGGATCAAATGGGCCTTTTGTGGTAATTTACTTCCGTGTTGCACTGGGACACTTGGAATTTCCTTGGGAACACTAATGGTTTGGAGGGACCCTGATTAACTTCTATAGGGCCAGGGGTCACAAATGATGACTAGGAGATGGCCATCCTCCTGTTAGCAGGTAACAGAAGCCAACTGTTTGAGAAGGTGCGCCTGATTCTTTGAGCTGGTTGGGTCAGCATTCCCTTTTTTCTAAATGGAAATTAAATGGACATTCTGTGAAAACTATACCTTAACTTTCATTTGTACTTACTGAGAAATTTTTAAAATTTTTAATTTTAAAATTTTTCAAAATCCTATGGTTATGCCAGATTCTAAAGAGTAGTTGATATAAAGAAAAACTACATTGCTACCTACTACAATGGAAAAAGTGCTTAGAGATAAAATCATTATCTATTTGTACCTATAACAGCAATTTGTGTTGTTATAGCACAAAGCAAGTAGAGAGGTAATAGCAGGGAAAGGTATTCCTATCCAAGGATTCACCATTGAAATAATTTTAACCTAACTTACTTTGAAATAACTGAATCCTACTGAAAAGTTATAAAATTTATGTTCACTTTTAAGAATTAAAGTAGACTAAGC
This sequence comes from Rhynchomys soricoides, assembly GCA_019843965.1. Taxonomy (NCBI): domain Eukaryota; kingdom Metazoa; phylum Chordata; class Mammalia; order Rodentia; family Muridae; genus Rhynchomys; species Rhynchomys soricoides. The sequence continues at coordinate 16,505,592 of JADRCH010000012.1, forward strand.
AATACTTTCAAAAGTCAAAGTTAAGGAAGAGCTCTTGGACTAGTGAACATTTTCATTAACCTTTGATCCTTGGTAATGACATCTACAGCTCTTCTACAGGGCAAAGGGTCACAAATGATGACTGAGCCCCAGACATAACTTATGTTTGCTACCACATTTCCCATCATCCAGATCATTGTTTTACTTTCATAGAAAGTAAGTTTTAATTGCTCAAAGAGATCAATTGATTGAAGAATTATAGATCATTTAAATTTCACTCATTTAAGACATTTACACTTGAAATATATGTATACCTATGCTTCAGCAACAATTTTTTTTACAGATATAGAGACCCAAGTATTGCTCGATCACACTGGCTGATGTGCCCAACATCTCATGGATAGAAGGTCTTTCCTTTTCATGGCTTTCTGTGTTACTGTGAAAGCCTGGTTAGGAAACTCATTTCCTTTCATCAAAGTCTGGAATGAAGGCTCAGGCTCAGGTTGGCACCTGATTTTGAATGTAATACTTCAGAGAGACTGTACATGGCAAATTTAGTTGCACTTACTGAAACAGACAATGAATGGTTTAGTATTTTAACAAGGTAGGCACATAATCCACCACCATCATGACCAGCACCAAGAGGGGGAAATGTTGCCTCTTCAAAGAATACATAAGCATATTTAACACAGAAATCCTTGTACTAAATACTTCAGTAATTGCCAGAGCTGAATAAATGTGTAAAACGAGGTTGGGTCATGAAGCATTTTTATGTTGAAATCTAAATTCTCATCCTTAAATATCTCTGTTAGCATGGCAGGTTTGAGTTGCAACCATCCTCCTAATAAAAATGAATCTTTAAGACTGGGAAGTATTTGTAAATAATAGATCCTTAAAATATACCTGGATTTATTCTAAAACTTATAAGGAGAAAGAATACTTGCTTTATATAACCAGTGATACCACTTTACCGTTTGATGAAGATGTTAATTTATGGTTGGTTAGCAGTTTATGGCTGTCATTAGTTTTTCAGTTTGGTCCACATTAGAAATCTATTTTTCTTTTTTATTTTAACCTGAGATAATTATATAAAGATATGGTTATGTTTTATCTAAAATGTATCATTCTACTATAGCATTTCAAATTATTCACAGATCATAGTTCTTATATGTGCATATATGAATTTAAAAATACAGCAATAAAATGCTTGAAACAGATCATAAATTTGCTTCATATTTTATTGCATCTGTGAATCAGGTTGAAAAGACAAGGACAGCTCTGGTCTTTGAGAAAGAATTAACTCTTTCTCAAGCTGGGAAGAAGATGATATCTTATTGAGCATAATTAAAGTCAACTCCCCGTCAAAGCACCCTGGTGACACATAAGATGGAAATCCTTGGCAAAGGCTGCAGTTGGGGTGGTGGTCAGCATTTAAAAACGATCTTTGTTTTTGAGTGATTACCTTTTCAGCCCAGAAATTTCCTTCCAATGTTGTCTAATCTGTATTTCTGTGTTGCTGAACAGAACAAGCCAGAAAAGGGAGCTCTCCCCACTCTGCCTTGCCCTCCCCCCTCCACCTCATTTTAAGACAATCCAGAAAATAAAAATTAAGTACAATACCATTAATTCATATAAAGTGACAGAATTGAATCCACACAAGTCTCCAGAACAGGGAAGGGAGAAGAGAGTTTCCTTGTCCTAATGAGGGAATAAAGAAAAGTTCCTCCAGATTTACAACTGGGGTGCATTCTCAGGACTCCTGGGGTTGATCAAGCTGCAGGAGGTGCCCTTTAAAGAAAGAACCTGAATCTGGAGTGAATGATGCATGATGCAGCAGCGGGATTTAGCAACACCTGGGAAGAGAATTCAAGGCAAAGCACGTTAAATTCTCTGTGTGTCCCTAGAAACTTGGAGGTTGGATCACAGTTGGCCTGCAGGAGGGGCAGTCTT
>JADRCH010000012.1:16510020-16534230 GCA_019843965.1 Rhynchomys soricoides
CGTCATGGAAATTGTTTTAATAATCATAATTAGACGCACCCAGGCTTTGTCTGATAAATGCTGAGAGAAGGTCTTCTCCAGCCTGGGGGCTACCCTGCTCCCTTCCTCCTGTCTACTGCCACTCCTTGACAGAGGGGCTTGAGTTTCAAGGCCTTTTGCTCTTATATTGTCTGAAAAGTTACAGGTTCTGATTAATCTTCTTTGATGGCAATCGGAACAGAAAGCATTCTTCTTTACCACCCTGCACTAAGTTTCATGGCAGTAGGGATGTCTTTATGAGCTGAGGCTGCACAGACCACTCCCACCCAAATGCATTTAGGAAACTAGGTCCAGTGAACCTTCTGGACGTTCAAATCTCCACATCAGTACCACCATCTCTGTAATGCCAACCACAGTACAAATTATACTTTCTACATTCGAGAGCAAAGGTTGAAATGTACACAGACGCATTATACCTTAGTAGAGTCATGCCTAACCCAATTCAAATACCAAGCACCTCATTAACCAATGACCTAATAAATTCTGGGAGTCTCTGCAGGCATTACTTACACTTACATAATTCAATCAAGCTGACCTTTTGTCACAGAATTAGAAGGAGACCACAATAAAGCTGGTACTCAGAGAATCCGGATCCATCTTTTCCTTTGGTCTTCAAGCATTTGGAGGCAGAACTTTTGATTGAAAGGTCTTTAAGAAAATTTACCCACATTGGCAGGCCCTAGCGTGGCCTAGATTCTGTATATGTGGGAAAGATTTTCAGGTAGACTCTGGCTGTGTAAATATCAGTAACTCTGGACCTGTTCTGAGTATAAGCACCGACTTCTCTCACCTGTGCTCCATGGCCACCCCCAGCCCTTGTCCTCTTTGTAACCATGTGAACTAAGGCTACTCATAACTGTACAGTACTGCCAAAACTTTAGCTCCACTTTTTATGAAACTCCTTTTCTGTTTTTGTTACTTCTCAGGCAAGAATAACACAGAAGAGAGTGCCTGCTCCTACAAAGCACACCATAATAAAATGTTTGATCAAAATATTTTAATAAAGATTCTTTCTGACATAGATAACACATACAAATGGTCGTACATAGCTGTCATAGTCTGATTGACCTATTTAATATATATATCATTCTTTACACATCCAAAGCCACTGATAGGTCTATCATAGCTCTGAAATCACCATCCGACCTGACAAACTGAGTTTGTATTATCTGTAAGGAGTGGAAAAAAGCAAGACTCCATTTAAACAGAGGTTTTCTGGGTTTTCATAGGAGGAAAGGCAGGCAGCTAGCCATGCAAACTAAAACTGAAAGCTCACTTTGGGTAAATAGCTTCTTGCTCTTCCTTAGCTTTATTTCATTTCTTTTAAATTCAATTTTTCTTAGAAAAATAACAAAGGATTTCACATCATAAGCAAATCAAACCAGTCTTTTTAACTTAATAAGTCATCACAGTTAGAATAACTTATATATGTACATCTATATTAAAAACAATTAAATTAGACCTTTTCAAATGCACAGCACAACCTGAAAAATATATTTGCCTAGTATGTTCTTATTTATAAAATCTATTGCTGTAATGTTTTTCCATTTTGGAATGCAAATAGGTCCCCTTTTGGAAAACAAGATCAATTCATTCATCAATTAAGAATACACCTTTCCTGTAATTTTTGGACTGAAGCAATTTATTAAAGCTCAATTTTAGTACATGGATGATGCAACTGAAAATATCCAATGACCTTTCAAATACCTCAGCAGCTCAGATACATCAATATTTCTCTTCATATTTGTTGGCAAATATACCTTTGAACACTAGGCACAGAGTGTAAGTTAATATGTAAAACAGAATTTTAGAAGCATTAAAAAAAATACTACACTTAAGACCCAAGACCTTAATACATAATAAATACTGTTGATGTGGACCATTGAAGAAAAACAAATAAATACCATAAATTGTTAATACATCATTGCAGAGTAGAAAGTAACAAGGTGCACATAAATATTTTAAATGCAATTCTTTCAGCCACAGCCTGCTTTTTATATCACTCTCACCAAACTTTGAGCATTTTCACGGGATTTTAAGTTCAGAGACAGTAAAAAATACAAGTCTTTCATAGCAACATGTCTCTCTGCTTTCCCCTCCACTTAAATAAGTCTGCATTTCAAGTTTTTCTCCTGGCTCAGAATCAAGATGTATTTTCGAGTGCCCTTTCTGATTTGTCTGAATGAATATTCTGTCCCCGAGCCTCTCAACTCTGAACCCCTCTCCCCTTCATCTCTTGCCAATTCTTAGCTATTAATAGGATTAGTATTTTGCCACTCAAGTACTTTTCCTGTCTAATAATCAAGCACTACTTTTCAACTTATTTTTCACCTTCAAAGAAGACTGTACTTCCTTGAGGTCTAGGTTGCCACCAAAGTTGCCACTTTTTTTGAGGGGAAAAAAGAACCACACTTCATCCCGACTAAACCTCCCTCTTCCCTCCCTCCCCACCCCAAAGACCGAGATTCCGGGCATGCCAAGGCTGAAAGTCCGGGTTGTCTCTGATACTTCTATGTCCCTGCCTTTGCTTTGTTTGCCCTGCAAGTGTTTCCACAACTTAGGAAAGGACCAAAGTAAAAGGGATGGGGAGCAGCTTCTCACTTTCCTCTAGCTTTGGGGTCGGTCTCGAGGTTTTCGAGGGAGGGAGTGTTTAAGGCTTCTCCGTGCACTGTTTGCAGAGGCTGGATGAGACGCTGTTGAATAGGGCACACTTCTCGGGGCAGGAGGCAGCGGGAGGCAGCCCTGCACTGAATGGGTAGCCCGCCGCCTGCTCGTACGCGCCGAGCGCCGGGTGCAGGGCAGCGGCCGCCGCCGCTGCGGCCGCCGAGCTGGGAAGAGAGGCTGCCGAGATGGCTTGGCCTTGGTTGAGGTAGGCGACTAGGCGCCGCATTTCCTCCAGGGCCTGAGCCTGCATGAGGATGTAGTTCTTGGCGAGGAGCAGCGTGGCGATTTTGGAGAGCTTCCGCACTGAAGGGCTGTGCGCGTAAGGGATGACCGCGCGCAGCTCATCCAGAGCGTCGTTCAGGTCGTGCATCCTCCGGCGCTCGCGGGCGTTGATGTTGAGGCGCAGCGCCTTCTGCTCTTTGGATTTCTTGCTGCTGCCGCCGCCGCCGCCGCTGCCGCCGCCGCCACTTGTGGGGGCCCCCGGGGGGAGGCCCGAGCCACCATGCAAGTGGGCGTTGGAGCAGCCCTCGGCCACCTTGGCGCCGCCGCCCCCGGTTCCCGGGGATGCCCGCGGGTCTGGGCCCCCGGCTCGCAGCACCAGCTCGCAGCGGCCGTCGCTGTCGTCGTCGGGGCTCTGCTCGCCACCGCTGCTCTCCGCCACGGAGCCGCGACCGGCGCTCTCGCCGTACTTGAGGCAAAGGGCAGCCCCCGCCGGCAGGTTGCTCAGGCTCGGCTCGCCCCCCACGCCCGCTGAGCCCACGAGCAGCCCGGGGACACTCACCCCGCCGCCGCCGCCGCCGCCGCCGCCGCCTCCGCCGTTCGCGCCGCCGCCTCCTCCGGGCGGAGGCAGCAGCAGCCCGGCCCCTTCGGGGTCAGCCGGCTCGAAGCAGCCGAGGGGCGACGAGGACGACGCTGGGCGTTCGCGACTTGGTGGCGCCAGGGACAGGTCCATGCCCGGGGGCGTGGAGCGAAAAGCCGCCTCTAGGCGCTTGGCGGCGGAGGCGCCCAGGCTCTTGTGCAGAAAGAGGTCGTCTTCGCTCGCGGCCGCCGCACCGAGGTGCAACCCGCGCTCCATCGTCCCGGCCAGCCGCCGCCTGGGCTCGGGAGTCAGGCGGTCGCACAGACGCTCGCCGGCCGGGCTCCGGAGCTGCTGCGTGCGTCGGTCCCCTCGCTGCCCGCAGCCCTGTCCCCTTCTTTTTCTTTTTCGCCTTCCCCCGCGCTCGCCGCCTCCTCTTCTTCTTCTTCTTCGTCTCCAGCCGACGGTGCTGGCTGCTAAGGCTCACCATGGGCCGCGGCCCCTCATGGTGGGAGGCTGGTCGCGGAGGGAGTGGAGCTGCCGCCGCTGCCGCCTCTGAGTCCAACCCCGCGCCTCCTCTCCGCACCGTTTATCTTGCTTGGATTCACCTTCAAGAGATTTCCGGACCCATCAACCAGCGGCCGCCACAGACGGGGGAGTCTTTTACATCATTATCTCTGAGTAGGTTATTATGAAGAAGACTCGCCTGTTGGGACAGCGCTTTCTACCCAATCAGGTTAACGTTTTAATTAATAGGATTAAAACGGTAACAAACAATCGCAGGCGCTATCTGGCCGCGAGTCTGAATAGTTTCATTTCCCAGGTCTGAAGACAGGCAGCAGCCAAAGCTTTATAAAAGGCGCCTGCTCCATTATTCTGCCTACCATCTGTATACACAGCTTAGCGCATATGTTTGCAAGGCGCTGGGTCCTGTTAGTAACCCAACAACTGCCTTTAGCTTGACATGTGTGGCGACTTTCACTCATCAATGAGCACACTAAAAGCCCTACTTAGAGCCGAGGATGTTCTTTGCTCCTTCAGCAAATTGTATATCCTCGGTAAGGGCTGGGAGTCCAGTGGAAAACAGACTCCCCCCGCCCCCACTGCGCACCGCCTCCCACCACACACACACACTACACTACACTTCACTGGGCCACTACTGTCTCAGCTTGCTTAGTTACCCTCACAGGAGAGAATTACATTTCTTCCTGTTAATAGCATGTCTGTATTTAGAGATGGAGCCTGGGGGGTGGGGCTAGGGGTGAGGTCCCTGTTGGCTTGCCTCGAATTTACCCTAGATTTTCAGCTAGTCTGTCAGCAAAGCAAGAGCGAACCCAGATTTTCTCCCCATCACGTTCCCCACAGCCCTCCGCTGCCCATTTCCTATATAGATGAGAAAAATCAAACATTTACAAAAGCACCAAAATGATAACCAAGTTGCTTACATAGCCCGTTTGATTTAAAACTCGAAGGGGGCAGAGAGGAGGAGGCCTTTGCAGAGTCCCCCACGTTGGCTGTTAATTGGAGGTGAGAGAAACGCACTGTTTCATGGACAGAAGAAAAAAAAAACCTACTCTCAAACTTTCCTCAAGATTAAATTCAGTTCCTTCGCAAGAGGGAACATCGAGAGTGGCATCTTCTCACACACCAAGTGGGGGCATTCGTGCTTGTAGCCACTCTGAAGCCGTTTGGGGACATCTGGATCCGTCTGGGCTCTTCCCAGAGGGTTGGTTCAGGGCAAAATTATGGAAACAAGTGCTGTCCGGAGGGAGACGTGCACGCGGCCCTCGTGCTTCCAAGTCCAGTCCTTCGAAGCACATGGTATTTAGTGGCTAGTTTTCATCCTTATAACTAAAAACAATATTCCCCAACATATTCAATAAGTCTTTCGTATCTGGTAGAATTACTGAAGGCTGTGCTGTTTGAGGTTTCCCTAGTTTCATTAAAAAAATCTTTTAATTGTGGCTTTCAGTTGGCCCCAGGTGTTGGACTCTTTTCATTATATTTTGCTCTAATGTGATGAAATTCTAATTCTCTCCTTACCATATGGTTAAATTTTCCCACTGAGAATTAGTTGAAAAGGGAGAAATAATCTATTAATCTCTGTAATAGATTCACAAATGAGGTTCACCTCAGAACCTGTTTTTTGAATGGTAATACCAAAACAGTTGAGCACCTTATTTCGTATAGGAAACGCGAGGGCTGACACCGAAATATCTACATTGTCACGTGAAAAGGATGGAAAGGAACCTTTTCTTAGTTCTACTTTTCCAGAATGGCTGCCTGAGATGCAACCTCTGAGAGTGAGAAACACTACCAGGTCTTCTGTTACTGGTGTTCCTTCGGCGGAATAGGAACCCAGCAAACGGGCTGCTTGAAGCTGTGTGGCTAGAGATCCTGGCGATTAACAGAAGGCCTGCCCACGTGTATAGCTGTGGGCTAAAGCCACTTTGGTGCGGGGCGGTGCCTCTCTGGTGCTCTGGGCTTGCTGCCTTCTCTTTCCCTCCTCTGTACCTCGCAGCTGTTAGCCTGTCCCTTTAGGAAGCTAAAGACACAGACATGCTAGTGTTGTTGCCAATTAGCAGCTTTGTTTTCAGAGGGATTGTAAAGGAAGGGTCTCTATAAACTTAGGCTGATGAGAGGCTCCTATCAGGCTCCTAACACAAGGATGGAGGCTAGCACCATGGTTATTTTGGACACAGTGGCTAAAAGTCTACCCTAAAGTCTAACTTCGTTCGACAGTGTGTTTTTCGTGAGCGCTCGAACTTTGCTTAGGATACCTGGATCCCTTTGGGTTCTAGAGTAGGTGTTGAAAAGGCGTACGATGTAGCAGGTACCACTTTGATAGGGGCTCTAACTGGCTGCCGGTGTCTTCCAGGAGGGGCAAGGAGATTAAAAACCAAACAAACAAAAAAAAAAACAAAACAAAAAAACACGATGGCATGAGGACCTGTCACGCCCACCAATCATCCAAAGCTCTAAAACAGTTTTGCTCAACTTAATTCCGCTCAGTAGTAACCAGCCACCTCTTCTGAGCTTGGGGAAATCCCCCCAGCCTCCCTGAAGGAGGTGGTTGTTTAATAGTAGCGGAAAGTTGTGCTGGGGAAATAGCCAGAAAATTTATGGAAGCTTTAAACGCGGGCCTTATAACCACCGTCGGGGAATGGTCTTCCAGGTTTATGCACTCGTAAACTTTTGCTGATTGCTTCTGGGAAGTTGTCAGGCACTTAACACTGCATTTATCTTACAGGGCAATGAAAACACATCTGCCCAATGTCTCATTACCCGGTTTAATCATCACTAACCCCGAGTCACTGCCTCAACTTCCTTTCACTTTGGGTAGAATCAGACTGCGGGGGTTCCAGCTCAGCGGAGGGTGACGTCAGAAGCTCTTTCAATATCCGTTGGCCGCATGAACTCTAGAAATCTTAAACTTCGATCCCGCAGAAGTCGATAGAGGCAGGGCCCGGACTGCTGAAGCAATAGACAAGTTCCAAAATAGAAGAGAAAGTCCAAACCCAAGGTTTCTTCTATAGAGAGTGAGGTTGGGGGAATCAACCAGGGCTCTATCACCCGACCTGAAGCATCTATAGGGAAACTCTCCCTCTATTTGCACAGTTTATTCGGAGAAAGGAGTTTGGAAGACCGAGACTCAAGGGGCGGGACTTTTAGAAAGCGTCAGAGGCAGGGTGGGAAAACTAGGACCACTCAGGGAAAACGGTTTTTGGATTCCCTTGTGGTTAGACTGGTTGGCTCAGTGAAGCTCCTTGGCATCAGGAAAGGATACATTCTCGCTAAGCGTTGGATACCAAATGTATACATATCAAAGAGCTCTCATAAAGTTGAACAAATTTTATTATTGTTGGAGGAAAAGCTCCGAAAGCCTCGAAAAGAGGCTAAAATATTCAGCAAGCATCACCGCATTGGAATTAGAGTTGCAGACCCAAGTAATGTGTAGGTCAAACTTATATTTCTTAGAGATCGTTCTATGCTCGGATTTGGAAATAGCTCAAGCAAAATCATAATGGAACTCACTCTACCTTTAAAGTGGGATGCTAAGAATTTCGCTGTGATATTTCTGCATCTCTGATAACTTTATGACTTGTCTAAATTAAGCATCCAGGAGTAGTCTGGCTCTGGCTGTCTGCGCGTTTCAATTTATCTATTTCAGAACACTTTGGAAAATAAAAACAAATTAGGGAGAAAAAAACCCATAAACTTTAACTTGGAGCAGCTCTTGGGGGAAAGTGAAATCTGTAAGAGCCGTGGAAAGGATGTGGCAGATGTGGGAAGTGTGCATTTCCCTGTCCTCCCACTGGCTCTGAAGCAACCACAGAGCCCCCAGGGACCATCTCTGACAAACTGCTCCTGAACTGCCAAATACAAAGCTATGAAGTCGGCATCCCCCATCCCTCTAGGTCAAGGGACTCCTGGTGGTCCTCCAGCCCCGGAAGAGGCACCTTGACCTTGAAGCTGCATTTACTTTCTCTAACCTGCAGTGTTTGTTGTAGCTTGGGGTGGCCGAATGCCTACCTTCTCCTGGTCCTTTGAGGTCTCAGTAACACAGAGCCAAGTTCATCCAGTTCTGGGGTAAGTTTCTAGCATCCTTTTGTTCACCTCCTCTCAAGAACTTGGAGAAACTGGGTCTCCGAATGTCCTAGCACCATTAGGATTGAAGAGAACCGGCAGGGAAGAAGCCCGGACTGGCAGTTGTTCCAGCTGAACCAGTTCTGGCAGCCCTCCAAGGTCTCAACCTTCGCGTCACACATACAGGCTTCCCAGTTCCCCAAATTCCGATCTGGAAGAGTTGGAGTTTGCTCCAAATTTAACCTACCTACTGAGTTCCTCTTAATCTATTCTAGACAAAGGACATTGTTTCTCGCTACTCTGAAAGTCGTTTAAGTTTGAATAGATGCTGGACGAAACTTTCAGCCTCCAAAAGCAGCCTTCCCAGAATCCATAAAAACTGGCCCAAGCACTTTGTGGGGACATTTCCAATATTGGTGACTTTCAAGGTTAGGCAGTCTGTGTAGCGAGAGTAATATGGTGCCCGGTTATCACTGGTAAAACTCAGGGGACGACCTAAGCTTCGTGGCTGAAATAAACGGTAGTGGAAAGAGCTCACGAAGAATTCCCTGTCCTCTTTCTGTAGACATACCTGAATATATTCTCCTGGGATCGATAACTATAGACTTCTTTGTCCCGTTACAGGAGTCTCTCACCTGAATATTATCTTCATAATATTGGAAAACATTCTGGAACATGTTTAAAATAATTCGAACAAAAGTGATGGATACTTTTGGGGTTTGGCCAGAAATAAGAAAACTAAAGATTTAACGAGGTTTGGGGAGTCTAAGCTCTGCGATTTAAAACCTACAGCGCCATCTCCTGACAAAAAAGAGAATATCCTGGAGTATGATAGCATTTGCATACTAAAGCCTGAAATATCCAGGTACCAGAGACACATTTTATTTTATGCCTCAAAAGTCATTTCAGTGGTAGCTTGGTTATGATTAAAAGCGTTATCTAGACATCTATGTCCATTAAATATTTTCACTCACAATTCCCAAAAGGAATCATTTGTAAAGAGAAGTTTGTGTTCTAGTTTTATGTATACATCATTTTTATACAATCAGATGCAGTTCTCAGGGTGATTTATAATATATTTTATTTAATAAATTGAATACAAGATTTCTTCATAGAAATTAAATCATAGGTTAATTTCTAAGTACGATTGAACTATTTTAAGCAAAGGATGCTGTAATCTTAAGTACTGTCAAGAATGAACATGTTGGTGAACACTTAGCTGTTCAGTTAGTATTCAGATGATTTATTACCATGTTGCAAAGTGTGAATACGTTCCCTAGAAGCAGCTTCTCAGCCCCTGCTTTGACGTATGGTACCTACCACCTCTGGTGGAAGAAAAGTAGGAGCAGAGGTGATTCTTCCAGACATGTTTGCATCTTCCTAACAAACATCAACAAGTAATCCAGCCCCATCGTCTCAGGAACCTTCACTTTCTTTAGGCAACAGTTTCCTCACCATACAGTCCTACAGAATGGCCAAATCTAGGCTTTGATCCTGAAATGTCATCTAAGGTAACACATTCCCAGAAAAGCTTACTAGAATTGTTCATACTTAACAGTTGGTATTTCTAAAGTGTATTTTCAAAAAAGCTTGCTTCTTATTAATAAATCAAAACCTGGTAAGGTCCTAAGATAGAGCTGGGGTAGATAGCTGATTGATTAACAAGTGCTTGCTTAGCATGTCCAAAGTGCTAGGTTTCATCTTTAATATTTGAAATTAAAAGAATCAGAGCTGATACCCCTATTAGAACACTTCTCTATGATTGCATACACAGGCCAGCTGCTTGAAACACAAATAAAAGTAGATATGCTGTTTGTAGTGTACAAAATATTATGAATAGCCTTCCAAAAGCAGATCAAACAGTCAGAAGCAAATGTCATTACAGTGAAAAATTAATTTTATTAATTACAGTGAAGATCTATTAAGCTAAATATTTGGACTCATTTACTCTGTCAATGTAAGAACTCCTGTTTGAAAGAAATTTCATTATATATAGGAGGAACTAGATAAACAGATGGTTAGCTACACAGCTTTTCACAGTAAAACTTGAAAGTTAACGTGGATAAGTTTGACACATTCTCAAATGTTTTTGATGAGGTCACCTGATCTACTCTAGAAATTGGATATTGTTACCCATAATTATGTTAATTTATATTAAAGAAATTTTTAACTTGGCTGTATTATTTATATATTTCACAGAAAAGTATGGATGCAGTTGTCTGGTTAGAACACAGAGTGGCAAGCTAGAGAGAAGGGATGGAGGGAGGAAGAGATCATATGTGGGCTAAATTTACACAGTGTTAGTATTAAATTATATATATAATAATATATATAATATATGTATGCACACACACACACACACACATATATATATATATATATATATATATATATATAGAGAGAGAGAGAGAGAGAGAGAGAGAGAGAGAGAGAGAATGAATGGTGGCACAAGCCTGGAACTTAGACACTCAGGAGTCTGAAGCAGGACAATAGTCAGTTCTAAGTCAGCCAGGGCTATACCACACGACTCTGGCTCCAAAACAGGAACCGACAGCTGCCAAGACATGGTGAAAACGAGTGTCAATACAAAAACGGCATCCGCTTGTGAAAACGTGCTTGCCAAATCTGTGAAGGACGACACCTTAAGTTTATATAATGCCCATGGGGAGAATGTCAATCCCATGCAGGTGGTGCAGGGGCAGTAATACACATTTCAAACTGTCTTGAAGAGCTTCTGGGCCGTAAGTACTTGTCAGAGCAAACCAACAGCAGCAATAGCAAAGCCACCCTGCTGTGAATGAGAAGTTCAGATTTTTCAGAACGATTGTTTATAGTTTTACTTCTTTCCTATATTTGTTAGAACAAAGCTCATGAAAAGAAAATAAGGCGATTGGTAGAGAAGGGAATATATGCATTTGAGTCTAAAGAATGTATAGCGTATGTATATATAGAACACATGGGAAGGACTGTCATAGAGGCAGTATGTTTCTTTTAAGAAATTTGTAGCCAGGTGGTGGTGGCGCACACCTTTAATCCCAGCACTTGGGAGGCAGAGGCAGGCAGATTTCTGAGTTCGAGGCCAGCCTGGTCTACAGAGTGAGTTCCAGGACAGCCAGGGCTACATAGAGAACCCCTGTCTCGAAGAAAGAAAGAAAAAAAGAAAGAAAGAAAGAAAGAACGAAAGAAAGAAAGAAAGAAAGAAAGAAAATAAATTTGTAAATTCACATCTATAGGACTTGATTGCACTGCTCTGTGAATTGTTTAATAAGGTAAGAATAGCATCAGCAGAAATAGCATACGTATGGCACAGCAGTATTTGTAAGATGTAAGATTTGACAATTTCCTTGGTCTTACTTGGGTTCAAGAGGACAATGAGCCTATTAACCATGCCTTTCCTGACTTGCTTGTGAAATGAATCAATGGAGACTGTGAAAGAAGTTTCTAAGGTGACACATGACTTTAATTTTGATACTGCATTGTATTCCTTAGACTGCTCAGTGACATTTCACCTGATAGTTTATTCTTGTTTTCTTACTGATTTTTTTTCTATCATAACTTTGTAGTACTAGCAGGTTTCAGAACACCTTTCATTTAGTGGGCCATGTTTGAATCATTGCATGCAGCACTAAAGAGGCAGAGATAGGCAGCTTTCTGTGGGTTCCAAGCAAGCTTGCTCCACAGAAGGAAACTCTGTGATAGAAAAAATGTTAAGAGTCATGGGACTTGGGACATCATAGTGTATCCCTATAAGCCCAGCATACGGGACACAATAGCTGTTAGGATCTGAAGTTTAAAGTAAGCTTTGACTATGTACAAAGTTTGAGACCAGCTTTGATTACAGAAAACTCTATTTCAGAAAACAAGCATCAGCCACCAAAAAGATTCATGGAATTTGGATATAAAATTTTGACTTTTTATAATTCTTAGACTGTCAGTGACCACACCTACCTCTGTCTTTCTTTTCTGCCATTAAGAATACCCCATGTCCTTCTTATGAGGAGTTTGCAAAACTAAGTAAATTTGTCTTTAGTCTTTTACTACACCTGTAAAACCGTCTCAGTAGCAGTATATTGTTACACTCAGTGGCCAGTGTCAGTGTGAAGTTTGTACCTTCCTCCTAATGGTTGGATGTATCAATGCTGCCAATATCTCCTTTGTGTATGGTCCATCAGACAGTTTTAAGTTAAGCTAGAGAACTTGCCTCAAAGAAGCCACCTAGAATTAATTTTTAATAAGACAGTGCCTAAAAAAGGTATAAGTCTATTACATCTCTTGCCTTCTGTCACCAGCTAAGATGATGTTTTCATTGAGAAAAATATGCTGGTCTGAATTATGTTTTGTTTAAACCTCAGCTACTTGTAGTGTGTTTCATTATTCTTCAAGATAAATTTTACTCAATTTTTCTAGAATTGAAATTAAATCAATCTATAACCCTAATTAAATTAGGCTTCCTATAAATTTGGAAATACATGCCATGTAAGTGAAGGACACTATTTCTATAAAGACAGTTATGACAGAAAGCTAAGGAAGGCCTTTCTGCGCAAGGTAAAAAAATAAACCAGGATTCACAAAGGAAAAAAGTAGGCACACTGAAAGACACTAAATTGCCTGTTCTGTAAAGAAAACAACCATAAACAAAGTCAAAAGATAAATGGCATATTGGGACAAAATAAACATGTCAAGCATACAAACAGCATCTACAAAACAAAAGCTATTTCACAGAAAAATTGGAAAATAATTTAACCTGATAATTAACAGAAAAAGTAAAAATGTCCAAAATGGTATAAAAAGAGATTCAGGATTTTTAATAAAAAATCAAATAAATGTTAAAAAAATAAAGCATAAATCTTAAAATAATGTGTATAGTTGTAAAAAATATTAGTATAGTAAAAACTGTTAAAACAAATTTCATAATCTAAACATCTACATGAGTCCATGTAGAAAAATGTCTAAAAGTTTTTTTTTTTTTTTAGGGAAGAAAATATGATACAATTTAAAGGTTGCAAATGACTAAATGCATGATAGTGCCTTTATCCTACAAAGTAATATACTATTCTAAAAGGTGATTATAAAGTCAGATGTGGTGAGAAGCACCTGGAATTCCAGCACTTGGAATGAATTTCTAGCACAAGATTTTAGATGGCTTTGAGACTTTGGGTAGAGCCACCATCATCTGTCTGACATAGGAGCCTAGACCCACATGTCACCTCTGTGAAGTGTTGCTTCCCACTGCTGGAGTGGATGACATGGTGCTTCAGTAGGCAAGGAAGGCAGGCTGGAGCTCAGAAAGAAGACTTTGCTATCTCGGTTACAACCTCGGCTGTAACAGTCAAGAAAACAGATGTCCTCGCAGTTGTTAGAAGGTAAGAGGGCAGTCATGACCAACAGTAAACCAGCTTCAGATCAAGCCAAAGTCCACTAGCAGTTAACCTGCAAGCCTGCTGTGCTGTTTGACAGCTGTGGCTCACACTTAGGAGTCTGAGGCAGGCAGGATTCTGGGGTGGGAGGCCAGCCTTGGCTTTACATAGGAGAACCTATAGCTATTTCTTCCTATTTGACGGGATGATTTTTCAATAGTTAATTTTCTTTCCTTCCTGGAAGCTGAAATTGGGAGACCAAGGATGTGAGGCTGTTTACAAATTTCTTTAAAACTTCTCAACTAACAATGGAACAATCCTGGCAGATGTTCAATTTCTGTAAAAGAGTAAATAAGGAAGAATTTCCTGTCTTCTCTAGAGACTTTGCATCACAGTGCATTCTCTTCTCCACTTGGAAACAGAATCATCACTTGTCCTCATTTTAAAATGAATCTATAGTTAGTCTTCTCGAGCTATCATCCCCATAAACCACTTTCTTCCATTGTCGCCTTGGTAAACAATGTGCTTTAAAGTAATAATGCTGTTTGTGAATATCTACTGCCTAAACAAACACATCTGCTTTTCTTTACTGTTTGTTACATGGTTTAGGGCAATTTTCAACATTTAAAACACAAAATTATAATGTAAAAGTGGTGACTTTATTGAAAATGGAGAGCCTGCCATCCACATTACTTGCTTTCAATTTGTATTTAATACAGGGCTCAGGGAAGTTTCTTATTCTTTGTGTTATATTCTTCCACTTCTACATATTTTTTACTTTATTTGGATCACTACATAGTAAAGCCCAATTACAATGAAACTTACACTGCCATGATTTTTGGAATCAGTCTGTTTGGTAAAATTATGAGGAGTAATTTAAGAGTAAAGTGTAATTGGGATTTAAATTTTGACAATTAAACCATTTTATTTATGCCACTTTATGTATGTAGTTTTCTATGACCACAGCGCTGTTTCTTGTAAATGTCGAGGGAGACTATAGATTTCTGGAGGAAGGATTCTTATTTACTTCTGATGTTGAGGTGAGCTTTTCCTCTTTGCACTCCTGTGCTTGTGTTAGCGCTGTGATTCACCTACTGCAGCTTTGGGTTGAAAGAACAAGGGTCTCTGCGTCCAGTTGCTAACGTCCTCACTTCAATCTCTCTGGGGATGGTTATTTCTGCATCACACTCAGATGTCTGATTGTCAGCTTTATGTCTCAGAAACTGTTCCCTGCAATTCAGGCACAGTAAAGCATCTCCTTCCAGATAGCCTCTATGTACTATATAACTTTTATAGTCATTATAAAAAATAATTTATTGAAAAAACCTAAACCTTTTCCAACTCAAGTGACTTTTGATTTAAATGTCTGTGGTCATGCTAGTAGAATTTTTTTTCTTCCGAATTAAGTTTGCTGTTTAGATTATAAAGTTTAGAAAAAATAAAAAGAAACATCATCTCAATCAGAGCCCATTGGGAAAAAGGAGAGCCTGTAGTCCACATTTATCATTACTTGCTTTCGATTTGTATTTAATACATGGCTTGGGGAAATTTCTTATTCTTTGTGTCATATTTTTTACTTTATTTGGCTGGCTACATAGTAAAGTCTGAATACAATAAGCCTTACTCTGCTATGATTATTTGAAACTGTTTTGTAAAATTATGAGGAGAATTTAAGGTATTAAAATACCATGAAATATTCAAGGTAACAATGAGTTATTAAAAGAATCTTAGAAGGTTATTTAAAGATGAGGGCAAGAGTAACAAATCTCTGTGAATGCTTAACCGTTGAGCCTGTGGAGACATAAACCCTCCAGATACGGTGAACTGAATTTGAAGGCACTATCCTGATGGCGTTATTTCCTATGAACATGGATATAGCTGACAAGATCAATGTGTCCCATACAACTCTTAGACATATCAATCAAAAATTGCACCTTTCTTGCAAGACGTACCCCCTCCTCTGTTACTTTGTTATCTAGACTTTGGTGTAAAGATGAAATCATTCCTCGCTCAAATGCAAACAGCACCGTGCTATTTTTATATTTGCCAACTGAGCTATCCCGACTAGGACTGTGGTCAAAGCAATTAAGTCATCTTTCATCTGTGGGTAGTTTGATGTGCCAAAATCCAGAAATATCGTTTGTTATCATGCTCCCATTTAAAATAAAGCAATTTGCATACTACTTAGGCTCAGAACAGCTCTCCTCTGTTGTTTCCTTTGGGATTTTGCTTTGATCAAATCTCTGTATTTTCTAGCTATCGATGCTGATGTTATAGCTTTTTCTTCTTTGAAAACTGTGGCCTTCTATTTGAAAGGTATGGTACACAAGTAGACATGCTGAAAATAGCCTAACTAGCAAAGGGGATATTATTAACGAATGAATAGAGATCCACCCCTTTTTGTGGAACCTGAGACTAGTGCCCAAATAAAGACATGGTTGTTAGTTATAGCAGTTTGTTTTTTATTTTTTTTAAAAATCTTTTTTGTCTACTTCTGAAACAATAGGGACAAGAGCACAGAACGTCTATAAGGAGAGACTTGAAGAGGTTGGAAAACTGTTATGGATGTGAACAAAACAGCTTAAAGTATGTGTGAGATAGCTCAGCTGGCCCAAACTCAGGGACCTGAGCTTGATACCCAGCTCTCAGATAGAAGCTAGATGAGGTGGTTAAACCACTGTGACGGAGATGGGCAGGAGGACCCTGGACTCTGATGACCAGGAAGCTAGATGAACTGAGCTGCTCCAGGTTCAGTGAGATACCCTGTCTCAAAAAATTGGGTGAGGAGTGACTGAGCAAGAAATTGACATGGATCTCTGGTTTCCATACATATGGGCACACACAAATGCACACGGAAATGACATATGAGGAAAGGTTTTACTTCAAAAGGAAGAGCATTAAAGAGGCTTACAGATGATGAGGTATCCCAGAGAGCATTGATTCTCAATGAGTGTAACCCATAACAGAAGTGACAGTTTGGAGCTCTAGGTTGACTCGGAATGAAAAAGGAGGCAGGAGGGTGCTTCCACCAGACTTTCTTCAGACCATTTTTGAGGAACAAAGGTCCTGCAAGGTGAAATTGCTTCAGAGCTCGTTATGAAGACAAAATGTGAAGCTTCTCCTTCATGAGGGTAAGCCACGAGTTTAAAACTCACCTGAGGGAGCAGCTAGGAAAGCTCCTGCCTCTGTGAAGCATGTCACACAGATTTTTATAACCTAAATTAAGCTAAGTGGTGACAAAACCTATTTAAGCATTGCAGGACTGTCGGTGCCGATGGGTTTTCAGTTCACTGCTGTGCAATGAGATTCAGTTCCACAGGAGAACAAAGAAACAAGTACTCAGCAATAGCCCATAGCAATAACCCATGGGGCAAACTTTAAAATTCTATATCTAAGTTACTGAATCTGCCAATACAATTGCCTTTTAAGAACAAGAATTTAATTCTGAATGAGATATATGATTTCCCCAGAGGATCTGGATGTTAATGGAAGCATGGTGACTTGTAAGCTAGCTCAAGTTTTTGTAAGATGCTAATACTTCCTAGATAGTGCCTCTGCCACCTAGTGATGATTCTGAGAAGCTGGCTTAGGTGGAAAATACTTTCTGTAAAAGACAGACAACTAGTTTAATCTTGGGAGCCCATATAAACATGAACAGAGAAACCTATACATATATATTATGGCATGTGCACCCATGCCTATCATGAACACACACAATAATAATGATAATAATAATAATAGTAATAATAAGGATGATGATGATGATAAATACTTCAGAAAAACAAAAAATCTCCTGCTCAGGCTGGAGTTATGGCTCCAAGTTTAACAGCACTGGTTGCTCTTCCAGAGAAACCACATTCTATCCCCAAAACCCATAGGCACACACACTTCCATATAGATGATGATGATGCCTATAATCCTGGCACTCTGGAGAGGTGGGAGGTTTGGGAGGTCAAGGGTAGCTTAGATTACTTAGTGAGCTGTTGTCTCAACAGCACAATAATGCAGGAGCAAAAATGAATAGACTTTAACAAGGTAATTTTATGCTGTATTGTGACTGTGCTTTTAGAGTTCTTGTACTTCTTGTGCAGAAGTTCATTATCCCAGTATCATTCTCTCTATTCCCTGTAGTTCAAGATCTACATATCCTCTCCTGTTTGTTTTACATCACCTCAAATGACAACAACACAAAGGAAACAATAATGCACACATTACATCATTTTTAAACATCCAATCACAATAATTTTTAATTCAGGCAGCTGCAGACCACAGGATCTTGGTAACAAAATATATGAGTTGAATTGCTGCTACCAGTTCCTATGGTTATAGATTGATACCATTCAAATGATGATCAAAGCACATCAGGAAAGCTCAGAGTAATGATTTCTTTGTTTTAGTTTGAAACTCTGGATTCAAGATATTTAATTATAATTTAAAAATTAACATATTTGAGGCAAGAATAGATCAAAAGCATAAATTCATATTATTATAAAAATCAAATATTTTGTTTTAAAAGCACCTTGTTATCACTGATAGTTACCCAGTATCTGTTAATTGTATCAGTTTGGCTTAAAAACAAAACAAAAATACAATTTCTTATTTGAGGTTACAAAGAGCAACACTGCAAAGTGAAAAGCATCTTCTTCACTAAAATACTGAAGCATATCTCAAAATCAAATTCACAGGAGGAAAAAACTGAACTCAAGTGAAAAATATTTAAGTTTTATGTAACTAGAAAGAATCGGGTATGGAAAAAAACAGAGATTTTAGATGTTTTCCTATTTGAAATGCCAACAAATAAAGCAGAAAGATAATTAAAATATTTCAAATTTAATATGTTGGTTTCTTGAAATGAAATTTTCAGAGAAAATGTGTACTTTATGATCTAGAGGAGATTAAGACAGAAGGATGGGGGGCTGGAGAAATGCCTCAGTGGTAACAGTGCTTACTCCTCTTGCAGATGACTCAAATTTAGTTCCCGGCAACTGATTTCAGGTGCCACAAGCACCTGTAAGTCCAGATTCAGGGACTCTGATGCCCACTTCTGACCTCCACTGGCACCCCAAATTCACATTTGTACATATATCTACACATGCACATAGATGTAATGAAAAAATCTTCTGAAACAGAAAAACTATAGACTCGAGAATCAGCACCTATACACTGGACACCTGTACACACACAGGCACACATGTATACTTACATCCAGAAAACACATATGTATACATGCATACACTGGTATATACATAAACACCTGTATACATTCACTCAAAAGAGTCAATAATCCTAATTTATATCGTAAGTTTGAATATTTCAGATATAAAATGATCAAGGCTGGGCATTGGGACTCAACTTATTGACTAAAATTATACACTTAAAATATATAAAATTATCTTTATTTTATAAGCAGTTATGATTTTATTATTTATATGTATCTGTATGTATATAGTTATTGTGACTGACATTGACCCATGATTAAGTTAAATAATTTCAAACTGATTATATTTGAAATTATTATTTCTTGATACCTTTACAGTTTTACTTAAACTTCATGCAACAATGCATCCTTTTATAAAAACAATAATTAATATTAAGTTTTAATTTTGTGTGTGTGCACACATGTGTAAGTACATGTGTGTACACAAGAGCATACTCATGCATGTATTTGTACACAAGAATGAGATCAGAGGAGGACATCAAGTGCCTACCTAATGTTTTAATAGGAGACGTGGTCCTTGAGACATGGTCCTTCACCAAACCTGGAGCTTGTTGTTTTTCAGTTAAGCTGACTGATCAAAAAGTTCCAATAGTCTTCCTGCTCCATCCATCAATGTTGGCATTACAGATGCACAAAGCTTTTATGTGGGAGCTGGAGTTGAACTCAGTTACCCATGTTTGCACACCAAGAACTCTTCTTATCCACTGAGAAAGCCCCCACCCTACACCCTAGATTAGATTAATAATTAAATATTCTCTCTCTCTGGCACACACACACACACACACACACACACACGCGCGCGCGCGCACGCACGCGCGTGCGTGTGTGTGTGTTTGTTTGATGCTGGGGACCTAAGGCCTTGCACTTCTGCAATTGAATCATAAAAGTTCCATTTGGCTTTAACTCACACTATTTCCTTTACAACAATTTTGGGGTTGGAACTTTGTGGATTGTTGGAAACATCTTAAATATTTTCTTATTTAAGGGAACTTGAAAAACCTGGCACTATTCAAAATGCTGAGACATAATGCAAAGATAGTATTCAAATTAAATATTACACCAGATGCACTCGCACCATACGTGTGGTTTGCAAATGCTGCTTATTGTGCGTATGCATAGTATGATTTCCTCTGATACCTAAAACTGTGAACTTCCATTAGAATATGCGATTTTGTAATTCCAAACCCTTAACTCCATGCTGTTAAAATTGTATATATTAGTATCTGATCTTTGAAAGGCAGGTGCTGTGAGTGTTCTAAATAGACTGGGGAAGGGTTAATTCAACTTAAGTAAAAATTATTATTTATAGTGTGAACGTGAAAGTGGAGTTTTAATATTCAGTGCAAGTTTTGGGAAAACAAAGTCATTTTTGGAATATTTGATAGGTGTTAACTGACAACAATATATTGTTCAGGCTTTTGGAGTAATCCCTTAAAATGTTAGGAGCTGGTGAAAAGAAAGAATGTGTTATTCTCATTCAGTGTTCAGTGAAAATATCATGAATCCCATTATCAGTAGGAACTGCTGCTTTCCTGAATATCCTTTTCAGTGATATTGTTGCATGCGAGGGACACAATCACTGCCATGTCAGGGGTTGCATGCTTTGCTTTAAACTCATTTCCTTGTTTGTTTGTTTTTCTTTCTGAGATTTTTATTTTGCCCTGTTGTGAATGTGGAAATTGGCATGCGGAGGTTGAACTGAATGCTCATTCAGTTATCAGGCACCTTCAGTATTCTTAAGCATCACACTGTGCATATGTGATATGAAGACCTCAGAAGATGGGAAGAAAGGTCTCCATTCTGCCTTGTCTCCAAAATGAGTACCCATTCCTATGGAAGCAACGGTGTCATGAGGAATGATAAGAATATGAGTTAAGTCAGACAGATATGACATCTTTATTTTGTATGTTGAAACTCCAATTTATTCAAGTTAAAAGGATTAGAAATGATTTATGAAGAAAGCGCTTTGGTCTTTCATTATCTGCACATTGAGGGCCTCTGCATTTGTTTCCATCTACTAGGAGAAGGAGGAGAAGGAGGAAGAGGAAGAGGAGGAGAAGGGGGGAGGAGGAGGAGGGGGGAGGAGGAGGAGGAGAAGGTAGGCTGATATTTTCAGAACCATACATTAATAAGTGTATTTAAATGCTTTAATCTCCCTCTAGCCCACCACCCACTAGAGGAATTGGAAAGGAAAGGTTAATAGGGCAAAGGAGAATGTGGACCTGTTTAGAAATAATTTTTTGTAGCATATCCAATTTGTGTCGTCTGAATATAAGTTCATATGAATCAGCAGTACAAGTTCGATCCACTTACAAACATCATTCATGAATCAGCAACAGCAGTCCGATCCAGAAGAAACCATGAGGCGCTGCCAATTGGCCCAAGGATACAGAAGTGGTGAGAGGCCACCTGAACAACACCAGAAGTTCTATAGTTGTGTTTTTCTCTATGAAGTCACACCAAATGATGACCAGTAAGGAGTTGCAAGGTAAACTAATACCTCAAAGCATCGGCCACTGTCTGTTGGGTTGTATTTATGCCCTTTCCAAACATCACGTGTTCTTTCAAGCATCTGCTTTAGCAAACTGTTACATGCCCCTTTTCCAGCCTGCTTTCAAAAAACCATGTGTTTGTTCTCAGCAAAACATCTTCCTATGTGTCTGCTTCAGCAAGAATATCCACTCACAAGAAAATTTCTAGAAAAAAACTATCACATGACACAACTGAGTCTCCAAATACCTCAGAAATTTCCACTTGAAAAAGAATAGGAAGACAGAGAGGGAAGGAGGAGGAGAGGGAGGAGGAGGAAGAAGAGGAAGAGGAGGAGGAGGAGAAAGAGAAGGAAGAGGAGGAGGAGAAGAAGAAGAGGAAGAGGAAGAAGAAGCAGCAGAAGCAGAGCAGAAGCAGAAGCAGCTTCTTTTGTGATGGCTGAACAAGGAATTGATATACTAGAGTGTCATTAGTAGTCTTTTTATTGCTATGTTCCTTTAACAGAATAATAGTATTAGGTTTCCCCCTAGGTCCATAACCTATCCAATTTAAGTTCTTGGACTTTTAAGCAGTTTCAGGAGTGGGTTCCAGCTCATGGAGTGGGCCTTAAATCATGTTAAAAGGAGCATGAGATCTCTGCAGAAGAGGAGGCAGTAAGAGTGTAAGAGCCAGAGGTGGTAGATGACTCCAGGGAAAAGCATCTTCCAGACACAACAGGACTGATGCACTAACAAACTCAGAGACCATGCAGTACACAGAAGGCCACCTGCACAGGTTCAAAACAAATAAAATCCCATCACTGAGATCCCAACACAAAATCTTAACCAAGAATCTTTTTACTATTGTTTTCCTCGGGGAAGGAGAAAGACCGTTCTCTCCAACAGAGTGTCACTGAGTATAGCGATCACTGTTTAGGGTGGACCCCTGGCTCAGGAATACTTGGACTACTCAAAATTGACTCAACATTTTGGTCTTATTTTTGCTTTTTTTATTTTATGCGTT
The DNA here is from genome assembly GCA_019843965.1 of Rhynchomys soricoides. NCBI lineage: Eukaryota > Metazoa > Chordata > Mammalia > Rodentia > Muridae > Rhynchomys > Rhynchomys soricoides. The sequence goes on from JADRCH010000012.1 coordinate 16,532,174, forward strand.
TAACTTTGATGGAGGGAGAGAATACAGAGTTGGGAGTGAAGGGGTTATGGGGAGGATCTGAGAGGAGCTAAGAAAAAGGGAAGAATGTGCTCAAAATACAGTCTGGAAAATTTTAAAAATAAAACATGGGAATGCTTCTGCATGAACTTTTTCTGTGAACAGCTCTATAAACGTAACAAAATGACCGAGTGTGTCTGGAACCAGCCTGCCCTCAGGCACTTGGTATCTTCTTGGTAGTAATTCCTTTGCTTCTGTCCCACTTAATGTGTATCTGCAAGGTTAATGTCAAGCGGGTGCCGGGGAAAAGGACGCATGAGAGTGCTTCTTTCCTTTTACCTTTCCCACCGCACATCACACCGTGTATCCTTAGATGAGAATCTCCATTTATCTCTACCTCTGTACTCTCTGGGACTTACTTGGTCTTCAGTATTTTCACTTCTGTTTGATTTTTTTTTACATCATGTTGACATTCTTCTCCTTTTTTCCTCATTTAGACTGACATGTTTCATAATCATAATCATTGCCTATGTTTGCAATATTCTTTACAAGTGCCACCGCCAGAGGTGGCTGCCCTCTGTATTAGTTCATTTGCTTGAGGCCATGAGATATTTTCTTATCATCCAAGGTAAGGCTCTCTCTGAAGACCTTCCATTTCTCAGGGGCCCTTCCACATCCTACAGCACCCAATTTCCACTGTGCTAGCTGCTGGATATCTAAGTATCCAGCAGTCACTCCAAACCTCACACAGAAACAAACAGAGCAAAGCATGACTTCCACTCCTTTGTTGTGTTGACCACCTACCTTTATCTTGGAAAAAAGAATTTGACCTTCCTCCTCCCTATTTTGATTCCCTGCAGTTGTATACCCACTCCAGTTTCATTCATTCTTCCCACACTTGTTCAAAACTTATCTCACTAAAGTCGGTTATGGTGTCATCATTGTAAAATCCAGGGCAGTGAGAGATGTTCGTTATAATTCTTACTTGAGAGTCTTGCAATGGCTCAGCAGGTAAAGTTTTTGCTTGCCTGAGTTCAGTCCTCAAAACTCACATGGTGAAGAACTCTGATTCCCAAAAGCTCTTCTTTAATGAAGTAAGAATACGCATGGCTTCATGCACACACACGCACGCACGCGCGCGCGTACACACACACACACACACACACGTGCACACACACGCACACACACACACGCACACACACACACACATACACACACGCGCGCTTGAGCACACACAGACACTAATGAAATTAGCTATCATTTGACTTCTCTGCTCCATTTAAAAACAGGCCTTTGCCATGTTCCTTCCTTCCCCGCGTATTTCCCCACTTGCCACGGTTTATCTCATTTCCCATGGTAACACTGTGCATGCATAAGAAAGTAGAGCTTTGCTTTCTTGCCCGCCTTTCTCTCTCTCTCTTTCTCTCTCTCTCTCTCTCTCTCTCTCTCTCTCTCTGTCTCTCTGTCTCTCTCTCTCACAATTAGATGTTTGAACAAAAGAATAAGTTGACTGTCAATATAAAGACAGTGACACAGTGGTAGAAAGGGCTGGAGGATGTTGGCTCCTTGCAGGCAGCTCCAGACGAGAGGAGAGAACCCGGTCCAGCCTGCTCTGTTCAGGGCTGAGTGGGAGTGTCAGTGTCAACAGTCCAAAAGAAACACGCCAGGCCAGGAGTCTGGTCGAAGCAGGAACTCACTTTATTAAACTAGGCACTTGCTTATATAGAGAAGGCAAGGAGGTGGGCACTTAGGTATTGGGAAGAGATGATGTAGGAGGTGGGGAAGGGTGACGTAGGGTAAGAGGTAGCAGACAGGGACAATGGCAAAGCTTCACCTCAGAAAAGGTGGGGTAGAGGCAGGGCCAAACAGGTCTTGCTGGGTCACCCCATACAGAAGTGACTGAGACAGGTCTGAAAACTCGAGCCAGGCTTAGGCTCTCCCAGAAGGCCACAGACTCGGGGTTGTCCTCAAGGCCCAAACCAGGGCCAAAATGGGGCCCAACAGGAGGAGGACTAGCAGGTGTGGCAGCTTCCATCACACTTGTCTGCCCCTGTGTAGGG
>JADRCH010000012.1:16534240-16572406 GCA_019843965.1 Rhynchomys soricoides
GGTGTGGCAGCTTCCATCACACTTGTCTGCCCCTGTGTAGGGGACATTACTTGGGCAGCTATACTAGCATTCTTTTCCTGGAGATTCTAAGGCTCTAGTTTCTTCCATTGTTTTGATGCCATGATTTTTAAAATAAAGGCTGTAAAGTGACTACGTGGAGAAAATGTTTCTAGTCAAGTACAGCTGCTGGCTATATACCTGGGATCTGGACTGACCTGTGAGTTCTCTGGCATTCCATCATTCCATCAACCAGAACAGCCATCTACCTCGTTTAGACTCAGACTGTCAGTGTCCTTGATGGTCAGGTGATCCCAAAGCCACTTTAAACTATAGAAGGAGGCACCAGTCTTCTGAGTTAGCCAGCCACGACTTATTACATTTTTCAACTTTTATATCACTCCAACAATTCTCGGTAACGATGACATTTACTCTCCCAAAGGTAATTAAGTGCTCTTTTGTGTCTCAGCAATGATCATCATTAACATTCATGTTATTGCAGATGCTGATGCATTTAATGTTACAATTAGGTACCAGGGAATGCAGCAGATTGTGTAAGGAGGGACCTTGTCAATATCTTCTCTCAAGTCAAAATGCTTTCTAGTGTCTTTCTACCTCATTGATTCACCATCTTTTTTCAAATCTCATCTTTTCTTTAGACTGTGCCTTTTAATTTATTTCTTCCTCAACTTTTTATTATTTAACTGTGTGTTGTTTAATTAAATTAGATTACATTACTGTTGGTGATGGCCTTCAAAGTAAACTGTTACACAGTATTTAGTCTTTTTATTTCACACTATTTTACCAAAGCACTTTACAGCATTAATTAGTAACTCTTAGAACACTCCACAGGGGTGAATTAATTGTGTCACTTTTTCTGATGAGATATCCATCTAAGCGAAGGACAAAAGGTTTGCTTCCCAAACACATCTGTCTAAATTCCCTTCCTTTGCTCCAGTCCTAACAGAAATTTATAATGAGCACTAGCAATTATTTCCTGAGGTCCTTTGATGACACCATGGTAAACACCTTATGTGGGTTATTAGACTTGTAATCTTCACACAATCCCAGTTATGTATTGCAAGGGATTAGATGGCCTTAGAAATTTGCTTTGAAACCCTGGTTGGCTTATTCACATTTCGGGAAGGTAGCCCAGAACAGCGCTGGTGTAACTATTGGTTAGCATGTGCAGAGCAAATGATGGCTAGGGAGTTTTAAAATTGTGCTTTTTATGTCTACTCATTGCCATCTAGTTAGCTCTTATTCTATCACTAGCCAATCACACAACTAGACTGATAAGGTTTGTTCTCTAGAACAGCTTGTGGTTGAGTGCTGAGAAAGCTTTGCCCAAAGATCAATGCAGCACTCATGGATTGCCAGTCCTTACTTAGTTCCTGACCTAGAGCATTAGCTGCCCAGAACTCACTAATCAGGATCTTCTGTGGAAGGATGGTGTCGGCAGAGCTTTATCTAAAATCATTTAAAAAACAAAATAGTGGATAGTAACTGGCTGAGTTTACAATTGTTCAGATAGAAATTTAAGCTATGCAATGAGTAGTTTTAAGTGAAATCATAGAAAAATTTTGTAAAACATAAGATACTTGTGTGTCTAAGTGCATTTTGATGGAGATCCAAAGCTAATAAGGAAAAAAGAGACAAAGTGTAAAGTGTTATCATCTTCCTGAACATTTTCGTCCCTGTTCTTTCCACCTAGTGATTATCCCATTCAATTTAGAGAGTTCCTTTTCTGGTCATGCTAATTTTTGTTCGGCTGGACTTCTGTAAAAGGAGGTGCTTGCTATAAATGATTTCAACTTGGATGACATAGCTTGAAGTGATGCCTGAGATGTTTTAAGAGCCGGCCACATTTGTAAGTTCATTCTGAGGGGTTCCTCTCTTACACCTTGCCTTGTTTTATCCCAGAATACTCTGATTTCCCTAGAAAATGTGCATATTCCACAAAGAATAATACCATACATCTTAATATAGAGGCAATTGAAGAGATTTTTTCTGTACTTAAATGTAAGAACTGTAACTGATACATACATTTTTCAAGACATTAACTTGCAAAGATTCTGAAGTCCACTTTGAAAAATCTTACAGCATTTCCATGGGACCTGTCAATCACATTCATATTTTTTTTTTCAGGAATGTTCTGCCCTTTCATATTATGATGTGATGTTACTATCTTAAACTGTTCTGGGTCTCAGTCAAAGCTATATTGGCACACATGCAGCGGTGAAACACAGGTTAGATACCTGATAAATTTCGCAGATTGCCAAAAATACCCAATATTATGTAAATAGTTGCTAGTCTCCTTTTAGTTTTATTTTTGTTTTCCAAGATAGGGTCATACTTCAAAGCTTGAGCTGATTCCTGGATTTCATCGTTGTCTTCCCTTAGCTGCCCAAGTGCAGAGATTGCAGGCATGCACTAGCATTTCCAGAACAGCACTATTTTTTAGAAATTATTTCTATTTGTTAGTATATTAGTGAAGGCACGTTTGTGCTCCATCAAGCATGTTGTGTGTATGGTGTACCTGTGTGAGTATCATGCTTCTGCTGCACCATGCATGCTCTGGGTGTGGTGTGCCTGTGAGGGTGTCACGCCTGTGCTGCACTACGCATGCAGACCTCATAGGACATCTTTCAGGCATCAGTTCTTTCCTTTTACTTTATTGTCAAGCTGGGTCTCTCTTGCTTCTGTTGCACAGACAAGATGACCCACAAGCTTCTTAGCAATCCTCCTGCTATATCTCCCATGTGCAACTGCTGGCATTACAGAGCTCTACGATATCGGGATATTAACGTGGGTTCTGGGGAATCAAACTCATGGTTGTTAGTGTTGTAGAGCTAGAGCTTTCATTTGTCCAGCCACCAACTGGCCCCTAGCTCATTATGTAACTTATAAGCAGAGTGGTTTTTCATCTTGCATGACTGAAACTTTATATTCATTAAATAGCAACTCCCAGTTGCCCTGTATTTGTACCTCTGGACTATTATTGTACGTTAAATTTTGATAAGTTTGATGACATTAGATACTTCCCATTAGGGATCCATGCTCTGCTGGTCCTTACATGAGCATCTATTTTTACTTAGCATAATGTCTTCCATGCTACAGTGTTTCAGTTTGCAACATGCCCTTACTGTTGTTGAAGGATCTCCTACTATTTATTGCTCTTTCTTTACCCTTTCACCTGGGGAAAGACATTTATGTTTCTCCACTCCTTAGTTGTGAAATGAACAACTGGATCTCTTTAAGATCCTGATTTCAGTTCTTTTAAATAAATACCCTGAAGTAGAAATGCCGAGTAATAACAGTGTTGTTTTGAAACCTTTTTATGTGGTTTGATGATGATTTTCTTTCATTCAATGGATTATATTTTCACTCTGTTGCTGCCTTTTCTTTGCTGTGCTGAAACATTTTAGGTTGGTGTAATACCACTTACCTGTAGTTATAGATGTGTAAACATGTTTGACACTGAGAAGAAAGAAGAACCAGGTATTCTTGGTGGATGTTCTAGTTTGCTTTCTGTTGCTGTGATAAAGCACTGACCAAACTAACTTGGGAGGAAAGGGTTTATTCAGCCTATGGGTTCCTGTATATTATTGAGGGAAACCAAGACAGTGTCAAGTTGCAAGGTTGAAGAACAAATCATGGAGGACACTGATTGATGTCTTTCCCTGTCTTCCTTGCATAATCGAGAACCCCTTCCCCAGGGATGGCACAACCCACAGTGGTCTGGGTCCTCCATATATATCAATTAGCAATTAGAAAAAGGACCGATGGATATGGCCACAGGACAATTTGGTGGAAAAAGTTTCTTAACTGAGGTTACCCTTTGCCAGCTGTGTCAAGTCAATAACCAAGATTAACCCTCAAAGTTGTCAGTATTTTTGTCACAAAATGTTGAATGTATTACCTCATTTCTTTATGATTCAGTCAATTATGCAACAATCTACTGATAACTTGTAAAAGTTCCCTTGTATGATTCATTGTCTTATTGTTGCTTGCAAACTTCTTTTTCTGTGCTTATTTGACAATATAATTACAGTGTATACCCATGTTTCCCTGTGGACGTCTTAGAAATTATCGTATTTTTTAATGTTATCCTTTTTGACTTGGATGCTCTTTTCTTGCCCAAGAGTTTGTATATGGGTATTTTGGGCTCTTTCTCCTTTCCTCCTCCTCCTCCTCTTCCTCCTTCTCTTCCTCTTCTTCCTCCTTCTCCTCATCTTCCTCCTCCTCCTCTCACTCCTCTACCTCTATGACCATCACCTCTTCCCCTTCTACCTCTGATTCTTAGGTCGACTTTAAGCTTGTTAACTAGCTGAGTATGAATTTTACCTTCTAATTTTTCCTAGCTCCATCTCCCAGTTTTGAGAGAGTAGTCATGCTCAGTTTTAGAATATTATTTCTTTAAGTTAACCTTGTTCTCTTCTCCTTCTGGGCAGAATGAGAACATTGTGTATATATTGGATTACTTATGTATGTAAGTATCCAATTATGTATATATTGGGTTACTTGTTGGCATCATTATAAATGTCTTCAGCCTTTATCATTCCTTTTTTCAAAGTAATATACCTTCTCTTTGGAGCTTGTATTTAAAGTTTTTCTTAGTTCATTTTATTTGTCCATTTTTCTCTCCTTAAGCCCATTATGACATTGTTTTGATATGTGTATATTTGATAAAAGCCCACTTACTTCTACTGGTTTTTATACATAAATTCTATGCAGCAAGATACTAACCAACCAATCTGGGTTGAGTTAGCACCTCTCTAGTTTCCTGTGACAATGACTTCTTTGGGTTTTCTGTCCATATAAATTCCTAAGCAAAGAGATTACTGCCCATCTTCTCCTCCTTCCTCCTTCCCTCTCTTCCCTTCCCTTCTCTTCTCCTTTCTTTCTTTCTGTCTGTCTTTCTTTCTTTCTTTCTTTCTTTCTTTCTTTCTTTCTTTCTTTCAGATTCATCACTTGCTTTCTATCATCTGCCATACAAAAGCAGCAAGATGATACTTCCATTGTGCTTTGTCTTTAATATCCTCACACCTCTAAAGTACACCAGTTGCCATTTTTCTGAAGAACAGATATGCCAGTCCTTTGGGGAAAACTCTAAAGCATCATAATGCAGGATGACTAGAACCATGCTTCATGTGTGTGTGCTTGTGGTGTGTGTGTGTGTGTGTGTGTGTGTGTGTGTGAGAGAGAGAGAGAGAGAGAGAGAGAGAGAGAGAGAGAGAGAGAGATTCCTAGTTCAGGTTAACTTTAAACTCAGGATATCCCTGCCTCAGCCTCTCGAGTGTGGCGATTACAAGTGTGCAACTCCATGCCCAGATTCACACTCTATTTTTCTCTCAGAAAGGGATGTTACTCAGCATATCAGCTTTTGCCTGCTAGTTCTCTGGGAGAGTAGTAAACTATCTAAGTTCTTTGTGTTTTGTTTTTTGTTTTTTGTTTTTGTTTTTGTTCTCACCAGTTTTCAGGCCTTGTTACTGGATTCTGTCAAACAGGAAAGACAGAAACCAGTTTTCATGAACCGTCTCCACCAATAGTCAGAGTAGTTGAGATACACTCCAATCTTCTCTTTCTTTCCCAGTGGGAAGCTGAAACACACAGTTAAATTTAAATCTCATAGCATTGTGCCTGGGAGGTGCTATGGGGAGAGGCTGCTGCAGGCTTTGATGTCACTGATTTTATGCTTACTTTGAATACAGAAGTTCCTTAATTGCTTTAGAAGGAATAATATGTACATGTATTGTTGCCGAATCAATATCTATGTAGGAGGATGGTTCAAGAGCTTCTTGTTCAGTCACATTTTTATCTCACCTTTTAAATTAAAATTCATCATTTTCACATGACTATGATAACTTCCTTATATTGTTCTACAATGTGCTAAATTTTTAAAATACTGACACTAATATTATTGCTAATAACTAGAAAGGAATAAATTCTTCCTACTATTTGTATGCAAATACACATAAACCAATTGTACACAAATATAGTTAACAAACAAAACTAAATTAATGTGGTTATCCATACGAGCAGGGAGTGAGCACAGTTGGAGATTAGGGAGGGAAGTGAGACTGTTCTAAATATCTCCACTCTTATACCGTCTACTTCTACATTTCAAGCGCAGATGTGAAAATCCTTTAAAATGTCTATTGAGATACATTTTAAGTACAATAATTATAATTAATATGCAGCAAATGGCTCTGAAAATATTCGTGTTATACATAGCCATGAAACAACATTAATAACAGAACAATCCAAAATACTGAGAATATGTGAAAAGTAACTATTCATAGCTGTATATCAAATTTCAGAGAAGCATTTTTCAAGTGAGTTTAGAATATTGTAATTTAATTATACTTTTTAGTGCAATGTATTTCCAGGAAAACAACTTTTTATTAAACCTTAATGTCCTTTTATCCATCTAGTTCTTATTAGTAATAATGCTATTGTTTAAAATACATTGTTTTACAATTATTTACATATTTGTGGGGAAATGAAGGTTTCACCCATCAATTGTCAACCCATTCACTATGAGCATGCACAGATACCACACAGAGGGAGTGATGGGTAGAGGACAACTTGTGGGGGTCAATTTTCTCCTTCTGTTATGTAGATTCTGGGGCCCAAGACTGCTGAATCTCAGATTTGAGAGGCAAACAGTTGTAAATACTGACCCATCTCACCAGTCTCATGGTATCTTGAAATTTTCTATTCATTATAAAGTGATGCTATTAAGTAATTTGTAAAAGGCATATTAAAGTACCAAATGAAGTAGTTTAAATGAATAGACTATAATTTAAACTTTGCTTTGTCCTAGGCTCTGTGCATGCTGGCAAGCACTCTACCCCTGCACCCTAGTCCCTGAAAAAAGTCAGTATAAATATATTTTTCTTTCAAAATAAGTATTTCATAGTTTTGCTTATTGAGATAACCCAAACGCAATGGCAGCCCCATAGCTTTGTTCTTCAAGTTGTAATTTTTTTTTAATTAATCATTTTATTCGTTTACATTTCAAATGATATTCTCCTTTTTGGTTACCCCTCCATAACCCCTCCCTCATCTCATCTTTCCTCTGTCCCCTCCCCTTTGCCTTTATGAGGGTGCTCCTCCACCCACTCACCACTCTGGCCTCACTGCTGTAGCATCCCCCTATGCTGGGGCATCAAGCCTCCACAGGACCAAGGGCCTCCCCTTCCACTGATGCCAGACAAGGCCATTCTCTGATACATATGTATCTGAAGACATAGATTCCTCCATGTGTACTCCTTGGTTGGTGGTTTAGTCTCTGTGAGTTCTGAGTGGTCCAGTTAGTTGATATTGTTCTTCCTACGGGGTTGTAATCCCCTTCAGCTCCTTCAGTCCTTTCTCCAACTCTTCCATGGGGTCCCCTAGCTGGATGGTTAGATGTGAGTATTTGCATCTATATTGATCAGGTGCTGGTAGAACCTCTCAGGGAACAGTCATACCAGGCTCCTGTCAGCAAGTGCTTCTTGGCAACAGCAATAGTGTCAGGATTTGGGGTCTTCCAGTGGGATGGATCCCTAGGTGGGGCGGTCTCTGGATGGCCTTTCCTTCAGTCTTTGATCCATTTTTTTGTCCCTGTCTTTCCTTTGGACAGGAACATTTCTGAGTTAAAAATTTTGAGATGGGTGAGTGGCCCCATCCCTTAAGTGGGGGCCATGCCTATCTACTAGAGGTGGTCTCTACAGGCTCTTTCTCCCTTTTGTTGCATATTCTAGGTAAAGTAGGTAAAGTTATCTCTGTTGGGTTCTGGGAGCCTCTCACTTCCCTGATATCTGGGACTTTCTAGTGGCCACTCCCAGTTCCTCATCCCCCACTGCTACATAGCCAGTTTTCTATAGTGTAGTGGTTTTCATGTTCACCTAACTTTGTAGTTCTTACATGTGATTTTTCAGTAAAAATTTTACCATATATTGACACAGGTCTATGAGAAGAAATATACAAAATGAGTTTCAAGTATTACCAATTACCAATCAACAAGGACTATCTGAGAAATTGCCAGGTCTGGGAATCTATTAAGGACACAAGGCAATGAGAGTAATATGTCATTTCTGGATGGAACCTATGAGAGGAAATGATCTTAGACAAAACAAAGAAATTGTGACTCTAGTGTGGAATCCAGCCAACAACAATATGTCAATACTGACTTATTAGTTGTGAAAAGGGCACTATTAACATGGTGATGTCACTGGGAATATCCGTGTTCCCTAAATAGGAAATCTGTACCACTGTAGCAGTTTTTCATAAATGTAAAACTATTATCAATTTAAATGTTTATTGTTATTTTTATGTTAAAAGACATAAAAGCATAAGAAGGTTCTCACTGGCTGTAAATGGCAATTTAAACATTGTATAATCATTGTATGTAGAAATTGCTGCCAATTGCCATTGGCATAAACATACAACTTAAATTCACAATTCAAAACTACAAGTGTAATAAGTAAACACTCTTTGAATTTACTAGATGTCAAATGAGAACTCGGAATGTTTTCCATAAAAGTGTTTGTACCATTATGCAGCTCTTGCCATGAATGGATTAAATCAGTCATCCATCATTCATGCCATCATAAGTATTTCACAAAAATGATAATGTTTGATTCTTTTGTAAGAAAAGGCACAAAAGAACACCAAGAAAGTACCCATTATGCACATAAAATTAATATAGCTGGCTTTAATCTTCTATAAACATAGAGTCTGAGAGATGAACATGATGCTGCAGGAAGTACATAGGTACACCAAGAGAATGGGAGCAGAGTGGTCTAGTTCCTAGCACAACTCAGTGGCACGACAAGAGAACTGGAGGGGAATAGACTTGTTTTAAGTGAGATAAGGGTCATAAGATCCAAAGCCATGTGTGGGTCTTGTTCATATGCAATTTGAATAGACAGCTATGATTTTAAATTTGTATTTATTTATTCATTAATGTATGTGTGGTACATGTGTGAGGAAGTCAGAGATCAACTTTGTGAAATTGGTCCTCATTTTCTCCCATGACAAGGGTCATGACAGATCTGTAAGCAAATGTCTTTTAGACATTGGCACTCTTGCCAGCTGAATCAATAGCTATGAAAAGGCACTGTTTAACCAACTAGAGAAAGATGATTACACATGTACTATAAGAAAGAAGTTACTGTGTTGTTAGATGTAAACATTTACTATGCTTTGAAACTAAGTCATAGATACACATGGTATAGAGATATATGCTATATTTTAGCAAACTAAAACTGGTAAAACAGAGATAATACCAAGTGAGATTCAAATGGTGGGCTGCAGTGTACTCTGGCATGGTTGTGTGCAACTCTTTCCATTTAATGTAGAGTTGGTATTTTTCATAAATGAGCAATTTAAATAGTAAACAATACATACTTTTGTTTTCTTTACTTGGTGGGAAGGACTTTCAGAAAATGACACTATGTATAGAAAATGAAGAAAGGTCTAAAGCTGCAAACACATAGATTCAGATTATTATGCTAAAGAACTCAATGTAATTTTCAAAAGCAAATATATTTGGAAAATTTATTCAGAAAAATGGTGGTTTTCATTTTATATTTTAAATATGAAAATAACAAATAGAAAAAACCAGCAAATTCATTCTTAAGATAAAACTATTATCTATAAAAAAAACGAAAACACTAAAATGAGTGTTAAAATATCCTGAAAGCAAAGAAAAGAATATGACCTTCACATTGCTGGTGGGAATACATTGTTAAAATGTAAAAAGTTCAATTAAATTAAATAAAAAAAAAAATAAAAAAAAATAGTGCGTTGAAATTTTGAATGGACACATTTTGACCCAATAAAACCACATCTCAGAATTAATGTTAAAGAACCAATTAGAAATGTGACCATAGATTCACTAGTATGTTATCTTAGGGTTTCATTGCTGTGAAGCATGACCAAGGCAACGCTTATAAAGGCAAATATTTAACTGGGGTTGGCTTACAGTTTCAGGAGTTCAGTCCATTATTGTCATGGAAGAGAACAGGGCAGCACTGAGGTAGACATAGTGCTGAAGGAACCAAGAATTCTACGTTATGGAGACTGAACATAGGAGCCTCAAAGCCTGCCTACACAGTGACATATTCCTTTAACAAAGTTATACTTCCTCTAACAAAACCACACTCCTAATAGCGCCACGTCCCATGGACCAAGCATTTCAAATCACAACAGATGTTTTCTAAAACATTTTAAAACAAAAGAAAACAACAACAACAAAAATGATTTGAAATACCTTTGGTGTCAGCCCGGAAACTAATACATTACTGTGCAGCCACTCAAGTCCATAGTAGGAAGCATCAAAATTGATTGTGTAGGGCCACATGCAGTGACAGGAATTGTTCCAAGGAAGGTGACCTCAGGGGAAGGTGAACAGGGAAAAGAGAAGACTATTTGGGAATTCTCAGAAACTTAACTGAGCTGCCACCAAAGTTGAATCTTTAGGGAAATTTCCAGGAGCAAGTGCCCTGGGAAAGGGAGTAAGGACCATTCTAGGTCTTTGCATATGCAATTGACCATGGCCTTCAGAGGGAGAGTTTTATTCAACTCGGGGCAGTTCTTAGAATTTCAGCTTTTAAACAGCTTTTGCAGTTTGAATTGAAAAATAGCATTTCACAGCTTAAGGTATATTTTCTTGATTATTATTGTTTTATACATTGCCCCCATGTGTTTATATGTTGATTGATCCCATCTTTTGTAAAGTTACATATATATATATATATATATATATAGAAAGCGAGAGATAGATAGATAGAGAGAGAGAGAGAGAGAGAATTTGTTATTTTTCTAATTTGGAGAGGATGTTATAATTTCAACTCTCTACTCATCATATATTGGAATTATCATTTTTTAAAAACATCTTCTATATTGCTTTAGCTTTTCACAACGAATTTTCTAAAATCTATGTTTTATATAGCCAAATTTTAAAATATTTTGTTTTATGATATAATCTTATGATTTTAATTTATGTATTTCTAAATATACAAATTTATGTATTTCTGAATTTAAATTATATTTTAAGATTTATATTATGGAGAAGGAGACCTGTGAACCATGGTGTACTTGTGGGAGCCAGAGGACAGTCTTTAATGATTCATTCCCTAATTTTACCATGAGTATCCCTAGAATTAAACATAATCTTTAGGTTTGGCCTTAGGCACCTTAACTCCTGAGCACCTCACCAGCTCAATAAAGGCTTTCATCATATAGTTATATAAAGTATCACTCCTGCTTCTGTTCATATATTATACTTTAAGCTTAAATCTGTAATCCATTTGAAATTCATTTTGGTACAATATAATATATTAACTATGCCAGTGTCATGCAAATATTTTGGTGATTTGTTTCAAAACTACTTAATGAATAATGTAGCATTTCTCTAGTCACTGGGAGCTCTAAGTTTATAAAAAGTATTATTTTTCATTATATAGTACATTTTCTGTCTTAATTACTTTTCTCCCCTGTGATAAAACACTATGACCAAAAAAAAATTTTTAGAAGGAATGCTTTATTTGGGGTTCTAGAGTCATGAGTCTATCAGGCATGGTGATTGGAGCTGCAAGCTTGAGTTGAAGGCTTACATTGTCTGTAGCAAAAGTGAAGCAGAGAGAGAGAGCTGCTCTCTGAATGAGAGAACATTGGGAACAGCACACATTTCTTGGCAAGGCCACACCCCCTAAGCCTTCTCAACTCTTGGGAACCAAGTACTCAGATACTTGAGACTTACAGGGTCATCGCAGTCAAACAAGCACATCATCAGTAGTTGGTAATTTGTGAAACATTTTCATTTTCTTTCATATCTTACTGTCATAGTTTTCCTTTTTTATTACGATTTTATATTATTTTATTTTTGTGTGTGTGTGTGTGTGTGTGTGTGTGTGTCTATTCACTACTTGTGTGCCTGGTACTCCTGGAAGAGGACAGAAGAAGATACTAGATCTCCAGGAACTGGATGATAGATACCTATGTGTTGTCATGTGGGTGCCAGCAATTGAATCTGGGTCCTGTTAGCCATCTCCGTAGCCTCTCATAATTTTTTCCTTATCATCTGAGTGTACTGAAGGTTTAAAAAATAATTAGTTTGCTTTGGATATTATATCAGGGCTTTGAACAAATATAATTATTTTTTCATGCACATACACATAGCAAATGAAAGACCCACTTCAAAGATCTTATCTATAGGAATAAGCACAGATTTGTTCAAGAAAAATTGGCCCAACTTAAACTTGAATGTTAATTTGAGTTTTGGTAATACATTTTGTGATGGTTAATCTTCATTATCAACTTAACTTGATTGGATGTAAACATACTCTTCGGATTCTCTAGGAAAGGTTTAGTGAGGATGAAAGACCCACGTTAAAAATGAGTATCACCATCTCACTAGAATGGGATCTAGGACTGAATAAAAAAGATACAGCTAAATGAGAAGAATTTATCTCTCAGCACTTCCTGGCAACTGTCAATATTCCTTATGTCTCTGCCAACATACCTTCCCTTCCATAGTGGACTATATCTCTTTGGACTAGAAGCCAAAATAAACCCTTCCTTCTTTAAGTTGCTTCCTGTCAGAAAACTGGCCATAGGAATAAGAAAAGTTAATAAGAAAACTAACTAATATACTTTTCTTCTTTGAGGTGGAAAGATGTTATTTTTGTTCTGTTCCATTAATAACTTATTGTTCTTGTTTTCTCTTCTTTGATTGTTATACACATATGTTGAATGCCAGCTGACCCCATCTCCTCACTTTTGGACAGTCCCAGGGACACACATGGATATCTCATACCAAAACACCACTGTGAATGCTTGAAGAACCCCCCACAATGCCCTGAAGGAAAATGGTGACTACAACTTAGAGAAATTCAGAATTATGTGATCATATGATACCACCTAAGCTATATGATTTGTGGGTAGTGGAACTGTGTCTGTTCCTGGGAAGTTCTAGTTTGAGGCATCAGAGGGCATTCTCTTTTCCTAGTAGAGGTGAGGCTAGTTACTATCACCCATCTCTTTCACTTAAAGTTAGCAAGGATAATTCACTTTATGCTGTAGAGGCCTGGATTGGCTCTGAAAATTGCTTTCTCAGATGAAACTAAATGATACTTTATGTGTCCTTTTCAAATAGCTAGATCAGAAAGCTATATGTATATATAAAAAGAGGTGGTGAAGCACATTAAATAGATGATAAAGTAAGTGGTTTTGTAACTGATTTCATCACTGAAGTTCAAATACTTTTTTCTTAGTAGTCTTTGTCAATTATAAATTAAGATAAAAGGAGCTAGACAAGGATCAACTGAAATTGTGTAGAATGCTTCAGGGATCACGTTTTAAGGACTATTAAACACAATTTGTTTTTGTTAGATTTCAATTTATCTATATTGTAACCAACCCAGTGCAGGCAAGTTCTGATATTGTATACATCTTTATTAATTATTTATGCTTAGGTTTCTCTATTTGCTTGACCTTATGGACTACATGCTGCTTACTGAAAACTGAACAGAATATGTAGAATATTTTATTTTGAATGAATAGGACTAACGCCTCTTTGCCTTTCTGGTTGTAAACACACTACATATTTGGTGCTCATTTTTTTTCCCACATATACCCATTTCTTTGGAGAAGAAAATGTTAGCAATAAGTGGAAGTGGCCTTCAAAGGGATAGTGCTACTGTGTTTAATTTGTTATATAGAGGTTTTTTTATTTGTTTGTTTGTTTTTGTTTTTTTTTCAAATTGTTTAAGCACTCTGAGTCTGCTTTTTTATATCACAAGTTATTTCTGGGAATTCTAGAATGCAGTGTCTCTTCCTTTATAATCTGGTGTCCTTGAACTGCAGAACTCTTCTTTCTAGAGAAATGGAAGGATAAACTTAAAATTTCCAAAAAAAATAACAGTTTCTTCCAGCTTTCAAATTACCTTTTGATAAAATTTAACAGACTTTAAGATATAAGGTCAAGAATCTTCTTTCACACCACAACTTTCTCAATATTAAAGAAGACACAAGATGATAGAAAGACATTCTATACTCTAGACTGGTAAAATAAATAGCAAGAAAGTGATGCAATAGTGAAAAGTAATCTACAGAATTCTGTATAATTCCCATATAATTTCTGATGACATTCTTCATAGAACTAGGAAAAAACAATCTAAGAATTATACAAACCCACAAAGACCATGAGTAGAATAGCGAAAGCAATTTTAAAGAGGAAGAACATAGCTGGATGTATCATAATATCAGAGCTTAAACTACGTAACAGAGCTATAATGACAAAAGCAGTGAGTTATTGGAATAAAAACAGGCAAGTAAACCAATAAAGCAGAAAAAGAACCCAAAGATAAACCAACAAAGGTATAGTCATCCTTTTTTTTTTTTTTTTACAAAGTATCAAAGCAACAAATGGAGAAAGAAAATATAACTCATTCAACAAATGATATTAGAACAAATGTATATTCCTCTGTTCAATAATGAAATTAGATTAATATCTTTTATTCTCCTTAAAGATCAACTTGAAGCAGGGCAAATGTATTAATTAAAAATTTAAAATGCTCAAACTGACAGAGGGAAAGTTAAAAATAATTGTAAATCTTCAAGATAAAGGTTTAGGAAAAATTTTTCTGAATAAAACTTTAATACCACAAAAACTAGCTTAAAGAATCAAAATGGACAAAAGCTGCTGACCCCTGTGGTTGAAAGGGAAAGGCTAAAAGAAGCTGAGAAAGAGGGCAATCCTGTAGGACGACCATAGGTCTCAATTAGTCTGGACCCCTGAGATCTCTCAAACACTGGACCACCAAACAGGCAGCATACACCAGCTGATATGAAGCCTTCAACACATATACAGCAGAGGACTGCCGGCTCTGTGTTCAATCAGAGATGATACACCTAACCCTGAAGAGACTGGAGGCCCCAGGGAGTTTAGAGGTCAGGTGGGGTGGGGGGTGGGAGGTGGGAACATCCTCATGGAGATGGGGATGGGGAGGAGGTATGGGATGTGGAAAAGTCAGAGGGTGGATGGGGGAAGAATAAAATCTGGAGTGTAAAATTAATTAATTAATTAATAGAATCAACAAATGGCCCTAGTCTTATCCCCAGCATTATAGCAAACCATCTGTTGCAGCCTTTTTCTCTCTGCCCCTAGTCCCAGTGGGTCATACAGGTCTACTTTGGTAGCTTCCTTTCATCACCCCATCTCTGTGTTTCAGTCATCAATTCTTAGGTCAAAGGCACAGAAAATATTTTTAACAAAATTATAGAAGAAACATCTTGTAACCTAAAATAGAAGGTTCCTATCAAGGAATATACATAGCATCAAAAAGACTGGATCAGAAAAGAAATTTCCCATGGAACATAATAATCAAAATAGTAAATGTACAGAACTAAGGAATAGTGTTCTACTCTATAAGGAAAAACAACAACAACAAAGAACATGTAAAGGCAAGTCTATTAGAATAGCACATGATTTTCAATGCAGACCCTAAAAGTCAGAAGAATCTAGATGGATGCTCTCCAAACTCTAAGAAAACTCAGGAGCCTGCCAAGACTACTCTAACCAGCTAAAATTTCAATCACAGTATGTGATCCTTGCTTATCTCCAAGGGCTGTTGGCCATAGGCCATTTAGGACAAAAGGAACAGAAGTGGGGTGTGGGGGTTGGGAGGATGTGGTGAGGGATGTGGGCTGTGGGCTGTGGAAGTGTGAGGGGGGTGAGAGGGGTGAGAATGTGTGTATGAGTGGGTGGGGATGTAGGTAATGTGGAAGGGGTGGAGGCTTTCAGACATGTTGAGTACCAAGTACCTATGGACTTCCAGGATCAGCTTCGGTGAGACAGCTAAATTTTATTTGAGGTTAACAAGGATTATATAGATCTTGGGGAGTGGGTATGGATTTCCAGAGTAAATACACATTATTATCTATGGTGGTACTGCTTCATGTGAAGCAGAACTCCAATAATCTGCTAGGTAGAGTCTTATCAGAAGAGTGGAAGTTGAACCTGTAATCTGGCCTCAGAGATTTTGGGGGGTTGCAGGACAAAAAAGCTGATTGGTCATACCACAGTACCAAATTATCATATAGTGGAAGAGCTGAGCAGTACTTATGTGGTGAAACATGCAGGAAGCTTGATCATCCTTTGGCAGGGGCATCCTCCAGGTAAGGTCAGGGACCTGTTTATAGAGATACTCTTCAGATAAGATCAGGCAGAGGAGAGGAAGGTTACAAGAAAGGACAGTGGCAAAGAGTGAAAAAGTAATGGAATAAATTGACTAAAGTCAACTATTCTTTTTTTTAAAAAAAAAAGCCACCATGATATGTAATGACTTTTGTTAAATAAAAATCTATCTTTAACAGCTGTGATGGTGTGAGAGAAGTCTATGGTTGGTGGGGGAACAAGTTGTTACCCAGTAGAGTCAGGAGGATGTTCTGCAGCAATCTGGAGCTTGTGCAGGACTTATCCCGGCAATGAGCTGCCTAGCTGCAGGGTTGCCCTGACTCTGAACAGCAACAGCGCATTTAAGACAAAGAGTGATTTATTTACTGGATTGGACTGCCTCAAAGGATCTCCATGGTTCATACTTCTTTCAGAGACCATGCTTGTCTGTGGTTCATGCTTAGGCAGAGGGCTATGCTGATATCCATGAACCAGGCTGCCACTGGAGACCAAGCAGAGGTCTTTGGTGCATGCTGACGCTGGAAACCATGTCAATGTTTGTGATCTGTTCTGTTCCCAGAGACCACATGGAGGCTCAGCATCCATGCTCCTGCTGACTGTGAGGGGAGGGAAGCTACTCTTGCAGTGATGTTAATGACTGTAGATAAACATTTGAGAAGGAATATGAAAGGCTTCTGTGACAATCTCTACCTCCTCACATACATACATGCATGCACACATACATGCATACATGCGTACATACATACCTGAAAGGGAAGCAATCAAAAAGAACACTTGAAAGTTGTGATGAAGTTGCAGAAGTGTAGCTCTCCACAAGTGATGGCTTCTGGTAGAGGTGCAGGTGGAGAAGGACTCAGTTGTTTTTGAGGAAGGGCAATGGGAGGCTTGCTGCTATGAGTTCAACCATGCTCTCATGAGTACATATAGACAGCACAAAATAGACTTGGTTTTTGTTTGTTTGCTTTCATCTTCTTTCTTTTTTCCTTCTTTTTCTTTTGGGGGGAGAGGTCACAGGGGTGAGAAAGCAGACATGGGAGGACTGGGAAGTGAAGGCATGATGTGAACTTTCTAAATGATCAATACAAATATGTTGGAAAAAATCTCTGTAAAAGGAGCCTCTCTCTCTCCATTATATCTGTGCTAGGGAAAGTAGGGAAAGCAAGTCAGTGTGTGTGTGTGTGTGTGTGTGTGTGTGTGTGTGTGTGTGTGTTTCAAGGAATGGCTCCATTTCCTTGAAGTTCTCTACCTCTTCAGAGTGAGTGGGAACTGAGAGCTGTTGTTTACTGGAGTCTGCTCTGTCATGAAACAGCCTAGACTAGAAGTTGTCTCAACCATAGCTAAGCTCTGAGACTATAATGTCAGTGTAGTTCTATAAGATTTGGTCTTCTTCAAAGTGTCTTCTCTCTCCTTAGTACAATTCCTTCAAAAGTCTTTAGACTACTGTACTTACCATTTGCTACTAGGCTTGATCTTTGCCAATCTCACTTTTCTCTACTCTTTTTCCACAACAGTATCACAGATACTATGGGGCAAAAGACACAAGACTAGTGAATCTTGCTGAAGAATTCACATTATTTATCGGGTATTTAAGAGATCTGGGGAGACAGTTAGAACCTACCCAATCGCTTGGCCATTCTCACTCTGTAGCTGGTTGTAGGCTACTTTGTGAGTTCCTATTTTTCCTACCTTTATCCCCCTCCCTATTACACCCCTAACATTGGAGAGAACTAGGGATAAGAGAGAGAGAGAGAGAGAGAGAGAGAGAGAGAGAGAGAGAGAGAGAGGGAGAGTTGAATCTAATTTCCTTTTGTTTCATCTTTGACTAAGGGTACTAATAAAACCCTCACAAACCTCCTTAAAAACCAAAGTTTTGAAGTTAGCCCTGGTTCTACCTCCAAGTCCCATGCTACCAGAAATAAGACTCAGACTGAAAATACACTTACAAATACCTTATACAAATACATATAGCTAGGCACTTCTCTGACAAGATATAACTTAAATAACCAACTATTTTAAACTACGTTTTGTCATGTGGCTGGTTACCTTTGCTCAGCAACCATGCATCTATCTGGTCATATCAAATTAATAGTCAGATACTTAAACTCCCCATGTCTGTCTCTATCAGAGAACATTCTCTCTTCCTGGATGTTCTACCTTCCAATTTCTCCCTAAGCCATATGCCATAGGCATTTTAGTGGACAGGTGATGTATCCATACAATACACAAAATATTCTCATTACAATTTTTCTTTTTAATCCAAAAAGTCTCTTTTTTCCCAAATATATATTTAAAATGTTCAGTCTATAGTGTTTGGTAAATTTAGAAAATATTCTATTATCTATCCTATTTTGGTATGTTTAAAGTTTTTTATTTAGCTCAATTTCTATCTTAATTTTTATTACCATCCTAAAAACATCTTATTGGACCTAGAACATCTTCTCAATCCTAAACAATTTAAGTTTAATTGTATGTAGTGTTCAACCCTATCAGAAATATGAGAAGGAATAAATATTACTTGAGTATTTAGGAAGCACAGGAATGCGTCTTCTAAAACTATAAAAATGACTGCCTAGTCGCTCTCCAATATTCTCTATAACATTGGAGCATCTATCCCCAGCCTTCTGGCCAAAAACATCTGACCAACCTCATGTGAAGTAGGAATTATGAAGGACTTTCTTGCTTTGTATTGACAGAGCTTGGCTGTTGACTCTCTTATATCCATTTGTCTTGTTTGGACAATATTTTGACTGCAGATGAATTTAAGCCATTTTCCTTGCCTAGTGGCTAACTTGCCACAACTGAGGTAAGTCCGTATAGATATTTTGATACTCATAATTTTTTTAAAAGTGGAACGGGGGTACTATCTTATAGTCAAAAGATCTCTTAATAATGAAATAATTAATAAATACCACATTATATGGACCTCTGAGGTTTTTGAAGACCAACTGTCTACCTACAGTATATCTGAATTGTCAAACATTGTTTATTCTTAGTTATTTACTATGCTAACAACCTTGAAAAGGTTTTATTATAATTATCTAAACTAGTATCTAATATGACCATGAGTTTAAGTGTCTGATTATTAATTTGTAATTTTTAACCATTCCTAATAATTTGTAACTTGCATTTTTATCATTCCTAACAGTTATTAATGTCAGTTTTCAAAAGGACCAGAACTTCATATTGTAAGTATGTGAAGTACATTATCACAAATAAACATTGTATGTACTGAATAACTTTAAATTCATATCAATATCCAAATACCCTATACCAATGTATCAAAACAATCTTATTTTTGTTCCTAGAATTTAATGAAAATGAAAGTACAACTTACCCAATCCTATGGGACACAATGAAAGCAGTGTTAAGATGAAAACTCATAGCTCTGAATGCCTCAAAAAAGAAACTGGAGAGAGCATATACTAACAGCTTAACAGCACACCTGAAAGTTCTAGAACAAAAAGAAGCTAATACACCCAAGAGGAGCAGAAGGCAGGAAATAATCAAATTAAGGGCTGAAATCAACCAAGTGGAAACTCAAAGAACTATACAAGGAATCAACAAAACCAGAAGCTAGTTCTTTGATAAAATCAACAAGATAGATAAACCCTTAGCCGGACTAACCAAAGGGCACAAAGACAGTATGCAAAGTAATAAAATTAGAGATGAAAAGGGAGGTATAACAACAGACACTGAGGAAATTAAAAAAAATCATCAAATCCTACTACAAAAGCCTGTACGCAACGAAATTGAAAAATCTGAAGGAAATGGACAAGTTTCTAGACAAATACCAATTACCAAACTTAAATCAGGATCAGATAAACCATCCAAACAGTCCCATAACCCCTAAAGAAATAGAAGCAGTCATTAAAAGTCTCCCAACCAAAAAAAGCCCAGAACCAGATAGGTTCAGTGCTGAATTCTAGCAGACCTTCAAAGAAAACCTAATACCAATACTCTTCAATCTATTCCACAAAATAGCAAAGGAAGGAACACTACCCAATTCATTCTATGAGGCCACAGTTACACTGATACCATAGCCTCACAAAGACCCAACAATAAAAGGAAACTTCAGACCAATTTCCCTTATGAATACTGATGCAAAAATACTCAATAAAATTCTTGCAAACCGAATCCAAGAACACATCACAATGATGATTCACCAGGATTAAGTAGGCTTCATTCCAGGGATGCAATACCCGGAAATCCATCAATGTAATCTACTACATAAACAAACTCAAAGAAAAAAACCACATGGTCATTTCATTAGATGTTGAAAAAGCATCACAAAGTTCAACATCCCTTCATGACAAAAGTCTTGGAAAGATAAGGAATTCAAGGAGCATACCTAAACATAGTAAAAGCAATATACAGCAAACCAATAGCCAACATCCAACTAAATGGAGAGAAACTAGAAGCAATGCAACTAAAATCAGGGACTAGACAAGGCTGCCCTCTCTCTCCCTAACTACTCAATATAGTACTTGAAGTTCTAGCTAAAGCAATCAGACAACAAAAGGACGTCAAAGGGATACAAATTGGAAAGGAAGAAATTAAAATATCACTATTTGCAGATGATATGATGGTATACTTAAGTGACCCGAAAAACTCCATCAGAGATCTGCTACAGCTGATAAACAACTTCAGCAAAGTGGCTGGATACAAAATTAACTCAAGCAAATCAGTAGCCTTCTTATACTCGAAGGATAAACAGGCTGAGAAACAATTTAGGGAAATGACATCCTTCACAATTGTCACAAACAATATAAAATATCTTGGTGTGACTCTATCCAAACAAGTGAAAGATCTGTATGAAAAGAACTTCAAGTCTCTGAAGAAAGAAATCAAAGACCTTAGAAGATGGAAAGATCTCCCATGCTCATGGATTGGCAGGATTAATACAGTTAAAATGGCCATCCTGCAGAAAGCAATCTACAGATTCAATGCAATCCCCATAAAAATCTCAACTCAATTCTTCATAGACTTAGAAAGAGCAATTCTCAAATTCATATGGAATAACAAAAAACCCAGGATAGCAAAAACTATTCTCAACAATAAAAGGACTTCTGGGAAATCAGCCTACCTGACTTCAAGCTGTACTACAGAGCAGTAGTGATAAAAACTGCATGGTATTGGAACAGTGACAGGCAGGTAGATCAATGGAATAGAATCAAAGACCCAGAAATGAACCCATACACTTAAGGTCACTTGATCTTTGATGAAAGAGCTAAAACCATACAGTGGAAAAAAGACATCTTCAACAAATGATGCTGGTTCAACTGGTGGTCTACTTGTAGAAGATTGTGAATTGATCCATTCCTATCTCCCTGTACAAAGCTCAATCCAAGTGTATAAAGGACCAGTGTATAAAACAAGATACACTGAATCTAATAGAAGAAAAAGTGTGGAAAAAGTCTTGAACACAAAGGCACAGGGGACACGTTCTTGAACAGAACACCAGTGGCTTGTGCTCTAATAACAAGAATTGACAGATGGGACCTCATAAAATTACAAAGCTTCTGTTTAAGCAAAGGACACTGTAAATAGGACAAAACAGCAACCTACAGATTGGGAAAAGATCTTTACGAATCCTACATCCAATAGAGAGCTAATATCCAATGTATAAAAAGAACTCAAGAAGTTAGATTCCAGAGATCTAAATAACCTTATCAAAAAACGGGGAAGAGGGCTAAACAGAAAATTCTCAACTGAGGAAACTCGAATGGCTGAGAAACACTTAAAGAAATGTTCAACATCTTTAGTCTTCAGGGAAATGCAAATCAAAACAACCCTGAGATTTCACCCCAGACCAGTCAGAATGGCTAAGATCAAAAACTCAGGTGACAAGCAGATGTTGGCGAGGATGTGGCGAAAGAGGAACACTCCTCCATTGTTGGTGGGAATGCAAGTTGATAAAACCTCTCTGGAAATCAGTTTGGCGGACCCTCAGAAAATTGAACATAATACTACCTGAGGACCCAGCTATTCCACTCCTGGGCATATACCCAGAAGATGCTCCAACATGTAATAAAAACACATGTTCCACTATGTTCATAGCAGCCATATTTATAATAGCCAGAAGCTGGAAACAACCCAGATGTCCCTAAACAGAGGAATGGATACAGAAAACATGGTACATTTACACAATGGAATACTACTCAGCTATTAAAAACAATGACTTCATGAAATTCGCAGACAAATGAATGGATCTTGATAATATCATCCTGAGTGAGGTAACGCAGTCACAAAAGAATGAACATGCTATGTACTCATTGTAGAGTGGTTATTAGCCCAAAAGTTTGAAATACCAAAGAGTCACTTTGCAGTAACAGTAGGGCGGAGTGTGAGGTCTTAGATGAAGGACTTGGAGAAGGGACTGAAAGAGCTGAGGGAGTTTGAATCCCCAGGGAGGCAGCAACAGTGGCAACTGGCCTTACCCCCCCCCATACTCCTGGAGACTGATCCACCAACCAAAGAATACACATGGAGGGGCCCATGGTGCTGGCCACATATGCGGCAGAGGAGGGTCTTGTTAGCCATCAGGGGGAGCAGAGGCCCTTGGGCCTGAGGGTGTTAAATCCCCCAGTATAGGGGAATGCCAAGGAGGGAGGAAGAGAGTGGGTGGGTGGGTGGGTGGGGGAATACACTCATAGAGGGAGGGGAGTGGGGAGGGAATAGGGAGGTTTGAAAGGGGAGATCTGGAAAGGGGAAAACATTTGAAATGTAAACAAAGTAGGAAAAATTTTAAAAAAAGAAAAAAAGGAAAGGTAGCTGTGGAATTTGGTGACCAGTCTCTGTATTTTGAGAAAGTTTAGGGCTTTACTGAAGTCTGGACTAGAGCAGTCTGAAAGGCTGGATGAACGAAAGTCATTTGGGATAAGCAGCTCTTCCTGAAGTTGATTCTGGAGCAAGTCTCTGGAAACAGCACTAGTTTGAGGCAAGATTGATCAGGGAGCTGGAACAGCAGGTCTCTGGATCTCTGTATCCTTGTGGGCAAATCTTGTCAGGGCTGCCCACTTAGTCTTCTATTCTGCAATATACAAACCTTACAAATAATACTTAGCTCTATAAAGAAATTTGTATGGAAAGTGCAGGGTTCACAGATCAATTAAGGATGATTTCTTGCTCTTTGTTTGAGTAGGTGAAAGACAACTATCTTTCATTAGAAGTTAGTTTAATCAGATTTCAATATAAATCATCATTCATGTCATAATCAACAACCACCAACCCCACCTCTTAGGGGTCTAGCATTTATATATCCTCTGAAAAGTTGCCAGAATTTCAAATGTCACACAATCACAAAAATTATCTTAAGCTGGCAAAACCATGCCTTTGTTAGAGCACGAGGCAAATCATAGTCAGCTGCTGTGGACCGTCTAAAGCAGCTTCACATCCCTATATCTGAGATTAAACAAAAGCACACTCATAATATTTTGGAACTTTTTTTTTTTTTTGAAGCAAAAATTCCAGAATTCTTAAAAAAAATTTCACTACGTCACTTAGTAGGAATGGAGTTGAGTTAAACACATGGATCACAATCTCTTTTCTTTTTTGACCTTTTCCTTCACTCTTGCAGACTATTATGGCCTTAAAACAGCCTGTGGGTCACAACCCTGTTGAGAGTTATATGATACTTAGACAGGGGTAGCCTTGGACAACTGAAAAACAGATATTTACATTAAGAGCTCTATTAACTTGTCACAGCAATAGGAAAGTTGAGAACCATGACAAAGTGCTACTGGTGATTATGATATTAATGTTGTTGGTTATGATAGATATTTGCCTAATGTAGCTCTTCAATATAGGTACTGTCCAGATAATAACTTGGTGGAGCACACTTTGTTACTCTGTTTTCTAACATTTAGAAAGTCTCAATAAAGAGCTGAAAGGCTTAGCTGAGTTCTCACAGGCATATAAAGAAGCTGAGTGGAAATATGTATCCAGGCAGCCTAGCTTAAGATTCTGTTTCATTGTAAGATTCTGAGTCTGTTGCAAGAAGTAGCTGGCTACTTTTCCTTTCAGGTTGCCATATTTTTCACTGTATTCCTACTCTGTAGAATAAATTTTTTAGATGAGTGAATATGTCTAATTCCTCTACAAATCTAGCCTAAACTGAAACTAATATGCTATCACTGGCTTCTAAAAATCTATTCCCAAGGAAACAGAAGTGAGACAGAAAAAATGTAGCAAATGTATTAAGGTAGATGGCAGTCATTTATTTTAGCCTCTGGGGGTAACCTAAGGGAGAATAAATGAAGGTGCTGTATATCTAAGAGACTGGGAGGAAGTAGAGCATTTACTTCAGAATTTCATACTGCAAGGCTCAAAGTTGGCACCATAGAATCTTAACGATAGTGTGAGTGGAGAGGAAGCTTCAGTACCTCTACACAACACCCAAGAATCCTTGGGGGAAAGACATGGAGGGATTAGAATGTATTGATTCTTTCAGTTTGTAGTCACATTAAAGGTGGAAGATAAGTGGTTGTATGTTTACACAATTTTGTCTTATCTAACTTCCATCCTGCCCCCAAGCCCTCCTGCATTGCAATTTTACACTTCATAGTATGGGTTTTTATTGGTTAGGTTAATTCTTTCTTGTAACTCTCCTCTATACTGAGAGGCTGACCCTGTAAAGCCAAGGAGATAGTTGCATGGATACATCAAATAGCTAGTTTTCTGAATCTGGATTAAGTCTTAAAAAAGTATATGTAGAACTACAGTGTAGTCCAAACTTCATAGTTTGTCATCAAATATTTCCTTGTGATTTTAGAACATGAAAACTCATGGGCATAATGAACAGGTCATAAAATTAATAACATGTTACTTGTATTAAAGTCCTTTCAGCAGCCCCTAATCTCAAACTCAACCTGTTTATGGTCAGCAGCAACTTTTTGTAAGTTTCTGATACAGTTTCAAAACACAGGAGCTATTGAGATTGGAGCTAAAATGTTCTCATCATATTTCCTTGGCTCACACATTTTATTATGAATTAGCAATTTGAGGCATGGTGCTGAGGTGTCCATTTCTAAAGGTACCTCAGAGGATGTGGCTAAGAAGGTGTGACTACCAAGTTCTATCTAGGAAGTTCAGGGCCTCAGAGAGTGTGTTCCTGCAGGACACTTTTAAATCAAGTTTGTCATTCATGTCTGTAAAGTCCTGATATTTTCTTACTATTGTTATCTGAAGAACAGTTGGGAGTCACTGGTGGGAACAGATGTTTCCAGGTTCTTTGTGTCTTGTTCAAAAAGACTAGAGAAGATGCAAATGGAAAACATAAAGCACCAAGAAGTTTTATTAAGAACAATGGAAGCTGAACAAATGACCCTGAGACTCCACCTTACATCAATCAGAATGGTTAAGGTCAAAAACTCAGAAGACAGCACTTACTGGTGAGATTTTAGAGAAAGAGGAACACTCCTCCATTGCTGGTGGGATTGCAAACTGGTACAACCATTTTGAAATCAATCTGGAGGTTCCTCAGAAAATTGGAAATAGATGTACATGAAGACACAGCTGTACCAGTATTGGGCTTATACCCAAAAGATTCCCCACCATGCCACGGCGGCACATGTTCCAATATGTTCATAATGGCCTTATCTGTTATAGCCAGAAGCTGGAAACAACCCAGATGTCCCTCAACAGAAGAATGGATACAGAAATGTTCATTTACACAATGGAATACTACTCAGCTATTAAGAACAAGGACATCCTAAGTTTTGTAGGTAAATGGATGGAACTAGAAAATGTCATCCTGAGTGAAGTAACTCAGACCTAAAAGGACATGTATGGTATGTACTCTCTAATAAGTGTATATTAGCCTATAAAGGACAGAATATCTAGGATACAATCCACAAAACTCAAAAATTTCAAAAAGCTGAAGGGCCCAAGTGAGGATGTTTCAATCCCACTTGGGAGGGAGAAGAAAGCAATCATGAGAAGCAGAGGGAGGGGGGAATCTGGGTGGAAGGGGAGGGGGGATAGGAAAACATGATCAAATATTAGGGGGCAGGAGAGAAGCCCTGAGGATCAACAGAGTGAGTGGAAATATGCAACCTTGAGGGGTGGGGATGGGCTGTAGAAAGACCCTCTAGAATGTCCCAGAGATCTGGAAGGTGAGAGATTCTCAGGACTCAAAAGGAGGGACCTTAGATGAAATGTCCTACAGTGGGGAGAGGGAAATTATAGAGTCCACCTCCAGTAGAAAGACAAGGCATCAAGTAGGGGGATGGGGTTACCATCCCACGGTCAAAAACACTGACCCAAAATTATTTCTGTCTAAAAGAACTGCAGGGACAAAAATGGAGAAGAGACTGAGGGAAAAGAGGTCCAGCGAGTGCCCCAAATTGGGATCCAACTCAAGGGTAATCTCCAAAGCCTGACACTATTACTAATGTTATGGTATGCTTACAGACAGAAGCCTAGCATGGCTGTCCTCTGAGAGGTCCAACAAGCAGCTGACTGAAACAGAAGCAGATTCTTAACCCAACTATTGAACTTAGGTCAGTGACCCCTGTGGTTGATTTAGAGGAAAACCAAGAGTCTCAAATAACCTAGACCCCTGAGATCTGTCAGAGACTGAGCTACCAACCAGGCAGCATATACTAGCTGGTTCAAGGTCAACCGACACATATACAGTATATATGCCTAACCCTCAAGTGACTTGAGAACCCAGGGAGTGGGGAGGCCAGCCCAGGGGATAGAGGGCGGGGACATCTTCTTGAAAACAGGGGTGAGGAGGAATGGGATGTGAATCTGTGGAAGGGCGGACCTGGAAGGGTAATGACCGGATTGTAAAATAATCAAAGTAACTAAAAAGAACAAAGCAAAGAATACAAGTTTTTGATAACCACCAAGAGAAGAAGCAAATGACCAGAGTTATTGAATACTCAAGAACACAATTGTCTGGAGGGTCTTTGTTGGGAACTGAGAGAAGTAGGAGCTCACTACTAGGTGTGTGGCTCAACTTAATAGACAGATCTGTCTACATTTTTCTTAAATGTGCAGGTCTTTTCCAATTATTTTAATCACATGTATTCAATAATTCATAGGCATATGATGGTAGACATGAGATTCTACCAAAAAGTTCACTCAGTGACAAGAGTTGGCCTTACTGCCAATATATTTAAATCTAGTGTATGCATGCCTGGCCTCTATCTCTCCATCCTGGGTAGGTCTTGGAACATGTTTGAGTAGAATTAAGATGTCATCAAGCAATTGCCAAGAATAGCTTGACTTATTTCTCTTGTTTGCAGCCTTATGTGGCTGATTGAGGGTGTGTGGTGTCACGGGTTGCCAACAGGTTGCTTATGTGCACTGTAAGAAAAATATTGTGTTTATCGGATCCAAGCAGAGTCCCAAGTAGCCAAGCTTTTCATATTTCAAAATTAGTTTGTTCTGAGAATTAAGTAGAAATATTGGTAATAGACTGAGGGTTCAGAATAGAATGAAGTTTTCTCAGTAAGTGTTTTCTAGTATGATTTTATTATCAATCCTCATGATTCTCTTCAAACTGCACAAACTGTGCCCAGCCTTCCTCTAAAATGATGCCCCCACCTGCCACATTGAATGTCACTGTGGACTGCTTTTCAGGACTTGAAAATGATTCAGCAAAGAGAACCTTTTGGTTAATCTTGTTTACTGGTGTGGGATTTGAGCAGTAGCAGTTTAGACTCATAGCTGCCAGATGGTGGATGGCCTTGGGAGGCTACACCATTTGCTTAGAATACAGAGCTTGAATTCTCCCTTCACTATTCACTTAAAAATGAATTTTACTTAGAATTTTACTGAAGCATTCTAGTTCCATATTTATTTACAGCCTGCAAAACTAGCAGGTATAGTCTCAGCAGGTACTTAATCTTAAAAGCAAATTCCACAGATCTCAGAGTCCTTGTCTTTGTGTATCTAGAAAGATACATTGGAGAGTCAGCTTCTGCCCAGATCCCAGACTCATGACAGAAATAAAGATTGAGGAAATAATTTTCTTTCTAATTTGTAAAGCAAACAAGAGAAATAAAAAGAGCAGGAGGAAGCCAGCTGCTGGAAAAGCAGCCAAATGGGATACTGTTCAATAGGTGAGCAATTATAGCCTGGATGCAATAGGGATAAAGATGCTCCCAGGCTTGCACACTTTCCATTAAATAGTTAAGTGGAAGGAAGGAAGCATTTAGTGACAACAGAGGGACAATGATGACACGACTGAGAGGAAAACTAATGCCTCATATTTGTGCAGCCAGAGAACAAGAGCAAAGCTTGCTGAGAAGGCGCTTTTATCAATCAGAGGTCACTGACAAGCTGATTTGGAGCTTGGTGTGGAAAGCATTCAATGCAGAGATGCTGAAGGAGTCTCCTTTGCCCCAAAGCAGGGGGAGTGACCACAGAATGCCCTTCACCCTGCCCCTGGTTTCCTTCCCAGTGTGCCAGCCAGTGAAAACCAACCTGCCCAATGCTCTTCTTAACTGCAAGCCTCATTTTGGAAGGAACAGGAGAAGGACACAGCCAATAAAAGGGAAAGTCAACTTTATTACACCTTGCCTATGTGTAGGGATCTTTACAATATCAGCTCACCATAGAAGACTGAAGCTAATTCTCCCATATACCAAGGATGACACCAATTTTTTAAGATACAAGAAGCAGCAAAGCTCATCTTACATCCTACCAATTCTGCTTCTGAAACCTATCACCTTTACCATTGCCTTGTCCGGTGTGACTCCAGGGGAGGGCCTGACAGAGGCAGCATGGAAATAAAGAAAAGACAAACAGACAATACATTGACAAAGATTGCACTCTGGTGGTCTGGGTATTTAGTTGGAGAAGCAACAGCACCCTGGAAATTCAGCATGTTTACTTTATAGAATTGAACAGAGAGTAGGATTACCACATATAGCTGGGCAAGGACACGTACATATAGATAAAATGGTTCAGGTTTTTGGTTAAAAAAAAAAGCTGGATTAAGGAGGCAGGTTTAGGTAATCTAGGTGGGAACAGCCTCTGTAGGGAGCAGTCTATAGGCTATAGACATCCTGGGGAGAAAAGTAAGGGGTGGACATATTTTGTATACATGATTAACATTCACACTCAGTTCTCCCATGATGGCTTTGTCATGCCTTGAGCTTAACCTCAGGTGGGCTACTTTGCAATTTCTCCTAGGGTCTGAGTCTTTGACATGGCCAGATCATGTCAACAGACACATTCATCCAGTACTTCACACACTCAGGGTTTTATTTGTTCCTTGAGTACTATACTCAGTGCATAATTCCTTCATTGTAAGTGAGCTCACAAAACCCACACTTTGTGTCACAGAACACAGAGGGGAAAAAAAAAATCCATACTCCAAACCCAAAGCCTTCTGTGATGAAAGACAGATTCCCTTAGGGTTGTACTTGAAGCTGCGTTTACACGGAAGCAGCAAGGAGCAGGCATAGGCACAATTGTTTAGGCCCTGTCACTCATTTGTCTAGCCAAGGCATTTTTATCAAGTCTCTGCCCTGTGCTAAATCCTGTGCTGATAGAACTAGAGAATCTAAATGTACCATAAAAGGGGGAAAGTGAGACAAACGGATGTTCCAGAGTAGCCTGTGAAAGTTAGAATACCGGGTTAAAGGGAACCTTGAAACCAGTTATGGAAGAGGAAGCAAGAGTTTCTGACTGAAGCATGCGAGTGGAGAGAGCGCTCTCTAAGTTAAAAAGTGGAGAAAAAAATCAGCCTTTCCCTCAATAAATTCCTCAGAGATCTAACAGCTCGTTTTTTTTTATTTAAGAAAATTATATCATAGGATAGAAATGTAAGAGAATCGGAAGAGATTTTTAAGATGAAAGGCTATGTAAAAATAACTTAGGAAAAATATATAAATGTTCTTATAAAATTATTTATAATAAAATATTTAAGTTGTTGATATGTTCTGCAATAAAATGGTTAAATACTTTTATGGTGGGATAGTAAGCATATTTTAGGAGCGACCTCATTTCAAAACTTATGCATTTAGTAGGCGCGTTATTTTGGGTGTCTGAGACTAAGTCAGGTTCCATCCTTAAACATCTTACTTATGTATTCCTTTATCTGACTATAGGACTGCTTAGGTGTTCTTTTTTTCTTCTTCATTTATTTTCCAACAGTTTCTATGTAGCTCAGGTTGGCCCTGAATTGAGAGTCTTCTGCTTCAGCATTTTTAGTGCTGAGGTTATAGGTGCACATCTCTACTCCAGCCAATAAAAGTATTTTGTTTATTTGTCTTTTATCAGAGTATATTTAAAAAACCAAACAAACATTGTCTCATGAATATCAGCTTGGCATTGAACTTGCTCTGGAGCTGAGGCTGTTCTTGATCCTTAAATCCTTCTACGTTTACCTCCTGAGAGCAGGGATTATAGCAATATGTCACTGATCCTAGTTTTATGTGGCCTTGGGAGTTGAACCAAGGGCTTCCTGCATGTTAAGCAAGCCAAATCAGCTACACCTCAAGCCTCAGAGAGTTCATCTTCACGAATATTTTTTCCATGAATTATTTTTAAAATAGTAAGTTGCTTTTGTTTTAAGTAAATATAAACATTATAAAAATATCTCAGTTTTGTTTATTTATTTGCAATCTCCCCTTTCTAATCTGGCCCCAGATATTGTTGATCTGTGATTTTGCTTTTTTTCCTGAAAGTCATATAAATAGAATCACATAATACGATGATATTTTTGTATATTTCTTCCTGTTTATAGTGTAATTATGAGAGAGATTCAGTTACATTGTTGTGCATTTTGTGTAATTTATTCCTTTTAACCAATAAGTAATATTCTATATTAGTTTTAACAATCTATCCATGTATTAGGTACAGATTATTTGAAATATTTGTCTGAGTATAATTTCCCCAAACAAATCCATGCACATCTTTGTATCACATCTTTTCCTGTCTCTATATTTCTTGGTAATATGTGAAGCATATTGGGCTCCATAAGAAACTACCAAATTGTTTTTCAAATAAAGTGGGTGTATCATTTTGCACTTCAAATAATAATACATGAAAACTCCTAGTGTTCCATCCTGGTCAAATCTGTTTTATGTAAGCTGTTTAAGCTGGAATTAGTATTAGTTCATTGCATGGTCTCTAATACCACGACTTGATTTAAAGCGGCACTGTGATGGTTTGTATATGTTTGGCTCAGGGAGTGGCACTGTTGGGAAGTGTGGCCTTGTTGGAATAGGTATGACCTTTTGGATGTGGGCTTTAATACCCTTGCCCCAGCTACCTGGGAGTCAGTATTCTGCTAGCAGCCTTCAGATGTTGTAGAACTCTCAGCTCTTCCTGCACCATGCTTGCCTGGAGGCTGCCATGCTCCCTGCTTGATGATGATGGACTAAACCTCTGAACCTATAAGCCAGCCTCAATTAAATGTTGTCCTTTATAAGACTTGCGCTGGTTATGGTGTTTGTTCACAGCAGTAAAACCCTAACTAAGACAGGCACTTACAGGATGTTTGTTTTAAACAAGCAAATAAAAAACCTGTTATGACTTATTGCATTGAGGGAACATAGACTATAACCCACAGTAGGAAATGCCCATGAGGAGAAGTTCTGAGCAAGCCAGCTACACGCTTCCCAGTGACTTCTGTGGGTGGTCTCAAGGAGGATGAGCTTAATTCTTCTAGGATTGACTTGTAGCAATCCATGTGGAGAGTTTTCACCAGAAAGGCTCACAATCTCAGTGTCCAGAGTTTTGTGGTGATACAGCCTCTCAGTACTTCTCTGAAGGACAGCTATTTGGATCCCATACCTCACCCTATCATCAGAGCAAAACCAGGTAGTTGTCACAACACTTTGGGAGCATCTGCTTTTAAAATTATCTGTATTTCACAAATAGTTTTTATTTAGCCTATGGATTGATTATCTTTTGTGTTTCTCTGAGAGTATTTTCAAGTATCCAAAGTTTTTTACTTTTGATGGAGTCCAATTATTAGCTTTTTTTTTATATATGCTAGATGTTTTGTATCTCTGCTTGACCAAGGTCTCAGAGACTTTCCTTTATGCATCTGTTCCTCTTGTGCCTTGTTTTGTAGCTGAATCTGTGCAGAAATGTATATTTTTCTCACCTCAGACCAGTTGTTGTTGTTGTTGTTGTTATTTTCCTCTTTTTTTTCTTCCAGAAGCATTTTATCTTGCCATCTAATCTTAGGCTTCTGATGGATTTAAGAAAATATGCAACTGCAAGTCACCTAGATCTCTCACATGTTTAATATAAGAGTAGCATTCTCTTTGTCCTTACACATCTTGGGTTGAAGTAGAAGTCTCAAGAAAAATGTTGCAAATTTGGAAATTTATTTGATATTACTCACTAGTTCTAATACTAAAAATATTCAGCATATAAAGCCATATCTACAGCATAAACTTAACCTTAATAAATCTCCTACTGTGCTAGATCTTTTGACATGTAATATCAGCAAGTCTGAAATTTTTCTTTCTTTGTAAAGAAATGATGATGAACATTCTTTTGTGTAAATATAGAAGACATCTGCATATAAGAAAACTCACATTACTGGAATGAGAAGTGATAACATAGTGTTGAGAAGACACTAATGTGATTAACACAAGTTACTGCTGGTGCAAACAGAATACAGAAAGCATGACAAATTATAGTAAAAATAATAGCAAGTGCTCTCACTGTTTTCCTCCTATTTCCTTGGATACTTGGCCTTTAATATTTAACAAATTTTAAAGCATGTTAAATGCATTTCTGATTTCTTTGTTAATGAGATCATGCTTTGTGTGAAAAGCCAGAACAACCTGGGACTTCATTCAGTCCTATCCCAAGGAAAGTCTTTAATATGGGCCAAGAGACAAAACTCCTTTGCTCTGATCATAATATACAGGTGTGACCTCTATTATTTGATATTTTTCCAGGTTGGAGCATACATTTGTTCTTCCCCTATGCTTCCATTCTACTTACAAACTCCCCCACTGTATTTTCTTAGTAATGTTTGGTACAAATCCATTTTTGTACAAATCATCATTCCAGATTCTTATAAATAAACCATTTTCTATTTATTCCAAGGCATAAATTTAAACTAAAATATTAAAAGCACACGAGAAAAAGCAATAAGCTAAGGGCATAGCCTAGGAACTCAAAGAAAGTTCGTGGCTGATATATCCTATCAAGTCGGTTGGTAAAACCCTTACTGTGAAAGCCTGAAAGTCTTCTCTGACCTCCATATGCATACTGTAGCACATGTGGGCTCTGGTATATAAGCACACACTTGCATTTGTATACCACAAGGACACTATTACTGCTGCTAGTAATAGTAATAATAATAAAGTAAAATAAAGAAAATATGTTCCCCAAATGTTATTCAGTGTGTTTTAAGAAAATAGAAATACTTCCCTCCTCTGCTCTCAGTCTGGTTGATGGTAGGGAAATTCCAATTTATTTATTTCCTTCCCTATATATTTGTAACATGGTACCAACTGTTTTCTATGTTACAACAGTTTTCATCTCATCATAGAAAGCAAAACCCTTACCAAAAAAAGACTAAGTATGCTGATTCTCCAAATCAAAGGGGATCAAAACTGTCATCCATTTATTGGTCTTAAAATTTATTTGATTCTAAGAGGCTCTGTCCTGTAATTTCAACAAGGCAACCTCTACCTTACTATTGTCCCATGATCTTCTTGGGTAGCTGCTGTATTCTTGTCTCTTTGCGCAGGTGGTCCAGCTGAGACTGACCCCATTACCTGATTCCACATCCTTTATAGTTCTGGCAATTTATAAAGCAAAAGGCAGATATTCAATGGGCCAATCAAAGCTTTTGCTAGAATTTTTGGTGACATGATTAAGAAAGAAACCTGCTTTAATTTTGTTAGTTTGGACACTATAATTCCTAGTCACATTGATCTGCTGAGAGATATGTGGATCATAATGTAGAAAAGACATACAAAAAAGTGAAAAATACAGATGAAAACAAAGACTGAAGAGGAGACTGCCAATGATACCTTTGCAATTATTTTAGTGACTGTACTGAACTTCTGTATTTCAAGTTACTTAAGACACCAAATGCTAATTTTTGCCCCAGGTATTTTGAGTTTAGTTTCTGTCAAATGTCACCATGTAGATCTTGATTTATATGATTATGAAGAGACTATATACACATGCAGAAGAACAAATCTTCCAAAAACATACAATAATTTTCAAAAAATAAAATAGGAGACTTTCTTGATTCTTATTGCTGTTGTCATGGTTGATTATTTAGTTTTGTTTAATTCTTCAATGCTGAGGATGGAATACAAGGCCTTTTAAAGGTAAGGAAAATATTTTCACACTGAGATATATCCTGTTCCCTAGTGATAGATAAGTATACAGAAGTTATTTGCCCAGCTGGAGAAGCTTTTGCAAAAGTGTAGAGATGTTATGATAAACAATGAATAAGACAAAATTCTCAGTGACTATTTCTCATCAAGAAGAAATATTTCCGTGCAGAACAAGTAAGTAACATGATATTAGTAAAAGTGTGTATCGCATAATCCATGCAAATACAGGCTAGGAATGTCCCAATATCTTCAGGTGTTAACATCAGCAGAAGTTTCACTCACTTTCCCACCGACTGAAATCTTCCTTTTCCTTCAAAATTCCGCTTATATACTACATGTTTCTAGGGAAAGTTTTCCCCGAAATATGAGACCTGAGGAGAGTAAATCATTCTCTCTTGAGGAATCGATCACATTTCAACATAAGGATCTATGTCTTCCTCTCCTATATCTGCATAACTTATTGGACTGTATGCCTAAGGTGGAAATATTTATCTTGTGCTGTCCCAGTAGACTGCTATTGGCCTGGAAATCTGTAGGGTCCAACAGCTTGTTATACTCTGAACAGGACTCTGATAGATGTTCTCCATTTTGAGAAGACCTGTCTAGTCTAGAATTCTGTAGTTCTTAACTGTGTGATGTTGATACACATTATAAAATGTGGACTTGTGCCATTTTTAATGTGTCAGCTGTTGGGTGGATTCCATGAATAATATCAGCCAAGCTTTAAAAATATATATTATTGTCTCTGGAAACCATAAGGGAACCATGGAAATAACTCTCTGTTACTAACACAAACTGCAGCAGGGGCCCTGATGCCTTAGGCAAGTGAAACCACACGTGGTGTGACAACTGAAAAGAAGGAAAGCCTTGCCCCATTCTTAGCTATGCACTAAACAAATGAGCAGCAAAATCAGCACAGTACCTGCTCTTGCTTTGGGTGCGATGCTTTCTTTATCCAAGGCCCATGCTGATACATTTCAGTTATGATTATGATGCTCTTGTTATCATCATTATGACTAGTGTTTCTGCACTAACAGTGGCACTAATTTACTTTGATGACTATACTATTGCCTAAAGAAATAGCATACACATAAGCTTTTCTCTGCTGTTGGGCATATAGAATTCATATCATTGAGAGGTTGGAAAACACCCAAAGAATTCTCTGAATCAATAATGAGACCTGATATCTGACAGAGATTCTGGAAGTCTCAAATAAGATCTTTTATACATGAAATGGTTTATATCTGTGTCACATGGCAAATGGATCAAGTATGCTTGCCATTTTTATCAGTTTTCCTGTGGCTTTTATTATTACTGTTGAGTAACTAACTAAAAGGACCAAATATATGGTATAGTCAAGGAAGGTCCTCAAAGTTGAAGAGGAGAAATGTTTGAAGTTACCATTGTGCGAGTGACATTATCCATGGTAATTTTTCTAGGAATTAATCAAGATAGGAACTGATTTGGTGCTGTCCAATAATTTGACGTTGTCTCACTACTGCAACTCTGGGGACTTGAACATTATTTATCATGGTGTTGACTCGTGTGATGGTTTGAATGAAAAATTGTCTGCCATTGTCTCAGGCATTTAAATCTTTGGTCAGTTGGTGGCACTGTGAAGGGTTAGGCTGTGTAGTCATGATAAAGGAAGACTGCTGTGTTGGGGGGTAGGTTTTGAGAATTTAAACACTGGAGGCATTTATAATTCACTTTTTCTGCTTCACGCTTGCAGTTCAAGAAACAAACGCTCAGATTCCTGCTTTAGCCACCATGCCTGCTGCTTGTTGCCACCCTTCTTTGCCATATAGACTCTTTTTTGGGGGGTGGGATGGGGATAAAATACATTAATATAAACATTTTTCACAATATAGATAGATTTATATTATCTTTTGTACAGAACATTTTAAAAGTATATGTCACTTAATACATTATAGAGAATTTAATCTTTTCACTTTCAGAACTAGAAAATACAAAAATAATGGTGCTGGTTCAACTGGCAGTCAACATGTAGATGAATGTAAATTGATCCATTCCTATCTCCCTGTACAAAGCTCAAGTCCAAGTGGATCAAGGACCTCCACATAAAACAAGATACACTGAATCTAATAGAAGAGAAAGGGGGGGAAAGCCTCGAACACATGGGCACAGGGAAAAAGTTCCTGAACAGAACACTAATGGCTTATGCTCTAAGATCAAGAATCGACAAATGGGACCTCATGAAATTGTAAAGCTTCTGCAAGGCAAAGGACACTGTCAATAGGACAAACTGGCAACCAACAGATTGGGAAAAGATCTTGAGCAATCATACATCTGATAGAGGGCTAATATCCAATATATATACAAAGAACTCAAGAAGTTAGACTCCAGAAAACCAAATAACCCTATCAAAAAATGGGGAACAGAGCTAAACAGAGATTTCTCAACTGAGGAAACCAGAAGGGCTGAGAAGCACCTAAAGAAATGTTCAACATCCTCAGTCATCAGGGAAATGCAAATCAAAACAACCCTGAGATTCTATCTCACACCAGTCAGAATGGCTAAGATCAAAAACTCAGGTGACAGCAGATGTTGGTGAGGATGTAGAGAAAGAGGAACACTCCACCATTGCTGGAGGGATTGTAAGCTAGTACAACCACTCTGGAAATCAGTTTGGTGGACCCTCAGAAAACTGGAAATAGTTCTATCTCAAGACCCAGCTATATCACTCCTTGGCATATATCCAGAACATGCTCCAACATGTAATAAAGACACATGCTTCACTATGTTCTTTGTAGCCATATTTATAATAGCCAGAAGCTGGAAACAACCCAGATGTCCCTCAACAGAGGTATGGATACAGAAAATGTGGTACATGTACACAATAGAATACTCTCAGCTATTAAAAATGATGACTTCATGAAATTCTTAGGTAAATGGATGGAACTTGAAAATATCATCCTGAGTGAGGTAATTCAGTCACAAAAGAATGAACATGATATGTACTCACTGATAAGTGGTTATTAGTCCAAAAGTTTGGAATACCCAAGAATCACTTCACAGCAACCACTGGGCTGAGCATGAGGTCCCAGATGGACGAGTTGGGAGTTAAGGGAGTTGGCAGCCCCATGGAGGGAGTAACAGTGTCCACTGGCCTGACCTCCCGATGCTCCTGGAGACTGGATCACCAACCAAAGAATACACATGGAGGGACCCATGGTGCTGGCCACATATGTGGCAGAGGAAGGTCTTGTTAGCCATCAAGGGGAAGAGAGGCCCTTGGGCCTGAGGGTCTTAGATGCCCCAGTATAGGAGAATCCCAGAGAGGGAAGACAGGAGTGGTGGGTGGGTGGGCAGGGGAATATCCCCATAGAGGCAGGAGAAGGAGAGAGGATAGGGAGGTTCCAAAGAGGTGACCTGGAAAGGGGGAAACATTTGAAATGTAAATAAAGTATCAAAAAAATAAAAAATAAAAAAATACTCTGAAAATTAGATTTAACACCCACAAAAGCAAAATTTGATTTAAGTTGTTTCATACACTTTTGTTGTTTGAAATTTTATGAAACATGGTTCTTCCGGCTAGGCTGTAGGATCAGCATCCACTTGCCTATCATTTACTCAGCCCCCATGGCTAGTCAACACTTTCCTGTGATCCACAATATCTATCTATCTATATCTATCTATCTATCTATCTATCTATCTATCTATCTATCTATCTAT
>JADRCH010000012.1:16572416-16699978 GCA_019843965.1 Rhynchomys soricoides
TATCTATCTATCTATCTATCTATCTATCTATCTATCTATCTATCTATCTATCTATACACACACACACACACACACAGACAGACAGACAAACAGAGAGAATAATATTTTTTGAACTGACAATGATTTTTACTTCTAAGTTTCACTTAAAGTGCTTGGTTTTACCTAAATTTTCTCCACTGATTTCTTCAGTTCTCTGTTGTGTAAGCAAACTAAAAGTTCAAAATTCAGGAGTAGCTTCCCTTCAATAGTCCCTTAATATTAGATTTATATGTCATATGTATTCTTTCTTCTGTTTAATTTCAATTTGTGGAAGCAAACAAACAAAAATAATAAGTTTTTTCCTGAACTGATACCCTATCTACTGTTCCTTGATTCACTGGTTACATCTGTTTTGTTCTAAAGACATGTTTGGTTTTTGTTCGCTTGCTTTGTTTTAAGCCATGCTTCAGTAAACTAAATTCAGAAGCCAAGAACTAGGCCATCCTAAAGGCCTTCCTCATCTCTTCTTTATTCAACAGATTTCTTTTCCACTTTCTTGTGCTTATACTCTGCTTTCACAGAAGTTACAACATCTTTTCTTTCTTGTTTTCTTACTCTTTTTTGATATTTTTATTTTTCCATCTCCTATTTTTATTAGTAATTAATTAATTAATTAATTAATGTATTTATTTGCACTCTAAGTGCTGCCCCTCATTGGTCCCCTCCTCACTGAAACCTTCCCCCCTCTCCTTCTCCTCTGAGAGGGTGCCTCCCCTCTCCCCCCAGTATCATTCCACCCTGGCCTCTCAAGTCTCTGTCAAATTAGGTGCATCCTGTCCCACTGAGGCCAGACAAGGCAGCCTGGTTGCGGAACAGATACCACAGTCAGGCTACAGCTTTAGGAAGAGCTATCATTACAGTTGTTGGGGGCCCACATGGATATTGAGCTATACAACTGCTGCATGTGTGCTGGGGCCTCATTCCCTGCAGTGTGTGTTCTTTGGTTGGTGGTTCAGTCTCTGAGAGCTCCCAGAGGTCCAAGTTAGTTGACTCTGTTTGTCATTCTATGGGCTTCTCATCCCCTTCAGGGCCTTTAATCCTTCCTTCAACTGTGGATATTTGTGTCTGTTTCAGTCAGCTGCTAGATACAGTCTCTCAGAAGACTCATGAGTTATGTTAGGCTCCTGTCTGCAAGTCTAACAGAATATCATTAATAATATCAGGGATTGGTTCTTGCGCATGGAATGGACTTCAAGTTGACCCCATTATTGGTTAGCCTTTTTTTTTTTTCCCAGCCTCTGCTCTATCTTTGTGCCTGCATTACTTTTAGACAAGAAAAATTTGGGGTCAAAAGTTTTATGATGGGTTGATGTTCTTATCCCTCCACTGGGGGTCCTGCCTGGCTATAGGAGATGGTCTCCTCAGATTCCATGTCTCCACTGTTAGGCATCTCGGCTAAGGTCACCTGCACTGACCACTGGGAGCCTCCCCCATATCAGGTCTCTGGAGCTCCTAAAAATTCTCCCCCAGCCCTGGCTGCTGCAGATTTCCATTCATTCTATTGACTCTCTGGACCTCTCCCCACACTTGATCCTGATCTTCCATTCTTTCCCTCCCAGACACTTCCTTCCTTCCCTCTGCTTTCTATGACTATTTTGTTCCCCCTTTAAGTGTGATTAAACATCCTCACTTGGACCTTTTTTCTTGTTTAATTTCTTTGGGTATGTTGGCTTTATCATGGATATTCTGTGGTTTGTGGGTAACATCCACTTATCAGTGAGTATGTATCATACATGCTCTTTGGGGTCTGGGTTACCTCACTCAGGATGATATTTTCCATCTATTTGCCTGCTAAATACATGGTGTCCTTGTTTTTAATAACTGAGTAGTAGGCTGTTGTATTAAAAAAACCACATTTTCTGTATCTATTCTTTGGTTGAGAAACATCTGGGTTGTTTCCAGTTTCTGGCTATTACAAATAAAGCTGCTATGAACATAGTGGAGCACATGCCCTTGTGATATGGTAGAGCATCTTTTGGGTATTTGCCCAGGAGTGCTATAGCTGGGTCTTGAGGTAGAAGAACTATTTCCAGTTTTCTGAGAAACTACCAGATTGATTTCCAAAGTTTCCACGTTTGCATTCCCACCAGACATAAAGGACTGTTCTCCATTCCCTGTATCCTCACCAGCATGTGCTGTGCTTTGTATGCTTTATCTTAGCCATTCTGAATGGTGTAAGCTGGAATCTCAGGGTCCTTTTGATTTCCATTTCCCTGATGATTAAAAATGTTGAATATTTCTTTAAGTAATTTTCAGCTATTCATCACTCCTCTGTTGAGAAATCTCTGTTTATCTCTGTATCCCACTTTAAAATAGGATTATGTGGCTTTATGGGGTCTAACTTTTTGAGGTCTTTATATATTTTGTATATCAGCTACTGATAGATGTGGGGTTATTGAAGATCTTTTCCAAAATATGAAAGCTGCTGTTTTGTCCTATTGAAAGTGTTCTTTGCCTTGCAGAGCTTTCTAGTTTCATGAGGTCCCATTTATCAATTATTGATCTTAGAGCCTGAGCTGTATAGGAAATTGTCTTCTGTACCGACGTGTTTGAGGCTATTTCCAGCTTTCTCTTCTATGAGATTTAGTGTATCCTGTTTTTTTTTTTTTGTTGTTGTTGTTGTTTTGTTTGTTTTTTGTTTTTTTGTTCTTTTGTATCTGATCCACTTGGATTTGAGTTTTGTTCAGAGTAATAAGTATGGATCAATTTTCACTTTTCTACATGCAGACATCTAGTTAAACCACTACCATTTGTTGAAGATGCTTTCGTTTTTACATTGTATTAAACCATACTTTGTAAAAAAATCAAGCGTCCTTAGGTGTGTAGGTTTATTTTTGGGTCTTTGATTCTATTCCATTGATCAACTTGTTGGGTACAATGGCGCAGAATATGGAGTGAAGTCCCTCCCAGGTCCACCCCAGGTGCTCGAGCCTCTAGGAGGGACAGGATGCAGGCAG
This sequence comes from Rhynchomys soricoides, assembly GCA_019843965.1. Taxonomy (NCBI): domain Eukaryota; kingdom Metazoa; phylum Chordata; class Mammalia; order Rodentia; family Muridae; genus Rhynchomys; species Rhynchomys soricoides. The sequence continues at coordinate 16,575,413 of JADRCH010000012.1, forward strand.
TTTGACCTTGAGTAGCCCCACAGACCACCGGCGTGTGTCGGGCTGTGAGAAGCTTCCACAGAAACACAACCTGGGGGTGGGGGAGGTGGCCTTGCGTCCCCAGGGATAGCAGGGAACCTGCTCCATTGGGTTGCCATGCTCTTGGGCTGGATGCTGAGGAAGAGCTGAGAACGAAGTGGGGACCCACATGTGAGGCCGAGAAAGGAGAGAAGTGGGGAAGAGAAGAAGTACAGCCAGATCCCGCGGGGACACTGTGGTTTGCAGCTTGGGCACCCACTAGCTGGATTAGATTGCTTGGGTGGCTGGCTTGGTTGGTTGGGTGGCTGCCGTGGTTGGGAGCACTGGGAGGCCTTCTGTGGGAGGCTAGACAGTGGCTCTTTAGGCGAAGGCCAGTTCCCTCATTACCCAGGGCAGATGGAGAGAGACAGTCCAGGATTTTAGGGTGTTAGTTGTCATGGCAGAGAGTGACATGGGTGAATCCATACCCCCAAGACCTCAGGGAGGGGAGATGTTGAAATAGTGGCTGGGAAGGGGAGTGTCTAAGCCTCTAGGTGCCTCATTAGCATGGGGATGGCTTGAGGCTATGTGACCATGCCTCTACCTGAGGAGGGGCGTTCCCTTTTTACTTGACCAAATGTCATAGACCTATGGAGAGATGTAGCCACATGTCAGGAGCTATTTCTAGGAGCATAGTGTCTTAGTCAGGGTTTCTATTCCTGCACAAACATCATGACCAAGAAGCAAGTTGGGGAGGAAAGGGTTTATTCAGCTTATACTTCCATGATGCTGTTCATCACTAAAGGAAGTCAGGACTGGAACTCAAGCAGGTCAGGAAGCAGGAGCTGATGCAGAGGCCACGGAGGGATGATCCTCACTAGCTTACTTCTCCTGGCTTGCTCAGCCTGCTTTCTTATAGAACCCAAGACTACCAGCCCACAGATGGTACCACCCACAAGAGGGCCACAAGGCCCTCTGCCCTTTATCACTAATTGAGAAAATGCCTTACACCTGGATCTCATAGAGGCATTTTCTCAACTGAAGTTCCTTTCTCTGTGATAACTCCAGCTTGTGTCAAGTTGACACACAAAACCAGCCAGTACACATAGTAAACACCTGCCATCCCTTATACTGTTGCCCCCTTCTGGAGACAACCTATTGGGCCCTTAGCTCTACCAGATATCAGGCTGCCTTCATGGCCCCTCATCAATCTGTCTGTTTCTGTACCAATAGCATACAGATTTTTTAAAATCACTATTGCTCTGTAGTACAGCTTGAGATCAGAGATAGTGATTTCTTCAGATGTTATTTTATTGTTCATGATTGTTTTGGCTATCCTGAGTTTTTTGTTTTTCCATATGAAGTAGAGAATTGCTCTATCATGTCTATAAAAATTGTGCTGGAATTTTGAGGGGGATTGCATTGAATCTGTAGATTGCTTTTCACAAGATGTACATTTCCACGATGTTAATCCTACCTATCTATGAGCATGGAAGATCTTTCCATCTTCTGATATCTTCTTCAATTTCTTTCTTCAGGGACTTGAAATTCTTGTCATACATATTTTTCACTTACTTGATTAGACTTATGCCAGGTTATTTTGTATTATTTGTGGCCATTGTGAAGGGTGTTGTTTCCCTAATTTCTTTATCTGCCCATTTATCATTTGTATAAAGGAAGGCTACTGATTTCTTTGAGTTATTTTTGAATCTAGCCACTTTGCTGAAGTTGTCTATCAGCTTTAGGAGTTCTCTGGTAGACTTTTGGGGATAGCTTATATACACTGCGTATCATCCATGAGTATAGTGATACCTTGATTTCTCTCCTTCTGTTGTCTTATTGCTCTAGCTATTACTTCAAGTACTATACAATAGGTAGGGAGAGAGTGGACAGCCTTGTCTTGTCCCTGAGTTTAGTGGGTTTGTTCAAGTTTCTATTTAATTTGATGTTGGCTGTTGGTTTGTTGTATATTGCTTTTATTATGGTTAGGTATGCATGTTCCTTGAAACCATAATCTCTCCAAAACTTTTAAAATGAACAGGTATTGGATTTTGTCCAATGCTTTCTCAGCATGGAATGAGATGATCATGTGCTTTTCTGCTTTCAGTTGTTTATATGGCAGATTACATATGACCAAGTAGGGTGAAACCTACTTCATTACAGTGGATGATATTTTTAATGTGTTCTTGAATTTGCTTTGTGAGAATTTTATTGAATATTTTTACATTGATATCCATAAGGGAAATTTGTCTGAAATTCTCTTCATTGTTGAGTCTTTATATGGCTTAAGTACCAGGGTGATTGTGGCCTCATAAAATGAATTTAGCAATGTTCCCTTTTTCCTATTCTGTGGAATAGTTTGAGGAGACAACTTGGTATTATCTCTTCTTTGAAGGTCTGATAGAATTCTGCACTAAAGCCATCCAGACCTGGGTCTTTTGTGGTTGGGAGACTTTAAATGACTACTTCTATTTCCTTAGGGGGTATGGGATTGTTTAGATAGTTTACATGATCTTGACTTAACTTTGGTAAGTGGTATCAGTCTAGAAAATCATCCATTTAATTTAGATTTTCAAGTTTCATGGAGTACAGGCTTTTTAAATAAGACATAATGATTTTTTGAATTTCCTGAGTTTCTGTTCTTATGTCTACCTTTTCATTTCTGATTGTGTTAATTTGGATACTTTCTCTGTATCTTTTAGTTAGTTTGACTAAGGATTTGTCTATGTTGCAGATTTTCTTAAAAAATCATCTCTTGGTTTTGTTGATTTTTTGTATTGTTCTTTTTGTTTCTAATTGATTGATTTTAGCCCCTAATTTGACTATTTCCTGCTGTCTTCTTGAGTGTGTTTGCTTCGCTTTGTTCTAGAGCTTTCACATGTGCTGTTAAGTTTCTAGTATGAGATCTCTCCAGTTTCTTTATGAAAACACTTAGTGCTGTCAATTTTCCTTTTAGCAGTGATTTCATACTATCCCACAAGTTTTGGTATATTGTTCCTTCATTTAGACTGAGTTCTAGAACATGTTTATTTTTTTCTCTTATTTCTTCCCTGACCACGTTATCATTGATTAGAGAATTGTTCTGTTTCCATGAGTATGTGGGGTTTCTATTCTTCCTGTTGTTGAAGTCTAGGCTTAATTCATGGTGCTCCCTTTGGTTCTGTGAGTTTCATTGTTGTTTGATTAGTTCCATTTCTGATGATCTGTCATCCACTGGAAAGAATGGGGTGTTAAAAGTCCCCACTATTATGGTGTAATGTTCAATGTGTAATTTGAGCTTTAGTAAAGTTTCTTTTATGAATGTGGGTGCCCTTGCATTTGGTATATAGATGTTCAGATGTGAGACTTAATCTTGGTGGATTTTTCCTTTGATGAGTATGAAGTGTCTTTCACTTTCTCTTTTGTTAACTTTTGTTTGAAAGTCTATTTTATTAGATATTAGAACAGCTACTCCAGTGTGTTTCTTGGGTCTTTTTGCTTGGAAAACCCTTTTCCATCCCTTAACCCAGAGGTAGTCTCTATCTTTGTTCCTGGGGTATGTTTCTCACATGCAGCAGAGTGATGAATCCTATTAACCTGTTTCTTTTTATCAGTGAGTTGAGTCCATGGATGTTGAAAGATATTAACAACCAATGATTATTAGTTCCTGTTATTTTGATATAGGAGGTCTTATTGTATGTGTGTTTGATTCTCTTCTTTTTGTTTTGCTGTGAGATTATTAGTGTCTTGTATTTTCTTGGGTGTAGTTACCCTCCTTGCTTTGGAGTTTTGCTTTTAGTATTCTCTGCAGGGCTGGATTCATAGAAAGATATTTAAACTTGATTTTGTCATGGAATAACTTGGTGTCTCCTTCTTTGGTGATTGAGAGTTTTGCTGTGTATAGTTGTCTTGGGCTGGCATTTGTGTTCTAGTAGGGTCTGCATGACAATACATTTCCTATATTTCTTTAAGATGTTTATTTTTTCCTCTTTAAAGGCTTCTGCCTGTTTGATTGTGTTTTCCTGACGTTCTTTAAGGGAATTATTTATATTTTCTTTAAAGGCCTCTATCATCTTCATGAGATAAGTTTTAAGGTCATAGCCTTGCTCTTTAGGTGTGTTAGGGTATCCAGGGCTTGCTGTAGTAGGAGAGATTGGTTCTAATGGTACTGTATTGCATTGGCTTCTGTTGATTATGTTTTTGTGTTTGCTTTTTTGCTTTTTGTTTATCTCTGGTGTTGGTCTTAGTTGGCCTGGTTCTATATTAGAGCAGGTCCCATGAGAGGCAGGTGGAACTGTGTATACTGGGTTAGAGCAGGCCTCCTGGGATGCAGAGGGGGCTGTGAGGTGAAGAGCAAAGAGCTACTCCACAGGTACAGACTGATTAGCTAACTGGAAGGAAGATGGAGCTATGACAGAGTGGTACAGAGCCTATGGCTACTAGGATTGGTGAGGTCTCAGCAGGTGTTTAGGAAGATTGGGGTGGGTTTTTGTTTTCTTTCTTTCAGTGCTTTATATTTTCTGAACTGTTTCTAATGTTGTCTTCCTCCATTTTACTTTATTGAACATTCCTGTCTGTCAAATTTTTATCCAGATAGCTAGTTTTCTTTCTCTCTTCTTTCCTTCCTTCCTTCCTTCCTTCCTTTCTTTCTTTCTTTTTTTTCTTTCTTTCAATGTGTAGACCTCTTCTTCTCTGGCCTTTCTCTCCCTTACCCTAGGTACTGTTTTCTAATGTCATATTTAATGATTTCTCTTGTAAGCACTAGCACTGTAATTTAAGAGCAGCAGCTTGTAAATTTCACATCCTACACTGTTGGATTCAGTTCTTTTCTTGATCACTTAAGACTCAGAGAACCAAGTTTTTCTGAGAAACACTCTTTGATAACTTGATATCAGCTAGCAATCTGTTTGCTTTTATAAGCTGGTAAATCACTGATGTTCCATATTTCTAGGGAACTGTCTTAGGGGTGCTTCTGTAAATGTCTGGAACATCTCACATTGGAGACTTTGCTCTAACATTCCATGTTTAGCTATTTTATGACTTTTTTTTTGTAGTCAGTGGGTTTTAACTGTGCTATTAATTCTTTTGAAAGAAGTCTTTCATCTGAATTAGCTATATTCTTGCACCTTCTTAATCATCTTGAAAACCATTATTTCTTCTGTTTGAATGAGTTACTAACCTTGGAGGTAGCTGGCCTTTCCTCTATGAAACATCATACTGTCTTTGATAGGTCTGTGAAGTAACAAATGAAAAATCTTTCCTTTCACAATGTTTGTCTGTGCCTAGAACCAACCCATTTCTTTCTACCTATGATCTTTATACTTAGAGTTTTCTTTCTTTATTCTAAAACTAATATTGGGTTCAAGTTCTCTGTTCTTCTTCCCTCCCTCTCATGTAATCTTCAAATTCATATTGGAGAGAGGCATTTGTTGCCAAGGATCAGCCTCAGCTTCAGAGGGGTTCCTGAGAGAAGTGTGTTAGAGAGGTGAAAAAAATGATTCAAAGTCAAATTGTGGGGTACAAGCTGATGGCTTGTGTTCTGCTCAACACAGTTCTCTAGATGGTTCTCTGCTCAAGAGAGCTTCCTCTTGGAATTCTAAAACACTTTCTGGGTAGCTCATCTCTTGCAGAGCAGTCATTTATTCAGTCATCACCCCAGGTTCCCTTTTGATTTTCCCATGAATCAGCATCCCATGACCCCAGGCCCTTGATTCTTAGAAAGAGACAGCAAGCACTTTAAAAAAATATATATTGAAAAGGAATTCAAAGATCTGCCTGCCTTCCTGAGATAACCATTTCCAAGATGACTGGGCCCAACCTAGCTCTGTTCCAAGCTGACCTTGAACTCAGGAATCTGCCAGACTTTGTGTTTTCCTGAAAAGCTGGTTCACAGTGCAACTGCCTTTGTTCTTTTAGGTCTGTAAAGCTCCTTATGCAATTCATATTGCATCCTCATTTTTTCATAGTTGCAAAATAATATATTTTTGAACTCATGTTTTCAGAGTTCTTTCCCACATCCATAAGTGCTGTCGTTAAGGTCTCAGCATTTACCATTTTTCTTAGTCATACCCTTTTCTTTTGAACTTGTGTTGTCTCTGATTGTCATAAGGTCATTAACATTAGCCAGATGGGCATTCCTCAAAGGAGAAATATGAATTAGTATATCCTCATTATATTAATATATATTACTACATTTCTTGTTATACAAACAGTTTTATTCCCACAATATAGGGTAGGAACTGTGTCACACCATCCCTTACATGGCCAAGCTGGACTCAGCAATTTGTCTTTGAACGAACTGGTAAGCAATGAGGTAATGTCTTCTACTTCTCAATAGATACTGTATCATTTTCAACATGTCCAGAAAGTTTCAAGTGGGAAATATTTTTCAGTCATTTTATCTAGATGTAGAACCATCTATTTCTCTGTACCCATGGGTTTCCTAAACAAGCCTTCTACTTTAGTTCTCTAGATTTCTTCACTCTGATGTTATATATGCACATTCACTTTGTATCTTCTTTGATTCTTTAATTTGGTCTTAAAGCATGGGATTCACTAATTGGATGTTCCCTTTCTTGTCCATGATACTGAACATATGTAAAGATGTAATTGTGATACTGCAGATATGGTATACCTAGGTTTTCATTCTAAATATTGGAGAAGGCCTCCTATTAACAGATTCCAGGAAGGTCTGGAGTAGTTGAAGTAGTATTACTTCTACCCAGTTTGGCTGACATACTGATGGAGATACTTGATCATTTCATCTAGTAATTGCTTTTGATTTTGAGTGTGGCTCTTCTCCAAGTGGTGAGACTGAGAAAGCTGAGCAGCCAAAGCTCATGTAGAGATTACTAAATTGGTTTTTGTTATCCTTTGCACTTTGTTAACCCGAGAATTCAAATGTACATACATACTTTCTTACTAGATTCTTTGTTTTATTCCCCAAGCCATTGAAAATAGATCTTAATATTTTGAGCATGCATTTTACTCTTATAATGTGAAATATATGTGTGTTTGTGTGTGTATGCTTGTGTGTGTACATTATATGCAATATATATATATATATTCACATTTTACAATCAAATAATAATTTATTCTGTGACACTAATCTCAGGGTGGTATAGGGGAGTGGATCTGATGCTTGGATGGGAAAATCTATCCGTCCATATGCTAAGGTCTTTGTTCCAAATTGGTTCTTGATTGATCAATAAAGATGTCAATGGCCAATGGCTGGTAGAAAGAAAGGCAGTACTTCCAGGTTCCCCCAGGAGGGATACAGAATAGATCAGGAAGAAAAGAATCAACATTCTGGGAGGGGGGAGTCAAAAGTGACTCAGAGCTGCAGGGAAAATCTTCTAAATGTAGGTAGAAGCCCACAGAAAGGCAGCCTGAAAACATCTTGGGCAGCATGACCAATGGTCTTCACAGAGGGTAACTGGGCAACTAAGCTGAGGGCAGATTTAGAGTTGTTGAGCTGGAAGTGTAGATAATCAGACTACTAAGCTGAGGGAAGATTTAGAGAACTTGAGCTAGGAGTAAAGGGAAGTGCACACTAGTCTTAGAAGAGCCCAACCACTGAGCCAGTAAGGCAGATTAAAAAGGAACCCATGGTGTTGGCCACATATGTGGCAGAGGAGGGCCTTGTTGGCCATCAGCGAGAGGAGAGCCCTTGGGTCTGAGGGTGTTAGATGCCCTAGTATAGGGCCAGGGAGGGAAGACAGGAGTGGGTGTGTGGATGGGGGAATACCCTCATAGAGTCAGAGGAGGGGGGATGGGATAGGGGGGTTCCAAAGGGGAGTTCTGGAAAGAGAAAAACATTTGAAATATAAATAAAGTATGAAAAAATTTTTAAAAAGAGGAGATAAGCTTAGCCATAGAGTAGAAAATTGACATACAATATTGTGAAAGTCTATGAGCACAAAACTAAAAAAATAAAGTAAAATAAAAACAAAAAATAAATGAACTAATGAATGCATGTCTTTCATCTGCAGATCCTAGAGAACCTAGGCTGGTGGCTGGTAGCACAACCTGCCCAGGAGTATTACAGCAGGGTAGAAAAAAATCTATACACTACAGAGTGGTGTTAACAGATGTCTATTTACTTTAGACAGGAAACTGATGACATATCCAAAGTAAGGATGCCACCAAAGTTCAACTTGTGACTGAGTTTTGTTAGAGTATTTAAGAGTATGAGTGAGGAGATACTTACAGGAGCAGAAATGACTCAAAGACAACTGCATCACCAGGATGGGTTATGACAACTAGAAGCCTGCAACATACTGTAAGACATGTCTCTTCCAGGCAGTTCAGTTGGTCTGAGTCTCTTCAGGTAGCCTGGCTGCTCTGAGAATATCTATCAACAGTTTTTTTTTGTTTGTTTGTTTGTTTTGTTGTTGTTGTTGCTTTACTGTGTATGCACTTGTGAGGAGAGAACCTAAACTATCTTCTCAATTTCAGAGACTTGCTGAAGTTTTCAATTCCTTGCTTTCTGAGTTTTAATGAGCTTTGCTATAGGAGGGAATCTTTCACTTCTCTTAAGAATATCCTGAATCTTGTAAAGATACTCTTCAAAATGGAATGTTTTGCCTAGGGTGAAATATTGAACATAACATTATAATTGTTTCACTATCTTTAAGCATTCTTACTTGCTTTACTTAATTTGAAAGTTCCATAATTTTTCTGTGTGCCCTCCAAGCTTGATTTTCTCCAAGAGGATGTTCCTGCCCATGATTTTCTAAAATATAGATGATCTGATTTTTCTGCTTTAAAAATATTTTTATCAGATAAAATCTAAATATCCAAACTTGCATTTAAAGAGCCATATATTTTAACTCTCATTTACTTCTGTTCTTTGTTCCATTGTATGACCCCATTGTTCTGATAGCCAACTTGTTCCCACTGCCCAACTCTGTAGAACATGTGCTATCAACCTTTACACTAATTTTATCCACCACACCTAAAAATATCAATATAAAACTAAACTACTTATTTTGTTCAGTTGAGGGAAGATAGGCTCAGAATAAAGAAGTTATTGCTGTGTGAGAGTCACAGATCATGGTGAGACGAATATTAAATATTATTAATTAATAAGTAAATAATAGGTTGGCAGGTTTTGAATATAGACTGGTATCTGTGGTGCCAAGAATAGTATTTTCCTTTTATAATTATAGACTTTCAATAAAACTAAAAGAAACATAAAACTGGTATTAATAATATGATAGAAGCATCACTCAAATTAAAAAAAAAATATTAAACTAGGGAAAAGTTAATTTTCAATTTTTTTTTTGGTTTTTTGTGATAGGGTTTCTCTGTGTAACTCTGGCTGTCCTGGAACTTACTCTGTAGACCAGGCTGGCCTCGAACTCAGAAATTCACCTGCTTCTGCCTCCCAAGTGCTGGGATTAAAGGCATGCACCACTACTGCCTGGCTGTTTTTAATTTTCTACATTTATTTATTAGTGTGTGTGTGTGTGTGTGTGTGTGTGTGTGTGTGTGTGCAGGTCATTGGATAAATTGTTTGTCTCTTTTTTCTTTCATTATATTAGTCCCCAAGGATAAGCTTAGATTACTGACCTAGCTGTCTCATAGTTCCCATAATTAAGGTTGACACTTTTAAAAAGTATGTTATTTTATTTAATATTTGTTGGGGACAGAGGCACACTTGTGCTAGCAATGAATGCATGTGAAGCTCTTTTATGTCAGCAAGTTCTTTCTGGTCAGATACCTGAGCCTCAGTTCAATGTCTTATTAACCACAGCAAAGGCCATACATACAGCAGCTGACACAATTTGTTTATAATTAGTTCCCATATATATACTCTCTTCTGAAATTGTAGCATGAATTTTAATTTATCAGCCATTTTGGGATTATCGTCATATTCACATAGCAGGCATTATAACTCTATACCTTGTAGAGGAAAGTAGGAATATTGGAATTACGCCTAAAGATGTGTCATTGTTCAACAAATCAGTCTTGGCCAGATGTAGTATCATGTGTCCCAGAAAGTATTTGTCTATCACTACTTCAAGGAGGCATGCCATCCCATACCATATTATAAAGATAGCCAGATTGAGATTGTCTCTGCAGATGCTTCACCCTCAGATGGGTCAGCCATTTCAGGGCTAATGTATCTACTTCCCCCAAGTCATCTCTGGTTCTGTAGGTCTCAATTATATTGAGAATCAATTGTATTGCATTACTCTTCCTGGAGAGACATGTACAACTATATATACACCCCAGATAGGATACAAACTACATAGTAAATAAATGATCCCACCCTAATATGCCTTTGTGAATCACTTAGTATACTGGATACTCATGAAATATGTCTAACTATAGTTACCTACACAACTCACAGACAGTTACAACCCAAATTCTTCCTTTCTCTAGAAACTGTTAACAGTCTCAAGAAAGGGCCTTACATTCCTTCTAAGCTCCATTTACTTTCTGAGTGTGATGGTTAATATTGACTTTCAACTTGACAGAATTTAGAATCATCAAAGAGACAAAACCCTAGGCATGTCTACAAAGGATTATATTGATTGAGATAATGAGGTAGAAAGACTCATCCTAAAAATAGGCTGCATCACTTTTTGGACTTGAGTTCTGGACCAAAGAAAAAGGAGAAAGTTAACTGAGCATTAATATTCATCTCCCTCTGCTTCCAGGCTGTAGAGGCAATGTCAACAGTGATTCCTGTTGCTGTCACTTCCCTGCCTAGAGGTAGATTCTACCACTTAGCTCTGTGACAAAAAAAAAAAAAAATGCTATTTCTTTTAAATTGCCACTTTGGGGATATTTTGTTTTTCTTATTAATGAAGAAAACAATACACTAACAATACACTGAACTTTATAAGGTTTTCTAGCTTCCTGGCTCTTCTCAGTCTCTCTTCTCTCTCTCTTCTCTCTAACAGGAAATGTTTCAATTCAGAGGAAATATCTGGGAATTCTCGAAAAATCAAGGGAAGGATAACACAGAAGTCTGATAGATTTAAAGTACTCATAGTTATTCTAGATGGAAACATGACTTGGAGATTGTGCATGTGGCTCTTGGCAAGTTTCTAGAAGTCATACTGGCAAAAGAACCATCAGCCTAGACTGAAAGACTCCAAGCCTGTTACAAATATACAAAAACCTCCTGATCTTCCTCAGTATTATATTGTCAAGAATTAAAGACACACACACACCCACCCACACACACACACACAGACACAGACACACACACACACAACCTTACAACTACTAAACCACTGAGAAAAGCTTTTCAAGTGCTTGCTAGTCAAATATGATAATAATGGATGAGAACGGGCCTAGCATGAGGGCTAATCATGATTTGTGAAGAACAATGAATGGAGAAACTTATCAAAAAATAAGGTCGTAATTGTATTGTTTATGTACTCTACTTTCTAAGGGGACAAAGGGAACCACCATATTTAAACCAAAATACTTGTACAGCTCTCTGAAAATATTCTTGTTTAAGAAGGCTCATTTTACTCTCATGTAAGAGTGTGGAGCTACAATTTAGAATTGATCTCCTTGTAGCTGGCTGCAGTACAAGATATACATTACATTGGTCCTCATGATTTTTTAATCAAAGGTAATTATTCTGACAAACAATCATATTTCTTGAATCATTCTTTTTTACTTTGCACAAATTAGTCAAGTCTTTCAGAATGGAAAGTTGAGCTAAACCCAATGGGATGAGGTTGTTACCTACTACCTCAGGGAGAGAAGAACAACAAACTCTGTTTTCTCAGGAGTGTTGCTAGCCACGTTTTCATTTTCTTTTCATTTTTTTTCTTTCATTGTCTTGCTAAAACACTTTCACTTTTTCTGTGCAGTCTGTGTGATACTCACAATATTGTGTATTAGCTCTAGCATACCTCACAGGGAGAATGGCTGTGATACTCACAATATTGCGTATTAGCTCTAGCGTACCTCACAGGAAGAATGGCTAACAAACGATGGCTTAAGATATTTGCATTTATGGATTCTAAAATTACCATAAACCAGAGGCCTATGGGTGCTTTTTCCTTCCTCCTTTTAACAGTAGGAATATTTATTGTAGGTTTTCTATCCAAGTCACACTACACATCAATGGTCTTCTGGAAAAAAAAAGACAACATAGTGGGTTTTTTATTTCTTTGTTTGTTAACAGTTTACTCAGTTGAGCAAAACTTTGTCCATACCATATCAATGATGAAGTCAGAGGTTCTTGTTTCTGATGTTGTGCTTTCAAAGGTGACATGGTATGGCTATATTTTGCATGTGTGAAGATAAAAACAATACCTGACAGAAAACGGCTTACTGTGTGATAAATGGCTTACTGTGTGATAAACGTTGTGGTATTGATATGCATTTTATTCCCACCTCGATGGGAAGATTATAGCTCACTTGGTATCTTTGTAGGGCTCAGTTCCAACATACTTTGGTTAAGGAGATACTAGTAAATGTGATACAAATTGCGGCTTTAAAAGCTTGTGCTTGATGGTCATGTTTTGTACTTTGTACTTTGGCTCATGCTTAGGAAAACCATATGAAGTAGATACTAGACCTCCATCTTAGGCCCCAGTGTTAGATGCAAAAATCTCAGATGCCTCACACAATAAACCTGCATCCTACAGGAGAGTGAATGTATAGGCACCAAAATAATAATTATCTGGTGTGCAAAGTGGATTTTTGTGATGTTTGTATGTTACAGGAAAATATATTTTAGATTTAAAAATGCTTCAGTTATGAAAATGCATGTACTACAACAACAGCAGCATTATAGTGTTTCAGTGCTAGAAAGAGGAGTAACCAAATTGAAATACAATCTTAGTCCCAGATACATTATCAGCAGTGAACAGAAACCCAGGACTAGGCATGAGGTACCACTTTCCAAGTGGTTAGTCAGGAGAATCCAAGAAACCCCTCAAACAATTCAGGCTATAACTGTTGCCCCTGGTTGTGTTTTAGAGGTTGATGTTAAGTCTCTATTTTTTAACACAACATGTACTTTGGACACAGAAATTGGCACAGACTTTGGTCAGATAATTTGAAAGATTTGAGCTAGATCTAACTTGAAAGCTTCCTGAGGAATAGTTTTCACAGTAGCAGAAAGAATTGTGTAAATTATTGAAGAAAAAAAGCAATCAGAAGTCCTACTAAGCCATGAAATTTATGAACCACAACAATGACCATCACAACAAGCTATTCCTATAGATGCAGCAGTGACATTAATATCGGGGTGGTAACTAACAGATCTCTAATTGGACTTGGATCTTTCAACATTTAAAAATCATGCCTGATCCTGATAGCAGAAGCATAGCCAACTATCATGGGCTATAGAGGTCATGGATTTTAGAGATTCTACTGTTGCTTTACTAGAGCAGTATCATTCCTAACATAATTCTAAATACTCACCTTTATACTTACACTAAAGTTTAGCTCTCATCTCTCATCAAAGATACTTCTCTTTGTAGTAGAGAAAAATACAAGTAGTCAAAATACAGAGGAGTGATCATGGATACCCAGCTCCGATAATTACATCAACAATGCATCTGTACCTAAGGGTTAGGGAGCAGGGAAGAAGAAAAGGCTAAAAGCTCTTAAGAACTAGTGGACCAGGGAGTATACTATACGATTATACTGCCTAGAAATGATAAGAAAGCTATACCTATGGTCTCAGAACAATGGCAACACTAATAGACAAGCTAATGTGAAAGGGGTAAATCTCTTTGGTTCCCACTCCTAGACAAAGGACTTTTGGCAACCAATGAGTGCTGAGACTTAGTCTTCCTCAGTGAGGAGTCCCTTATTGGTTATCCAATACCAAGTGCTCAGCCACAAGCAACACCATATGGACTATATATATATATGATGTAAACGTGCTTAAATAAAAAGGGCCATGAACTTAAGCAGTATTAAGAGGGGATGGGAGGGAGTAAGATGGGAAATATTAGAGGGAAAATAGGGAAGGAGAAATTATATTAAAACAGAATAAGTCTTTGACGTTTGAATCTTGTGGCTTCTCTATTTTGTTTTCAACTGGTGATGTTTTTTGTAAAAGTCTTTCCTATGACAAGAATCATTATTGTCTAGGAGCCTAAATTAAATTCCAAGTAATTCCTTGTGGCTTGAATGTAAAATATCTCTCATAGGCTCATGTATTTGCATACGTGGTTGATAGTCTTTGGCTCTGGTTTGGAAGATTATGGAGCCTTTAGGATATGAAAGTTTTCTTGAGGAAACAGGCCACGGAGGTGGCCTTGAGGTTTCAAAGCCTAGTCCCATTTCTTGTTTATTTTCTGTTCCCTGAGGATGGATTATTATTAGCATCCAACTGCTACCATGTTTTCTCTGTTTAACAGACTGTATCACTCTGAAATTGTATTAAAAAATAAGACTCTTCTCCCTTAAGTTGTTTCAGGCAGGATATTTTATTACAGTCACAGGGAAAAATTAAGCTAGTGTTCTTTGTTTGCAGAGTCTATTGTATTGGCATCTGATCCCTTTGGGAATTTTGAGCAGGAGTGCAATGGGGCTCACTTGGAATGTATTGACTTAGGGTTTGATCACATGCTGCAGAAATCTATTTGTAAGCTTAGAAAATTATCACACATCGTTCTCCATATGGCATAGTTGACTTTGTTAAGGGAGCTATTGTATTTTAAAAATAAAAATATTCACTAAATCCTCAAATTTCTCTTTCCCCTATTCTCATGTTTCCATGACAACATTTCACAGCCTCATGTTACACTTTAATTGTAAGCAATTTTTACAAAAAGAATGCTATGAAGATTTTTCAGAACAATCAATATAAAGAGAGATGTTTCTTCTTCTGGTTTAATGCTATTGGCAATTTTGCAATACCAGGTCTCTAAAAACAAATGATATTGTTGGGGTACAATGCAAACAATGAACACAACGTCAGAGCCTGAGTTATCAATCTCAGCTAGTCAGTAAGTTCATCCCAGTGAGTGTATAAATGTTAGGTATTAACCTTTAAATTGCATGTTGTAAGAGCAAACATCTATATATCACATTCGATTATGATGTGTCTGAACAATCCTTAAATATTTTGTTGCCCACTGTGATACAATGTACTTTGTGTCTTAGTACATGGTACATCCTGGTCTACGTGTTATTAGACGAGAGAGAGAATGGCTGCATGCAATTCTCCCTCATGAATTCTTAGGATGCAAATGTTCAGAATTTATTTCTATTCCTAGTACTTAGAAACATTTGATAGAGGTGACCTTTTGTATTGTACCTGTCACTTTATTGAAGACCATACGTAATATTCATTTGTGAAATACTGTCTACTCCACAAAGTTATTGTTATGTTTTAACGTATTACTCTGATTCTGGCAGACTGCATCTGGGTCCAGGCATCTACACTGCTGTGTGTTTTAAGCTTTGGTGCACTCTGATTCTGGCAGGCTGCATCTGGTCCCAGACATCTTCACAGCTGTCTGTTCTGGGTCCAGGCATCTTCACTGCTGTGTGTTCTGGGTCCAGGCATCTTCACTGCTGTGTGTTCTGGGTCCAGGCATCTTCACTGCTGTGTGTTCTAAGCTTTGGTGCAATGGTGTTGGAGAGTTGTCACTAGGAAAGAGAACCCCAATGTGTCTTCTCTTACAAATATCCAACACTACATAGAAACATCCATGCCTTGTAGAATAACATCAGCCTGCTTCAAAAGAAATACTATTTGACAGATATGTTTGGTGCAAATAGGCTTTACTTTTCTTCTCCTGTGTATTTCAACGTGTAACACCAATTCCTGGCTAGTATGTAGCATAACTAAAATTGGCTCAATGTTAGCAATGTAATCTCAATCTACAGCGGAAGAATTTCACCCAGATTTTCTGTTAAGTTTCTAAGATAAAGATTCAGTATGCATAAGACACCTCAGAAACTAGTCTGGGCATCTTAAATAAAGACCACTGTCTTTGTCTTATTTTCTCCACCTAATATGTAAGAAGGAGTACCATGATCCAAAGAGATCTTTACTGTCTTTCCATTTATTTTTCTCTTCAATTATTGAAGATCAAGATTTCTGCTGTGAATTGAAAGTTGATGACATGAGGTGGTACACTGATGATTTTTGTAATAACGGCTGCATCTGCTACATTTTCCCCCTCTGGATAAAGACCATTAAGTTAAAATACACATTAAAACAGCAAGCTGTTGATGTCGTGGGACAGTAGAAATTCTATGGTAGAAGGGATGATTAGAGTGTTCTGTAAATAGCACGTTGCTATATGCAGCATGTATACATAGGTATAAACAAAAATTTATCAATCATACATACTACATTGGATCAATAGATGGGGGAGACCCACTCTTTTAATATACAAAACCGTTTGGTAATGGTCCAG
This sequence comes from Rhynchomys soricoides, assembly GCA_019843965.1. Lineage (NCBI taxonomy): Eukaryota > Metazoa > Chordata > Mammalia > Rodentia > Muridae > Rhynchomys > Rhynchomys soricoides. The sequence continues at coordinate 16,591,753 of JADRCH010000012.1, forward strand.
ACAAAAAGGAATCTGATAAAGGAAGATAATTCACACGTTGCCCTCTTGTCCTTCCACCCTACTGGGAATTGATTCATCCTATTGCTTCCTACCCAGTGTTTCCAGGATTCTGTCATGGACTGAAGATTAGCAGCTTTCTGGGAATCATCTGGGTTTTCAACTTCATAGTGAGACTGTGACCGAACCTTCCCCTAATGAATAAAGTTTTCAAGGAACCAATCACTGGGTAAGTAGATGGGACTTACAGGTTGGAGAAAGGAAGAGGGAAAGCAGGAGAAAGATACTTATTTTGGACAGTAGAGAGCATGGAGACACAATGTAGGTAGTGAGAGGCCCCCAGTTTGGGTGACAGATCTGCTGGGATGCATCACCAGAGGATTTATAACTTAATAGCTAACAAAATTAGGATGCAAGTTTCTGTGCCCAGCGATTGTGTTACCTATAGATTCTAAACAAAGATTGTATGGTGTTTTCCTTCACTCAGTGACTCAACTGAGTTCCAGAGAAAGGTATGGTGGCAGGGCACCCCAGCTAGCTATGGAAATTTGGAAGTGTGGGGCATGTGTGGCAATGGCCTGCCAATGGAAACTTAGCAAACCATGTGGAGAGATTTCAGAGTTCTGAGTCAGAGAGTCTGTAGGGCTGAGAACAGCCCGGGCCTCTCTGCTAGAGCCTTGTCAGCGGTAATGTGGATTACCGTTTAATATTTCACGCAACATGGGATTACTGAACACACACATATGTGGAGTGGGCAACTACCAATCTTTCAGTCTGATCATGAGAAACAGCTACTGTACCCCATTCTAAACCTCTCAAAAGTGATTAGGCTGTTACTGCTATTTTAATATAAAACGACAAAATAGCTTATTTAATATGCATAATACTAAACATATATTCCTTTCATTGATTGCTCCTCAAAAGAATCCTAATACACAGTGGGACTAATAGATGGCTTCGGAGATAAGTCAGAACTATTTTTCATTTATTTGATCTTTTTACCATGGCTTTTCTTTCGGAGTTATTTAAAATTTTTTTACACAAAATCACAAGTTTCCTTGTGACATTTTCTTATATATACAATGTAATGATATGTATAATAAAGCTTTTATGTCTGGCTTTAAATGAAATGTATAGTAAAGCCTTTAAGTCTGGCTTTGAGCAAAATGTTTCAGCAATCCTTTGCTGTGTTTGGGTCAATTAGTAGAGGCTGAGAAATTGTTTTGCGATGACTTGAACCTTGAGAAAAATGTTGTCTCTCTAGCAAATCCACACTTGTTCCTACATGATACCTTACATGTACACTAACCTTGGTCCTATGACACTTCTTGCAAACATGGAGTTCTTACCCTTGATTATGGCTAGCCTTGGTCAAAAGAGACTGAGATTTTGTGGGTTGTCTGATTCACATGCAGCAAGGGCAAGATAACTTTGGTAGCTGCAACCTTTCCCAGCCCCAATTAACCTTGTATAGTGTTTGAATAAAGTAACTGGAGTGAGCTTGCTGGGTGTCAGTCTTTTCCAAGAAGGCTGAACCACTCTGTTCCTTTGGAAAATGAAGGCTTAGTATGAATGAATGAATGAATGAATGAATGAAGGTGAGCTTTTCTCTCCACTGCAGCACTTATGACCAGCATCAATCAATAATAGAATTTTGGTTAATTCTATTCCTCTTATTTTCCATTCTGTAATCTCCATGCCTCCACTTCCACTCTAGAGCATGCTGATCCCAGCATTCTCCTTTTTTCTTTTATGATACATCTTCTATTACTTTTCCTACCCCTCTTTACTTTTTCTTCTCTTATGATTTCCTTTCTAAAGTTATAATCACTTAACTCTCACATAAATACATGTATATAAAAATTGGAAGCTAGGACCTGTATATGAGAAAAAATATATGGTGTCAGTCTTTCTTGGGGTAAGTTATCTTACTTAGTATAATTATTTTCCAATTTGATTCATTTTCCTGCCAAGTTAGTTTTCTTTAGCTGTATAAAATTCCTTTGTATTTATGTATCCAATTTTCCTAATCTATCTGTTGATGAACATCCAGGCTAATATAACTGTACAATCCTTTGAGTATATGTGCAAGGATGAGTATAGTTGTGTCAGAGTTTTAATTTTTTGAGAAATCTCTACTCTGACTTTAAAATCATACTGTTTTGTTAATATTTTAAGAACATCACAAACATATTTCGAGCATATTTATGAATCTGCCTTCTCCTCCCAGTACACTATGTGTCCTTCTATTTTTCTTTTTCAGAGAGACTCCATCACAGTAGACACCATGGTTTCCTGGCTCTTATACTAAGTCTTCCTCGCCAGCATTTTCCCTGAGGCTTAAGGATAGACATTGTGTTGGAAACATATTATTTAGAGATAGGTACCCCATGATCACCTTTTCTGTGCTTTAACCAGGTGTGGCTTTCTTTAGGATATCTACCTTTTTCAATAAGCACATTGGCAATATAGGTAGATGGTATACTGGCTTAGGAAAAGGACAGTAGTAGGTCATCTCTAGGTTCTAGGACCTCACCAACCATGAGTAGTTGGATAGATTTACAATGCCAGGTATGAAGTCCTTTCATTGACTGAACCTTAAGTCTAATTTAGTGACTGTTAGTTACTGCTGTGATTTAAGAGCACCTTTAGGGGTATCTTTCTGTGCTGCTCATAATTGTAGTTTGTAGGCACTAAAGTTGAATAGAACTATTGATTGTCTCACTTGAATGTTTATATAATTTACTTGGATACTATGAGAGCTAGTATTCACTGAGAAAGATTTGAATTTTGATTCAGATTAATTCCTCAAAGTCCTGTGCCCACACTATGTGGTGTTTTCAGTGATACATTCCTACATTCTTTTTCTGGAAAGAATCAAGGGCAACACTAATAGCCTATATTGTTTGGGTGGCCTTATTAACTCCTCTAACCAATAACTTGAAAGGAGGTTTCTCATGTCCGATACTGGAGGTTTTGTAAGGTAGTTTATGGTTTGAGGTGAAAGAATTATCACTCCAAGTGGTAAAACTTTTATTAAAATGTATATGCATATGCAAATATATTCATACAAATATGTATGCACTATACATAATTTTAAATAAATATAAAGTAATAAATTTCACATGGCTTTATCCATCCTTCTTAATGTTATTTATCCCTACTCATTCTCTCTCTATGTTGCCCTCTCTTCTCCATGCCCAGGTAAATTCCCCCACCTATTTTTCCCTTTTCCATCTCTATAGAATGGTGTCCTAATTTTCTCCTCATCCTCTTCTTTTCTTTCAATTAACTTATTTATTTATCAAAATTCCAATATATTTTTTGATAGACCTCAAAAGAGTAATTCTCAACTTCATATGGGGGAAAAAACCCATCAGGATAGCTAAAACAATCCTAAACAATAAAGTAACTGGGAGAATCACCATCCCTGATCTCAAGCAGTACTACAGAGCAATATTGATAAAAAACCTTTTTTGTATTGATATAGAAACAGAGAACTTGATCAGTGGAATCTAATCAAAGACACAGAAATAAACCTACAAACCTATGGACTCATGATTTTGGCAAAGAAGCCAAAACCACACAATGGGGGGAAAAAAGCATCTTCAACAAATGGCAATGGTCTAACTGGCTGTCTGCATGTAAAAGAATATAAATAGATCCATATTTATTACCTTATACAAAAGTCAAGTAAAGTGCATCAAGGACCTCAACATAAAACCAGACACACTGAGCTCTCAGAAACTGAGCCATCAACTAAAGAGATACACAATTGGTCCAAGGCCTCTGGTACACATGTAGATAGTATCTCACTCTTCTTGTGGGTCTCCCAACAAGTGGAGTAGAGGTTGTGCTATTGACAGACTTTGGAAACTGTTCTCCAATACGGCTGCCTTAGTTTAGCCTCAATGGGAGATGATGTGACTAATCTTGCAGAGACTTGATGGAGGTGGGGGGAGCCAACCCTGCCCTCCCAGAGAAGAAGGGGAAAGCCCAGGCATGTGGGATGAACTCTATGATGGGCGAAGTTGGAAGGGGAGCTATTTGGATGTAAAAAAAATAAATTAATTTTAAAAAAGAAAGTGGGGAAAAAGACGAGCTAGAATTGTGGAGGTTTTGTCTTTTACTGGCTATTGTAATGCTAAGTGCAGTACCCCAAGATCTGGAGTCTCTATGTAGCCCCTGTAACCCAGACCCTAGTTGACTGTGATTGGTAAATAAAGATGCCAACAGCCAATAGTTGGGCAGAAGAGACATAGGTGGGGCTGAGATTTCAAGCAGTTGGGGGAGAGAAGATGATCAAGCAGGAAGGAACATGAAGAAGCTGACATGGAAGAAGAATGTGCAGGAGGGAGGAGAGCAGCCATGGGCTAAGGGACAAGAGAACATGACCCAGAGGGCTACACAATTGGAGTCAAGAGCTGCCCAGATGGAATATAGTAAATAGTAATTGATAACTAGGGGTTATTGATAGATAGGAAAGTAGATTCTAACAGCATGGAAGGTAGAGAGTTGTCAAGCTATTGTGCTGCCTAAGGCTATTTAAACATACACAGTTTGTGTATTTCATCCAGGAACATAAATGGTCTAAGATAGGGAAGAAGCCCCATGCAGAAATTTTAAAATATTTTTTTACTGCAATAATGATAAACATTTAAGCAAATTAACCAAAACAAAGAAAGACAAGGTCTAAGTTAAAACTAGAGAAGAAAGGAAACAATACAAATCAATGAGAAAATTAACAGAATAAAAAGAATGCACTTTAAAACTCAGTATAGTACAAAACTAGAAAATATAAAAGAAATGGATACAAATCACCCACATGAATAAAGCCCAAAGTCAGATGGATTCAGTACAGAAGAACTAACACAATACTCAAAAAGTATTTTAGAAAATAGAAAATGAAGGAACAGTTCCAATATGTTTTTAAAAAGCCAGTATTACTGTAATCTCCAAAACAAAGAAATATAAGACAAAAAGGAATATTATATGCAACTCTCTCTGATAAACATGGACACAAAAATTAATAATAAAATACTTGTAGACTAAATCTTAGAACAGATAAAAAAAAATAATCCATCATGATCACTTTGGCTTCATCCCAGAGATTCAGGGATGGTTCAATAAATAGAAATTGATATGATCCAGCATATAAATATTCTTAAAGATAAAAACTGCCAATAGATTGAACCGGAAAAGAAAGACATCTTGAGTGAGGCTTGAGGACCCAGAAAGAGAAATATAGTTAGAAATATAGTTAGTATTTACTTACATGTAGATATTAGCTGTTAAGCCAATAATGAAGCTACAGTTCTTAGAACCACCAAAGGTAGGCATAGAGTAAGGGACTAGAGGGAACACATATATTTTATTAGGAAAGGGAAATAAAATAGGTCATTATAGATGGATGAGGGAGCTGGAACAGGAGGATAACATTAGGAGGGAGAGGAGAGTGGGGGTTGAGGGACAGTATAGAAGAAAAGACAGCTAAAATAAAGGGACATTTGAGAGGTGGTATTGAAACCTAAAACAGTAGAAATTTTTAAAAATACATATATGAATGTGATCTAAATGAAATCCCCTAAAATGGGAGACAGAGAAATCTCAACTGGTCATCTCTTATCACCAATCAAGGCTCCCAGTACCAGGATTCAGTTACATCTAATTGGGTTGTTGGCCAAACAGGTCATATGGGAATCCCCAACCAACAAAGGTATTTCTAAGGCAGTGGGTGATGTGTTTATAAAAATATAAGGAGATATGCTTTATGGGGGTATAGGGATGTGTGGGGGAAGGCCACAAGCACAGGTATCCCTTCCCCCTGAGGGACCAGACACAAGACGGTATAGTGTAGAAATAGAGTTTATTTAGGGCATGGGGAGGGGAGTTAAGAGGGTAGTAGAGGCAGAGAAAGGCAGAGAGAAGGAGAGAGAAGTAAAAAAGTAGAGAGTAGAGAAGTGGAGAGGCCGGCCATGACCACGAGGGGGGTGTGGGGGGAGGGAAAGGAGAGAAGTAAAGAATAAGAGATGCAAGGGAGAGGCAAGAGCAAGAGAAAAAAGAGAGAGGCGAGGCAAGCAGTTCCTTTTAAAGTGGGCCAGGCCCACCTGGCTGTTGCCAGACAACCGTGGGGAGGAGCATACCTGGTTATTGCCAGGTAACTGTGGGGCAGAGTTTAGAAAGAATGCTAACAGTGGGTTGCTTGCCACAAACTGATAGCAAGAGCCTATTTCTTAGGACAAAGTCTATACTACTTAGGGAACATTGAAAATTCAAGCTAACGCCTACATAGAGCTTTTGCCCCTACTTGCTAACATTTTTGGTACAGGAAGGTATTCTATATACCAACAAAAACTAAATATAAACACCAAGACAGCTATGTGACCTTTGATCTATAATGATGGACTGCTTGCAAGATATGCTAGGGCAATTGTAGCACATAATTTGTGTAAGTAAGGAACCAATAACTGGTTTGATTTAAGAATCACTGCGTGAGATGAAACCCATACCTGATACTGCTTGGGTGACCAAGAACCATAGATTAGATAGCCCAGTGACCTAGTGTAAAAGCCAATACTATAGGTCTTAAACACACACACACACAGAGAGAGAAAGAGAGAGAGAGAGAGAGAGAGAGAGAGAGAGAGAGAGGCTCCTTCTCCACTTGCTGTGACAGAATATTTGAAAAACACAAGTTAAGTAAAGAAGAGTTTATTTGGCTCACAATTTGAGGTTCAATCTAATATTATTGCTGAGAATGGATGGTAGTCAGAATGATTGTTTCTATGGTGACAGCATAAGGCATCAGCAGTCAGAAAGCAAAGAGACAATGCTTGTGTTCAACTCAGTTTCAACTTCTTATTTTCAGTGTGGGGCCTGAGCACAAAAGATAGAAATACCTATATTCATAGTGGGTCTTATTTCATCAGTTTTAATCTTCTTTAAGTGTCTTCACAGATGTATTCAGAGATATGTCTCTTGGGTGATTCTAAATCTAATCAGGTTGGCAATGAAAATCACTAATTACTCTTTAATATCTTACTAATCGTTTAGCCATACAACTTTTCAAAAATATTTAATTCTTTCTATATGTAATACAATCATGCATCAGAAGATAATATTTTCATTCAAATAGAGTTTTTGTGCAATATATTCTGATTATGGCTCCCCCTTCTCCAGCTCCTTGTAAATCCCCTCCACTCACTCTAATTCACATTCCTTCTTGGTCTCTCTTACAAGAAATCAACAGGTATCCAAAATAAAAAAATATACTATAAAACAAAAGGAAGCAAACCTGAATAGGACAAAACAAAAAAAAAAATGAACAAAAGAAAAGAAAAAGAAAAAGACAGTGAAAGGAAACACACATAGATTCAGGTATAAACGCAGAAATCCAATAAGAACACAAAATCAAAAGCCATAATACATAAGCAAAAGACATAGGGTAAGAAAAGAAAGACAAACTGCCCAAGGGAAGCATTCTGAGACAAACAAACAAACAAACAAACAAAACCAACAACCCCCAAACACTCCAAAGCTTTACGTTGTCCACCTACTTATGGTATAGGGCCTGGTTATATGAGCCCTTTGTGTACAGAGTGAGACTCTCGTGGAGAAAACTAATTTTTTCATTTATGAGTGATTGTGAATTGGAGATTGCCTCTGGGTTAAGGATGTGGACTTGTATCCACTTCTATACTCGGTTCTAGGACTCCATCAAGCCTGGACCTGTGCATGCTGCCAGAGTCTCTGTGGGATTCTATGTGCATTAGTCCTGTGTGTTTAGAAGGCTTTGTGTCCTTGGTGTATTCCATCCTCTCTGGTTCTTAGTATCTTTCTGCCTTCTCTTCTGCAGAAATCCCTGAGCCACGAGGGGAGAGAGTTGAAGACATTCCAGTTAGGAGCCACTGTTTCAAGGTCTCTCTCTCTCTCTCTCTTTCTCCCACACACATTGTCTACCTATGGTTCTCTGTATTTATTCTCATTTGCTGCAGAAAGAAGAGTCTCTGGTGGTGGCTGAGCAAGACACTGACCTGTGAGTATAGTAGAATATCAGTAGAAAACAATTTATTTTTGTGGTCCTTTAGCAGAACTATGTTAAATGAAAGAGGCAGAATATTCAGCCTTTTCTTGTTTCCAAACTTGGACAGAAGGCATTCAGTCTTTCACACATATGTCACACATAAGCATTCTACTTAGCATACATACAGTTTATTAAGTTGAGAAAATTCCCTTTCTAGTCTATTGAGTATGTGTTTATCACAAAATGATGTTAAATTGAGAGAAGACCTTTATTACCATGTTTGTTAAATGAAATACACAGCTATGGGCTACAGGGAAAACATTTACCATAGCAATAGTTGCACACACATAGGTGCAGAGACTTGCTTTAATAAAAGATCACATTTTGATGAGTAATCATGATTGGAATTACAACCACATTAAGGCTATAATAATTCATTGCTGTGTCCCATGATTTGCATATTTACAAACAGTCCAGAGGGTGATGAAAAATTGTAGTAATCATTAGTTCTATGATGATCTATATGATCTATGATCTCTCTCTCTCTCTCTCTCTCTCTCTCTCTCTCTCTCTCTCCTCAAATTCTTCCTAGTACTGGAGCTTGAACCCTGGACATTTTCATGCTGAAGAACCATTCTATCATTAAATTACATCCATAATCTAATTTACAACATTTGGATGGCATTACCATGAGATTCACAAAAGAATATCATAGAGATTTTGTTTACAAGTTTTTTAAAAACCAAATGCTTCAAATGATTAATGATATCCCTTTTTTCCATAATAGGTCTAATTCATAAGATAAGCAGCTAATATGAAAATTATGCCTATTGTTAGTGATCTGGAATTTTAATCCCAGGGATTGGGTCAAGGTGATTTCTTGACCTCCTCTTTTTTGATATTCCCTGAGTCTTAGAGGAGGTAGTATATATATTAATTCTGTTTGTGCTGAGCTCTCATCTGTCACTTATTTGAAACACCTGAGTATCTGTGGGACCCATTTACTTGCATTAATTGGAAAAGTGTCTCTGATTAAAGCTGAGAGTAGTATCTGCCTAAGAGTCTAACCATAAATATTTAGAAGATACTCAAGCACCCTTTCAATATAGCAAAACAACAGTGTACACTTTGCATATTGCCTCAAACTTTCTCAATAATGTGTTCCTGACTGGATTTACAGTATCAAAAATGATTTCCTTCATATGGAAAAAGCCTCAAATCCCATTAAAAACAATTGGTTACTTCATACTGGAAGCAGTCCTGGAAATGACCAGGTACCATAAAGGAGGAAAGGAATCAAGGAGGGAGGAGTAAGTCAGGCAAGGTGGTCAGGAAAATCTTACATCCTGACTGACTGGCATAGTGTTCCTTTAGCTATACAAAATTCAGTAGGCAAGGAGAGATTCATGCTGTTTCAAAACATAGATCATATTATTTTTGTTCTTGAACATGTGTTTTAACTTCTTTGTCATAAGTTTAGTAACCATTGAAAAACTCTGACATAACAGAGCTCTTTAGGCCAAAGCTGCTGTAGTTATCATTCAATTTCTGGTATAATACAATGTTTATATCCTATATATTTGTATAATTTATTTTATTTTTTTAATGAGAACTGTGTCAGGTTTAATTACAAATAAAAGGATGACATCTTTTTATTCTTAGGAACCTCTCCAATTCCCAGTTCTTCTTGATCCCGTTACATATGAATAACCACAATTGAATAGGTCAAAACCTGGCCTTGATTTGGTCAAAAACACCCTTCAAAGCTGTTGATAATAATACAAAGAGATACAAAACTTAGCATCCATGTAATATTAAAAACAAAACCTGGCAACACTGCTCAGCGGGGCTCGCCCAGAATCCTTGGAACACACGGACTGAGGAACAGCCAGGGTTGGGGTGTTTGTGGGGAAGGAGCCTTCTGGTTTCCATCTGTGACTGAAGACCTCTGCCTGGGCCACCAGGGCTCCATAGCTAAATAGCTCTGGGAGAAAGCTAGCCTCCCAGGAGTGTGGGCAAACCTGTCTGCTCAGAGGGATCCACTTAGAATACCTAGGACACAGGGACTAAGGAGTGGTATTATGGTTTCTTTCCATGGCCGGGGAGCAGATCCTATGACATAGGGCTCCATACTCAAATAGTTCCAGGAGAAAGCTGGTATCTCAGGAGTGCTGACATACCTTCAAACACAGGCAAGACCACCACTTCTGTTCAAATTTACTGGATCAAGATGGACGCTTGCAGAGCCATCAGGACACAGGAAACAAGGGGCAGCTGGGGACTAGATCCTTCTGGTTTCAGTCTGCACCCCAGAGCTGAAGCTGTACCATAGCTGTCCAAACCCAAATTCCTCTCAGAGAGAACTGGTTTTCAAGGAGTATTGACACCTAGGATTGCAGGAAAGACAAGCCACGGTCAGAGAGAGTAAGACCAGATAACACCAGAGACAACCAGATGGTGAAAGGCAAGGAAAAGAACATAAGGAACAGAAACCAAGACTACTTGGCATCATCAGAACCCAGCTCTCCCACCACAGCAAGCCCTGGATACACAAACACACCAGAAAAGCAAGACTCAGACTTAAAATCACATCTCATGATGATGATCGAAGATATTAAGAAGGAAATAAATTATTCCCTTAAAGAAATACAAGAGAACACAGGTAAACAACTAGAAGCCCTTAAAGAAGAAACACAAAAATCCCTTAAAGAATTACAGGAAAACACAATCAAGTGGGTGGAATTAAAGGAAAACACAACCAAACAGACAAAGAAAATGAACAAAACCATACAGGAACTAAAAATAGAAATAGAAACAATAAAGAAATCACAAAAGGAGACAACCCTGGAGATAGAAACCCTAGGAAAGAGATCAGGAGTCATAGATGCAAACATCACCAACAGAATACACTGGATAGAATAGAGAATCTCAGGTCCAGAAGATACCATAGAAAACATTGACACAACAGTCAAAGAAAACACAAAAAGCAAAAAGCTCCTAACTCAAAACTTCCAGAATATCAAGGATACAGTGAGAAGTCAGAACCTGAGGATAATAGGTATAGAAGAGAGTGAAGATTCCCAACTTAAAGGACTAGTAAATATGTTCAACAAAATTATAGAAGAAAACTTCCCTAACCTAAAGAAAGAGATGAACATAAATATACAAGAAGCCTTCAGAAATGCCAATCAGACTAGAACAGAAAAGAAATTCCTCTTGTCACATTATAGTCAAAACACCAAATACACAAAATAAGGAAAGAATATTAAATGCAGTAAGGGAAAAAGGGCAATTAACATACAAAGGCAGACCTATCAGAATTACACCAGATTTCTCACCAGAGATTATGAAAGCTAGAAGATCCTGGACAAATCGCATAAGGACTCTAAGAGAACACAAATGCCAGCCCAGGCTGCTATATTTAGCAAAACACTCAATTATCATAGATGGTGAAACAAAAATATTCTATGGCAAAACCAAATTTGCATGGTATGTTTCCAGAAACCCAGCCCTACAAAGAATAATAGATGGAAAATGCTAACTTAAGGAGGGAAACTACACCCTAGAAAATGTAAGAAAATAATCTTTCAACAAACCCTAAAGAAGATAGCTACATAAACATAAATATGACATCAAAAATAACAGGAAGCAACAATCACTATTCCTTAATATCTCTTAACATCAATGGACTCAATTCCCCAATAAAAAGATACACTGACCGACTGGATCCATAAACAGGACCCAGCATTTTGCTGCATATGGGAAACTCACCTCTGGGTCAAAGACAAACACTATCTTAGAATAAAGGGCAGGAAAACAATTTTCCAGGCAAATGGTCCCAAGAAATAAGCTGGAGTAACCATTCTCATATCAGATAAAATCCACTTTCAACCAAAAGTCTTCAAAAAAGATAAGGAAGGACACTTCATCCTCATCAAAGGAAAAATCTACCAAGAAGAACTCTGAGTTCTGAACATCTATGCCCAGAATGCAAGGGCACCCACATTCATAAAAGAAACTTTACTAAAGCTCAAAGCACACCCTGCACCTCACATAATAATAGTGGGAGAATTCAACACCCCACTATCATCAAATTCCTAGAATTTGTTTCTTGGAAATACAGACTAAAGAGAGACACAGTGAAACTAACAGAAGTTATGGACCAAATGGATTTAACAGATATCTATAGAACATTTCATCTTAAATCAAAAGAATATAACTTCTTCCCAGCACCTCATGGTACCTTCTCCAAAATTGATCATATAATTGGTCACAAAACAAACCTCAACAGATATAAGAAGATTGAAATAATCCCATGCCTCTTATCAGATCATTATGGATTAAGGCTGGTCTTCAATGGCAAAAACAACAACAGAAAGTCCACATACACATGGAAGCTGAACAAAGCTCTCCTCAATGATAACTTGGTCAAGGAAGAAATGAAGGAAGAAATTAAAGACTTCCCAGAATTTAATAAAAATGAAAGTACAGCATACCCAAACTTATGGTACATAATGAAAGCAGTGTTAAGAGGAAAATTCATAGCTCTGAATGCCTCCAAAAAGCAACTGGAGAGAGCATATACTAGCAGCTCAACAGCACACCTGAAAGCTCTAGAACAAAAAGAACCTAATACACCCAACAGTAAAGGCTGAAATCAACCAAGTAGAAACTAAAAGAGCTGTACAAAGAATCAACAAAACCAAGAGCTATATCTTGGAGAAAATCAACAAGATAGAAAAACCCTTACACAGACTAACCAGAGGACACAGAGACAGTATCCAAATTAACCAAGTGAGAAATGAAAAGGGAAATAAAACAACAGATTCTGAGGAAATTCAAAAAATCATCAGTTCCTACTACAAAAGCGTATATGCACCAAAATTGGAAAATCTGGAAGAAATGGACAAGTTTCTACACAGATAACAAATACCAAAGTTAAGTCAGGATCAGATAAACAATCTAAACAGTCCCATAACCCCTAAAGAAATAGAAGCAGTTATTAAAAGTCTCCCAACCAAAAAAAGCCCAGGACCAGATGGGTTCAGGGCAGAATTCTATCAGACCTTCAAAGAAGACCTAATACTAATACTCTTCAATCCATTCCACAAATAGAAACAGAAGGAACACTACCCAGTTCATTCTATGAGGCCACAGTTACACTGATACCTAAACCTCATAAAAACCCAACAATAAAAGGAAACTTCAGACCAATTTCCCTTATTAATATTGATGCAAAAATACTCAATCAAATTCTTGCAAACTGAATCCAAGAACACATCAAAACAATCATTCTCCATGATCAAGTAGGCTTCATCCCAGGGATATAGAGATGGTTCAATACCTGGAAATCCAACAATATAATCTACTACATAAACAAACTCAAAGGAAAAAAACACATGGTCATTTCATTAGATGCTGAAAAATCATTTGACAAAATTCAACATCTCTTCATGATAAAAGTCGTGGAAAGATCAGGAATTCAAGGACCATACCTAAGCATAGCAAAAGCAATATACAGCAAACCAGTGGCCGACATCAAACTAAATGGAGAGAAACTTGAAGCAATCCCACTAAAATCAGGGACTAGCCAAGGATGCCTTCTCTCTCCTTTTCTATTCAATATAGTACTTGAAGTACTAGCTAGAGCAATTAGACAACAAAAGGAGGTCAAAGGGATACAAATTGGAAAGGAAGAAATCAAAATATCACTATTAGCAGATGATATGATGGTATACTTATGTGACCTGAAACACTCCACCAGAGATCTGCTACAGCTGATAAACAACTTCGGCAAAGTGGCCGGATACAAATTTTGTTTTGTTTTGTTTTTGTTTTTGTTTTTGTTTTTGTTTTTGTTTTTTGAGACAGGGTTTCTCTGAGTAGCCCTGACTGTCAACTCAAGCGAATCAGTAGCACTATACTTGAAGAATAAACAGACTGAGAAAGAAATTAGGGAAATGATACCCTGCATAATTATCACAAACAATATAAAGTATTTTGGTGTGACTCTAACAAAACAAGTGAAAGATCTGTATGACAAGAACTTCAAGTCTCTGACGAAAGAAATCAAAGAAGACCTCAGAAGATGGAAAGATCTCCCATGCTCATGGATTGGCAGGATTAATATAGTTAAAATGGCCATCCTGCCGAAAGCAATCTACAGATTCAATGCAATCTCCATCAAAATTCCAACTCAATTCTTCATAGACTTAGAAAGAGCAATTCTAAAATTCATATGGAATAACAAAAAATCCGGGATAGCAAAAATTATTCTTAACAATAAAAGGACTTCTGGGGGAATCAGCCTCCCTGACCTCAAGCTGTACTACAGAGCAGTAGTGATAAAAACTGCATGGTATTGGAACAGTGACAGGCAGGTAGTTCAATGGAATAGAATTGAAGACCAGAATTGAACCCACACACTTACAGTCACTTGATCTTTGACAAAGGAGCTAAAACCATACAGTGGAAAAAGGACATCATTTTCAACAAATGGTGTTGGTTCAACTTTTGGTCTACATGTAGAAGAATGCAAATTGATCAGTTCCTATCTCTCTGTACAAAGCTCAAGTCCAAGTGGATCAGGAACCTCCACATAAAACCAGATACACTGAATCTAATAGAAGAGAAATTGGGGAAAAGTCTTGATAACATGGACACAAGGGGAAAGTTCCTGAACAGAACACCAGGGCTTATGCTCTAAGATCAAGAATCGATAAATGAGTCCTCATGAAATTACAAAGCTTCTGTAAGGGAAAGGACACTGTAAATAGGACAAAATGGCAACCTACAGATTGGTAAAAAGATCTCTACTAATCCTACATCTGATAGAGGGCTAATATCCAATGTATACGAAGAACTCAAGAAGTTAGACTCCAGAGATCCAAATAACCCTATCAAAAAAAATGGGGAACAGAGCTAAACAGTGAATTCTCAATTGAAGAAACTCGTAGGGCTGAGAAGCACCTGAAGAAATGTTCAACATCCTTAGTCATCAGGGAAATGCAAATCGAAACAGCCCTAAGATTCCACCTCACACCAGCCAGAATGGCTAAGATCAAAACTCAGGTGACAGCAGATGCTGGTGAGAATGTGGAGAAAGCAGAACACTCCTCCATGGCTGGTGGGATATCAAGCTGATACAACCTCTCTGGAAATCAGTTTGGCACACCTGCAGAAAAATGAACATAATTCTACCTGAGGATCCAGCTATTCCACTCCTGGGCATATACCCAGAAGATGCTCCAACATGTAATAAAGGCACATGCTCCACTATGTTCATAGCATCCATATTTATAATAGCCAGAAACTAGAAACAATCCTCAACAGAGGAATGAATACATAAAACGTGGCACATTTACACAATGGAATACTACTCAGCTGTTAAAAACAATGACTACATAAAATTTGGAAGCAAATGGATGGGACTTGAAAATATCATCCTGAGCGAGGTAACTCAGTCACAAAAGAATGAACACTGTATGTACTCACTGATAAGTGGTTATTAGCCCAAATGTTCGGAATACCCAAGAGTCACTTCACAGCAACCATTGGGCTGAGTGTGAGGTCCCAGATGGAGGAGTTGGAGAAGGGATTGAAGGAGCTGAGGGAGTTGGTAGCCCCATGGAGGGAGCAACAGTGTCCACTGGCCTGACCTCCTGATGCTTCCGGAGACTGGATCACCAACCAAAGAATACACATGGAGGGACCCATGGTGCTGGCCACATATGTGGCAGAGGAGGGTCTTGTTAGTCATCAGGGGGAGGAGAGGCCCTTGGGACTGAGGGAGTTAGATGCCCCAGTATAGGAGAATGCCAAGGAGGGAAGCCGAGAGTGGATGGATGGGTTGGTGGGAGAATACCCCCATAGAGGTAGGGATAGGGAGGTTCCAAAGGGGAGATCTTTGAAGGGGAAACATTTGAAATTTAGATAAAGTATCAAAAACAAAACAAAACAAAACCCAACAAAACAAGAAGTTGAATTTGAAAAACCCAAAATACTCAAATCAAGATGAATCCATTAATCCTTTCTTCTACTCATCTTCTGGTGGTTTTTCTTAGACCTTTCAGGAGACTTTGAGTGACTCCTATGTCTGCTACTATGTTTTGCTCCTATTACTTTCCCCTCAAGGAGAAGGATTTCTTCTTTTAGGAGATCTACTTAGCCCTTTGGGAAAAGGACTCTGGCTTTTCCTGTAGCATAGTGCAGGTGAGCGTCATGGCTTGGCAAAGTCTCGGTAGCTTCTTCATCCATTGTCAGGTGATAGAACCCCTTCTAGCTTCTCATCTCCCTCTTCCTCTTTCTCACTAGACTATCCATGTCCTTGTCCTCTTGTAGAGCACTCACTCGAGGCTCCACTTGCTCTGCTTCTTCCAGCAAATACAGTTTCTGTAGCCGGGGAAAAGTGATATCACAGACGCTCTCACTGTACAGTAGTTCATCAATGAACTCACTTACATGCATCAGCTTAAGTTCCTTTTGGTTCTGGCTCTTGATTTGTCAACAGTCATTGTACAAAGGCTCCAAGTAGTTGTAGCCATCAACTACAGTTCCTGTCAGCCTCTTGTACAGTGCCCCCAACATATGGACATACTTGAAATCTTCATTTTTTATGAAATCAACAATGATATCCTTCTCAGGTTAAATTTGAAGCATCTTCAAGGTTAAACACAGAAAAGGAGTTGGCCTTATGTTTCCACTGTACACACCACCCACGAACCTTAACTCTGGCTTTGTCGACTACCAGTTCAGCTGTAAGTCCAAAACACTCCTCTTTGCAATACTTTGATTCATAGATTCACATTCAGATGATCTTCTCTACCAGATAGTGAGGGTTGTGCCATGGATGCTGTGGGCATCCTTCACTGTGTATAGTTTATTTTTATGCCTAATCATGGAATTCTTTTGTTTCTTAGTCATATGATACCACCGTGTCTATTTGTCAAGCAGCTGTGCTGCCTTTATGACTTTCACTGTTCCCATTAGATGTGGCTGTGCCAACCTAATTACAGTGAGCCACTATAGGCATAAGTGGACACATCTTGTTTGGCAGGTTGGTAATGCAATTCATAGAATTCAAGGATGGGTAAAAATGATGATGGATTTTCTTCCCCAGTATCCTGTGTAGTACCTAGTTTCTGTCACTCTGAAAGCTAGCTAATAGAAAGGAAGCTTCCAGGTCAGGTCCAGCTTGATTTCATTGTATCTTGCAATGAAAGTATGTGTCATCTTCAACAATAGACCCCCCCACTCATTCTAGTCGGCAGCAAATAAGAATTGTAAGAGCCTATGTTTTGGAGGTCTCGTAATCACCAATTCATAAGAAATTACTCCACATATGACACTGAGATTTTTGTTTAATAACTCATGACTTTTAGAAGCAGCACATTGGAATCTTAAATTGATTAAATTGCTAAAGAATATATGGATTTTCAAAGTTGCATTTTCTTTTGCATTATGTGATAAAAATAAGAGTTTGGGGTCATGGTTGTAAGGATATGATTTGATGTGATACGATTGGGTATCAAATTGATAAGGCATTGAATTGTAGTAATGAATAGCATTTGACAACTTGCTGAGATCTGAAATCATCTGGGAGATGAGCCTCTATTGTTACTTAAAAGGGAAAGTCTACATGAAGTTAACTGAAGTTGGAAGACCCACTCAATGTCGGTGGTACCATTTGGGGGTTGGACTTGAGTCTTGGACTGCATTAAATGGAGAGAAATGAACAATAATTTTTTGAGCCAATTTAGCAGTCAATTTCATTTAGTACTGTAATCAGTCTTCCCATCCTCTCAGAAGCAACTTGTATTATTTTTGTGTAGGTTTATTCATTGTGTCAGTTAAAGATTCTTATAAGGAGACGCGTGTGTCATGCACTTTTCTGTAGAAACCCCATAAAATAATTCTCTTCAATAGTCATTAATTTGAAATGTTTCAACAATTTGTTTTTTACATAGGAGTTATAGATTATATGAATAACCATTGCTTATCTATTGGCCTATTGGCAATTTGTGCATAGTTTACTGTTTGTAACTATAATGATAAAACTGCTATGATGATATGTAAATATGTTTTATGGAAATGTCTATGATCTACAGAACATATCTGTCTATCTATCTGTAATATATATGCTATAATCTATCATACCTATCTAATCTACCATTTATTATCTATCAATTATAATCTATTTATCCATCATTTTTCATCTATTCTCATCTACCTATTTATCATATATTATCTATCTGTTTAGCTTTAATATAATTGTCTATAATTTATGCATATATTATCTGTCTTATCTAGATGTATGTCTATTATCTAAGTATCATTTATCAACTATCTATTATCATCTACCTGTTTATTATCTATCTACCTATCTATCATCTATTTGTCATGTTTCTATCAACTATCTATGTATCATCTATTTATCCTATCTATCATCTGTTTATCATCTATGTGTTATCTATAATCTATCATCTTTTATCATTTATCTATTATTATCAAACTATTTATCATCTATAATCTATCCATACCTACCTACTTATCTATCATCTATCAATCTTTTTATCTCTATTTATCTATTATTAATATACTTGTCTATACACCATCTATATATAATTTATATATGTTATATAGATGTCTAAAATCTATCATTTATCAACTACTTATTATCATTTACCTATTTTCTATCCACTTATCTACCTTTATATCCACCTATCATCTATGTATCTATCATCTATTTATCAATTATCTATCATTTATCATGCTATCTATTTACCATTATTTATTTGTTATCATCTACCTATTTATCATCTATCATCTATCAAATTTATCATCTGTCATCTATCTATCCTCTATCTATATTACCAATTATTTATCGTTCATTATCTATTATGATCTACCTATCATCTGTCTTCTATCTATCCTCTATTTATCTAGCTGTCAGCTGTCATCTATTATTTATCAATCTTTCTATTTATCTGATATAGCTGTCTATCATCTATTTATCATTTATCAAGTATCTATTATTGACTATGTATCTATATATCAATTTATATTCTGTCATCTGTATATTTATGTATCATCTATCTATATCTCTATTTCTACCATCTATCTCTATCATGTATTATCTATTATCCATCCATCTATGTATCTATCATCTATATATCTATCACTTATCTATTTATGTCTGTCTGTGCTTGGTATCAGTTCTATTATGAATTTAAATAGCTCTCCATGCAAGATTGTTTTGAATGTTTAGTTTGATGATACAACACACATGAACTAAGAAGGCATCAAAATGTTTTATTACTTACAAATGGAACATAAAAACAAGGACAAACATCCTACTAAGTGCAGAATAGCCTGAGCAGGTAGGGAGGAGAATTTGGTGTTGTAATTAGAGAGTATAACCATTCCTACTGGAATCTTATTAATGTTTGAACCTTTTCCCTGATTTTTATACCAGTATTTAAGAAAAAGATATATAGATTTTTTCTTATTAACTTGCCCAGAAAGTGTCTTAGCTATGTTTAAATCATTACTCTAAGGATTTAAAAACAAACTTACTTTATATTGGCCCTGTCTAACAGTCCATGCAGACACTTAGGTTGACAACAATAGTTTAATAATAATAATAAAAATTATTCTCAAAGCATACTAGCCTTACCCCCCCTTTTTTTAGTCTAGCACATTTCCCCAACTTTATTTTAGGTTTTGCTTAAGTCAAATACAAAAACATCAATAAAACAGAATATTATACACTCACTAGGAATGTTGATAAAGATATATTTATGTATTTATTAAATAAATATTTCTTAAATAAAACTGTATAATGTAAAATAAGTTAGAAAAGAATGTATATTCCAAAATACTACCTGTGATCACTTGGGGGCAGTATAAAAATACACAGAATATTGCTATTAGTAAAGTTATCTAAACCGAGGAGCTTGTGTGGTACAGATTCCTGAGTCCCCATGCTCATTTTCTTTCTCAGGCTTCCCCCAATACCCCAGCCTCACACCCCTATTTATCTTGCTCAGGTCAGAGGCAATCCAGACATAGTTACTGGTGGCATTTACTGGGGCCCAGCAGTATCGGAGTGGTAGCCCCAAGGCCAGACCAAGAGCCTTCCTTTGCTGCACACAGACCTCTTGCAGACTCTCACTGGCTCCACAGCTCAGCTGATCCGTGTTCTCCCTCTCATTAAGAGAAGCAACCAAGAATCCTCTCCTAGATATGTTGACCAAGAGGAATAGGTTCACAGCAGTGGCCTAAATGTCATGGTTGGCCACAGGAAATAGAAACTTCAGGACCCTTAGAACATTTTAATACCAGTTAACAAGATTTCCTGCTTTTACGTGTCCCTTTAAAAGCCACAGACTTTTTGGGCATCAATGATGCTATACGGCTTCTAACGGGGGAGGGGGCAGATGTAGTCAAGAACAGTAGAGTCCACAGTCTCTGCCACCAGGTGTCCTCATAGACTAGTCCAGAAGAACCAGTGGCCTTAGGTAGAAGACAGGTTCTGTGGCTGCCACTCTTCCATACCTTCTGGCGCTACAGCCATCAATGAGCTGGCCCAGAAAAGATGAGATGGGGCAGGAAAGCTGAATGAAGAGCCAAACACTTTCCTTCTTCTTATCTTTTGATATCTAAGATTTAAAGATTCCAGAACCAACCAACCACAATAACAACAGAGCTGTTCTGAGCATCTGCCACCTGCCTAGCTCAGGGCCCAATCCTGGGAGGAGTAGAGGACTAGGGAGGAGGTTTTCCCTTGAGCCAAGATGAGGATTATTTCTTATGGAGAAACATCATTTTATTGCCCAGTCCCTTGAGGAATTTATTGACCCCACTGTGCTTTCCACTGGGCAAGGTCTCCAGGTACTCCTGGGCTCCGGCTTCAAACAGACCTTCGGCAACTTCCCTGTGTTGTTCTCGCTCCTGAATGAAGCCACAGAAAGTCTGCGTCTCCATGAAGACCTCCAGAAATTGTTGTAGGCTCTTAGAGGAGACAGTTTTTCTGAAGGCCTCTCGTTGCAGGCTCCTCTCCTCGCCCGATGTCAGGAACAGAGAGTGGTGGCCCACAGTCTCCACAAAAAAAGCAGACAAAGGCTTCGGACACCACCTCACTCAAGGAACTGGACTCAGGGCCATACACACAATCCAGTTCTTGAACATACAGACTGTAGGCACAATATTTTAATGTCCCTATTTACTGTTTTCTTTTTAATTATTTCTGATTAATTTTACTAACTGATTTTTTTGTGCAGAGACTGTGTTTTTCTGTTCTTTCAGACTTGAAAATATTTGACCAGTGAATGGACACTGTGTGTTTTGCCATGTTAAGTCATAGAAATTTTATGTAATTGTAGTTGAATTTTCCCTGGGAATACTATTAAATTACTTAAGATCTGTTTGAGAATCCAGGGCTTGCTTTTATACTTTGGTTGATGAAAGAGAACTAGCACTGTATTTAATTTAAGTTTAATTTCCCACACTATTGAACCATGACTCTTAGTACAGTAGCAGATGGCTCCCAAAATACGAGGGGTGCCATTAAGGCTGTTGACAGGATGTGCTATTGCTGGCCACTTGCTTTATTGGAGCACACTTTTCCTTTACTCTTTGAAGTTGATTCTCTTTCCTATCTTTCTTTTCTTCATGTGTTTATCCTGACTTGTACTCCAATTAGGATTTTAAGAGACCCTACACAAGCCTACAAGCTTTTCTATGTATAACTTTTATTTCTTTGGTATTCTTTCTCTGTAATTTTATTGTTCATGGTGTCCCATGACATCAAGATATCAATCATGAGTGACCTCTGAGATCTGTCTGGGATTGTCTTTTCCTGACTGCAACCACAACTCTTCCTCCAGACAGTTGGCAGGGAAATTATTGTTGACATCATTTTCCTTCAGCCATTTAAAAATCACCACCCACCAATGACTGGTGTCTAGTTTCCTATGTGTCATTGATGTTACTGTAGCAGCAGATTATACTTCAAGTTTATTAATACATTTTAATTAGAACATTAAGGTTTTTTTGTTTGTTTGTTTGGTTGGTTGGTTGGTTTGTGACAGGGTTTCACTGTGTAATGGCTGTACCTTCACCAGAATTTGTTTTGCAGACCAGGCTTACTTCAAACTCAGAGATTCTTCTGCCTTTGCCTCCTGAGTACTGAAATTAAAGGCATGCACTATCATACCTAATATATGGTATCTTAATGTGAAACTTAAAATTTAATATTCAATTTTAGTACATTTATAATGAAATTAATAAATATATGTGAAGTTATTAAATTTTCAAAATTTATTAAAAGTCTCTAACTCTATTTCAAAGAATGTTTCTAATAAAATAATTTGAAATTCTTATATAGATTTTTGTAAAATTCTCTGTACTACAGACTTTTTAATAATTTATCAAAAATACAAATATATTAGCAATAGGGTAATCTTAAATAAATCATTCACTAATATAAAGTATACAGCCATTAAAAAGAGCATTCAGGAAAAAAGTGAATCATAACTACATTCTTATATACTTGAGATGAATAAAGAAGATTATGGAATAATAAAATTATCTTGATGATAATAAAAAGTTTATGGGATTGGAGAGATAGGTAGGCATTTCAAAGCTATTGTTGCTCTTTCCTGAGGATCCAGTTCCAGTTTTCAGCATTCATATGGTAACTCACAATTATCTGTAACTCTAGTTATAAGAAATCTGATGCCTTCTTCTGACTTCCTTGGTCATCAGGCATGTATATGTCACAATACAAACATGCAGACAATATATGAAATAAAACAAATTAAAACCTAAAACCAATTTGAACAAGAAAAAGTTTGTATAGGACTGAAATATGGCAAAAGTTGAATTGTGTGTAAACTATAATTTATTATGCTTGATTTTCTTTAATGTCCAATTTGTGATTCTAAGTATGCATTAGTTTATATACCATATAAATATCAATATATTGAGTTAAAGTTTTCACAATTTCTTAGAGTATTTCACAATTTAATATGAAGTGTGCTAAAGTTGCACTCAAAACTCCTAGGGTTAAACTAGAAAGCCTGATCTAGAAATAACAATCAAAAGCAACTACTTTTATTTATGAGCATGGTTCATTAAAACAACCAAACTAGACCACTCCATGGGTAGAAAGAAGAGATTGTCCAGGGAAAAGCTGCCAGGATTCCTCTGAGCATATGGTATAGCACCCTGCAGGAAAACCCAGTTTTATCAGTCAAGGTAGAAGCAGGAGGTGGTGTGTAGATCAGAAGAACCTGAGAGTTAGCATGCAGAATTTGTCTGTTGCAAATTGTTTGGGTTAATCAGAAACTTTTCTGGGAGAAAAGTTTCCACTCTTCTGGAAGAATGTTGACTGTTGGTAGCAAAAGAAGGAAGTAGTTCCTTTCTTGACAAACAGAAACCAGCTTAAGGAATGTTGAGTTTAGGCTTCTGTTTACTCAATAGGGATAGAAATCTTTATATTTTCTTGGTCATAATTGTGCCTAGGTTGGGCTCAGACTGCCATATTAGGACACTGTCAGGAGCACTGCTAATTTGAGGGCCTGCTTTGGACCCAACATTATTCAATTGTCTTTCATATAGAAATCATTCTCTCAATAATTCTAAAAACTCTTGGGGTCATGTAGGGGCCGTTCTGATGCTAAGGTCCTGTTCCCCAATTGGTTCTTGATCTGTCAGTAAAGAAAGCCATGGGACAATTGTTGGGCTTAAGGAATAGGCAGGACTTCAGGGTCTCTGGAGGAAGAGAGACAGACACAGGAAGGAAAGATAGAGTTCGACAGGATTCTAATGGAGAAAAGTTGACCAGCCATGTGAGATCCTGAAACAGAGTGGCCACACAAGCCACTCCTATTTGCGGGTGGTCAGGGGAGTTTAGCAACTAAAACTTAGAACAGGTAGGAGGTCCAGAGTTAAGAGTATTGATAAGGGCACACTTTTCCAGGTGGGAGATAGTAATGACCAGTAATTGTACCAAGAAGGCAAATTGAAATTGAACAGTTGTGTATCTATGTCTTTTATCCATGGATTCAAAGGAAGCTGGGTGGTAGCTGGTAGCATGGTCCATTTCAAGAACTAAGGCAGGGTAGCAAAAAGCTACACACAGCAGGGTAGGGGTGAGATCCGTGAAAAGGTAACATCCTTGACACAGTTGTAATGACTTTCATAGTCACTGTTTCAGAACTGAGCATGCTCCTGACAGTGAATATTGGGATTTAGACTTAGAAATTAATACTTTAACTCAAAAGCATATTGAAATATGTTTCTTCTAGTTTTAATGTATTAAGTAATATGCTAAAGATCTAAAAAAGTAAAATCATATAAGTAAAGCAACTCAGTTCAAGGAAGACAAATGGTACTTTCCCCCCTGTGTTGATTCTAGCTATGAATTCTTAGAGTAATGTATGTAACTGTGAGCAATAGTAAAGCCTGGGAAGATAGGAATGGTCCAGAGGAGGGAATAGGGTTTGGGAAGACACCCTAAGGGAAGAAGAATAGACGAACACAACAGACATGAAAGTAGGAAGAAGGAAAATATAAACATCTAAGGCTGAAAGGGTGGAGGTGGGTAGGAAAGAGCAAAGGGGGGGGGGAAGAGGTAATCAAACCTAGATATGTATGTAAAGGCTATATGAAACCTACTGTTTTATTGACTTACTTTAAAAATGCTCAATAAATATGTTTGCAGGGAGATACTCTCCATGTATTGATAATGCTCCTCCCAGAAACTATGAGTTATTAGTTAATATAGGGCAATCTTTTCTATGTGTTAGACATGGAGGCCTCAGATGGTTCCAAAACAATACAGGTTCTTGTCTCTGCTTTTTACTGTCTATCAAAATTTGATGGGAAACTCCATTGCTAAAGACACCATGCACTTTGGCCACATGACAGAGAAACCAAGCTAGAAGTTTCATTCCTTTCATTGTTTCAGAAGTCCATATGCAGGCTGCTAGGGGAGAAAAGTCATCAGCAGTCTTACTGTCTTAGATTTTTTTTTTTTGCTGTAATAAGGCACCATGATCAAAACCAACTAGTGGAGAAAAGGGTTTATGTCATCTGACAGCTTATAGTCCATCATCCAGGAAAGTCAGGTCAAGAACTCAACAAAGAAACCCAGATGCAAGAATAATTCAGAAGTCATGAAGGACCAGTGCTACAGGCTTGCTCTTCATGGTTGCTAAGGCCCAGATATAAATTTTTGCAATGGTATAGCCACTGCTCAGTTGCCTATGTTCTAGTAATTAATGTGTTACTCATGGTATTACAAGAAATTCTTTTATGATCCAATGATCACATAGACAAAGAAGACATGAAAATAGGAGAAGTGGAAAAATTCCAGTGAAACATCGGTGGGAGATAGAATGAGAGAGTAAAAGTGGTTTGAAAACATCTAACACTGCCAGGCAGTGGTGGCGCACGCCTTTAATCCCAGCACTTGGGAGGCAGAGACAGGTGGATTTCTGAGTTCGATGCCAGCCTGGTCTACGGAGTGAGTTCCAGGACAGCCAGGGCTATAAAGAAAGACCTTGTCTCAAAAAACCAAAAACCAAAAAAAAAAAAAAAAAAAAAAAAAAAAAAAAAAAAAAAAAAAAAAAGAAAAGAAAAGAAAAAAGAAATAAAAACAAAACAAAACAACAAAAAAACCAACACCTAACATTAATCATTGTCTTACTAGGGTTTCTACTCCTGCACAAACACCATGACCAAGAAGCAAGTTGGGGAGGAATGGGTTTATTGAGCTTACACTTCCAGGCTGCTGTTCATCACCAAAGGAAGTCAGGACTGGAACTCAAGAAGGTCAGGAAGCAGAAACTGATGCAGAGGCCATGGAGGGATGTTCCTCATTGGCTTACTTGTTCTGGCTTGCTCAGCTGGCTTTCTTATAGAGCCCAAGACTACCAGTCCAGGGATGGTACCACTCACAACGGGCCCTCCTCCTTTGATCACTAATTGAGAAAATGCCTTACAGTTGGATCTCATGGGGGCATTTTCTCAACTGAAACTCCTTTCTCTGTGATAACCCCAGCTTGTGTCAAGTTGACACAAACCAGCCAGTACAATCATACACATATAGGAAACTATCAGGGAATAAAAATAAATGTGTGTTTTGTGTTGTAAGCTGTGGCTGAGGCAGTCTTTTTATTTGATCTGGGAGACATTGCTAAAGGATCATTTAACTCTACAAGTTTGGGACAAAATTGCTCTTAGAAGAGGTGTATGAGATAGTGTTATTCTAAAAATCTAAACTACTACTGAGTGAGTAAAATAAATCCATTTTTCTAGTGTTAAGCAGGGTTGTACTTCCTCTGTACTTGAGTCTCCTAAAAGAAAAGTTTTGTTTTGTTTCTTCCATGAAGATACAGGATAACACTTACTTTTTTCTTGGCATGACTATGATTGGTTTTTCAGGTACTTTGAGATGCAGTCTGGAAGTTGAGGCTTTCTATATAAACTTGGTGAGACTTTTTAAGGAAAACATCCATGAAGCATCCTGGTGATGCTTTGAGGAAGATCCCACTTTTGACTGTAATGTTGAGTCACTAGGGTAAGACTGAGAGAGCTTGAAACTGTCTGTAGTAGAGATATGACAATGGTAAACACTGGAAGAGCCATCATAACACAAGTGAACTTGTCTCTATATATCTAGATCCTGCCCAAGATGATCACGGACTCCTGGAGGGTGGCTAAGCATTTGACTCATTTGTTGAACTCCAACAGTTAACAGTCCAGTACTACCATACATGTTACTGCAATTTTGTGTTAAATTTTTTATGTGTTAATTTTTTTTTCATGTGAAGCTCCCAAGAAAAATGGTGATTATGTTTTACATTATTTTTTTTTAATCTGAAAATACCATGACATTAAAAACCATTGTCTGGCATCAATAGGAGGAGAAGCCTTTTATCCTGTGAAGGCTCGATTCCCCAGTGTAGGGGAATACCTGGTTAGTGAAGTGAGAGTGGGTGGTTGGGAGGGGGAGCATCCTCATAGAAGCAGGGGGAGAGTGGATGGCAGAGAAGGGTTCCAGAGGGGAAACCAGGAAAGGGATTAACATTTGAAATGTAAATACAAAATAAAAACATCCAAGAAAAAAGAAAAAAAGACAATTCAGTGGGTTAATATGCAGGTTAGTATTTTAATGTCACTGGATTGATTTATGTCATCTGATTCTACTTCAGTATGTAGCTATCAAATCTTTATCTATTTGAAGGAACCAGCCTGCCATGTATTCATTATGGTTAGACTACTTTTCTTTAAAAGCTAGTTAATGATCCACTACTTCATGGCAAGAATGCTGCATCTGCATGCACATTTTTAAGCCTTTATTTTATTTATTTGATAAATAATTTTATTTATCCTTTGAAAATTCCATACATGTATTAAGTGTATTTTGATCATATTCACTGACATCCCCCTCTTTTATCCACCATGATTCCTTACTCTGAAAAAGTTCTTCCTCCATACACTGTCCTCTGCCTACTTTCATGTTGAGCAATAATCATAAATAAAACTTACTTCCCTCCTCTGGTTGCTATTAATTATTAATAGCTACTATATTACTCTGAGGTTTACCATACTGCACACAATATTACAATAAGTTATATCTATGCATATATTTTTAGTTAGCTAACTGACAAGTTAAAGACAATATATATTTTTTTTACATTTTGTTACACTTAGACGTTCATGTTTGGTAGTTCATAGTTCTGAAAATCATAGGTGACTCTAAAAACTAAATTAAGTATATAAAAATAAGAAATTTTATAAATGCATAGCTTTTTCTCTTTTCACTAAGAATATAAAGTTTTATTAATTATTGATAATGAATATGATATATTTTTGTCATTCTCCCCACTACTCTCCCTAAGTATTTCATATTCATCCTCCATTTTCTGCCTATTCTTATATTCATGATTTATTGCTATAGCCAATTAATTATAATATGTGCTCCCATGTTCTCATGGGTGTTGAGCTATCCAGTATAGACTTGTCTACCTACCATGGGTCACATTCTTTAACAACAACAACAAAAAAACAACTTACTCTTCCTTCCCAGAAGCCAACAAGAGTCAATAACACTCAACTATGGGTGGGGGTGCTAGAGCCCTTCCCTTTTCTGTGCTATAATGTTAACTTTCTTGATTTTGTTCAGTCTTTTGTAGGCAGCCAAAGATGCTGTAAATTCATCAGTGCAGTGGTCCTACTATTTTGAGAAGACACTGTTTTTGAGAAGATCACATTTTGAGAAGACTACATTTTTGAGAAGACAACATTTTGAGAAGACAAAGTCCTCCTTGACCTCTGACTCTTATAGCTGTCCCACCTTCTATTCCATATTGTCTCTGAGTATTCAGGAAAAAAGAATTTGACACTAGTGTCTCATTAGTGGCTGAGTATTCTTATGACACATTTTTGCACTTGGAACACTTAGGAGTTTCGGCTTTAACCACCATCTGTTGTACAAGGAAACTTCTCTGATGAAGTCTGTGACCTGCAGTAGTTTTGGGGTATAGATTATGTTGCTGTAGCAAAACAAGATTAGTGTATTCATTCTTTAGGGCTATAAACTCCTAAGTCATGGGTTATTGGCCAGTTTATGGCATTCATTCTTTCCACCAAAGTATGCTTAAATCTGATTGAAAACAGTTGGTTATTCACATTATATGACTTCCACTATTGAGTCAAGTGGGAATATTAGTTAGGCAGTTATTATTATAGCCCTCAGGGTTCATAGCTGGGTAAGATTGTTGATGACTCTGATCTCCTAGCAGCATATATAGCACTGTCCAGTGTTTAAAAACTACCCATTAGGTAGAATGCTTCTTGGTCAGTACCAACTTGCTTTTTTTTCTATACCTTATGGCAATAGAAGCATTAATACCACTCTTTTCTTCACTTTTCGACACACTCAATTCTCTATTAGTTACAATTATGTCTACATTATCATCAAAATTAAAAAAGTAAAAGTTTCACCTACCAGAGCTTATGCTATCACTGCACAGCATATATTTCCAAGTATATATATCCACGAAGTCTCCCTGAATGATGCAAAACTAAAGCCAAGGGTTAAATTTCTCTAAAAGACATTTCTGTAGTAAGATCAGGCAGAAAGGGGAGTCATTCTTTGATCCTTTCCCAGTTTGCAGGAAGTGAAAGAGATGTGATGATTTAGAATTTTATGAAGATTAAATATTTTGAAGAAGGATTGTATAGCTGTTAGTCTTATTCATTACAAAACTTTTATTTGGCCCCAAATATCTTTGTAGCAAATAAACTAATGATTATTTTCTATAACATAAATTTGTGTTATAGTATTAAATATCGTGATCAAGATTAAAGCCTTGCTGAAAATTCTTGTATACTGGAAAAACTCAGGGGAATTTGTGTCTTAAGATTTGGAAACACCCATAAAAAATGTGTAGTTATTTATTGTCCATGTACAACCTTCTCCCATTTCTCCCTTTCTTTTATGCTTCGATAAGGTCTTTATATACATCCCAAGCTGTCCTTATTCTTACTTTGTCTCTTGAGTTGGCTTCAAAGTCATGACTGTCTTGCCTCAGTAGGTGAATGCTGGTATTATAAGTGTCTGCCACTATGCTGTGTGTGTGTGTGTGTGTGTGTGTGTGTGTGTGTTGCTAGAGATGTAATAGGGTTTTGAACAGGGTAGGAAATCAATTTTCTTCTGAGTTATATCTTCATTCTTATTATTTATTTGTAACTACTTTGGTAGATACTGTGACTGAGGACTCATTGACACAAAGATAATTCTCCTTGTCACATTGTAATTAAAAATCTAAGTGTACAGAACAAAGAACGAATACTGCAAGCTTCAAGTGGAACATATCATGTTGTTTACAAAGTCAAATTCATCAGAAATGTATTAAAGCTCTCAGCAGAACCCTAACCATCAGAAAATTCTGGAATTTGGTATAGTTCAAACTTGGAGAGTATATAATGTCCAAGCAAGGTCTTTATGTCCAAAAAAAAAAAAATGTTGTTTAAAATCCATAGATAAAAAAACATTTCAAGATAAATACTATTAAAATAAAACTCATGACCTAATGAAAGGTAAATACGTACCGGAAAGATGGACACCCACAAAGGAACTTAAAAATACATCAGATGAAGAAAATATTAGAGCAAATGAATTGTGGGATATTACATTTTTTAACTTTTAAAATTTGTTTTATTTTATTTATTTACATTTCAAATGATATCCCCTTTCCTGGTTTCCCCTCTGCAACATCCCTATACCATCCCCCCTTACCCCACCCCACCCACCTACCCACTCCTACTTCAGAGCCTTAACATTCCTCTATACTGGGGCATCAAGCCTTCACAGGACCAAGGGCCTCCCCTCCCATTGATGGCAGATAAGGCCCCTTCAGCTCCTTCAGTCCTTCCCCTTCCTTCATTGGGGGGTTCTTGTGCTCAGTCTGATGGTGGCTGCAAGCCTCCAAATCTGTATTGGTCATGATCTGGTAGAGCTTCTCAGGAGACATGTGTATCAGGCTCCTGTCAGCAAGCAGTTCTTGGCATCCACAATAGTATATGGATTTGCGTTCTGAATGTGGAATGGACCCTCAGGTGGGGCAGTCTCTGGATGGCCTTTCCTTTTGTCTCTGCTCCTCTCTTTGTCTTTATATATTCTTTAGACAGGAGCAATTCTGGTTTAAAATTTTGGAGATGGGTGGATGGCCCCATCCCTCAACCGGGGCCATGCCTAAGCTCTGGATTTGGCCTCGACAGGTTCTCCATCCTCTTTGTGAGGTATTTCAGCTAAGGTCATCCCCATGGAGTTGTGGGAGGCTCTTGCTTTTCTGGTATCTGGTACTTATTGGTTTCTACGCTCAAGTCCCCATCCCCCATTGCTACACACCTCTGTTCAATTTCCTGACCCTCTGAACATCGTCTCTATCTCCTCCGATACCTGATTCTTCCCTTCTTTTCCCACCTCTTCTCTTGATTATTTTGTTCCATTTTGTAAGTAGGACCGAAGCATCCACTCTGGACTTTCTTTGTTTTGAGCTTCATGTGGTCTGTGAGTTGTATCATGGGTATTCCATGCTCTCTGCCTAATAGCAACTTATCAGTGAGTACATACCTTATGTGTTCTTTTGTGACTGAGTTACCTCACTCAGGATATTTTCTAGATCCATCCATTTGCCTGTGAATTTCATGAAGTCATTGTTTTTAGTAACTGAGTAGTATTCTATTGTGTAAATGTACCACATTTTCTATATCTGTTCCTCTGTGGAGGGACATACGGGTTGTTTCTAGCTTCTGGCTATTATAAATTTGGCTGCTATAAACATAATGGAACATGTGCTGTTATTACATATTGGAGCATCTTCTGGAGATATGCCAGGAGTTGTATAGCTGGGTCCTTGGGTAGTACTATGTCCAATTTTCTGAGGAACCACAAGACTGATTTCCAGAATGGTTGTACCAGCAATGGAGGAGTGTTCCTCTTTCTCCACATCCTTGCCAGCATCTGCTGTCACCTGAGTTTTTGATGTTAGTCATTCTGACTTGTGTAAGGTAGGATCTCAGGGTCATTTTGATTTATATTTCCCTGATTACTAAGTACTTTGAACATGTCTTTAGGTGATTCTAGGCCACTCGAGTTTCCTCAGTTGAGAGTTCTCTATTTAGTTCTGTTCCCCACTTTTCATAGGGTTATTTGGATCTGTGGAGACTAACTTTTTGAGTTCTTTGTACATATTGCATATTAGCTCTCTGTCTGATGTAGGATAGGTAAAGATCTTTTCGCAATCAGGTGGTCACCGTTTTGTCCTATTGACAGTGTCCTTTGCCTTACAGAAGAGTTGTAATCTCTTACAAATGAGGTCCCATTTGTCTATTCTTGATCTTAGAATGCAAGCCGTTTGTACTCTGCTCAGAAATTTTTCCCCTGTGCCTGTGTGTTCAAGACTTTTCCTCACTTTCTCTTCTATTAGATTCAGTGTATCTTGTTTTATGTAGAGGCCTTTGATCCACTTGGACTTGAGCTTTGTACAGGGAGATAAGAATGGATCAATTTGCATTCTTCTACATGTTGACTACCAGTTGAACCAGCACCTTTTGTTGAAAATGCTGTCTTTTCCACTAGATGGTTTTAGCTCTTTTGTCAAAGATCAAGTGACCATAGGTATGTGGGTTCATTTCTGGGCTTTCAATTCTATTCCATTGATCTACCTGCCTGTCACTGTACTAATACCACCCAGTTTTTATCACTATTGCTCTGTAGTACAGCTTGAGGGTTAGGGATGGTGATTCCCCCAGATGTTCTTATATTGTTGAGAATAGTTTTCACTATCCTGAGTTTTTTGTTATTCCAAATGAATATGAGAATTTCTCTTTCAAAGTCTATGAAGAATTGAGCTGGAATTTTGATGGGTATTGCCTTGAACCTGTAGATAACTTTCGGCAGGATGGCCATTTTTACTATATTAATCCTGCCAATCAATGAGCATGGTAGATCTTTCCATCTTCTGAAGTCTTATTCAATTTTTTTCTTCAGAGACTTGATGTTCTTGTTTTACAGGTCTTACACTTGTTTAGTTATAGTCATACCAAGATATTATGTATTGTTGGTGACTTTCGTGAAGGGTGTCATTTCCCTAATTTCTTTCTCAGCCCATTTATCCATATTGATTTGTTTTGAGTTAATTTCATATCCGGCCTCTTGGCTGAAGTTGTGTATCAGGTTTAGGAATTCTCTATACTATCATATCATCTGCAAATAGTGATATTTTGATTTCTTCCTTTCCAATTTGTATCCCTTTGACCTCCTTTTGTTGTCTGATTGCTCTAGCTAGAACTTCAAGTACTATATTGAATAGGTAGGAAGAGAGAGGGCAGGCTTATCTAGTCCCTGATTTTAGTGGGATTGCCTCAAATTTCTCTCCATTTAGTTTGATGTTGGCCACTGGTTTGCTGTATATTACTTTTACTATGTTTAAGTATGCTCCTTGAATTCCTGATCTTTCCAAGACTTTTATCATGAAGGGATGTTGAATTTTGTCAAATGCTTTTTTAACAACTAACGAAATGATCATGTGGTTTTTTTTTTTCTTTGAGTTTGCTTATATTGAAGGATTTCTGTATATTGAACCATCCCTGCATCCCTGGAATGAAGCTTATGTGATTGTGGTGAATGATCATTTTGATATGTTCTAGGATTCAGTTTGTGAGATTTTATTAAATATTTTTGCATCAATATTCATAAGGCAAATTGTTCTGAAGTTCTCTTTCTTTGTTCGATCTTTGTGTGGTTTTGGTATCAGTATAACTTTAGCTTCATAGAACAAATTGGTTAGTGTTCCTTCTGTTTCTATTTTGTGGAATAGTTTGAAGAGTATTGGTATTAAGTCTTTTTTGAAGGTGTATTGGTAATAAGTCTTTTTTGAAGGTCTGATAAAATTCTGAACTAAACTCATCTGGTCTTGGTCTTTTTTTGGTTGGGAGACATTTAATGATTTCTGCTATTTCTTTAGGGATTATGGGACTGTTTCAATGGTTTATCTGATCCTAATTTAACTTTGGCACCTGGTATTTCTCTAGAAAATTATCCATTTCATCCAGATTTTCTAGTTTTGTTCAGCATAGGCTTCTGTAGTGGGCTCTGATGTTTTATTTATTTATTTTTTATTTCCTTGGTTTCTGTGGTTATGTCTCCCTTTACATTTCTGATTTTGTTAATTTAGATATTGTCTCTGTGCCCTCTGGTTAGTCTCACTAAGGGTTTATCTAGCTTGTTCATTTTCTCCAAGAACCAGCTACTGGTTTTGTTGATGCTTTGTTTCTATTAGGTTAATTTCAGCTCTTAGTTTGATTATTTTCTCCTGTGTACTCTTCTTGAGTATATTTGTTGTTTTTTTTGTTTGTTTGTTTTTGTTTTTGTTTTGGTTTGGTTTTTTTTGGTTTCTACTTATTTGATTTCAACCCTAAGTTTGATTATTTCATGCTGTCTACTCATCTTGGGTGTATTTCCTTGTTTTTGTTCTAGAGTTTGAGGTGTGCTGTCAAGCTCCTAGTGTATACTTTCTCCAGTTTCTTTTGGGAGGTATTCAGAGCTATGAGTTTTCCTCATAGCACAGCTTTCATTGTGTCCCATAAGTTTTGGTATATTGTGTCTTCATTTTCATTAAATTCTAAAAAGTCTTTAATTTCCTTCCTTTCTTTCTTTCTTTCTTTCTTTCTTTCTTTCTTTCTTTCTTTCTTTCTTTCTTTCTTTCTCTCTTCCCTCACCAAATTATTAAGTAGAGCATTGTTTGGCTTCCATATCTATGTGGGCTTTCTGTTCTTTTTGTTGTTACTGAAGACCAGCCTAAGTCTGTGATGATCTGATAGAATGCATGGAATTATTTCAGTCTTCTTGTATCTGAAGAGGCCTGTTTTGTGACCAATTATAAGGTCAGTTTTGGAGAAGGTACCATGAGGTGCTGAAAAGAAGGTATATTCTTTTGATTTGGGATGACATGTTTTCTACATATCTGTTAAACCCATTTGGTTCATAACTTCTGTTAGTTTCACTGTATCTATTTTTACTTTCTGTTTCTATGATCTGTACATTGATGAGTGTGGGGTGTTGAAGTCTCCCACTGTTACTGTGTGAGGTGCAATGTGTGCTTCAAGCTTAAGTAAAGTTTCTCTTATGCATGTGGGTGCCCTTGCATTTGGAGCATAGATGTTCAGAACTGAGAGTTCATCTTGTTAAATTTTTTTCACTGATGAGTATGAAGTGTCATTCTTTATATTTTTTGATAACTTTTGGTTGAAAATTGATTTTATTTGACATTAGAGTAGTTATTCCAGCTTGTTTCTTGTGGCCATTTGCTTGGAAAAAATTTTCCAGCCATTTTCTCTGAGATAGTGCCTGTCTTTGTCATTGAAGTGTGTTTCCTGTATGCAGCAAAATGCTTGGGTTCTGTTTACGTATCCAGTCTATTAGTCTGTTTCATTTATTAGGGGATTGAGTCCATTGATATTAAGCGATATTAAGGAATAGTGATTGTTGCTTCCTTCATTTGTGCTGTTAGAGGTGGAATTGTTTGTGTGTCTATCTTCTTTTGAATTTGTTGAAAGAAGATTACTTTCTTGCTTTTCCTAGGGTATAGTGTTTCTCCTTGTGTTGGAGATTTCCATCTATTATCCTTTGTAGGGCTGGATTTGTGAAAAGATATTGTGTAAATATGGTTTGTCATTGAATATCTTGGTTTCTCCATGTATGGTAATTGAGAGTTTTGCTGGATATAGCTACTTGGGTTGGCATTTGTGCTCTCTTAGGGTTTGTATGACATCCACCCAAGATCTTCTAGTTTTCATAGTTTCTGGTGAGAAGTCTAGTATAACTGTGATAGGTTTAACTTTATATGTTACTTGACCTTTTTCCCTTACTGCTTTTAATATTCTTTCCATGTTTTGTGCATTTGGTGTTTTGTTTGTTTGTTTGTTTGTTGATACTTTATTTACATTTCAAATGTTTCCCCTTTTCCAGATCTCCCCTTTGAAACCTCCCTATCCCCTCCCTCCTCCCCTTACCTCTATGGGGGTATTCCCCCAACCACTCACCCTCTTCTTCCCTCATTGGCATTCTCCTATATTGGGGCATCTAACACACTCAGGCCCAAGGGTCTCTCCTCCCCTTGATGGCTAGCTAGACCCTCCTCTGCCACATATGTGGCCAGCACCATGTGTCACTCCATGTGTATTCTTTGGTTGGTGATCCAGTCTCTAGGAGCATCGGGAGGTCAGGATGGTGTTGCTCCCTCCATGGGGCTGCAAACTCCCTCACCTCCTTCAGTCCCTTCCCCAACTCCTCCATCTGAGACCTCATGCTCAACCCAATGATTGCAATGAAGTGACTCTTGGGTATTCTGAACTTTTGGGCTAATAACCACTTATAAGTGAGTACATACCATGTTCATTCTTTTGTGACTGAATTACCTTGCTCAGGATGATATTTCCAAGTTCCATCCATTTGCCTCTGAATTTTATGAAGTCATTGTTTTTAATAGCTAAGTAGTATTCCATTGTGTAAATGTCCCACACTTTCTGTATTCATTCCTTTGTTGAGGGACTTCTGGGTTATTTCCGGCTTCTGGCTATTATAAATATGGCTGCTATGAACATAGTGGAGCATGTGTCTTTATTACATGTTGAAGTATCTTCTGGGTATATGCCCAGGAGTGGAATAGCTGGGTCCTCAGGTAGTATTATGTTCATTTTTCTGAGGGTCCGCCAAACTGATTTCCAGAGAGGTTGTATCAGTTTCCAATCCCATCAGCAATGGAAGAGTGTTCCTCTTTCTCCACATCCTCAACAACATCTGCTGACACCTGAGTTTTTGATCTTAGCCAGGAGGAATTTCTTTTCTGGTCCAATCTATTTGGAATTCTGTAGGCTTCTTGTATGTTTGTGGGCCTCTCTTTCTTTAGATTAGGTAAGTTTTCTTCCATAATTTTATTGAAGTTATTTACTGGCCCTTTAATTTGGAAATCTTTGTTCTTTTCTATACCTATTATTCCTAGGTTTGGTCTTCTTATTGTGTCCTGGGTTTTCTATCTGTTTTGGCTTAGGAGCTTTTTGCAGTTTGAGTTTTCTTTGACTGTTATGTCAATGTTTTCTATGGTATCTTCTCCTGAGATTCTCTCTTCCATCTCTTGCATTCTGTTGGTGATGCTACCTGATCTTTTTCCTAAGATTTCTATTTCCAGGGTTATTTCCTTTTGTGATATCTTTATTGTTTATGTTTCCATTTTTAGATCTTGGATGGTTTTTTTCAATTCCTTCATGTGTTCAGTTGTGTTTTCCTGTAATTTTTAAAGAGATTTTTGTGTTTCCTCTTTAAGGGCTTCCATCTGTTTACCTGTGTTCACCTGTATTTCTTTAAGGGAATTATTTATGTCCTTCTTAAAGTCCTTTTTCATCATCACGAGATCTGATTTTAAATGAGAGTCTTTCTTTTCAGTGTGTTGGGGTATCCAGGTCTCACTGCTTTGGGAGAACTGGGTTCTGATACTACCAAACAGTCTTGATTTGTTGCTTATGTTCTTGCTCTTGCCTCTCGCCTTCTGGTTATGTCTGGCGTTAGTTGTTTTGCTGTCTCTGACTATGGATTTTCTCTCCTGAAAGCCTGTGTGTCAGAACTCCTTGGAGACCAGTTCTCTACTAGAGGAATTTTAGTATGGAGAACTGTGACAGAGGGTCAGCTCCGATTGCAGATGGAAACCAGAAGGATCCTGGCCTATGGTGCTCCTTTGTTCCTGCATCCTGAGGATTCTGGACAGGTCCCTTGGAGCAGAAGTGTTAGTCATAGCTGTGCTTACAGATGTGTCAGCACTCCTGGGAGACCAGCTCTCTTCCAGCAGGACCCAGGTATGGGGAGCTGTTACACAGGGTCAGCTCTGGGCTCACATGGGGATGATATTAATATAGCAAACCAGCAAATATTTTATATACTTAAAGGGAAAAGAAAATAAAGCACTGAAAACAATGAATGTCAAACTTACAAAATGATGAAAATCATAAAAATTTTCTAAATGTAAATAAATGGTTTTAATTATCCAATTTGAAGATGTGCACCAGTTTATTTTATTAAAACCAAAATCCAACCATTTGCTATTGACAAGAAACACGTATTATTATGAAAAAGAATATAGCACAAACAAAAATCCAAAGCTAGAATCCAAGAAGTAGTTGGAGTTTCTGTTTTCACACCTCAAAAAAAAATTCAGTGAAATAACCAGGATTAATTAAGTTATTACTTTTGACGAAGAGAGAAGATCTGAGAAGTTACAAGTATGTTACCATCAATTTTCTCTAGTGAATTTCATACACAAAGACACCAATAGTATATAAAATCTTAGTAATAAACTTTAATCAATACATAAAATATACAGACAAGAATATTCAGGTCTGCTAGGCCAGCCATTTCCTGCCCATACCATTATTTTTAAACTCTAATTATTAGTTAATATATAATTTGAAGACACATTTTCATTGAATTTTTCCAAGGAAAATTTTCTTAGAGAATGTTCAGAAGAAAATTCATATTTTGTAAAGTAAGAAGAAATTTAATGTATTTTTTCTACTTTTTTTGATAAACACTTTTTCCAATTTATCCTTCCCATTTCTCCCTCCAAACACTCTAATATAACCCTCCTTGTTCTCTTTAAATTCAGGGCTTGTTTTTCATTCATTATTGCTACATGCATATGTGTATATATATATATATATATATATATATATATAATATATATATTATATATGGTCATGCATGTATATATATGTATATTTATGTATGCAAGAACACACATATGTATGCTTATGTAACATGCCTATAAATAAGTATACATATATAAGTCTAAATAAAAATTAACTAAAAACTCTAAGATTATAAATAAATATTGTACTTCATGATCTTAAGAGTAAAGAAACAAACAAACTCAAAATTAGAATGAAATTGAGATGGCAAAATAGTAACCAAAGGGTTTCTATAAAGAATCATTAAAAGAAAGAGTTAATTCTTTATAAAGATTGAAAACATTTAGGCAATGGAACAAGAGAAGAAATATCCACTTTT
The DNA here is from genome assembly GCA_019843965.1 of Rhynchomys soricoides. Taxonomy (NCBI): domain Eukaryota; kingdom Metazoa; phylum Chordata; class Mammalia; order Rodentia; family Muridae; genus Rhynchomys; species Rhynchomys soricoides. Next base: position 16,630,407 of record JADRCH010000012.1, read on the forward strand.
TGTAAAGGTATTGAAGTCATGGGGATTATTAAGGACTGTTTTGAAATTATATTACAGTAAATTAGTAAATCTAGCGAAAACTGATACATTTCAAGGCACATATGACCTTCCAAAATGAACCACAAAGGTGTGTAAAAGCTAGCCATATCTATAATGAGCAGAAAGACTGTTGTAGTAAGACTCCTGCTGGTACCTTCATAGCTTAGGGATTGATCTGACTGGGATGACAGGTAATGAAGAAAGGATAAACATACAGAAAAATTGGCATGGGTGGGCTGTGTTCACTAAAGGAGAAACACCATAAATAACCCAGAAGCGCTCTCTCTCTCTCTCTCTCTCTCTCTCTCTCTCTCTCTCTCTGTGTGTGTGTGTGTAAATAACCCAGAAGCTCTCTCTCTCTCTCTCTCTCTCTCTCTCTCTCTCTCTCTCTCTCTGTGTGTGTGTTATATACAATACAAGCAAAGAGGAAGTGGGTAGGCTAATCTTTGTAGGGGAACAGTCTCAGGTTGCCAACACCCTAAAGGAAGAATCTGCAGTTGATAATTTCTGTACGCACTAGTTTTAGGAAAGGTAAAGTGTTCATAAGCATCCATGCTTAGCCCAAGAAAAGACTTTGTTACTCCTCTGAGCCTTGCTCTGACCATGTTCATGTCAATATACACATTTACTCAGGACTTCATCTGCTCTCCACACTCCCCAAACAAAGATAACACTGTGACAGGACAGATTCACTGCTGAATTTTACAGAATTGTTGTTTAAAAGAATGAAAATCAATGCTTCCCAAGATAATTTATAAATTAAGACTTCCTTCCAATCCTACTTTACAAAGTTAATATTATCTGGCTACCAAAACCAATAATGATGAATAAAAAAGTAAAACTAGACCCATTTTCCTGATGAATATACACACAAATTCTTCAGGAAAATACTTGCAAACTAAATTCAGCAATGTATTTCAATGATTATATGCAACTTTAATAAGTTTAATCCTAGAAATGCAATGATAACAGCATATATAAACCAATAAATGTAGTATACTATATAACTATAAAGTCATATGTTGAAAGTACATGACTGTCTCAATACTTTCAAGAGAGTTCAAAATAAAATCTCTAGATTATGTTAGAAATTAAGACATATACTTTAACATATAAAGGCTATGCACACTAATCTATAGCCAACATTATGCTGAATGAGACTTGAGAGATCATAGGTCAGTGGCATAGCATTTGCTTAACATGTTGAAGATCAATCCTTACTACTATCAATAATAATCATCTATCTATATCGCTCTATCTCTCTATCATCTATCTATCTGTCTATGTGTCATCTATCAAGCTAGTTATCTATCATCTATATATCCTCTATATACCTATTTTAAAAGCCTAAAGGCATTTCTACTTAAACCAATGATGAAACCTGTGTGTCCAGTCTCTCTGGTCTTAATATATTGCATTATATATCATAATTTTGTTTCATTAACTTATTTAGTAAATTTAAATCCAGGTCTTGCACCTCCTCCTGGTGTCCCTGTCACACAATTCTCCCCCGATACACTCTGACCTCCTCTGAGAGGGTGGAGACCACTTCTAGGCACCCATAACCCTGGAACATTGAGTCTCTTCTGGGCTAGGCACATCTTCCCCAATGAAGCCAGACAAGACAGCCCAGCCAGGTGAATAGATTCCACACACAGGCAACAGCTTTAAGGACAGCTCCTGCTCCATTTGCTGGGGGACTCACATGAAGACTGAGCTACATATCCATGGCGGAGGCTAGGTCTAGATTGAATTCTTAAACAGAACAATAAAATAATGGAAAGAAAAAAATGGCTTATAATTGAAAAATTATCGTTATTTTCACTCATTGTAGTTCTATATTTGAGATCTTAAAGACAAAATCAGAAATCTCTTAGGGTTGATAAAGACACTCAGCAGCAAGGTACCAGGATACAAAATCAGCACAATTCAGCAGAATTCTTATATGCCAGTAAGAAGCACATACACATACATAATCAAAGACCAACTCAGAATAGGTTAAAATCTTCACTATGAGTATGATCTGATACTTAAAAATTGCTAGAGGGGATGCATTTAAGATCTAGGTAAAACCAACGGCTTTTTAAACAAAATCTCAATGTCAGGAAATAAAGAGAATTGATAAATGGAATTGAATTTTAAAAATCTCTTGTAAAAACAAAGAACTAAACAACCAAAAAACACCCAATCAAACAGAACAATAAACAAACAAACAAAACAAAAGGGCTGGTAGAATAGCTCAGAATTTAAAGGTACTTGCTATCAAACCTAATGACCCAAGTCCAATTTCCAGAACCCTCATGATGGAAGAGAAAACCAGCTCCTTCTACATACATTTTGTGACAAGTGAGAGAGTATGTCATTGTGCATAAATAAATAAACACACACAAAAAAAGGTGCTTCTTCAGAACTAAGGAAACATTACCAGAGTGAAGACAAAATTCACAGAATTGGAGAAATCTACAACTAGACACTTTCCTGGCAGGGATAAATCTAAATTATTTTTTTTATAGAATAAAAAATGTTGAAAACCCAAAGAGGAAATAGTATAATCAAAAAGTGGGCCAATTAACTGAATAGTTTTTTTTTTCAAATGATAAAGTACAAGTAGCTATGAAAAACATGGAAAGATTTTTCCACCAAAGAAATACATCAAATTTACAGTGAGTTCCCACCTTATATCCACAAGAATGACTACTGCCAAGGGAATAAAAATAAGTCAAAGTCAGTGAAGACCGGGGAAAGCAGCACTCATACATACTTTCATACTGTTGGTTAAAAAAAAAAAAGTATAGATTGGACTATGTCACTATGGGTGTTTCTCAAACCTAAATACAGAACTACCATAGGACTAAGTTGCACCACTTCTAGACATTTTCCCAAAGAATCAGAGTCACCCTATAGAAAAAGATATCCACATGCCCATGTTCATTTAGCTCTGTTCACAACTGTCAAATTATGTAGTCAGCCTATGGGCCTGGTAAAGTACAAATGAACAATGAAAATGTTGGGTATACATACAGTGTGAAAATTCCAGAATAATTAGGGATGTGCAAGTGTGAAGGGGAAAGAGCCAGTCTAAATGATTTGGGATTACTTCTGTGTTGTGAAGGCTATGATACTGTTTCTCATTTGAACTGTGGCTACCAAACTTCAATGAACACTTTTAGACTGATCTTCTACCCTTACAGGGACCTACTCAGGCAGCATCAGTGAAATTATGGTTCATAGAATAAAGAGGTCCTCCATTTCTTATGTAAACTGTAGTGGCTTGATAGGACGTGGCTAAACATCAGGAGGGCACCTAAAGTTGATTCTGTTTCTTCATTTATTTCCTTTCTTATTACATTATTTTTTTCTTCTTACTTGAATTGTGTAGTTGATGACAGGGAGGAGGTACTTCAGTAGGCAAAGCCATTGGTTCTCTATTAATCTTTCAGATGCCTGTGCCACCTTATTTGAATAATGTAAGTATGGAGGATAGATGAATTATAGTTCCCATAAGTGTCATAGCTTAAAAGTTCTATTCTGGTTGGCCACCTGCTTTCAGCCTCATGTCATTTCACTGTGTTGACATATGAATCCATCTTGTTCCACTTCCCTCCTCCTCCTCCTCAGTAAATTGGGTTTGTAATAGAAACACTAAGTCAACATTAGCTAAAGTGATACTGTCAAGTGATGTGATAAGCCTCTTGGTGATGTTTTATGGTAATAGATTTTCTTTGAGCTTTCTTTCTAAGATCAGGAAGTAGTGTCTCCCCTCTTAAAAGGGCAAACAGAAAGAATGAAAGTTCCAGAAGAAGGAAATCCAGAGCATGCCATGCTTCCAGTATTCCTTCATTTCCAACTTTCTGGGGAAAATGACTATCCTGTTAAAACAAAATGCAGACAAGGGTTATAAATAAAAATAATCTGTTGGTAGTGAAAGGAGGCTTATAACAAACAAATCCTATGTTATCTTTCCAAACAGTATTCCTTAGTGGTCTGTTTATTATAAATATTATGGCTACACTCATAGAATCAAGACCCCTAACTCCTTAGAACAGAAATGATATAAATGTATATTTTATCACCTTCATTGGTCTCTCTTTATTTAAGGTAGACAATAGTGAAACGGAGAGTCAATATGCACGAAGTACTGATGACCATAAAGCATATTAGGACTGTTGAGATTGGGTATATTTTTACTCCTTGCCATAGTACAGTTTAATGACCTAAGACTGAAAATATTCTGTTTCTCACAATTGTCCAATCTTTCTCAATATATCTCTCACAGCTGGTCTCATTTTAAGTATTGACTGCAACACTTACCAGCTCTGATAGGTATTATAGAAGAGTATCTAATGTAAAAAGTTGGAATTGTAAATGTACTTCTGTCATTGGGTTGCTGAGAGGATATGATGAGACACATTTACGATTTTAGCATATTATCTGCTCAGTACTACTACGTATCTTGATAGATAAAGCTGAGCCTTAGAGAACGTAGCTGATTTCTATGTATGCTTAAAAACAAAGCAAACAAGAAAGCCAATGAGAAATATAGATTTTTAACTACTTAAGAACCAGCACATTACTGTTGGCTTAGTTAGCAGAAAGTATTCCATTTTTCATAGTTAGTGATGCAGACAATGTATTGGCTCATCATTTGTAGCTCCTAGCTTCCTATGTCATTGTAGATGTGCTTTACATGTGGATCAAATTGTCTGGAAAGTCAAAAGCCACATGAACCATGCAAAAGCCTAATCAACAATCAACAAAAGGTTAATTGCTCTGTGCTGGCTAGATTTATGTCAACTTGACCCCAGGTTGGGGGTTATCTGGGAAGAGGGAATCACAATAGAGAAAATCCTCTACAAGACTGGCCCGTAGAAAAACCTGTGGGGCATTTTCTTAAGTAGTGATTCCAGCCGATTTTAGGTAGTACTACCCTTGGGATGGCAGTCCTGGAGGATATAAGAAGTAGGCTGAATAAGTCTTGGGGAACAAGCCAGTAAGCAGCACTCCCCCATGACTTCAGTTCTGCTTGGCTTTCTACTCTGACTTCTGAAATAGAAACTTTCTTCCCATAATCACTTTTGGTCATAATATTTTATCACTGAAATAGCAGTCATAAGATACCCCATGTTTCTATGAAATATTAAGTATTTCATAGAATTTTTAAATCATGAAGTGACCCCATTTTAGGTTATTCATTTCTAAATACTGTTCTTTACTAATTGTGCAAAATATGATGCAGAGAAATATCTAAGATCGTCCAGAGGATTCTACAAATAAGGTAGAGAATCCATTGGATTACTGACTAGTACAGGGTTTGGAAGAAGAAAAAAAATATCATGATATTCAAAACTAAATTTAGACTGATGGTTTTATTGGTTATTGGGTTGAAAAGCCTTGCGTTCACAGGCCCAAATACTGAAGATGTAAAGCAAAAAGAAAATGAACAGAAGTTTAAGCTACATGCAGAACCTTGCAGATTCTTATCAGAATCAGGCTGAGGATGTTTACTGCTATTGCATAGGTATTTATGCAATTGGGACAACTCTTTGTGCTTACCAGTGTGTTTACCAGATAAGAGCACTTGAGGCAGATTTCTTTAGTCTAAGGTTTACAAATTTACTGTGGGATAGGAGGAAGAAATCACTCACATCCTGTTATTTGATTATTTCATGATGAGATCAAAATTGATGTTCCCATAGGAGCCAGGTGAGTCTTGAGATCTGTGAGTTTGTAGAGTACAGAGAGGTCAATCGCTCTTATTTTTCCCCCCTTTTCGACCAAGCAGTGTTCTGTTTGCACAGAAAAGTCATAGGGCTGTGTTTAAAAGAGGGCAGATGGCTGAATTTTTCCTGCTGAGCAGATTATTTAACTTGCAGAAGGCTCTCACTTTGTATCCTGCTGCCTGTTGGTCTGGACATCACCCAGATGAATTGGTCACTCCTCCACCATGAAGAGAAGTGTATATCTGCACATATTTTCTTCCACTATAGAAAAAGAAATGGATAGTTTTAATGCATTGACATGTAAATTGAGGGGAACTTTAATTCCTAAATATCAAGATGTCAGCAGCTGTGTGTTCCTGTGCCTGGTACAAATGGCTGAGTTTTATCTACAAATACATGAAGGGAATTGTGGCTTCAATCCAGACCTACCTCTAAGTAGTTTGGGTTAGAAGTAAGTTTCTTTCTTTTCCTTACAGATATTCTTTACAAAGTAATAGAGTCCCCGAAGAACTTTGCCAGACAGTTACTCTGACAAAATTCACTTTCGCTAATAGCTCTTGTTGGAAGAATGTTCCCAGGGCATGTGCCCGATTTGACAGCATCACAAAGGCAGGCAGGATTGATCTTGCAGTTATTACTAATGGAGAGAGAAAGACAGATTTATAAATCAAGACAGTATAGCTTTGTGGCCATATTCCTTTCATTGAAACATCAAATATATTTAAGGATGAGACTCTCCCATCAAAGTGCAGTAATAACTGCCCCAGTATAATACTGTGACCCTGAGCATTGCGACCCTGCTATTTGCATGAAGTTGTAGCTTATTCAGTATATCACAATAAGATGGGGCCTTGGAACAAATAGGCTGTAGCATTTGAGAAAGGAGTTTGAGGATGTTCTGCTCAGATTAGGGATTCTGGTGCTTATTCTATTGTGCTGCTACTGACGAGAAACCTTATTGTGGTTAAGGTTGCCAGGCAGATAATTGCCAGGATGGAGTGCTAAGCAAGCAGCCTCCGTGTCAGAGAATTCGACCTTGGGAAGATAATGAGACAAGGAGAATTCAGAACAGATGAAAGCCAAGAGTACCTACTTTATCTACTGACAGCCAGAGAACACCTTCATGCTCAATCAGTTCCTGCTAATGAGACAAGATGGGGCAAGATGGAAAAACAGCAGTAACAGGCAAACTTTTTTTTTTCAACTTAATGATCTATAACTTAGTCAGATAAAATTATCTTTTAGTTCAGGCAGCATCATAAGTCTGAGGCAAAAAAAACCAAAACAAAACAGGAACACCTGAATCATTTAGGTTTGTTTACTTTGTAAAAGGTGTTGATGGTCAAGGAAGTACTGAAATTGGGAAGGCGGGTTTTGAAGGATCTGCTTCCTGAAGGAATGGACTGGGGAAGCAGCATTGTAAGATTGTAACTTTTGTCACTTGTTCTCTTCTAAAAATCCTGCCACTAGCTAATGCAATGTCCAACAGGAATCTTAGGACATTTGTGACATCTTAGGACACTTGTAACAATTACTCAGTGGTTTCATCTTTCTCTTCCATGCTACAAGCTATTGCCTTCAGGAGACACCACTATTATTTCCATGAAGATCTGAATGCCTACCGACAGATGGACTTGAGAGGCCTCTTGCTGGTTTTGCAGGTGAGAAAACAGCCTGGGCCATGGAATAAATGATCATTTTGTGAGTGACATGGCACCGCTTGGAATCATCCAGGATTTCTCTTAAGATCTGTGTAGTAATTCTTACTTAGCTCATGTTATAGATGGACAAACAGAGAACTCATGGAAATTATGAAATTATAACTAGTATGCCTTTAATATCATGATCTGAAGAACAGATTTCAGAATTTAGGAAACTGACTGGTTCTCAGCCTACTTGGTGGCTTGGCTGGTGTTTCTGAGCTGTCTCACAAATCCAGAGTGTGTGATAAAATGAAATCACGTCACAAACTTGGAAACTGTTGGGAACAGTGTGCTGCAGCCTTCTTATTTGTTCACAAAAGCTGTGCAGAAAGTCCTGGCATGTAGTGGGGAAGAAACGAGAGGAGCAGGAGTGGGCCAGAAGGAGAACAGTACCTTCTGTGTATATGTATGTTCCTAAGAAAGAATTGAAAAGGATGTCACACAGCTCTATAATTCTATGATAACCAACCTGTTATGTATATCAAGTTACTCATCCACATCCCCTCATTAAAAAAAAATAGTTTCATTTTACAAATTCTACACTCACTGTAGAGAAGTGGGAAACACTAATGAAAAAAAGCAATCTCTTGTAGAAAGAATATAGTACATACTATATGGAAGCATCACCTCTCAATAAAAAGCTGATGGCTTATTAACTGAGGCAGGAAGTAGGAGGTGAAAGTTCTGGTAGAGAGCAACTGGAACTCTGGGAATCAGACAGAGGAGATAGATTCCCCCCAAATGCTGAGGAAGTCAGAGGCATGAAACGGAGGACAGGTAACCAACCATGTGGCAGACATAGTCTAGAATAAATGGGTTATATAAGTTACAAGCTAGTCAGGGCCAGATCCAGAGCTTATGACCTAGGCATACATTCATAAATAAGTAACTCTTAGAGTCATTATTCTGGCAATATTTAAAAAACCACAATTACAATCTTTTTAATCATAATTATTCATATCATGATAATTGTGAACTTGGTTATATAGTTTTAATTTTTATGGATTTATGTACTTTGACATATATACTTAAACAATCTTACAAAGTTGTCTTATGTAAATGATTTCCATTTATATATAAATACAATAATGAATTAATAAGGTTTTGGACTATTTCCAAATGTCTAATATATTCAAGATATTTAATATCAAGAAATATAACTTGATATTTAATATTTTTCAATATAGTTGATGTTTTGTGAAAGTGTTTTTACTTATTAATAATGGTAAATGTTTTTAAATGAATTTTAAAATCTGGAGCCCAGAAGATAAGGAGCTGAGAAAAGAACCTTGTAAGACACAGATCTGTTTGGGCTACATAGGGGACCTTATCTCAAGGAGAGGTAAGGGAAGAGGCAAAGAAGGACGAATTCATATGCCAAAAGATATGTAGTTCTCATATGCAAATTCACTTGGCAAATTAGTTTGCTAATTGAATTTGTAGATCTTTGGACTTACTAGAAAACACATGCCCTGTGCCAGCAAAAGAAGCTCCCACCTAACTTGTCATAGGTAAAACAATAGTTTTAGATTAGGGATACCTTAGGGAATGGGACATGGGTTTCCCCATAATTCTTTCCTCTCAGAGAGGCATAAAGTTCATGGAAATAAGAGAATGAAGCAGAAGATGAAGACTAGATAAAACAATGCAAATTTAGATTGTGACTCAATACAAGGCAAAGCAACTTACAGTCTTCTGCGATGAAAGCTTGAAAATGAGATTCTGAAAATGTTGAAGGCTTTATAAATCACGAACAGTATTTCAAATAGTAGAAAACCACTAGGGATGATAGGGAGAATAATAAATTAAGCAAAGATATTGCATATATATTCACATATGAATCTACAAGCATGTGTATATATGTGCACGTATATATCTTTAAAAACATTTACTAATGAAATTTCATTCTATAGCTAACAAAATGATAGCATGAATGAGGCTTATTAAGAGGTATTTTGGGCACTTACTGAAGAAATGGCAATTATTCAAAGCAGTCATTTGGAGCTTAAAACAAGAAGAAATGCTAAGTCGCCATCAATTGTCTCTAAGGTGAAGCTGATGGATACAATGTTCTGGGAAATGTCATTTTTGATGTGCTGTACTCTGATGTTTTAAACTTAATTTTAAAAGATATTTATACCTTAGTACTGTTTATAACAATTTCTCCCCCTTCTACTGTCTTCCACTTTTCTTATACTCCCAAATCCTCCTCAAATCCACGACCTCTTTCTTTGTTTTGTTTTTTTTTGGGGGGGGGTTAGGGAGGTGGGGGGAGGAAAAGGATGTGACAGGCACTTGACTTGCATTTTCTTTCTTTTTTTATTGGTTATTTTATTATGTTATGCCCCTTCCTGGTTACCCCTCTGCAAACACCTTATCCCATCTCCCCTCCCCTCTGCTTCTATGAGTGTGCTCTCCTACCAATCCACCACTCCTGCCTCACTGCCCTAGCGTTCCTCTACTCTGGGGCATTGAGCCTACACAGGACCAAGGGCCTCCCCTCCCATTGGTTCCAGATAAGGAACTGGAGCCATGAGTCCCTTTATGTGTACTCTTTGGTTGGTGGTTTAGTATTTGGGAGCTCTAGGGGGAGGGGGCGTGTCTAGTTCATGGATAGTGTTCTTCCTTTGAGGTTGCAAACCCCTTCAGCTCCTTCAGTTCTTCCCCTAACTCCCCCATTGAGGTCCCTGTGTTCAGTCTGAGGGCTTGCTGCAAGCATTCACGTCTGCATTGGTCAGGCTGTGGCAGAGCCCCTCAGGGGACAGCTATAAGAGGGTCTTGTCAGCAAGCACTTCTTGGCATCAGCAATAGTGTCTGGGTTTGGTGTCTGATGATGGGATGGATCCCCAGGTGGGGCACTCTCTGGATGACCTTTTCTTCAGTCTCTGTTCCAATCTTTTTCCCTCCATTTCCTTTAGACAGGAATAATTCTGGGTTAATATTTTTGAGATGGGTGATGGACCCATCCATCAACTCGGGGCTGTGCCTAACCTCTAGATATGGTCACTACAGGTTCTCTCTCCCCTTTGTTGGATATTTCAGCTAATGTCATTCCCTTTGGGTCCTGGGAGCCTTTTGTTTTCTTGGCACATGGGACTTTCTAGTGGCTACCCCCTGTAGACCATCCCCCACTGCTACACACCTTTTAATTTCTTTACCCTCTGTACTTTTCCCCAGTCTTCTCCCACACCTGATCCTGACTCTTGTTTTCCATCCTCCTCCTCATTCCCTCACAGGTCTCTCCCTCCCTCTACCTTCCATGATTAATTTGGTCCCCTTTCTAAGTAGGACTGAAGCATCCATACTTTGGTCTTCTTCCTTCTTGAGCTTCATATGATCTGTGAGTTGTATCTTGGTTATTCTGAGCTTTTTCCCCCTAATATCCATGTGTATTCTTTTGTAACTGGGTTACATCAGCCAGGATGATATTTCCAAGTTCCACCCATTTGCCTGCAAATTTCATGAAGTCATTGTTTTTAATAACTGAGTACTACTCCATTTTTTAAATGCACCACATTTCTTTATCCATTCTTCTGTGGAGGAACATTCGGGTTATGACCAGCCTCTGGCTGTTATGAATAAGACTGCTGTGAACACAGTGGAGCATGTGCTCTTGTTATATGTTGGAGCATCTTTTGGGTATATGCTCATGAGTGTCATAGCTGGGTCCTGAGTTAGTATTATGTCCAATTTTCTGAGTAACTGCTAGAGTGATTTTCAGATTGGTTGTACCACCTTGCAATCCCACCATCAATGGAGGAGTGTTCCTCTTTCTCCACATCCTTGGCAGTATCTGCTGTCACCTGAGTTCTTGACCTTAGCCATTATGACTGGTGTAAAGTAGTGTAAATTTTGATTTGCATTTCCCTGATGACCAAGAATGTTGAATATTTCTTTGGGTGTTTCTTGGACATTTGTGATTCCTCAGTTGAGAATTCTTTGTTTAGCTCTGTACCCTACTTTTAAAATAGGGTTATTTGGTTCTCTGGAGTCTAACTTCTGGAGTTCTTTATGTATATTGGATATTAGCCATCTATGAGATGTGAGGTTGGTAAAGATCCTTTCCAAATCTGTAGGTTGCCATTTGTCCTGTTGACAGTGTTCTTTGCCTTACAGAAACTTTTACATTTTATGAGATACCTTTTATCTATAGTTGATTTTAGAGCCTGAGCCACTGGTGTTCTGTTCAGGAAATTTGCCCCTATATCGATATGTTTGAGGCTCTTTCCCACTTTCTCTTCTATTAGATTCAGTGTATCTGTTTTTTTCTGGAGGTCCTTGATCCATGTGGACTCAAGCTTTGTACTAGGTGACAAATATGTATCTATTTTTATTTTTTCAACATACAGACTGGCAGTTAGACCAGCATCATTTATTGAAGATGCTTTTATTTCCATTGTATTTTTTGGCTTCTTTGTCAAAGATCAAGCATCCATAAGTGTGTGCTTTAATTTCTGGGTCTTGAATTCTATTCCATTCATCAACATGTATGTCTATGTACCAATACAGAGGGTTTTTTTTATCAATATTGCTCTGTAGTATAGCTTGAGGTCAGGGATGGTAAATCCCCAAGCGGTTTTTTTTATTGTTAAGAATTGTTTTTGCTATTTTGTTTTTTTTTTTTCAAATGAATTTGAGAACTGCTCTTTCCATATTTTTGAAGAATTATGCTGGGATTTTAGTGGAGATTATGATAAATCTGTAGATTGGTTTTGGGAGGATGGCCATTTTTAATATGATGATTCTACCAATCTATGAAAATGGGAGATCTCTCCATTTTCTGATGTGTTCTTTGATTTCCTTAGTACTAAGGGCCCTGGTAAAGAAATTGGAGAGATCCTACACTAGCAACCTAACATCACACCTGAGAGCTCTAGAACAAAAGTAAGCAAACATACCCAAGAGGAGTAAATGGAAGGAAATGGTCAAACTCAGAGCCAAAATCAACCAAATTTTCCTCTTTGCATGTTTTCATTGCTTCCCACAAGGATGGGTATGCTGTGTCATCATTTTCATTTAAAACCAGTATGTTGTTAATTTTTTTTTAATTTTCTTCCTTGACCAAGTTATCATTGAGTAGAGAGTTGTTTGGATTCCATGGGTATGTGGGTTTTCTGTTGTTTTTGTTGTTATTGATGTCTAGCCTTAGTTCGTGGTGATCTGATTGGATGCATGGGGTTATTTCAACCTTCTGTATCTGCTGAAGCTTGTTTTGTGATTGAATATATGGTCAGTTTTGGAGAAGGTACCATGAGGTGCTGAGAAGAATGTATATTCTTTGGCTTTAGGATGAAATATTCCATATATATCTGTTGAATCCATTTATTCATAACCTCTATTAGTTTCACTGTGTCTCTGTTTAGTTTCTGTTTCAATGATGTGGCCATTAGTAAGAGTGGGATGTTGAAGTCTCCAACTATTATAGTGTGGGGTTCAATGTGTGTTTTGGGTTTTAGTAAAATCTCTTTTATGAATGTGGTGCACTTGCATTTGGTGCATAGATGTTCAGAATTGAGACTTTCTCCTAGTGGATTTTTCCTTTGATGAATATGAAGTATCCTTGCTCATCTTGCTTGATAACATTTGGTTGTTGAAAGTCTATTTTATTGGATATTAGGAGGGCAACTCCAGCTTGCTTCTTGGGAACATTTGCTTGGAAAACTTTTTTCCAGGATTTGTTATTTAGGTGTGCTTCTTGTATGCAGCAAAATGCTGGATCCTGTTTGCATATACAGTCAGTTAGCTTATGTCTTTTTATTGGGGAATTGGTCCGTTTATATTGACAGATACTAAAGAAAGATGATTGATAGTTCCAGTAATGTATGTTCTTATAGGTGGCATTATGTGCCTGTGATTCTCTCCTTTTGTCTTTTTTGTGAGATGATTAATATCTTGGTTTTTTTTCTTTGGTGTAGGTACCCTCCTTGTGTTGGAGGTTTGCTTCTACAATCCTTTGTAGGGCTGGATTGGTACAAAGATATTGTTTGAATTTGGTTTGTCTTGAAATATTTTTGATTATTCTTCTATGTTGATTAAGAGTTTTGTTGGGTATAGTAGCCTGGGCTGACGTTTGTGTTCTCTTAGGATCTGTATGACCTCTGTCCAGGGTCATCTGGCTTTTACAGTCTCTTATTGTTGTTTGAGTTAATTTTATATCTTGCCACTTTGCTGAAGTTATTGATCAGCTGAAGGAGTACATTGGTGGAATTTTCAGGGTCACTTAACTATACTATCTTGTCATCTGCAAATAGTGGTATCTTGAATTCTTCCTTTTCAATTTGTATCCTTTTGACATCCTTTTATTGTTTAATTGCTCGGGCTAGAACTTCAAGAACTATACTGAATAGATAGGGAGATAGTGGGCAACCTTGTCTAGTCCCTGATCTTAGTAAGTTTGCTTCATGTTTCTCTCCATTTAATTTGAAGTTGGCTATTAGTTTTCTTTATATTTGATTATATTTATTTATGGGCCTTAAGTTCCAAAATTTCTAAAACTTTGTTTATTTATTATAATAAAATTTAATCGTTAGGGAATTGTAGAGAAATGTTCAATATAACAGTACAAATCAATACATTACTTCTAATGAACAGTTTACCAACAAGTACTAAAGTTTAAATTGAGCATAAAATTTTATCTAGTATACTTATTTCTAAGAATTTCTGTTGACAAAAATATGTATGTACTGTAGGATATCTATCACAGTATTATATACAATGGTGAATTACAAGAAACATGTCAAAATTAAATACAGAAGTAATAAATTCTGAAATTACTTGCAGACATTTCTACAATAACTAAAATGCTACATTTTTGTCAAAAACTTTAGAAACAAATATTATCAACATCTATACTTTCACATTATAAATATGATTAAAATAAATTAAATCACTTTGTAAAATCATTGTGCAATTGAAAATTATTTCTGACAGATCAACTCTTACAGTTTTATAGGCCATTCATTTTTTTCTCTTTTGAAATGACAAAGGAAAGTTGACTTCAGTTAAAATAGCATACGACCAAATCTCATAAATCACATGTTTAATGTTACTTGTTTTCAGTAGGCTTTGAAAACCTTAATACTGTGAAATTCAACTATAAATAAGTTGAAAACTCCTGGCTAAATTCAGAGAGAATAATTACTAGTCTTCTAAAATACACAGGACTCACCTCCCTAATATGAACATAAAATTCAAACACCTCCAATGATCTCCCTTGAAGGTATGTTAGCTTAACTCTGAGCAAAAAGTAACATTCCTTTATGTTTCATAAGGCCATTGCACTGAGATGCATTAGATACCTATAACACTAGCTAAAGTTACTCCTTAAATATTTCTTATTTATTTATTTATTTTTATTTTTTGATATTTTATTTACATTTCAAATGTTTTCCCCTTTGGGAAACCCCTAAACTATCCCCTCTGCCCCTGCCTCTATGACGGTATTCCCCCACCCACTTACCCACTCCCGTCTTGTCTTCTCTTCTTGGAATTCCCCTATACTGGGGCATCTAACACTCTCAGACCCAGAGGCATCTACTCTCACTGATGGCCAACAAGGCCCTCCTCTGTCAGCACCATGGGTCCATTCATATGCACTCTTTGGTTGGTGGTCCAGTCTCTGGGAGCACCAGGGGGTCTGAACAGTTTACACTGTTGTTTCCTCCCCATGTGGCTGCAAACTCCATTAGTTCCTTCAGTCCCTTCTCCAACTCCTCCATCTGGGTCCCCACTCACAGTCCAACAGTTGATGTAAATTGAATCATGGGTATACTGAACTTTTGAGCTAATATCCGCTTATCAGCGAGTACATACCATGTTTGTTCTTTTGTGACTGAGTTATATCACTCAGGATGGTATTTCCAAGTTCCATCCATTTGCCTACGAATTTCATGAAGTTATTTTTTTTTAATGCTGAGTAGTATTCCATTGTGTAAATGTACCACATTTTCTATATCCATTCCTCTGTTGCGGGACATCTGGGTTGTTTCCAGCTTCTGGCTATTATAAATACGGCTGCTGCTGCTGCGAACATAGTGGAGCATATGTCCTTATTACATGTTGGAGCATATTCTGGGTATATGCCCAGGAGTGGAATAGCTGGGTCCTCAGGGAGTATTATGTCCATTTTTCTGAGGATCCGCCAAACTTTCTCCATATCCTTGCCAGCATCTGCTGTCACCTGAATTTTTGATCTTAGTCTTTCTAACTGGTGTGAGGTGGAATCTCAGGCTTGTTTTAATGTGCATTTCCCTGATGACTAAGGATATCGAACATTTCTTAGGTGCTTCTCAGTCCTTCGAGTTTCCTCAGTTGAGAATTCTCTGTTTAGCTCTGTTCCCCATTTTTTTTTTTTTTTTTTTTTTTTTGGATAGGATTAATTGGTTCTCTGGAGTCTATCTTCTTGAATTCTTTGTATATATTTGATATTAGCCCTCTATCTGCTGTAGGATTGGTAAAGATCTTTTCTCAATCTGTTGGTTGTCCTTTTGACCTATTGACAGTGCCTTTTGCCTTACAGATGCTTTGCAATTTTATGAGGTCACAATTGTCGATTTTTGATCTTAGAGCATAAGCCATTGGTATTCTTTTCAGGAACTTTTTCCTTGTGCCCATGTGTTCGAGACGTTCCCCCCCCACTTTCTCTTCTATTAGATTCAGTGTATCTGGTTTTATGTGGAGGTCCTTGATCCACTTGGACTTGAGCTTTGTACAGGGAGATAGGAATGGATCAATTTGCATTCTTCTATATATTGACCACCAGTTGAGCAAGCACCATTTATTGAAAATGCTGTCCGTTTTCTACTGGATGGTTTTAGCTCCTTTGTCAAAGATCAAGTGTCCATAAGTGTGTAGGTTCGTTTCTGGGTCTTCAATTCTATTCCATTGATCTACCTGCTTGTAACTGTACCAATACCATGCAGTTTTTTTAACACTATTGCTCTGTAGTACCGCTTGAGGTCAGGGATGCTGATTCCCCCAGAAGTTCTTTCATTGTTGAGAATAGTTTTTGCTATCCTGGGCTTTTTGTTATTCCAAATGAATTTGAGAATTGCTCTTTCTAAGACTATGAAGAATTGAGTTGGAATTTTGATGGAGAATGCATTGAATCAGTAGATTGCTCTCAGCAGGATGGCCATTTTTACTATATTAATCCTTCTAATCCATAAGCATGGGAGATCTTTCCATCTTCTGAGGTCTTCTTCGATTTCTTTCTTCAGAAACTTGAAGTTCTTGTCATACAGATCTTTCACTTGTTTGGTTAGAGTCACACCAAGATACTTTATATTGCTTGTGACTACTGTGAAGGGTATCATTTCTCTAATTTCTTTCGCAGCTTTGTTGGCCATCAATGGGAAGAGAGGCCCTTGGGTCTGAGAGTGTTAGATGCCCCAGTATAGGGGAATGCCAGGGAGGAAAGACAGGAGTGGGTGGGTGGGTAGGGGAATACCCTCATAGAGGCAGGGGTAGTGGGGTTGGGATAGGGGGTTTCCAAAGGGGAGACCTGGAAATGGGAAAATATTTGAAATGTAAATAAAATATCAAAAAATAAAAATAAAGAAAACAAAACAGGCTGTAGCATCATAATTTATTCACCGAATAGTAAAAGAATATCACCACTTCTTACATGTGTGTGTGTCTGTGTGTGTGTGTGTGTGTGTGTGCGCGCATGTGTGTGTTTGTATGTGTGTATAGACCTGAAATTAACATAAGATTTCTTTCCAAGTCATTCTCCATATTATTTTTTAAAATTGTATGTGTATGGTGTTTTGCTTGCATATATGTCTGTCACCTAGTTGCCCATTGAGGCCAGAAAAGATGCTATGACTCTACAAGACTGAGAGCAATAAAAGGCTACAGGATAAGTATACAATGGTCACACCTGGATGAAACTCAAATTTGGGGACCTTAGGAGCTCCCTTGGAATCTTCACTATGACTCTAGGAGTTCATATCATGATGATAGGAATAAAGTCATACAAAGTCCCATAGACTGGCAATGAAGATATTTCTGGAAGACGCTTGGAAGAAGTTAGTCGCTTTAGATAGCTTCAGGAATTAGCCATATTTCCCACTTGATTTCTGTGCATGAGAAAGATGCCACTTTCATCTTAAAGGAGATTTTAGTCAATGGAAAATCTGTTATATAAGTGGGCAGAAGTGAGACAACCAATTACTGACAATAAGAGGCTGTTATACAAAGAATAATGTAAGGCTCTAACCTTCTCAAAAGAAGCCTTTGTCTAACTCTGAGCCACATGTTTCAGAAGGGGTAGTGTGGCATCTTACACTGCAACCACACTGTACATCTCTGAAACCAAGATAGGGAGGAACTGAAAGGCCCCCAAAAGCTTTTTGATTTATCCAGATTCTGCAGCCCATACAAATTTTAGCCTGAATGATGTTTGGTGGTTCATTAAAAGAGGACAAGTATATTCTCTAGATGTTAAATCAACACTCATCTGCAAAGGAGATGGTTGGAGTTGAAAGTGTTGCTGAGGAGACTGAAGAAATGGCTTAGTTTGTAAAGTGCTTGCTGTGCAAACATTAAGACCTGGATTTAGATCTCCAACAATTACAGAAAAAAGCATGCCCTAATCCTAAAACTGGGAGATAGGGATAGGAGAATGTGTAGAGCTTGCTAGCCAGCTGAATAGGTGAGGTTTTAGTGAAAGGTTGTTCATAAACAAAAAGATGAAGGGTCTGAAGAGACTGCTCAGTGATTAAAAGCACTGTGGATGCTCTTCCAGAAAACCCAGGTTTGATTCATGGCACAAACATGGTGTTTCTCAACTGTCTATAACTTCAGTTTCAGGGAATCTGATGTTCTTTTCTGGCCTCAATGGACAACTAGGTGACAGACATTTATGCAAGCAAAACACCATACAAGAACAATTTTTAAAAATAATGTGGAGAATGACTTGGGAAGAAATCTTATATTAACTTCTGGTCTACACACACACACACACACACACACACACACACACACACACACACTTCAATCCAGGGATCAAAACGAACCTGAGGTAAAGGGCATGTTCCTGGAGCTTCTCTCACAGTACCCTGTTGTGTGTAGTTTTATAAACATGCTACTGCCTTGCCTGAGCTGCTGTGCTACCAGACCCTCCTGACTCCCTTTTGTTCCACATGGCTTAGCTCCAGGATCAGCCTCACCAGCTCCCACCTGAGACCCTTGAATCCACAGACAAAAAATAAAACAAAACAAAAAACAGACAGCTCTGTTACTTTACAGATCGTCCACTAGGTACAATTGCTGGGTGCAAATATCTTCTGCCTGGAAAAGCTAGCCCTTACCAATTTATTCTATCTCTCCTTCTGCCCTAAACTTGGTGGCTTGTTCCAATTGGCCCCTGCAAAACATATTTGGTCACCTGCCCATAGCTCTTCCCGAGGCATTACATGATTGCAGCATTCTCCTTCCTCCAAAGCATTGCAAAAAAAAAAGCCCCATCTCCCCTTCCCTAAGTCTGCTTTTCCTCTTGGGACCTGGAAGTCCCACCTATAACTTCCGCCTAGCAATTGGCTCCCAGACTTCTTTATTGACAAATCAAGAACCAATTAGGGAACTAGACCTTAGTATCAAAACCTCCTCTTACAGTACCTCACAGAATTGTTCATAGCCCTGAGTTTTACAAATTCTTGCCACTCCTAAAGAAGTAAGAGTAATGGAAGGATCAGACTCAGAAACATCACTGTTTGTGTGGCCTTTCACTCTGAGTTTCTGTGACCAATGTTTTGAAAGTACTGTATGCTGCTTCCACAATAAAATGAAGAAAATCCAATTTAACCAGGCAGGAACTTCCAGACATATTTCCAGGAATCTTCTTGTACCCCAGTAGCCCCCACTCTTACATTCTTCATCAGATGTACTTGAAAGAGACCTCATGCAGTGTGTAGAGCACAGACTTTATTTCAGGTAATAGTGACGATAACATAGTTTAATCAAATGAAGCACCCCTTCCATGTGTTTCCTTTTAGATTTTCTTAGACAACTGTATTTTGATTATATTCTTTCCCTTCTCCCAACTACTCCTAGGTCCTCCCTTGATACTCATCCAACCTCATGTTCTTTTTCTCTTGTAAAAAGAAAACAAACAATAACAAAGCCACACACAAAAATTTTGGAATCCCTTTTGTTTTGGTCCACTACTCCTGAGCATGGGGCCAGCCCTGGAGTGCAGCCAGGTTAATCTGGTTATTGGTTGGCCATTTCCTCAGTCTCTCCTCATCCTCTGTACCTGCATTTCTTGTAGACAGGATAAATTTTGGGATGAAAGTTTTGTTGGTGGGTTGGTGTCTCTCACTCCATGAGGGTTCTTTCTGGATATGAGGTGGCCTCTTCAGGTTCCATATCTCCAATGCAGTGAATCACAAGTAACGTAACCCCCATTGATTCATGCCCACCTCCCTTATCCCAGGTCTCTATCTGGAGATGCATGCTATCACCCCATCCCCATAAGTTGCAGATTTCCATTAATTTCCACGGCCATCTAGACATCTCTCCTGTTCTTCCCCATGACTGATCCTGAATTCCCCCTCCCATTTTTCTCCCTACCCCGTTTCCCTTCTAGTTCCTTCCCTCTATGTGCCTATTTTGACTATTTTATTGCCCATTCTATGTGAGATTCAAGCTTCCTCACTTGGGCCTTCTTTCTTGTTTAGCTCCTTTGGGTCTGTGGAGTGTAGCATGGTATCTGTATTTTATGGCTTATATCCACTTATACGTGAGTACATACTATACATGTCCTTTGGAGACTGGGTTACATCACGCAGGATGATATTCTCAAGTTTCATTCATGTACCTGAAAAATTCATGATGTCTTGGCTTATAGCTAAATAGTAGTCCATTGTGTAGATGTATCACATTTTCTTTATCCATTCTTCAGTTGAGGGACATCTAGGTTGTTTCTAGTTTATAAGTATTATGAATAAAGGTGCTATGAACATAGTTGAGCAATTGGCTTTGTGGGATTCTGGAGCATCTTTTGTGTATATGCCCAGGATTAGTATAGCTGGGTCTTGAGGTAGAACTATATTCCCAGTCTTCTGAGATACCACCAAATTGACTTTCAAAGTTGTACAAGTTTGCATCCCTACCAGCAGTAGAGAAGTGTTCCACTTGCTTCACAACCTCACTAGCATATGCTATCTCTTGAGGTTTTTTTTTTTTTTTAATCTTAGCCATTCTGATGGGTGTATTATTTTTGGATCTTCAATTTGATTCCATTGATCAACATGTCTGTTTATGTACCAATGCCATGCAGTTTTTAATCACTATTGCTCTATAGTACATCTTGAATCCAGAAATGGTGATTTTTCCTGAAGTTCTTTTATTGTTCAGGATTGTTTTGGCTGTCCATGGTTTTTTGTTTTTCCATATGAAGTTGACAATTGTTCTTTCAAGGGCTATAAAAATTTGTGTTGGAATTTTGATGGGGATTGCATTGAATCTTTGGATTGCTTTTGGTAAGATAGACAGTTTTACTATGTTCATCCCTCTGATCCATGAGAATGGGAGATAGTTCTATCTTCTGATATCTTCTTTAATTTCTTTCTTCAGAGACTTAAGTTTCTTTTTGTATAGATTTTTCATTTGCTTGGTTAGAGTTACACCAAGATATTTTGTATTACTCGTGACTATTGTGAAGAGTGCTGTTTCCCTAATTTCTTTCTCAACCTATTTATTGCTTCTATAAAGGAGAGCTACTGATTTTCTTTGAGTTAATTTTATATCAAGCCACTTTATTGAAGGTGTTTACCAGTTTTAGGAGTTCCCTGGTAGATTTTTGGGGGTTGCTTTTTTTTTTCACTATCATATCACAAATATTGATATTTGACCTCTTCCTTTCATGTTACCTTGATGTTTTATGTTACCTTGATCTCCTTTAGTTGTCTTACTGCTATGGGTAGAACTTCAAGTACTATATTGAATATTTAGTGGGAGAATGAGCAGCCTTGTCTTACCCCTTATTTTAATGGAAATGCTTTCATTTTCTCTCCATTTAATTTGATGTTGGCTATTCATTTGGTATGTATTACCTTATGTTTAGGTATGTGCCCCATATCCCTGGTTTTTCTAATATCTTTAACATGAAGGGGTGTTGTATTTTATGAAAGGCTTTTCAGCATCTAACGAGATAATCATGTGATTGTTTTCTTTCAGTTTGTTTATATAGTGGATTACCTTGATGGATTTTCATATAGTGTACCATCCCTGTATTCCTGGGATCTAGCATACTTGATCTTGATGGATGATGTCCTTGATGTGTTCCTGGATTCAGTTTGCAAGATTTTTCCAATTTTTATCATTTGATTTATCAACCTGCCTGTCTTTGCCACCCCTCTTAATCCCCCTCCCACAAGTCTTCATCCCAATAACCCCCCTTGCTTCTGAAAGTGTACTACCCCAGCAACAAGCCTTTCTCTTTCCTGGGGCCTCATGTCTCTTGAGGATTAAGCACATCTTCTCCCACTAAGGCTTGACCAGGTAGACTTCTGCTATATTTATGCCAGGGGCCTCCAACTGACCAATGTATGTTCCTGGTTGGTGGCTTAATCTCTGGAAGATCCCTGGGGTCTGGGAAACTTGAGACTGCTGCCTTCCTATGGGGTCCCTGTCCCCTTTAGCTTCTTCAATCCTTCCCCTAATTCAACCATAGGGGTTCTCAACTTCAGTTCAGTGGTTGAGTATAAGTACCTTTGTCTGTCTCAGTCAACTGCTGGTTGGGCCTCTCAGAGTCCAGCCATGCTAGGCTCCTGTCTGCAAGCACATCATAGCATCAGTAATAGTGTCTGGCCTTGGTGCCCTCCCATGAGATGGATCCTGAGTTGGGCCGGTCATTGAACGGCCCAATTTCAGTCTCCTCTCCATTTTCATCCCTGCAGTTCTTTTAGAAAGAAACAGTTCTGAGTCAAAAATTTTGGCTGTGGGTTAGTAACCGTGATCCTATGCTTCAGGCGCTGTATATCTATTGGATGTGTACTTATCTACTTATCGAGTTCCTTCTCCCCAATGTTGGGTATTTTGGCTAAGGTTACCCCCATTGAGTCCTTAGAGTCTCCCACCTCCTGAGTCTCTGGTACTTTCTAGAGGGACCACACACACACTTCCTACCCCAGATGCTGCTTGTCTCCATTCATTTTCTTGACCCTCTAGGCTTCTCTCCTGCTCCTGCTCCATACTTGATCCTGTTTCCCTTTAACCATGTTCCTTCCCTCTCCCACCCAAGTCCTTCCCTCACTCTGTTTCCTGTGATTATTTCCTTCCCCCTTCTAAGTGGAATTGAAACATCCTCACTTGGGTCTTTCTACTTGTTACACTTCTTATGGTCTTCTGTGGGTTTTATTCTTGATATTTTGTACTTTTTGGCAATGAGTACATACCATGTATGTCCTTTTTGGTCTGAGGTACCTAACTCAGGATGATATTTTCTAGTTTCAACCATTTGCCTTCAAAATCCATGGCGTCCTCATTTTTAATAGCTGAATAGTATTCCATTGTGTAGATGTACCACATTTTCAGTATCTAATGAGATAATTATATGAATTTTTCTTTTAGTTTATTTATATGTTGGATCATGTTAATGGGTTTGCTTATATTGAACCATCCCTGCATCCCTGGGATGAAGCTACTTGATCTTAATGGATGATGTATTTGATGTGTTCCTAGATTCAATTTACAAGTATTTTAATGAATTTTTGTATCAATGTTTATAAGAAAAATAAGTCTGAAGTTCTCTTTTTTTGTTGAGTCTTTGTGTGGTTTAGTTATCAGGGTGACTGTGGCCTCATAATGAGTTTGGCAGTGTTCCGTTCATTTCTATTTTGTGGAATGGTTTGAGGAGTACTGGTTTTAGCTTTCTTTGGAATTCTGGTAGAATTCTATACCAAATCCATCTGACCCTGGGCTTTTTTGTTTTGTTGAAAGACTTCTATTTTTATAGGGGTTATGGAATTATTTAAATAGTTTAGCTGATCTTGACTTAACATTGGTAAGTGGTATCTGTCTAGAAAATGTCCATTTCATTAAGATTTCCCAATTTTGTTGAGTACAGGCTTTTGAAGTAAGACCTAATAAATATTGCATTTCCTACTGATTTTGTATATTAGGATTTTGTCTCTCTTTCTCTTGATTATTTTGGCGAAGGGTTTGTCTATCTTGTTGATTTTATTAAAGAACCAGTTCTTGTTTTTTGTTTTATTTTTATTTTTTGATTTTTTATATTGTTTTCTTTGTTCCTGATTGATTTTAACCCTGGTTTTGATTATTTCCTACCTTCGACTCCCTTTCCAGTGCTTGCTTCTTTTTTCCCTAGAGCTTTCATCTGAACTTTTAAATTGCTGGTATGAGAACCTTCTAATTTCTTATGGAGGCACTTAGTTCTTCCTCTTAGTACCACTTTCATTGTGACTCATATTTGGGTATGTTGTGATTTCATTTTCATTGAATTCTAGAAAGTCTTTATTTCATTATTTCTTCCCTGCCCCAGAAATCATTGCATAAGTAGTTGTTCAATTTCTATGAGTGTGTAATCTTTCCAGTGTTTCTATTGTTGTTGAAGTCCAGCTTTAATCCATAGTGGTCTGATAAGATACAAGGTGTTATTTCAAATCTATTGAGGCTTTATTTGTGTCCAATTATATAGTAAATTTTGGAGAAGGATCCATAGGTGCTGAGAAGAAGGTATATTCTTTTGTGTTTGGGTGTAATATTCTATAGATATCTGTTAGGTACATTTGTTTTTTAATGTCTCTTAGTTTCAGTGTTTCTCGTTCCATTTTGTCTAGATGTCCAATAAATCAGTGAGAGTGGTGTGTTGAAGTTTTCCACTATTAATGCATAGGATTTGATATGTGACTTAAGCTTTAACAATGTTTCTTTTACAAATGTGGGTGTCCTTGTGTTTGGGGCTGTGATGTTCAGATTTGAGATACCATCTTGGTATATTTTCCTTTGAAGAGTATGAAGTGTCCTTCCTTGTCTCTTTTGATTAATTTTGGTTGAAGTCCATTTTATTAGATATAAGAATGGCTACTCCAGATTGATTCTTGGGTCCATTTGCTTGGAAAGCTTTTTTCCAGCCCTTTACACTGAGGTAATGTCTATCTTTATTGCTGAGATGTGTTTCTTGTATGTAGTAGAATGATGGATTCTCATTTTCCAATCATTCTGTTAGCCTATGTCTTTTCATTGGGGTACTGAATTTAGTGATGCTGTGAGACATATTAATAACCAGTGATGGTTATTTCCTGTTATTTTGATGTTGTTGTTGTTGTGTGTATGTGTGTATGTGTGTATGTGTGTATGTGTGTGTGTATGCTTTCTTTGTTTTTTGCTGGTAGGGAATTAATTATTTCCTGTGTTTCTTTAATATAATTATCCTTCTTGGGTTGGAGTTTTCCTCCTACTATTTTTTTTAGGGCTGGATTTGTGGATAGTTATTGTTTGAGTTTGGATTTTTCTTGAAGTATCTTGTTTTCTCCATCTATGATGATTGAGAATTTTTCTGGGTATAATAGTCTAAGTTGGCATCTATGGTTTTGTACCAACTGCAAATATCTGTCTAGGCTCTTCTAGCTTTTAGAATCCCTGTTGAGAAGTCTGATGTAATTCTGATAGGTCTTCCTTTGTATGGAACCAGAACTTTTTTCTTGTTGCTTTTAATATTCTTTCTTTCTTTGGGAGATTTTAGGTTTTGATTATTATGTTATTTATTTTCTGGTTCAATCTAATTGGTGTTCTATAAGTATCTTGTATGTTTATAGGCTTCTCTTTCTTTATGTGGGAACATTTTTCTTTTATGATTTTGTTGAGAATATTTTCTGGGCCTTGGCATGGGACTCTTCATCTTCTTCTATTCTTATTATTCTTAGGTTAGGTCTTTTTATGGTATTCAGATTACTTGGATATTTTGTAACAGGAAAATTTTCAATTTTAACATTTCAGTTTTAACATTTTCTTTGACTGATGTATCAATTTCTTCTATTCTATCATCTACATCTGCGATTCCCTCTTCCATCTCCTGTATTCTTTGGTGATCCTTCCATCTGTTGTTCCTGTTCTTCCCTAGGTTTTCCCATCTCCAGAATTTCCTCAGTATGTGTTCCTTTTATTGCTTCTATTTCTACTTTCATGTCTTGCCTAGTTTAATTTATTTCTTTCATCTGTTTAATTGCATTTTCCTGTAGGTCTTTAAGGGATTTATTTGTTTCCTCTTTAAAGGCCTCTATCATCTTTATAACATTGGTTTTAAGGTCATTTTCTTGTGTTTCAGTTATGTTAAGATTTCCAGGGCTTGTTGTAGTGTGGTAACTGTGTTTTGAAGGTGTCATATTGCCCTGGATCCTGTTGGTTTTGTTCTTTCTAAGGCCTTTAGCCATTTGGTACCTGCATGTTCTTTTTTAAACATATATAGTTATTTTTACTGACATATCAACAATACATAATACATACATACAAAAGTACATAAAATTTTTACCTTGGACAGTGAGACATTTAAACATGAAGGAGAAGTGCATGGGGGAGAAAGGATAGGATGAGCCACAATTTTAGTTGTTAGGATGTGTAGGATCACTGCTTCTCAAAATTCATAGCCATTTTTAATATCTTATGTTGATCTTTGGTGTGCCTGCATACACATGCAGTTTTGCCTTCTCAAATCTTATGAATTCACAGAGAAAGTGTTTCCAGAGAAAGTGAAACCAATATTTTTTGTTTGTTTGGGGTTTTTTTTTTTTTTGTTTGGTTTTTGTTTTATTTTTTTTTGTTGTTTTTTTTTTTTTTTGTTTTTTATCAAGACTGGGTTTCTCTTTATAGCCCTGGCTGTCCTGGAACTCACTCTGTAGTCCAGGCTGGCCTCAAACTCAGAAATCTGCCAGCCTCTGCCTCCTGAGTGCTGGGATTAAAGATGTGCGCCACCCGCTCTGCAAAACCAATATGTTATAATGCAATGTAAGGTTTTTTGTTTTGTTTTATTTTGTTTTTTGTTTTGTTTTGTTTTGTTTCCTGCATGTTCTTGTTGGAGTAGATTTTGGAGGGAGTGAACCCAGATGATCCTGGTGTGGCAGGCCTCTGAGGGGTATCCTTGGGCTGTACAGTTCTAGACCTGTAGGTCTATATGGTTTGGGACCCTCAAGTCTGATGAATGTGGATGGAGATGGGGCAGGAGAAAGATGACATCCCAGAGGGCTCATAGACCAGGGAAGATTGGTGGTGGAAGGGAAACTTACCTGTATGGTTCAGGTAATGAAGATGGAAGTGGAGGAGAGGTAGTGGGAGAATTCAGGTTCCCCTGGGATAGAAGGCTGCTCTGAGCAGCTTGGCTTGGCCCAGAGGGTTTAGCAAGAAGAACAAGGAATATGGGAAGGGAAGCTTACCTGTATGGTTTAAGAAGGTGTCTGATGGAGGTGGAGGAGAAGTGGCTGGAGAATGGAGGTCTCCCTGGGATAGCAGGCTGATCAGGCCATAATGACTTCTTGACACATCCTTAGGAAACTCATCCAGAACTCTGAAACCTGAGGAAGTCCTAAGCTAATGGGGGAAAGGGTATGGAATCTAAGGCAGACAGAGGTTAGAGTAGCCAGTTTGTCTCTACATATGTCTCTTCCATAATTTAGCAGCCTTTTAGTGGAGATACAAAGACAGAATCCCAGCCTCATCATGGGAAAAACTTACCTCTCAGAAATATGATAATGAGATTTTTATATTTTTTTTCAGGGTAGGAAAATGCTTCATTTTGAAGTTCAGTGTCTGAACTTAAGCTATACCAAAACAAGCTAAAGAACCGTTATTTTTTAAATGCTGAATAAATGTGTACTTAGAAGTATCCAGTCAGACTCAGTGTAGATGATTCTAATGTTGTTGGCAGCATCCTGTGAATCATAATCTGGAGGCAGCAGAATATATGCCTTCTTCTTTCCATCAGACCTTTTCAATGCATCGACATTGGCCACACATATGTCATACATAGAATTCTGACCAAAAGCTAAGGCACTGAAAGCTAAGTATTCAGTGCCAAAAGTTGTTTGCAGCCACAAAATAATTATCTGCATATCAAAACTTTACAGTTAGTTCCAGAGGCAATCTTAAATACCTTCACAAGAGCGGGCCTAGAAGAAACAACAGACTTGACCAATATCCCATTATCAAGCTTTTTTGTCTATGCTTTCAGTGGAGTGTTTTCTTTTGCCCTATGAAAGTCAAAGCCAGGGTAGCACAGCCTCTCTTCCAAATACAAAGGAAAGAGCTTCTAAACTCTGCATATTCCATTTTCACATTTTCACATGTCCAGTGTCTTCCTTGTCATGGGTTTCTCCTGTTAGGGAGGGCTGGTTTGGAGTTGGTCTTACTTGGTCCTTGTTAATGAGCTGGATACCTCATCAGACCTTGCTACACACAGTAGGTCTAGGCTGAAAGCATTTCAAGTCCTTGAAGTTTTGAATTTTGGCAGCAATATTGATTTGCAAAGGATCCCTATCAAGACTCACTCTTAAACAGCCAGCTGTGTTGCATAGCTCTTCTCTCTCATAACTTGCAGGCTCGGGGATTATAATGGTTGAAATTGGGGCTTCAGAATTATAGGTTCACAGGCTTCTCTAAACTGGTTTCTTTCAAGACTATGGAAAGCTTCCAATAGTTTGGGAAACAGGGCAAAATAGTACTGCCATCATTACTTGCTCTAAAGCATTATGTCCCTGACACTTATTTTTAATTCAGCCTTCCTGTCCCCAGTGTACACCTTCTCTAATTCTATCCCAAGGTTTCAATGGTTCTTTAAGGCAAATCTCCCCAAACATCCTGAGGCTAGATCTTGATTTCTCAAAAATACAGGACACTGATTTTGATATAAGAAATAAAGGAAATATGGTTTCATGAACATAATACTGAATATTCATTTCCATTCACATGTATATTCCTTCCAATTTACTCCTTGCTTTTTGCCAAAAGAATTGGGGTTATAATTTGTATTTTGATAGTCTTGGAAGAGACTACTGTTACCTTAGCAGAAATACTGACAGTCACAGTATTACCATGTCACATTTTTCAGGGGGATTTATGTCCCTATCAATAATTGCAATTCCTAACTACACCTAAATTTGGGAGCTTCTCCTTTCTGTGCCAAAGTAGAAACACAAAGTAGAAGCAACTTTGGAGTAGATATTTAAATGTTAATTCTTTGCTTCTCTTCCCCCGATTTTAAAAAAATAGAATTATCTTCATATGTCTAAAATGATCACTTCCTGCTGTAAAGTAATTGCATCTGCACTGTATCAAAGTATCTCATGGAGATACTCTTCGTGGAGTGTTCACTTAATTCCCACTCAAAGGATAGATTCTCTACTGTACACACATATATACATACACACACACACACACACACACACACGTGCATGCACACATACCCAGCTCCTGAAAACCAGTAACACATAAGAATTGAGATTCATAATTGTTCTCTTTTTAAATAACAGTTTAGTTTTGAAAATTATGTATTCTTTAAACAGCAAAGAATGATTTCCTAACCATGCATTTATTAAGGAAAGTTATTGGAAAGAAACGTTCCAATAGCTAGACACAATCACTCCCTATAGATAAAGCTTGGTTAAAAGCTTGAATGTGGGTTAATCTCTAGATAATAATTGAAAATTATGCATGCCATTTAGTTCAAATGAGCTTATAATTGCTGGCACATTTCAACTCCAACTTCTCCCATGACCCTGCTATCCCAAGCAAATAATACTTGAAATGATTTCACCTTTACAACCCTTCAAATGCTTCAGTAATGACCTTTTGTAACCAAGAGGGAGACTTGCTCATTGTAGAATGCCCATATTGACTCATCTCCACGTAGGACAAATTGTTAACTTGGTTGCTGATTTTCTTGAAACACAATAAGACTTCATTATATGAATTACTGCCTAAACATCAGTCTTAGAAATGAGCACTGCTGGGCATTATTTATGAATGCTGAAGTATTAAATGATTCACATTCAACTTTGCTCACATCCAAAATAATTATATCCACCAAAGAGAGTACATTTTAGAGAACAAAATGTTAACTTAATGTTCTGAAGAATTTATACAATGTAATATGTGCCACTTTCTCCCACATATTTTTCAAGAAGTCATTAAAGACTTCTAATAACCCCATCAGGAAACTTCTGCTTGAGGTAGGGGTGAATTTGGAAACACATTATAGTGATTCGCATCATAATATTTGGAAAAAATAACAACCGCAATTCTAATATATCATCATAAAGGCCTGATGAATTCTGGGAAATGCTTCAAATTTTTATTATATGCTTCCCTGGAAGTCAAAGGAGATGAATACTCCCTTTCTCTTTCTGATTACATAGGTACCTGAACTACCTTTTTAAATCAAGATAGACATTATATTACATGTATTCATATGTATTTTCATCTGTGTTAGTTTAGTTCGATAGCTTTGAGTGCTGGAAACATAGCCAATGCATGAACTTTCAGCATATACGTAAGGGAGAGTTAACTACATGTGCTAACTGAGAAAACTGAAGCAAAGTGGAGACCAAGTAATTCCCCAAATGTAATCATTGAAGACAAAGCGTTTTCCCTCATTTCCCAGATGAAAGAAGACTACCTCAGTCTTGGAGAAGGAGGTTAGTAGAATGTTGAAGAAACATAAGAGTCTCTGGTCTTGAGTGATAGATTAGTTAAGAAATCAATCTCTAGCATTTCTTATACATTTGTCATTGTGTTTCATGTCTTGTGTATAGTTTCTTATTGTCTCTCTAAATAATCTCTTAATGAAGCATGAATAACCAGTGAAAACTCCATGTGGCAAATGAACAAACTGAGGGAAAACATAAAGCAAGTAACTGCCCCAAGGCTGCATAAACAAGACACAGATTTCAATATGTGCTAAAAGTTCATGTTAACCTGAAATCATGGTTATGAGAACTGAAGAGAGGCAAGAAATGAAGACAAGCTTGTAGACTGGAAATGGATTGAAATTTCCTTAAACTACCAGAGGAAAGAGTAATGTCAATATTCATAGATTGGCCACCAACCAAAGAGTGGATGGAGCTTGGGGATTCTTATGGAAGAATAGAAGGAAGGAATGTGGACACTGAAGGGGATAAGAATTCCAGAGGAAGACTAACAGAATCAATTAACCTGGACCCTTGGGGCTCTCAGAGTCTGAACCACTAACAAAAGAACGTACACAGGCTGGACCTATACCTCCCCACATATATACAGCAGATGTGCAGTTTGACCTTCTTGTGGGTTCTATGCAACTGGAATGGGGGCTATTCCAAAAACTGTTGCCTACACTTGGGATCTGTTCTACTAGCTGGGCTGCCTTCTTTGGCCTTAATGGGAGAAGAAGTGCCTAGCCTTGCAGAGACTTAAAGTGCCTAGGTAGGGGGCAGATACCCAGAGGGACTTCTACCCACTCAGAGGAGAAGGGAAGGAAATGGGGAAAGGATTGTGGGAGAGGGTGACTTGGAGGGGGCAGTGAGTGGGATGTAAAGTGAATAAGTAAAATAAAGAAATAAATAAAATTTTAAAAAAGAAAAAACAGGCTGGTCCAATAAATATTAACAAATCTACACAAAAGAAAACCATGTAGCTATTCAACGCTACGTTTATAATAAAAAAAATTATACTGTCAAGGAATCAGTCTTTTAAAATCTGAAATTGTCTAGGCTTTTTCTCTGAAAGGTGTAGACATGTCAACACAAGAAGCATGGCCAAAAAAAAAAAAAAAAATGGATATTGGCTGTTCTTCAAAGGCCTCCTCTGTAGTGCTCTGTTGTGGGTGGCCCTGGTATTGTTGAATTTTAAGGTTAATTCTGCTCTCCCAGGAGGGGTTGTCTGGAACAAGGAATGAATCACATATTCAGGTGACTTCTTGTGAACCTTCCTCTAATGAATAAAGAAACCAATTACTGGGCAAGTAGGTGGGACTTCAGGCTTGGGAAGAGGAAAAGAGGCAGGAGAGATGCAGGCTTTTTAGACCTTGAGAATGAGAGGACAAGATTTAACTACTAGTGCCTCCCACCCCCACCCCACCCCCGTTTCAGGTTGCAGATCAGTTTGGATCTGCTACCAGAGGATTTAAAATAGAATGGCTTATAATTAGGATGTTTTTTCGTCTGGCGATTGAGTTATCGTTGATTCTGAACTAAGTTAGTGTGGTGTTTTCCTTCACATGGCAGCTCAACTGGAAAGCCTAAGAATAGTCACATATAGTATTTTAGTTTACTTCATTTGTTTTAGATTGTCTTAATTTTCAAAATGGGTGTGATTTTGAGGTTTGTGGTTATATTATTCCTTTGAGAGAGTGTGCAGGATATAAGCTTTCCTGGTTGCCTGGTTTCCTGGTTGAAGGAAATGCTGATTTGGGAGAAAAGTTTTGTCTTTGCATGTTTAGAAAAGGTGATTAGTGTCTTTACGCCTTCCAGAATTATATGAATCAGATATGATAAAGGGAGACCCCCAGGGAACTAGTTTCCAGAGAATCAAACATAAAGTTTTCTTGATGATACTAAAATTATGTTTTGAGATTTGTATATTACAGAATATATAGCCTTGGTGACTCTCATCATCAGACATGCTGAACTGACCTGCTTAAACTCCTGATCTCTTGGACTTTCAGCTAGATCCAGTCAGGACACAGACATCAAAGACTAAAACAATCATTGGTGTGGCCTTCTTAAGGCCAAACAATTCCCCCATTTTCCCTACACTCCTCCCTTTCAAAGATATCTCAGTGCCCATATTCAGCTGGAAGATGTCATAAAAGTCGCCATCCCAGTTCCCTGGACTTGGGAGTCTGGAGGTGGTTATTTTATGTTGTCTTTCGGGGGAAATTTAAAATGCTCATAATTGGAACAGAGAGAAAATAGCTAGAATTGATTTTGTAGCCATAATCTCATTTGGTAGAAATCTTTACAATAGTTACTAAGTTGAAGTTATAGTTTCTTATTTTTGTACAGAATTTATTTTGATAGAGAATCAAAGTTTTCATTGGTATAAATTTCTTCTATTGATACAAAAATTTTAAAAGGATAAGTCTTTGACCCATTCCTTCTATAACTGTTATTATAAACTGATCTGAGATGTTTAAGCCTGTGAGTTAAGGGCCAGATAGCAAATTCACAACTCTGAGTTTGTTGTTAGGGTGTTTTCAGATAATTTAATTAGAAATAGCTGAGAGTAGTTAATGGACAACAGTCCAGATTACATTACATAGATAGTTGGTTTTGTCAGAATATTCTGGGCCAGAAGGCTAACAACTGATGCTCCAACTTCCTGACTTACTGGGGCTGTATAGGTAGGCAGTAGTCTCCTAATTTTGTCTCAGTTCTGAAAGTTGTGTTAGGCTTCCTATATTTTCAGATAGTATTGGTCACTCTTGGATTTCTGATGGTGCTGAAAGATGACTTATAGTCTCATAGCCAACCCAGGCTACTTACCATTGAGATAGCATATTTGAGAAGATAGTTTTCAGATAGTATACAAGTTAAACCAAAATATAATATATAGATTTATAAATCTTTCAAGTTAGGATAGATGACAGAATGTTCTATTTAATTGACAAAAATGATAAACCGTGTGTTAAGTCTATCTTGTACTTTATAAATTACAAAATGGTAATAGTAGTGCTCAATTTATATCTGAGATAAAGGACTCTTTTAATTGGACAGAAAGTGGGAAGTGTTGTGGATGGCCCTGGTGTTGTTGTATTTTGATGTTAATTCTGCTTTCCCAGGGGGGGCTATCTGGACTGAAGAATGAGTCAGTACTCAGGTGACTTTTTGTGACCCTTCCTCTAATGAATAAAGAAAACAATCATTGGGCAGTAGGCAGAACTTCTGGGTTGGTGAAAGGAAGAGAAGAGGCAGGAAAAAGATACAACTTTTTGGACAGGGACAGTGTAAGGACACGATGTAGCTACTAGTGGCCACTGTTTCAGGTGGTGGATCAGTTTGAATCCATTACCAGAGGATTTAATTATAACAGCTTATAATTAGGATGTTGTTTCACCCAGCGATTGAGTTAACATTGATTCTGAACTAAGTTTGTATAGTCTTTTCCTTACCATGGCAGCTCAACTGGGTTCCGGAGAGAAAGGTATGGAGGCAAAGCATGTGTTTGCAAGAAGTGCATCCCAGAAGGCCATGGGAATGTTTGAAGCATGGTGCTGGCATGGTAGCAACCTGCCAGTGGGAACTCAGTGAGCTGGGTGGAGAGATTTTGGAGCTCTGAGTCAGAGAGTCTCTATAACCTGAGAACAGGCTGGCCATGCCCGCCAGTGCCAGGCTGCTCAGACTGCCGGGGCCTGCTGGCGTAGCGTGGATTTGATTTTTGCTTATATTTTCCACAATAGTTCTCCTTCCCAAATTGTCTGCCTCTTAGAAAAAGATTAACATTTTTGGACTGGATTCCAACAAAAACTGTCTTTTACACCAGAAACAGAGCCCTAATCAGACATATTTGAAATATAGAGGGCAGCTTTCCCCAGTTTTGCTCTGCTGAGATTCACTCTATCTATCCCCTAGATTTAGGAAGTGTGCTCTGTCCAAGAAGTTGGGAAGAATAGATAAAATGTCTGGTCATCTTTCAAAGGTGTTCTGCAGAGACCGTATGCAATTCTCAAGTGGTTTGCAACGAATTTTACATTTCCTGGAAATGTGAAGCATGTGGTTAGTTTCCCTTTTCTGCAAAGCATTCTATTACCAGTCACATTCCCATGAATTATAAACTAGTTGTTCACTAAAAGCTGAAAAGTTGCTTTCTTCTGTATTTACAGATGATAAAAAAAACAAAAAACAAACAAACAACAACAACAACAAAAACCAGAGCTACAGATTTCTTAACTGTTTTCTGTAAGGTCACCCCTCAAGTTTGAAAGTCAGAGCTTGAGTTATAATGTGTGATTCCTGACTGGCCCTGCCTGAACTCCTGCACTGGGCTGCACTGCTGCTCTATAGGACAATATAACATGCTATCAGGGGCAGATGCTGCCTGTCACCCTGACTATCCATCATGCACATAAGAAGGTACAAGTACAAAGAACAAGTAAAAAATAGTTCTCATCTAGGAATTTAAATCACTTTCCCAAATAAAGGCTTGGAAATGAATGTCAGAATAGTGGCCACACTGTGATCCTGACCTTGCTTCTTCTTGCTAACTGCTCAACATGACTGAGCCATGCTCCCTGACACTTTAGTGATTATCACTAAAGCAATACAAATGTATTCTTAAGTAAATGAATTAAGAAATACACTTATTTTAGTTTCCTTTATGTTTTAGATATAAGCATTAGAAAGTATGTAGGAAAGAAGTGAGGAATAGAATTGTAGAATAAAAAAATTGATAGCACTACATGGGTAGGGAAAGAGCATGTACATGTATGTGCACAGGAATGTGTATGAGGCTTACATGGAGAAAGGAAGATTTTTTTGTTTCTTATTTATTTGTCAGCAATGTGAAGGGGAGCAAAAGTGGATATTTGAGCACCAAATGATAAACAGTATTTGAGAATTGCCAAAAGTTTGTATACTGTGGAATCTAAGATAGAGATTAAGACCATATGTCTCTTTATTGCAGCATCCTGAGAATATTGTCTTAGAAAACATAACCTTTCCCAAAAGAAGTAAGTAGGTAAAAGTAGAGTATATGGACAAGAAGAGAACTGGTTGATGTCGTACCATACCAGAACTTATCATGAAACTGAATGATTGGAATAAAGTTAAGCATTAGAAGTTTCTAGATGTCACAACTGAAAAACAATGTAAAATTATTTTATTTTGTTCAACCAGCCAAAGGACGTACAGGGCTAAAACTGACCATGTAATAAGTAAGCATGATTTAAATCAGTAAATATAAAAAATTGCTTAGGTGAAAATAATTGAAACATGGAGTCTGGAGGCTCAGTGAGGCCTCCAGCTATTGTAGTGATAAAACCTCCAATACTTTCTATGATAGTTACTCTTTACTTTCAGACTGAGATGATTTAGAGTTCCCATGAAAACATCCAAAGGATAAGTCTACAGTGGGTATTCAGAGATGTTTGACCAGGGCAGGACTCTCCATATTGAATGTGCTTTGCATATTCCCATAAGAGATAGTCCCAGACTGAATAAAAAGGACAGCCCAGAAAATCAAAGAGATTCATCAACTTCCCTCTCTGCTTCTTTGACTATAGAAGAAATGTGAGATGCTGTTTCTTTTCTTTCTTTCTTTTTTTTTTTTTTCATATTTTCTTTACATTTAAAATGTTT
Source organism: Rhynchomys soricoides (assembly GCA_019843965.1). Lineage (NCBI taxonomy): Eukaryota > Metazoa > Chordata > Mammalia > Rodentia > Muridae > Rhynchomys > Rhynchomys soricoides. The sequence goes on from JADRCH010000012.1 coordinate 16,666,152, forward strand.
TCCACCTTTCCAGATCTCCACTTTGGAACCTCCCCATTCCCTCTGCACTCCCCCTGCCTCTATGGGAATATTCTCCAAACCACCTCCCCACCCCACCCCCCACCCTCTCTCGTCTTCCCTCCTTGACATTCTCCTATACTGGGGGATATAACACCCTCAGGCCCAAGGGCCTCTCCTCCCCCTGAAGGGTAACAAGGCCCTCCTCTGCAGTCTTTGTGGCCAGCACTATAGGTCCCTCCATGTGTATTCTTTAGTTGGTGGATCAGTCTCCAGAAATATGGGGGGTCAGACCAGTTGCCAGTGTTGCAACCTCCCTGGGGCTGCATACTCCCTCAGCTCCTTCAGTCCTTTACTCAAGCCCTCCAAGCCCTCCATCTGGGACTTCATACTCAGTACTACTGTTCCTGTGAAGTGACTCTTGGGTATTTTAAAATTTTAGGCTAATAACCACTTAACAGTGAGTACATACCATGTTCATTCTTTTGTGACTGCGTTAACTTGTTCAGGATGATGTTTTCAAGATCCATCCATCTGTCTATGAATTTCATGAAGTCATTGTTTTTAATAGCTGAGTAGTATTCCATTGTGTAAATGTATCCATTGTGTTCTGTATCCATTCCTCTGTGGAGGGACATCTGGGTTGTTTCCAGCTTCTGGCTATTATAAATATGGCTGCTATGAACATAGTGGAACATGTGTTTTTATAACATGTTAGAGCATCTTCTGTGTATATGCCCAGGAGTGGAATAGCTGGGTCCTCAGGTAGTATTATGTCCAATTTTCTGAGGGTCTGCCAAACTGATTTCCAGAGAGATTGTATCAATTTGCATTCCCACCAGCAATGGAGGAGTGTTCCTCTTAATCCACATCCTCTCCAACATCTGCTGTCACCTGAGTTTTTGATCTTAGCCATTCTGACTGGTGTGAGGTGAAATCTCAGGGTTGTTTTGATTTGCATTTCCCTGATGACTAAGGATGTTGAACATTTCTTTAGGTGCTTCTCAGCCATTCGAGTTTCCTCAGTTTAGAATTCTCTGTTTAGCTCACTTCTCTATTTTTTGATAGGGTTATTTGTATCTCTGGAGTCTAGCTTCTTGAGTTCTTTGTATACATTGGATATTAGCCCTCTATCAGATGTAGGATTGGTAAAGATCTTTTCCCAATCTGTAGGTTGCCATTTTACCCTAATTACAGTGTCCTTTGCCTTACAGAAGCTTTGTAATTTTATGAGGTCCCATCTGTCAAATCTTGACCTTAGAGAAAAGCCATTGGTGTTCTGTTCAAGAACATTTCCCCAGTGCCCAAGTGTTCGAGACTCTTCCCTACTTACTCTTCTATTAGATTCAGCATATCTGGTTTTAAATGAAGGTCCATGATCCACTTGGACTTGAGCTATGTGCAGGGAGATAGGAATGGATCAATTCGCAATCTTCTACATGTAGACCGCCAGTTGAGCCAGCACCATTTGTCGAAGATGCTTTCTTTTTTCCACAGTATCGTTTTAGCTCCTTTGTCGAAGATCAAGTGACCATATGTGTGTGGATTTATTTCTGGGTCTTCGATTCTACTTCATTGATCAACCTGCCTGTCACTGTACCAATACCATGCAGTTTTTATCACTACAGCTGTGTTGTATAGCTTGAGGTTGGGGAGTCTGATTCCCCAAAAAGACCTTTTATTGTTGAGGATAGTTTTTGCTGTCCTGGATTTTTCATTATTCCATATGAATTTGAGAATTGCTCTTTCTAGGCCTACAAAGAATTGATGCAACAAAATTGGAAAATCTGGAGGAAATGGACAAGTTTCTAGACAGATACAAATTACCAAAGTTAAATCAGGATCATATAAACCAACTAAACAGTCCCATAAGTCCTAAAGAAATAGAAGCAGTCATTAAAAGTCTGCCAACCAAAAAAAGTCCAGGACCAGATGGGTTCAGTGCAGAATTCTATCAGACCTTCAAAGAAGACCTAATACCAATACTCTTCAAGCTATTCCATAAAACAGAAACAGAAGGAACACTACCCAATTCATTTTATGAGGCCACAGTTATACTGATACCAAAACCCCACAAAGACCCAACAATAAAAGAAAACTTCAGACCAATTTCCCTTATGAATATCGATGCAAAAATACTCAATAAAATTCTTGCAAACCGAATCCAAGAACACATCAAGACAATCATTCACCATGATCAAGTAGGCTTCATCCCAGGGATGCAGGGATGGTTCAATATGCAGAAATCCATTAATGTAATCCACTACATAAACAAACTGAAAGAAAAAAACCACATGGTCATCTCATTAGATGCTGAAAAAGCATTTGACAAAATTCAACATCCTTTCATGATAAAAGTCTTGGAAAGATCAGGAATTCAAGGAACATACCTAAACTTAGTAAAAGCAATATACAACAAACCAGTGGCCAACATCAAACTAAATGGAGAGAAACTTGAAGCAATCCCACTAAAATCAGGGACTAGACAACGCTGCCCTCTCTCTCCCTATCTATTCAACATAATACTTGAAGTTCTAGCTAGAGCAATCAGGCAACAAAAGGAAATCAAAGGGATACAAATTGGAAAGGAAGAAATCACGATATCACTATTTGCAGATGATATGATGGTATACTTAAGTGAATTGAAAAATTTCACCAGAGGTCTGCTACAGCTGATAAACAACTTCAGCAAAGTGGCTGGATAGAAAATTAACTCAAGCAAATCAGTAGCCTTCCTATACTCGAAGGATAAACAGGCTGAGAAAGAAATTAGGGAAATGACACCCTTCACAATAGTCACAAGTAATATAAAATATCTTGGTGTGACTCTAACCAAACAAGTGAAAGATCTGTATGACAAGAACTTCAAGTCTCTGAAGAGAAAAATCGAAGAAGACCTCAGAAGATGGAAAGATCTCCCATGATCATGTATCAGCAGGATTAACATAGTTAAAATGGCCATCCTGCCGAAAGCAATATACAGATTCCATGCTATTCCCAACAAGTCACCTGAGTTTTTGATCTTAGCCATTCTGACTGGTGTGAGGTGAAATCTCAGGGTTGTTTTGATTTGCATTTCCCTGATGACTAAGGATGTTGAACATTTCTTTAGGTGCTTCTCAGCCCTTTGAGTGTCCTCAGTTGAGAACTCTCTGATTAGCTCACTTCCCCATTTTTTGATAGGGTTATTTGGATCTCTGGAGTCTAGCTTCTTGAGTTCTTTGTATACATTGGATATTAGCCCTCTATCGGATGTAGGATTGGTAAAGATCTTTTCCCCTGTGCTCAAGTGTTCGAGACTCTTCCCCACTTTCTCTTCTATTAGGTTCAGTGTATCTGGTTTTATGTGAAGATACACATAAGTGTATCAACAAGTGGTTGATCCACTTGGACTTGAGCTTTGTACAGGGGGATAGGAATGGATCATTTTGCAATCTTCTACATGTAGACCACCAATTTATACAGCACCATTTGTTGAAGATGCTTTCCACTGTATGGTTTTTGCTCCTTTGTTGAAGATCAAGTGACCATGTGTTTGTGGGTTCATTTCTGGGTCTTTGATTCTATTCCATTGATCTACCTGCCTGTCACTGTACCAATACCATGCAGTTTTTATCACTACTGCTCTGTTGTACAGCTTGAGAGGAGGCTCATTCCCCCAGAAGACCTTTGATTGTTGAGGATAGTTTTTGCTATCCTAGGTTTTTTGTTATTCCATATGAATTTGAGAATTGTTCTTTTCTAGGTCTATGAAGAATGGAGTTGGGATATTGATGGGGATAGAACTGAATCTGTACATTGCTTTTGGCAGGATGGCTGTTTTAACTATGTTAATCCTGCCGATCCATGAGCATGGGAGATCTTTCCATCTTCTGAGGTCTTCTTCGAATTCTTTCTTCAGAGACTTGAAGTTCTTCTCATCACAAGATCTTTCACTTGTTTGGATAGAGTCACACCAAGATATTTTATATTGTACGTGACAATTGTGAAAGGTGTTATTTCCCTAATTTCTTTCTCAGCCTGTTTATCCTTCGAGTATAGGAAGGCTACTGATTTGCTTGAGTTAATTTTGTATCCAGCTACTTTGCTGAAGTTGTTTATCAGCTGTAGCAGATCTCTGGTGGAGTTTTTTGGGTGACTTAAGTATACCATCATATCATCTGCTTTGATTTCCTTTTGTTGCCTTTTGAAGATCTGATAGAATTCTGCACTGAACCCATCTGGTCCTGGGCTTTTTTTGATTGGGAGACTGTTAATGACTGCTTCTATTTCTTTGGAGGTTATGGGACTGTTTAGATGGTTTATCTGATCCTGATTTAACTTTGTTAATTGGTATCTGTCTAGAAACTTGTCCATTTCCTCCAGATTTTCCAATTTTGTTGCATATAGGCTTTGGTAGTAGGATCTGATGATTTTTTTAATTTCCTCAGAGTCTGTTGTATCTCTGTTTCATTTCTAATTTTGTTAATTTGGATACTGTCTCTGTGCCCTCTGGTTAGTCTGGCTAAGGGTTTATCTATCGTGTAGATTTTCTCAAAGAACTAGCTCTTGGTTTTCTTGATTCTTTGTATAGTTCTTTTAGTTTCCAGTTGGTTGATTTTAGCCCTTTATTTGATTATTTCCTGCCTTCTACTCCTCTTGGGTGTATTAGCTTCTTTTTGTTCTAGAACTTTCAGATGTGCTGTTAAGCTGTTAGTGTATGTTCTCTCCAGTTTCTTTTTGGAGGCATTCATAGCTATGAGTTTTCCTCTTAACATTGCTTTCATTGTGTCCCATAGGTTTGGGCATGTTGTACGTTCATTTTCATTAAATTCTAGGAAGTCTTTAATTTCTTTATTTTTTCCTTGACCAAGTTATCATTGAGCAGAACATTGTTCAGCTTCCATGTGTATGTGGGGTTTCTGTTGTTGTTGTTGTTGCCATTGAAGACCAACCTTAATCCATAGTGATCTGATTGGAGGCATGGGATTATTTCAATCTTCTTATATCTGTTGAGGTTTGTTTTGTGACCGATTATATGATCAGTTTTGGAGAAGGTACCATGAGATGCTGAGAAGAAGGTATATTCTTTTGATGCAGGATGAAATGTTCTACAGATATCTGTTAAACCCATTTGGTTCACAGCATCTGTTAGTTTCACTGTGTCTCTGTTTCCAGTATCTGTCCATTGTTGATAGTGGGGTGTTGAAGTCTCACATTGTGTGAGGTACAATGTGTGCTTTGAGCTATAGTAGAGTTTCTTTTATGAATGTGGGAGCTCTTGCATTCGGGTCATAGATATTCAGAATTGAGTGTTCTTCTTGTTAGATTTTTCCTTTGATGAGTATGAAGTGTCCTTCCTCATCCTTTTTGATGAAATTTGGTTGAAAGTCAATTTTATCCAATATTAGAATGGCTACTCTAGCCTGTTTCTTGGGGCCATTTGCCTGGAAAATTGTTTTCCAGCCCTTTACTCTGAGGTAGTATTTGTCTTTAACACAGAGATGCGTTTCCTGGATGCAGCAAAATGCTGGGTCCTGTTTATGGATCTAGTCTGTCAGTCTATGTCTTTTTATTGGGGAGTTGAGACCATTGATGTTAAGAGATATTAAAGAATAGCGATTGTTATTTCCTGTTATTTTTGATGTTGTTTATATTGTTTGTGTGGCTATCTTCTTTTGAGTTTCTTGAAAGATTACTTTCTTCCTTTTCCTTGAGTGTAGTTTCCCTGCTTGAGTTGTCGTTTTCCAAGTATTATTCTTTGTAGGGCTCGGTTTGTGGAAACATACTGTGCAAATTTGGATTTGTGGTAGAATATTTTGGTTTCACCATCTGTGATTATTGAGAGTTTTGCTGGGTATAGCAGCCTGGGCTGGCATTTGTGTTCTTTTAGAGTCTGTATGAGCTCTACCCAGAATCTTCTAGATTTCATAGTCTCTGGTGAGAAGTCTGGTGTAATACTGATAGGTCTGCATTTATATGTTACTTGCCCCTTTTCCCTTACTGCTTTTAATATTCTTTCCTTGTTTTCTGTATTTGGTGTTTTGACTATAATGTGACAGGAGGAATTTCTTTTCTGGTCCAGTATATTTGGAGTTCTGTAGGTTTCTTGTATATTTATGTTCATCTCGTTCTTTAGGTTAGGGAAATTTTCTTCTATGATTTTGTTTAAGATATTTACTGGTCCTATAAGTTGGGAGTCTTCACTCTCTTCTATACCTATTATCCTCAGGTTCTGTCTTCTCATTGCATCCTGGATATCTTGGATGTTTTGAGTTAGGAGGTTTTTGGATTTTGTGTTTTCTTTGACTGTTGTGTCCATGTTTTCTATGGTATCTTCTGCACCTGAGATTCTCTCTTCCATCTCTTGTATTCTGTTGGTGATGCTTGCATCTATGACTCCTGAATTCTTTCCCATGTTCTCTAGCTCCAGGGTTGTTTCCCTTGTGATTTCTTTATTGTTTCTATTTCTGTTTTTAATTCCTGAATGGTTTTGTTCTTTGTTTGATTGTGCTTCCTGTAATTCTTCAAGCGATTTTTGTGTGTCCTCTTTAAGGGCTTCCAGTTGTTTACCTGTGTTCTCTTGTATTTCTTTAAGGGAGTTGTTTATTTCCTTCTTAAAATCTTCTATCATTCTCTTGATACGTGATTTTAAGTCTGAGTCTTCCTTGTCTGGTGTGTTGGGGTATCCAGGGCTGGCTGTGGTGGGAGAGCTGGGTTCTGGTGAAGCCAAGTAGTCTTGGTTTCTGTTCCTTGTGTTCTTGCCTTTGTCTTTCACCATCTGGTTATCTCTGGTGTTAGCTGGTCTTTCTCTCACTGTCTGTGGCTTGTCTTTCCTTCAAGCTCAGATGTCAATATTTCTGGAAGACCAGTTCTCTCTCCCAGCTGTTCTTCAGACCCTGCATGTGGAGCCCGCCGTCTGCTGGCTCCTCAACACAAGTGGGCAGGTAACTTTCTCTGTGCACTGCTTGTATATGGAGGCCTGGTGGCCCAGGCGGGGGTCTCTGGCCATAGGTGGAAGCAGGCAGGCTCTTACCTCCCAGCTTTTCCTCAGTCCCTGCGTCATAAAGATTCTTGCAGTATGCCAGGACAAGGCTGTTCACATCTTTTCTGATAGCTGATATGCAGTTCAGGTAAACCACATCTTGCCCTTCTCCCAGATCAAAGAGCACCTTAACCACCTCTATCTGATGATGACCACACTCGAGGAACTTCTATGACAGAGAGCCCATCCTTGGTACATTTCCCACATTCGGTCACATTCAGGGCTCCCAGTGCCTTGACACAGGGAATGATTGCACAGACTGCACGATTATGACTGCGGATTTTGAAACTCCCAGAGCAGGCCCAGACACTGGACCAACAATTTCACTTGTCCCCACAGAGCCTTCACAAACTTATCCCAGGGCTCTCGGTGTCTCAGTGCAAACATCTGACTTTCATTCCTATGCCACTTGTAAGCCTCTGATGCTCCTGGCTCCTTCAATCAGGAGCCAGGTGGGGACCTAGGGACCCATTACCCAATGTCATATGGCAGATGAACATTACTCAGTACCCTTTGTTTGGGAACCTCCACTATTTGTACATAACAGTAGACTCCTGTATTTCTTAGGTCTATGCTCTGTCACTTGCAGTAGAAAAAGCTTCCCATGTGATTAAGGCCCTGAAGTAGGTCCCGTTAGTAATGGGAGTGCCTTAGGCCCTTAAAACTGGTTATAGCCCCACCTATCCTCTAAACAACTTGCTGACTTTCTGACCTGCTGGAAAATTGATCACGCCTTTAGTATTCCTTACAATCCAAAAGGACAGACCATTGTGGAGAGGATGAGCTGATCTTTAAAAGCTCTAGTGGCAAAAATCATGTCATCTGAGACTAAGCAAGATCCATATTTGGCCTTGGTGGAAGCTCTTTCCTACATGAATTTTCTTACCTTCGATGATAAGGGCCTTAGCCCTGCTTATAAACACTGGGTCTCACTGCCCCACAGCACTCCTTTCTGCCTGGTTAGGTGGAAAGATCCCCTTATCTCACAGTGGCAAGCACCCACCCACTTCTGACACTAGGGCAAGGTTATATTTGTGTATTTACCCAGGGATCCACGACGCCAATATGGATACTGGCAAGGAACATAAGACCTGTCATGGAGGACCTTGAGAAACCCCCTATGGACACTGGGGGAGTCTGACTCTTCTCCTCATTCTACTGTCTAGTAATATGTGTGAGGAGTTGTGGGTCTTTGTGCCTTTGCATCCTCTATTATTGCTTATTTACCCAGATTACCCCCCCCCCACACACACACTCTGCATTTTTTATGACTAGTGTCACACTGGGGCTTCCATTCATGGACCCTGTAGATGCAACTCAGGTGATTACCATCACTTGGGCTATTGCTGGAACCATCTGCTTTGTGGTAGGTATTGAGGGCCCCCCTTGTACCCTACTTATGAACCTCACAACAGAGGACTTCTGTGGCACTAAAACCTCAGGGAAGATGATGAGACAGAGATGTTGCCCCTGCCATCTGGCCCTATGCTGACCCTGACTTCATCTCCATGCCTCTCACTATGCCTACAAGTCAAATTCCCAATCCCATGGAAACATCGTCATTCTGACACCCCCTCACCCAGCCTGTGAGTCTGGGATATATACTGCTAACATCAATGATCTCCATTTGACCCCCTACACCTTAGGGTTATGGTGCTTCCTACTACCCAAAGACCAACCCTATCAGCGTAGATCATCCACACAACTCAATATCATACCTTTCTTGGAAACTGGGACCATTGGGAGGCCCTCAGATATGTCAACCTGCACCTGCTCCTCCTGTTAAGTGGTGGTAGTATCTTTAATGGGACTTTTACTGATCTAGTTTTTGATGGTATAAATGTAGAGATAATTATAGCCTCCCACATTGATTGGGCCCCTATCCCAGTATGTGTTTGCCCCCTGCCCCAACCCCTGTCTTTCTTCTCACAAATGCTTCTGACATGCAAGAAGTGCTGAACTGTTCTAACATGTTATGCCATCTAGCAGTGTGCTGGTCCTACCACACCAAATTGGCTCTCCTCCTATGTGAACCTGTTGTGACATGGATACCTGTGACTAATGCAACTCATTTCCATGCAATCACTCTAATGTCTAAAGCTGACCTGCAACCTCTGGGATGGGTCAAACATGATTTTGGTGTCACTGAGGCCATCATTATCACCACCCTGTAGAGGGTGCAACAACAGCAGGAGTGGCATTGATGCAACATGCAACAGAAATGCCAGACAGAGTAGTGTCCCACTCTGCTGATGCTCTCCAGGCACAGGAGATGCTTAATCAACATCTTTATTGAGTCACACATACATTACAACAACAGGTTGACCTGTTGTCAGAAGAACTTGAGATGGTACAGGACATGTCTCTTCCCGTAGATGACCCTAGGTTTAGGTCTTTTTACCTGGCCCCCTACTGGGTACATGATTCCACCCTTGAGAGGCTAAGGTTGGCCCATTACATCAAGGAGACATGGCACACCAAGTTCCTCAATTATTCAATACTTCTCAGAGAAAAAATATATTAGTTAAATATCACCAGGTCTTTATGTCCTTTGAAGTGAACTTTATCACTAAAGTATGGGACAACCTTAAAAGGCTCTTTAATTCATTTTGGAGAGTCACTAAGGCAATGTTAGGGGTATTCTATTGTTACTCATCATTCTCTGTAAGTGTGTTATGCAGCGTATGTCAAGCCATCACTCTGTCAATAAGACTATGCTCCAAGTGCTGATGGCCCTGGAATGCCCTGAACAGAGCCCTCCTCCTGAGGTTATACAGGCATGGTTCTTGGAGATAAAAAAGGCATCCCAATAAGCTGACCTACTCTACACAGGCATGTTCTCCAGAGAGGCTGACCTTCCAGAGCTAGTAGTCAGTAACAGGTAAGACCCCAATAGTCTAGGCAATCTAAGACAGGCACAGTTTCCTATACTGGTTGCCCCTGAGGTGGAGTCAACAAGGTCAGAGCACAGAGCTGAGCTGCCAACTTCTAAGTGAAAGGGAGTAGATCTTTAGGAGAAGGTCAGTATGTTCTGACTAGTATCTAGAAGTGGCCCATGCATACACAGCAGGCGCTTCCTCATTTACTAACCTGGAACCTGCCTGACACCTGGAGACAGACAAAGACAGAGCATTTGACCAAAGCAGCCAATAGGCTGGTGCCAGCTGTGGGAGGGAGGGCAGGGGGTGCCAGACAAGCAGTTACTGACCGACAGGTCATACATGAAGGGTATAAAGGCACTCTCCACTATAATAATAAATGAGTCTGCTTCTGCTTCTCATCTGGCTCTTGGAATCTGTGTCATTGATTTCACACCTTTTTACCTCCTACCCTTAAGGACTGTTCAGGGTGCCTAGTGCTAGAGCAACATAGCATTTACATTGTTTCTATATTACAAACAATCTGAAGATGGTTTAAAGTATATGTGAAGATATGCAAGTTATATACAAATAATATAGCATTTAATACAAGAGATTTGAGCATCTGTATTTCCTGTGTATCCTCAAACACTCCACACTGCTCTGACCTATAGTGTCTTTCTCCTGTCCTGCTACTCATATGCCCTTTGTCCTTTACAAGTTTTGTTTCTTTCTGCCCAATGTAATCCAGGTTGTAAGTCTTAAACAATAATGAAGACTCTTCATTTCTACTCAGATATCAGTGTGGGCTTTTTACTACTTATGAAGCTTTCCCATGAGCCAACGTTCTGTCTCTACCCCCAGTCAGCAAGGCACTTCCTTCTAGCTATGACTGTGTGTTCCTTTTCTTGTTCAGCAATCAGGGACAGCTGTAGATAACTTCCTAGTGGCAACATTCTTAAGGAGTGGTAGAACTTACCATCACCACCACCACCACTACTACCACCACCACCACTATGACGACCTTCCAGAGCATCTATCACATTTCTCTGGAGTTATCTTGAAAGCAACAGTCTTATTCTCCACCAATCAGCTGAAGGCATATCCATCCATACTTTACTTGGGGCTTGGAGCAAGCCTTGGTTTCCTTCACAATAGGTTGTCTTGTCAATCATCGGGAACTCTGCTTCTGGGGAGAGATATCAATTGTATCACTGATTTGACAAGCATCACACAGCTAGCTGAATTTCTCTTTCAAGACTAAGAAAACAACCACTCACCTGTCAACTCAACCTGAGCATAAAGAAAAGAACATCTAAGGATGTTGTTTATATCTGGTTATTTCCTCATTTAACATGTTTGGGTTGGTCCTCAGGAATACAGCTCCTGAAATATCTTCTCTGACCATATGCATTGTGTAGAATGGTAGAATTAAAGACAAATTTGTGATCTTTTATGTATAGTGACTTGAAGTGTGTACTTAACATTTTGTATTGTCTAGCTTTTCATCCCCACAACACTTTGAGGTCCTCAGAAAAATTATAATGTCTCCTGTACGTTAAATTGCTTCAGTAAGTTTCAGAATAGTTATGAAATATTTCCTGACACACAGGCATATGAACATAGGGGTTAGTTTACACTTAGTTGGGAGTCTGGATTAAAGACTAAATGAGAAAAAAAAAAATCTGAATTCTCACATGTCTTCATCAAATGTCCTGTGGTTTCCATGTCCTCACTGCCTCCTCAATCCCAGATCATTAAGGATTCGCATCTCTTTCTTTATACAATTGAATGAACAATTCTAATGAGGTTTGTGCTTCATGTCTCAATACCCAGATTCTCCTCTCCATCTGCCACTATGCTTTAGTGGGGACTTTTTTAGTTATAAATTCTTCTGTTTTAAAATACCATAGTCTACTGAGTTTTCCTCTTCACTCTCTTCTTCTAACCTTTCTTCCTTCCTTCTATGCAGAATCTCTGTAACCACAACAGCCAGCAGACCATTGATTTGCATGAGGCTAGAAGGAGTCTACTTCAACACAGCTTAGCGTTCAGTATTGGTTCAAACGTCTAGAGTCTAACCACAGACAGCTCATTTTAGCCGTATTTAAGCACAGCACAATTTAGAAAAGGTTTTTGATGATAATTAACTCAATTCCTTATGTACAACAAAATGTAAGACGTGGCTACATCAAAAATCTTTGTAAAGTACATGTGACCTCTTCTACAAAGATGGGTTCTTTGGATTGACTACATATAAGCTCTTAAATGTCTTGGGGAGGATCTGGTGTGATTTCTGTCAGAGATAACACAAAGATCACCAACATATTAATCACCTCTGCTCCCATTTGTAAAAGCACATGTGACATCTCCCATAATGATTGGTTCTATTTACTGAGAGACAATGATCAAGATAAAGGTCTGCAGCTGGTGGCTCAAATAAACATAACAGTCTGGGGAAGCCAGGTTTGACCTTGGTCATACTGAGACTGCAGAGGTCACCAGGCTATTAACCACCTCCATTCTAAGCATCCTGAGCAGAAGAAACAGATTATACATGTCTTCTTTTGAATGGACAACAGCACATTTAGCTTTCCTTGTTTCTCTAGTGTTTATCTGTGAGCACAAGGACCTCTGTGCCCCATCCTTCGTTCCTTCCTTCCTTCCATATTTAGGATTTTGGCTTCTAAAAATCAAACTGTCATTGAATTCATAATTCTCCTTCTTCATCTTTCAGAGAGGTAGGATTAGAGCATGACTTTTAAAAAATCTTTATAACAAAGTTTTTATCATGATAGTAGTTTAACTCATTTTGTCACCCCCTGGATAAAACTATTGTTAATATTTTGATGTTTAACACATTAGAATTATTTTCTTGAACTACAACATTTTTATACAAACTTTCTCTTAAAAATTTTTGGTTATGTCAGATTATATTTTTTGTTGATAAATATATATGAAGTGCTGTGGGTATGGTGCAGTGGAAAATATTAGTCTAGCATATCAAAGCCTTGGGTATGCAACACACACACATACACACACACACTCCATTTTTCTATGACATAATTATTTCAATAAAAATTAACTGGAAAGAAACATTTCTTCATAACAGTTTTTTCCCACCCCAATTTTAAAAATAAATGATATGATGTTTATTTTTCTACTCAAATCCTAGATATATTTTACTGGAGAAATTATTCCTTCATAAAAATAGATACATAGAGGTGGAATTTCTGCATAAAGAAGTGAATAATTTATTTTCAATTTGGGTTATCAAATATGTCCCACAAATATACTTGTTAATGGTCCTATTTGGATTTTTGTTGTTGTTGTTGTTGTTAAGTTCCTGCCAAGATTTTACCCCCTCATGCTGATTTTATTATATCACCCATGCAAGATTCAGATGAGAAAAGTGAAGTGACAGTATATGCCTGAATAGGAGAATATGCTTGTTGTTTCCTGTAACAATCTCCACATACTAACTGGACCATGCTTCCATGGCCCATATTCCAGCTCTCTGGGGTCAGTTCTTGGCAAGCTGTTTGGGTTCTTGAATAAGAAAAGTATTCTGTAGATATGAAGAACAATAACTCACACAGATGCATTTTTGCTTCACCAAGTCCTGCGTTATTAAGCCCATAGGTCAAAAGCTGCAGTTCTCCACAGTCACCACTGAGTGTCAGGCAGGGAATAGTCTATAGCACACATGCTTTGGTTGTTTCCTTTTTTTTAGCCCAGACACCCAGCCTTTTGTATGTTCAGTAAGAGAACCTATGCAGAAAGACCCCAGTAATTCCCAGTTTCACCCCTCTGTATGGTGAGGTAAAAACTAGTCTTGTGTTTTCTTCTCAGAAGTTAATTGTTTTTTATTTAGAAAAATCTTGGTCTTATTCATTGTTTCTTGATCAGTTACTTAGCATTTAATAACATTTTACTGTCTTCATTGTGATATTTGTGTTTATAACAAAGGAGTCCATAATTGATACTTGGAATAATCTAATCAAAATCTCAACACCCCAGATTAAAAAGTAAATTGTCTGCAGTAAAATATACATTGAACTCCAAGTACAGATCCAAAACAGCCAAAACAAAAATCAAAACCAAACACAACCCCCCCCAGACTCGCAAGTCCCTTATGTGTGCACACATAGTATAGACATAACCTCTGCCATGTCACCTCTGTATTCCTTATATTACTTAACACTACGTAAATCTTCACTGAATTGTTTAAGCAATATTAACAAGAAAAATCTGGGCGTGACAATGCTTTTATTTGACACTTTTAAATTCCACTGGTAGAATCTATGAATACAGAATGTAATAAGGTTTCCCTGAGGAGTATGAATCCAAAGTCCAGTATAACTTGTATCATTATAAGGAGCCGGCTGTTTATAGAGAGAGACACATGGAAAAACACTCCCGAGTAAAGATGAAAGCAGAGATAAGGATTATGCAACTGACAGCCAAGGAATACCAAAGACAGTCAGGAAGCCATGAGAAGTTGGAGAGAGGCAAGGAAAAAACTTACTGAACAAGTATCGGAAGGAGCATAGCCATAGTGAAATCCTCAGTTCAGATTTCTAGCTGTGGCTGTGGGAGGTTAAAGCAATAAATCACTGTTGTTTTAAATTTTAGTATCATGGTACTTTATTATGGCAGCCTTAAAGAAATAGTTTGGCATTGTTTAGGGCAATAAAAAACACTTTAAACTGATTCAAGGCATACTACTTAGAAACACACATTTTGAGGAAGGGAATTAGTTCATGGGTTATGGATGATTACTGATTTACACATATATAGTTAGATTCATATATTCATCTCCTAATGTCTGTTGGTAACTCGTCATCAGACACCCACAGACACCAAAATCTTCAGATGCTCTACTTCTTTATCAGAAACAGTATAGTTTTACACACAACTTACACCACCCTCTCATATACCCTTAACTATTTGTATTAGCCATACCATCTTCTAGCATGTTATCGTTGAGCAAACTGGTATAATACTGCACAGTTTATGAACTATGACAACAAAAGTGCCTGTCTATATAGGTAGAGTTCTTTGTATATTATCTTGGTGGGGGGTGGTTCATTGTGTGCATTGTGTGCATGGGTGTGTGGAGGCCAGAAGTTGACAGAGATTGTCTCCTTCAATAGCTTTCTACAATATATACATATATTAAGGTCTCTTGCTGAATCTGGAACTCTTCAGTTTTGCTGACTAGCTAGCTAGTTTTCTCTGAGGATGTCCTATTTCTACCTTCCTTGTGCTGAGATTGCATGTGGACTACCACACCAGCCCAGCACTTACACGGATGCCAGGTCCCTCAGCTCTAGTCCTCATACATGCACAGCAAGTGCCATTCCTAGTTGTCCATCTCCCCAGTCCTTTCAATGCTTTTCAACTGCAATTGGCTGAAATCAGTGATGTGAAATCTGTAGGTTAAGATGGCTAACTGTTTCCAGTATTGTACAGAAGAGGACATCTCTCATTGTTCATCAATATGTCTCACAATAGCACAGCTCTGTGGTGTATCTTATGGACAGAGAGTTAACCTATCATTACAGTGAGCCCACAGAGAGTGGGGTGTCCATTTGGTATCATGGTTTTCTACCAATGTGATAAAATATGCAAAGATACTCTATGACCTGATAGCCTCACATAGCCTATTTTGAAAACCAGTGCCTGACCAACTGCTGTGCTGGGATGGTATGCATTTTGTGACACCTCAGCAGACTTTTGAATTTATAAAGGTCTCCTAAGTGTCTACTTAATTCAATTTTAAAAGAAATAAAACAGGAAAATATCTTGCTGAGGTAAAAAAAATGCATTTCATAATTAATTTAGCATAGAATTATTTGTTAATTTGAAAATATTTTGGCTAAAACATCTTGACACTACTGAAAAGAAAGGAGAGGAAGAGAAGAGGAGGAAGAGGAAAAAGAGGGGCTGCTGTCATAAACTCATTTCAAAACTCATCACAAATGTCATGAGAGATTATATTAGTTCATTAACATATGTGACAACTGACTGAATAGAATTAATTATCAGATGTAATCTGGGTATAAGGATTCATCATCATTTTATGGAACTAGAAATTACTACTTTGACTGCTGCATAAATTTCCTGTGTCACTGTGCCTATGTAGCTTCAGAGTATTGATGTAATAAACTCCCATGCTCTATTTTCTGCACTCCAAATTGTGAAATGCTATCCAGAAAAGGAAGTGATTATATCCTTGACTCTCTGATGTGAAGATAGGATAAAACTCTCATTTTTTTCTCTACTGGAAAGGTTTTAGACATGAAAGCATTAGAGTTTCTTTCTAACAAAGGATCCAAATAAACCTGAACAGGGATTTACACTTCAAAGCCTATGGGCATTTATTGTGTACTTACTGTGTGCTGCAAGTCCTAATGTGAACAAGACACGCAACACAGAGAGGGTTAAAGTTTCATACTCAAGTTTAAGATTATCACATAGATTACATTTCCTCCTCTGAGTTTTTCCTTCCTTTTCCTTAGTAAGCTGTTTTTATTATCAATGCATTTCTGATTTGGGCAATTTAATAAGGTTAAAGTACCAGGTACTATGGTTGTGTGATTTATGTCCACTGAAGGGCTGATGCTACCCAGCCTTAGATCTAGTTTGTTCAGACTACACACAGTTCATTCACAAAGCGAGACGCTCCATCTGACTAATGTTTTGCACATATCATTTCACTTTCAAATGTCAAGTACTATTTTTTTTTAAACTGTAAAGTAGCTAACAACACACTAAAAAAATCCTTCAAATGTGTTACAGCTGAGGTATTCACATGCACATAAGTTGTGCCTGAATCCTACTCACTTTTCCCATGTTTCACAAACATGTTCTCCTAGTGAATTACAACTCACTAAAACTGACCTTAATTTTGAAAACCTTAAATGCACATTGCTTCACAATGACTTTGTCCAATATTTGCTGAGCCACAGAGCTTTCTTGTCCCCCACAATTTGCAAGCAGGAGTTCTGTGCTTGCTCAAAGAGTTTTTAACCCTGAACTTGACTTCATAGTGTTTAACGCCTATGCTTTCTTTTTTTTCTACTGTGAGCTCAACTCAAACTGAGTGGGTACATTTTTAAATAGTAGAAAACAGTTTAAAACCAAGGAATGCACACTTTATTTATGGGAACAACATTATTCTCACAAAATATGTTTATGTTTTGTGGCTGGGAGGTGGCTTAGTGGGTAGGTGTGCTTAAGATGCATGATTACCTAAGCATCCACAAATGCATACAGCTCTAACCCTAATGTTGTTGGAAGCAGACAACATCAAGACAACAACAAGGAAAACTGCCTGGGTGTACTGGCTACTGGTCTAACTCCAAGTCCAGAGATCTCATCTCAGTAGAATAAAGTGTCAAGGAATAGAGCAGGACACTAAGCTCTGCCTCTGGCTTCAGGGAGTTTACATGGCACTCACAGACACACATTCAGATTTTTATTTGGGCCAAGACATATTTCATTTATTTTTTGGACACCCAAAATCAAATAATTATTTTTCTCTGCATGGTCTTGGGTTCATGAACTGTTTGATGTGCCTCTCATGGTATTTGCTCTACCTCACCTAGTGTCTCTCTTCCTAGTTCTGTTGTTCATGCTCCCTCTATTTTTACTCAAGATTGTGTTACTTACATGGTGTCTCTGCATGAGCATTGGGAAGGGATTAAGAAACTACATGTCGATCTGTAGAAATATGCTAGAAACTGGAGGAATGATCTGGATAACTCCAGTTGGGAATGGTCCCTTGCCAGGATCCATTTTCTCACATTAGCATTCATGTCCTTCTCTTCTTAGTCGCCTGCATTTAGATAGAACTGTACCCAGTTCTCGAAATTTCCTCCAAATTGTTAGTGAAAATGGAGAAGGAAGTAATTTTTCCATTGAAGATTATGGAAAGAGATAGGGTTAATGAAATCACGTTCTTCTTTGCCTCACCAAATTTAGGACTGAGAAGAGCCAATTTCCAAATAATTTAGCACATTTATTTATTTATTTTTTTTCAAGTCAAAGAGCACATCAGATCTGTCGTTAATGCTGAGTTTTAATGCAGGGCCGAACACACTCTGGCACTCTTCAACTGTGACTGACGGACTGACCACCTACAACTGTCTGACTGAGGTTGCCAAGAAAGTTTGGCACACATGTCCTCAATTAACAGATTGGAGAGTTGCTAATTATCTGGATGAGGGATTTGGCTCCCTGAGCTTGCCTTTTCCTGCAAACAGGAAGGAAAGATTCCACCATAGTGTTCTGGATTATTGGAATTTGTTCCCAAGGGCCTACCATGATGTCACACTGACATTTTCTCACAAGTAACTTTGAGCATAAATTCAGAGTTTAGAAGATTAACCTGGTAGGTTAGGGAAAAAATGACTTCAGAAATCATCAAAAATTTTGATGACTTTAGAAATCCATGTTATAAAAAGCGTGTGTTTTTTCCAGACTGTTTAATAATCTCCATGATTAACTGCTGACAGTCAGTGGGTAGACTTCCCACCAGGCAGGTTGCCCACGTCACATGCTTTGTTCAGATTAGCTTCCTTTGCTACACTTCATATTTCTTATTCTTAACTACATTATAGTCCATACTTACTAGCAAGATAAACTTACTTCACACTACCATAACTGCCTTCTGAAAAGGGAGATTTTTAGCCAAAGTTATATTAAATATTATGTAAGAACTAATGATTTCATTTGCCTTTATTGCTGCAGATCATTAACACACACACGCACGCACGCACGCACACAAAATGTTCTGTGATGGCACATGTCTGTAATCCCAGCATTGAAAATGAAGCAAAAAGAATGATAAGAGTTCTGGGTTAGCCTGGGCTCCATAGTGAATGTTTGTGTGGAAAAAAAGCAAAACAAGATAATAATAATGAAATACCAACACATTTTAGCCCAGTAAGGAGGCACAGGCAGAAAGCACAGGGGCTCAACATTACCCTTCCCTTGTCTATCTAATGAGTTTAAGGGCAGCTTGAGTTACATGAGTTCCTGTCTCAAAACACAAAACAGGGCCAACAGGATAGCTTAGAAGGTGCTGGAGCTTGCTGCTAACCCAGTGTGGTGGCCCAAGTTCCATTCCCAGAGTAAATGGTAGAAAGAAAGAACGACCTTCATGAAGTTGTCCTCTGGCTCCATGTGAGCATCTTAGCAATGTACATGCTTCCTCTCTCTCTCTCTCTCTCTCTCTCTCTCTCTCTCTCTCTCTCTCACACACACACACACACACACACACACACACACACACACCAATAATAATCACCCAATAACAGCAACAGCCATGAAAATAAATTTCCTGTCCTTAATTAGTAAAGCAATGAATTTCCTTTTTTGATGATGAAATAAGGATGACCCAGAGGCTTCAGTCTCAGCATCGGGTTTCTTATTGACTGTCATGATATGTTAGAAGATTCACAGTTTGAATAGCAGAAATCTATTTCACTTTCATCATATAATTATGCCATAAGATAGGCAAACAGAAAATACTGTGAAAAAGAAGAAAATCAAAACAACAGTACTTACCTACCATTAATTTTCTTGAAAAAAATCTGTAACCAGCTTTTCTTCTCCTCTGTGAAACTGGCCTTGTTCCTTCTGTTTCTGTATTTTGCTGTGTAAACTGGAGGTGACAATAACGTCTATCCCATGGGTTTCTTACATGGATTTCAAGGGTAAGTGCTCAGGATAGTGCCTGGAACACCATAGACAGTAACATTAGCTCTCTCGTTTCATTTATTGAAGTGGTAAGCGTATGTGTAGCGAGTGGCCTAGTATAAGAAGCCATTAAAGAGAAATTCTTACAGAAGTGACTCTTTTGAGAAATTACTGACAGTTTTGGGTTTTAGAGTTCAAAATACTTTGTTTTGGTGTGTCAAAATCTTAGTTGAATAAATTCAGCCTTTACAAAGAATACTGCTGAGCTGTGATCTGATTGACATGCTTTGTGGATAGAGGGAACTGATACATAGCACTGTTTCACACCAGAAGACATGAGCACTATGAAAAGCTGATGTTCCACAAAAGTTAAATGTACTTGCTCTAGAGTGTGTACTTAACAGTATTCTTACCTTCTCTGGCCTCTGCAGGCTTCCATAGCTGAGGCAATGTGGCCTTGACCTGGTACAAAGAGAAATCAGTGTCTAGAATAGCAGTCGTAATTGCACAGACCATTGATTTCCATAAAGATTTGGGTTTAAAGTAACGTCAGTAAAAATTATACCAGAATAATTATAAGTAATACCAGTAGTAACGGGTTGATGAACCAATTAACTAGGTACAATGTAAGTCCAGAGAGCTCAACAGACTTGCTAATTTGATGTGAGTGAACTTCTGTTAAATGGAGGCCCAAAGCCTTGATTTCCCATCCACTGTTCTTTCAATTTCATTCCAAGAAATTTAAAAAATTTAGTGATGGTAATAGAGCTGTAATGATGCCTTATTTTTCAGCATGGGTATGTGGAAACTGGGAGGGAGCTACCTGATTCATCAGAGCTTCAGATAAGCAAGTCAAGAACCATTTTTGATAGCGTAGAGAGTAGGAAATATGCTTTAGCCCCCTTCTGTCTGTAGTTATACCACATCTATTTTGGTATAGTGAAAAAACAGAAGATACCAGAGAAAGCTTCCTACACAATTAGCAAGCTACCCGATATGTGACAGGACAGGAGCTTGTCTCTCCATAATCAGGGGAGGCAAAGGTGTTTTCAACATTTCCCCCTGAGTTACGGAAATGAATATCTTAAGCTTTCCCCTTCAGCAAAGGCTGTCTGTTAATACCCAAACTGCTTTCAGACTTATTGTGACAAGTGATATAGTCTCATGTTCAAGGGAGAATTTTGGGAAGCGTGCCTTGGAAACTTTTTTTTGTTGCCCATCTGTTTTGCTTGTCGCAATTCCTGTTTGTTTAAGATGTGTGTGTGCCAGAAATGTGGAAAGAGTGTGTGTAGCGACAAGTGCTATCAAGCCATGTTCACACTGGACTTATGGGAAGCATGTGCTGCCCATCTGTGAAGTTCTCATTTTATTCAAATTTAGAAAATATATTCTTATGTCATGTTGCCTTAATGCCCAGGGGTAGATTGAAACATACCCGGAGGAGAGAGACAGGGAGGAAGCATTCTCACACCCATGAGTAGGGTGACCTTGCCAGAAGCCAGAGGTCTTATATGCACACTAGTTAGAAGGTAGAGGTCTGAGGGAACTTTCTTTCTAAAATTACCTACAGTAAGACACGATGTTTTTTAAGATCAATTATAAATCTATGAATGAGATTTTAAAAGTCACTATCTCTAGAAACTTCAAATGGGGGTTGGATAGATAGAGTGTGTGGGTATACTTAGCTGTAGAAAGAAACAACAACCTCAGCTGTGGATCTTTTTATCTGCTGGGACATTCTATGCCAATCATCTGAGATATGTTACAAGTTCTCTAAAAGAAGAATTTTAAAGAGGGCATAAATGTAACAGCAAATTAGTTAAACCACTTTGACTCCTAGTGGGTCACGTGGCCCAAGAACTCTCTGGATTTGCATACACACATTTGCCAACTAATTTTGATATTCCTTGACTAGCTCAAGGGCTGGCCACTTCTAAACCTCCCCATGGCTAGCAAATATTTCCCTCCGGTATTCCTGAGTTATCTTTTAAAATCTATATTTCATTTCTGCAACCCCAGACCCAATCAGGGAAGTGGCCCCTAGGGCCTTTAAGTTTCATCTTTCTGCTTCCCCATCTTGAAGCTTCTCCTTCCCCTCTCTTGGCACCTTGCCCATGCAATCTAAGTGTCCCGCCCTGTCTCCATGCCCAGTAATTGGCTGTATGGCAATCTTTATTATCAATCAAAGCCAGCTTTGGGCAGTGACCCTCAGGTCTGGAAGAGAGCTGCTTTTGGGATCTAAACTAAGACTAAGCATTACAACCAATTCCCAACACATAACTATGTTGCCAGGGTGGTAAATATTTCTGAGATATCATGCCCTCTGGACCACTAAGAGTACATTTAAGGTCCTTCACACCTCCACATATCATCTATTAAATAATCATAGTAGACCACTTCACATCAATGAGGAAACCACTCCTGAAACAAAGCCCTAGAAGGTGGTGCATATCAGAGAAGCCATCTGAAACTCTTACTGACTGCCTGGTTGATTGCCCTGAAACAAAGTTGGTGGAATGGGATTTAATATGCTGAATTTTTGTGGTTTTGGCTTTCTACCTTGGCATGTTTAGTGGAACTAACTTACATGTCATCTCAGCCTGAGAATAAGTATTGAAATTTACCTAAATCTACTTTTAATCAACAGGAAAACGACACAAGATAATGAGAAATGTAAGTGTAATTTTAATTGACCAAAACAACTGATACTCTTAAGAAACTGGTCATGAAGTCTTCAAAATGTATCTAAAACAATGAACTAAAGTCATTGGTGTTCTTAAAGCCTCAAAATCAGAAAAGGTGCAGGGACACTTGAGTCCCATATCACATCATGCCTGGAAGTATCCCAAAGTTTGCTTAATGATGTTCTGTCTTTCCTCATTTACAAACTGGATGCTCTGTGTTTTCAGTTTGTCTTGCTTTTATGAGATATGAAGGAGTTCCTTTTGAAGATAAGTGTAAGTATTTGTAGACTCATGAAGCTTGAGGAGGAAAACTAGAGATAAAAGTGAACACAAAAGCAGAGAGGGTCCAACGTAACCCAGGATTCCCCTTGCACCGTCAGGAGTATTTCATTTTCCGTAAGGCACATGGACAATCTAGTTCCTGCAGATACTTGCTTCCTGTTATAGCCTCTTGGGGGTTTCTAGTCACCACAGTAGCTTTCTTCTACTGGCCTTCAGGTAGCTTGGACTTACACTATTGTCTTGAACTCTTTAACACAACACCCTCCATTATCCCTTACCCAGAACAGAAGACGCTAACACAAAGTACAGCAGGCATCATTTCCTCTTGCTGTCTTGTTCCTTTATTTTCACCCACATCTTCATACTCTGCTTTCTGCATTTAGCTGCATCATTTATGTC
This sequence comes from Rhynchomys soricoides, assembly GCA_019843965.1. NCBI lineage: Eukaryota > Metazoa > Chordata > Mammalia > Rodentia > Muridae > Rhynchomys > Rhynchomys soricoides. Next base: position 16,689,104 of record JADRCH010000012.1, read on the forward strand.
TCAATAAGGAAATTATTTTCCTGAAATTCACAAGCACGAAATTAAAGATCCTTTTAATGGTGCTTCTCTTATGAACACATGTTATCCTAGTTTATGTCTCCTACACTTAGGGGACTAGCTCTCTTCATATTTGTCATAAAATTTTTTATTCAGTGACAAAAAATGCAAGCCCTCTGTAAACATTGTTCTTTCTAAGGACTGAGGTCTTATTTTTCTAAGTACAATATAAAGCCCTGAGAGGGCTACTATACAGGAAAGCTCAAGGTGTTTCAGCAGGATTATTACTGAAGATCAGTGACACCTCAAGTTGAATGTAAGCTCCTCCAAAGCCAATATTCTTAAAACCTCCCCACTAAGCCAGCTAGTAACTATCAACCATTTATCTAATGTCTCTATTGTGCATTAGCACAGCAAACACTTTAGTTCTCAAGCCAGACTATTCTACATTCGCTTTTTAAGATATCCCCATTTCTTTCCCTGTATTTGAAAGGTGTCTCCTGAGTGGTTGTCCCAGTTTGCAATCCCACCAGCAATGGAGGAGTGTTCCTCTTTCTCCACATCCTCACCAGCATCTGCTGTCACCTGAGTTTTTGATCTTAGCCATTCTGATTGGTGTGAGGTGGAATCTCAGGGTTGTTTTGATTTGCATTTCCCTGATGACTAAGGATGTTGAACATTTCTTTAGGTGCTTCTCAGCCCTTTGAGTTTCCTCAGTTGAGAATTCTCTGTTTAGCTCTATTCCCCATTTTTTGATAGGGTTATTTGGTTCTCTGGAATCTAACTTCTTGAGTTCTTTGTATATAACAGATATTAGCCCTGTATCCGATGTAGGATTGGTAAAGATCTTTTCCCAATCTGTTGGTTGCCGTTTTGTTCTATTGACAGTGTCCTTTGCCTTACAGAAACTAATATCTCTTCAGTCCATGAACCTAGATCCCTACATAGTTCCAATCTGATGAGGAAGACCTTGAAGGATCCTGGATAGCTGCTGGTATTCAGTTCACATTAAAATCAATATAAGATGGACTTGGATGTCAGGGAAGAATGGCATCAACAGGAACAACAAAGATACCTGTCATTACCAGCAAGAACCAAAGGAATACAGGCAGTACTGTTTTCCCTTTGACCTCTTCATATGTGGGACACCTCTCAAATGTTCTTCCTGCTCTAGAGAAGAGTTTTCTACCAAAAGTTAATCCTTCTGAAAATGCGTTCAGAGATCTACATGTCTCTTAGTTGATTCCAGAGTCAATGAAGTTGGCAATCAAGATCAACTATCATATCTAGTGTGGTTTTGTGGCCTCATTCATTAGACCCTAGACTCTAGAGGTTACTGTTAATTTTGTATGTGAAGAAATGAAAAGAATCAAAAATTACTTTTGAGTAACTGTAGATGCTTGTGCTCTTTTCCCACCCAAGGAAGAAGAAGTAGTGTTGGTAGTTGATTGGTTGAAAGTCACTTTAGGCTGTTAAGTCTGAAACATCTTTCTACAAACCAGTGGAGATGTAAGTGGGTAGTCACTTACATATATCTCAAACACAGAATATGCTGAAGTTGATGAGATCAAGAGAAACATAATTTCACCTCATCGTTGTTTTTGATGTGTGTGTGTTATTGTTGTTGTTGTTGATGATGATGATGATGATGATGATGATGATGATGATATTGTTTGACTTATGCTTTTGCTAGGTAGTCCTGATTGACTTTTAAACTATCCTTCTGCCTCTGCCTCTCATGTGCTGGAATTGCAGACATGCACACTCATGTCAGAGTATAATTTTACTTCTAACTTGAATGAAAAAAATAGAAAGAAAAGGAAAGGACATGACTGTTCCTAGGTATGATGGAGGAAAATGTTTGTTATAGATATGTGAAAGAGCATAGTGAGAGGCAGAAACTTCTGGTAAAGTCCAGAGAGGCCATGACTCTGAACCTTGTGAGGAGAGGGGAAGGAGAAAGAAGAGAGAATAACAACAGCCAGGAAGCTGAGGGTAAAAAAGGGTACAAAAAAAGGGGGGGATCAGTAACCAAATAGTCTGAATTATATAGGGAAGAGCTGTGGGAGAAGGGCAGCTCTGCCCCTTGCCTGCAGAATTCAGGGTTGAAGGTGGGGTATTCCAGCCATACTCTGTAGTAGGTAGGGTCTGAGTGTTGCTGGAGAACCTGGAAGGCATGTCTGGTTTGATAGGTTAAATAGGCACCTGAGGCCCTTGCATTTGGAACTTAACCTAACTATTCATTTCTTTTGCTACTCTGTGACCCGAAAGCAAAGTGTAGCTTACCCTTCATTGGTTCTCATACAATTTTTACCTACATTTCATTTAATTGATCGGGGATAAAGAAGAGATGGGTAATTTCTCTTTCACTTTCACGCAGTACAGTTTTGCATAGTAAGTAGGTCACTAGATGACAACAAGCTGGAGATGGACTGGAATAGATACAAATGCTATGATCAAAAGGAGCAGCTGGAGGTTGCCACATTTGGCTGTGTGGTTTAATTGCTGTAGTCTGACTCTTCTACCAGCCTGCTGAGTTTTGCTAACAATGGAATTGCTTCCTGAGAATGGATCCAATATCTCAAGACACCCCAGGAGCATATACATAGCTCATCAAACATATATGAAATGAATGGCATCAAAAAAAAATTTTAAAAAGAAAGAATGTTTCAACTTGTATATAGGGTAAATAACTTAAGGCCTCATAACCACTACCCCCCCCCCAAAAAAAAAGGGCCCTGCTAATGTTCACCCTTGTATGTGTTGGATTCGAAAGTCACAACTGCCGGATGTTCCCCTTCACAAAGACATGGAGACAGAGAGCAATGCAATTAACAAGAGGTTTATTAATTATTAATTCCAACATGTTGGGGTCATCCTGCAAATGGAGCAGAGGCAACCCCAATCTCCTGAAGCCCACCCTTTTTATACAACTTTTGAGGTAGATCTTAGCAACAGCATGAGCTGGTTGGTTTTCACTGGCAGAGGGCATTTGACCTTCTATACAATTGGAGGGTTATTAGTAGGACATCATTGCGGGCATCCCTCCTCCCCTAGGCCATTGTTTGAGGGGGATCTGGGGAGAGGAATGTCCCTCAACATGTCCACAGGGATTTACTGCTAGCCAAATGGCCTTATCTCAGGAGAGGGGAGGAGATGATATAGTCCTGGGGAATGCTCTCTGTTTAATGAGAAACATCTGCTGGTCAGTGGCCTCATCTCCAGGGTGGGGATGGGAGGAAATGTTTCTTTCATATGTATAGGTGGAAGTTTGTTGTCATGGTTGCTCACCTTATTAATGGTTTACATGATGTGTGATACAGGCAGAAATAGAAAGAGGGAAAAAAGAAAGGGTGGAGAAAAGACAGACTAATGGCCAAAGAGAAGAAAATTTGTTTCTGTTCTGTTCTTTCCACAAAACTTAATAAATGAAAATGCTCTAGTAAATCCTTGAAAATCCTCATCATTTCATGCCAGGTAGCAGGTGAGTTGTGTCTCCATTAAGCATAATAATAAAAAAAGAAACTGGTATATTTCTTATTCATCATAAAATAGCATATGGCAGTACAATCAAGTTTAGACTTTCTAGAAGCACTAACATTCTCAAAGGAAGCTCCTGTTCTTCACAATTAGTTATGACCACAGAATCCTACCCATCCCATCTGGTTAATGCAGCCATAGGAAAAATTCTCGATTCTTCATTTCCAAATACTTGCATGTTGGTCATACAGTCTCTGTGATGTGTTCCCACATTCTGGGCCCAATCCCCTTGACCTATCTGCCTGCATCTACTTATACCCACCCAACAGTCAAAGAGATTATGATCACCTCTCCCTCAGCCTTCTCATCTGCACTGTGACCGATTCATAAGGTTCTCCTGATAACCACACAACAATAGAAGTAAATCTCATTAAGATGGTGCTTGACATAATCTTAGTTGTTACCACGAATAAATCTTAAATAAATGGTCCTTTGTTTATTTGAGTATGAAATGTCTCTCTACCATTGACATACACAAACATACCACTTTTTGGCCGAAGTCCAGGTCCTTAGCTGGTAGTGCAGTTTGGTAAGAATCTTAGCTTTAGAAGCTAAAGCACAGATAGAAGAAGTAGGTCCTGGGAGCCCTCTGTACCCTGGTACTATATCCAGCCATACCTCTCTCTCTATCCTCTCTGCTTCCTTGCCACCAGGATGTGAAACAGCCTCCAGTGCTCATGCTTCTGTGATGTTCTGCTTTCCCTCCAGCCCAAGCTGCAGAGTTTGCAACCTTGGAGTGAATCTTTAGGAACCATAAGCTAAAATGAATTTTCCCCTTTTTATATTATTTCTTTCATACAGTTGCTACTGAGACAAAACAAAACAAACAAACAAACAGATAACAACAGCAAACAAACAAACCCTAACATCTTTCCCTCATTTTACCCTCATGACCTCTTTTGCATAGCCAGAAAGGATTTTCAAAAATGTGAGTCTCACCCTGTTAATCAAGGTTCCCACTCATTTCAGGGTAAACTCAAATTTCATAGCTTTATCTACCTGCTCATAAGGGCTCTGAATGACAAATGTGTGCATTAGAGAAGAAACTCAGGAAAAAGAAGCCACATAAAGATAGAGGCTAAGATTAAGAAACTTCCAGTTACTACTTAAGCCAGCAGCAACCAGAATTGGTAGGGCAGATCCTTCCTTCCCAGGAGCCTTTAGAGACATCAAGGATCTGGTAAACCTTTGATTCTGGATTTGTGCCTTGTAGGACTGGTAGAGAAATCATTTTGGACTGATATGGGCCTCCTTGTGAATGGTAATTTGTTACAGTAACGTAATGGCAAGAAGCTCAAGGATCCAGTGTGATGCTCTTCTGAACACAGCTTGCATTTTAGGGACACTTCTCACTGCACTTCATCAAAGTTTTCTGCTTGAGTAATATGCTTTAAGGCTCCAGAATGATTATAGCTGTGCCATCTGATAAATCATAATTTACCTGCATGTGTTGGTAATTCTGAAGAGCACTTGCATTTCTTTAGAGATCTTTCTGGCTAAAAGAAAAATCATATTAATATTTTCTTAATATTTTCTATTTAAAAACATATTCAGAAACATTAGTTTGTTCTTAACAAATGGATTTTGTTAAAGGTTTATTGTTTTTTATGTATATGAGTATACTGTAGCTGTTTTCAGACACACCAGAAGAGAGCATCTGATCCCATTACAGATGGTTGTGAGTCACCATGTGGTTGCTGGGAATTGAACTTAGGACCTCGGGTAGAGTAGTCAGTGACAATCCACTGAGCAATCTCTCCATTCCTAGCTTGTTCATTCAAAATGTACAATAAGCAAAGAGTACCATCAGTCCCTTTATCACCACTCTCATTCTGTCAGTGAAATAAAAAAACAGGTAAAATGCACTGTATAACTTATTCCAGGACACCCATACACACACACACACACACACACACACACACACACACACACACACAGACACAGAAGACATTAAAGTATCTGCCCAGGTTACTATGAAAAGATATGATGGAATAGGCTGTAAAAATAGAATTTTATTTCTCATATATTTGGAAGCTAAGAAATATGCGACCCAGATGCCATCAGATTTGGTGTATGATACTCCACTTTTATAAGACACAGTCATTTTTACTTTATTCTTAGCTAGTGGAAGGAAGGGACAGAGACTTCTATACAGTCTCTTTATAAACATATTCATTTCATTTTCATAAATGAATCACTTTCCAGTAGCCTTGTCTTATAACTTCATCATCTTATGGATTTGTAGTTGAACATCATTATTCAAAGGTAGCCCCAAGCCTTTGGCTCAAAGAGGACCCACAAAATAAACTAAGCAGAGCTCATAGGGCCTCTCAGAGACTGAAACAGCTATCACAGAGCCTGAATGGGTTTGAGCAATATGGTTCTCTGCAAATATGGTTGTTAGCTTGGTGGTTTTCAGGGGACTCTTTACAATGGTATTGGGAGTATCTTTAATACTTTCATATATTCTTGAGCCCTTTCCTCTTACTGGGTTGCCTGACCCAACCCTGATATGAAGGTTGTACCTAGTCTTCTTATACCACATTTGGTTGATATTCCTGGGAGGCCTGATCTTTTCTGAAGGAAAATGGGTAGGGGGGGAGGTTTGGATATTGGGGAAAAGGGAGGTAAGGAGTGGCAACTGAGAGGGATAGAGAGGAAAGTGGCTACTGTTGGGATGGACTATGTGAGAGGAAAAGAAAGAAGGAAGGAAAGAAAGAAAAGAACAAAGGAAAAAAGAGGGAGGGAGGAAGGAAGGAAAGAAGGAAGGAAGGGAAGGAGCAAAGAAACAAAGAGAAAAAGATGTCCTGATGCTGGACCATGACATCTTAGGAAGTAAACACTTCTCAAAGCAGAACAGAAGTTATTACATTGATTACTATTAAACAGTTAACTTTTCTACCATATCACAGTAGTAGGCAGGTAACTGTGAACTGCATCTGCATGAGGTCTCTCTCTCACTTTTTGTCTCTGATGCTCCCTCAACTCTGGTCTCTGTATATGCTGTTCCAAGGCTAGATTGGCCTGTCAAGAAACTTGCTTTTCCTCTGCCCTTATTATTTGCCCCAAAGTAGCCTTGTGGCCAGTGTTGAGTCTCTTCTCACTCTCTTTGCCCCATCTCCATCTTTTCCTTCTTGAAGGCCCAGGGAGGCACATTCTCTGAGGTTTCTTTATCAGTGTTCTTCCAGAAGGAAGGCAATGATCATGAGCCAACTCTAGAATCCATGAAAGAAGATAAACTTGAAGCAAAGATGAGATGACACCCAGAGCCAGGCTATCTGTTCTGTAGGTCCTTTTATCTCTGTAGATTTTCAACAGGTGCTACTTCTCTCTTCTTAGTAATGGTATATAGACTTGGAAGTCTTGTTGGATTTGATGTATTTACCTATTTCCTCGTATGATACATATAGACAATTCTGTCAATTTACTTCAAAGGACTTGCTTATTGTGTCTTCAGAGGTGAGAAGGAGGTTTTCCTTACCCTGTGTCAGTTCCTTACCTGGGTGATATATCACCACTGCTCACATACTACTTTTTCAGACAGTTTTACCCCTTGAATCTGTTTAAAACCAATCTCTGTAACCACACTCCGTCATGCTTTTCTGCCATGGTTTTCTCTATTCTATTACATCATTGTACTGATGCCTGAAGATGAAAGAAACTACAAAGGTAGAGTTGAAAATTGGGAGAAAAAGCTACTTTATCCAAAAAGAAAAAAAATGAAAATCATGAACAACAACAAGAAAGAGGAGTGAAAGTTCAGGCTTGTCCTGCAGCCAACATAAAAGGCTAGCTCTGTACTTTTAAGTTTCTAAATCACAGAAAGCTGCTGTCCATGTCCAGGGCTTTGCTTCATGTACATGAGAGGGCCAGCAGGGTGGAACACTGTGCTTCTGCTGTGTTCTCTGCAATCCAAAACATCAGTGACAGCTTCAAAGCATTGTAAGAGCATCTTCGGATGCAACGAAACAAGGATCTGAGGAGTAGGTATGTTTTCCTTATGTACAAGGAAAGGAGAAAGGGAGTGGCAGAGAAGGCAATTGTAGAGATCTGTTATAAGTAGGAACTGGATCTTGCAAATGTCATGTGCATGAACCTGTGATAGCTCTGCAGAAAACAGAGCATGTGGGGGCACCTCACCTGTGCCCAGAGAATCATAACTCATCCAGAGAGAAAAAAATCAGAAAGACTCTTTAAAGGCACAGTAAATTCAGTGTAAACCGAACTCAAGCTGTGTCACAGTATTTCTCTTTATAACATTATTTCATCACATAAAGTGTCAGTGTGTGCATGTGTGCATGCACACGTGCGTGTGTAGATCATACGCAGGATATCTGTAACATGTCTCAAGAATGTGACTCAAAAGTTTGAGATGGTCAATTAAGGTGAAAATGTTGGACCTGAAGGTCACAACTACAGGTAGTTCCCCCATCGCAAAGACAGAGATTGAGAGCGATGCAGTCAGCAAGAGGTTTATTGTTTCCAATGCATTGAGGTCATCCTGCACATGAGGCAGAGGCAACCCCGTGGAGCCCGTTCAGGGACCTTATATAGGATTTTAGAGCAGCTGCCATTAGGTACAATGTGATTGGCAGAACAGTGTGACTTTTAAACTGATTGGTCTTTAGGGAATGAGATGGCAGGGGCTTAATCAGCCCCTCCTTCCAGCCTATGTGCTTTCTAACCTGTTTCTTCCCTGTGCTTGAAAGGGGGAAGGGGAGGGATGCCCATCCCACAGGGAATATCTGCTAGCTAGGTGGCCTTATCTCCGGAGAGGGAAGGAGGGGGGAAAAAGCATTTCTTTCAAAAACAAATTGAATTAAAAATAGGAAAATATTCTGTCTATTGGCTTAGGTGAGAGGAATTAAAGTACAAAAGTTTCAACACCTTTTTACTTCTTGTCACTTCATTTCCTTCTACAAAATGTTTCTTGGTACTGTTAGAGAAAGAATTCAGAGATGGTCACAAGGGGAATTAATTGAAAAGGGTTTAAGTTTATTAGGGCATAGGAAAATAAAGTCTCAAGACATGGTGAGAGTCAGACAGGAGGTTGGACAGCTGCTTGAGGCTCTTTGGAACCTGGATTTTTAACAAATCCAATGGACAGTGGTGGCTTTATTCTGGTACCAGATGCAGTTTTCTGAAACTTGAGTTTAGATCTTACCTTAATTACCCCTACAAGTTTGACAATGAGGGTTAAACAAGTACTGTTATTGTATATTTCCAGGTAGAGATTTGCTTAATAGTAATGCTAATCATATGTTAATTAGTCTGGTACTTAACAGCCAAGTGGCTGTCCAGAGAGAACCAAATAACCCTATCAAAAAATGGGGAACAGAGCTAAACAGAGAATTCTCAACTGAGGAAACTCAAAGGGCTGAGAAGCACCTAAAGAAGTGTTCAACATCCTTAGTCATCAGGGAAATGAAAATCAAAACAAACTTGAGATTTCACCTCACACCAGTCAGAATGGCTAAGATCTAAAACTTAGGTGACAGCAGATGCTGGCAAGAATGTGAAGAAAGAGGAATACTCCTCCATTGCAGTTGGGATTGCAAGCTGGTACAACCACTCCGGAAATCAGTTTGGCAGATCCTCAGAAAACTGGACATAATACTAACTGAGGACCCAGCTATTCCACTCCTGGGCATATACCCAGAAGTGCTCCACCATGTAATAAGGACACATGCTCCACTATGTACAAAGCAGCCATATTTGTAATAGCCAGAAGCTGGAAACAACCCAGATGTCCCTCCACAGAGGAATGGATACAGAAAATGTGGTACATTTACACAATGGAATACTACTCAGCTATGAAAAACAATGACTTCATGAAATTCACAGACAAATGGATAGAACTTGAAAATATCATCCTGACTGAGGTAACTCAGTCACAAAAGAACGAACACGGTATGTACTCACTAATAAGTGGACATTAGCCCAAACATTGGGAATACCCAAGATTCAATTCACAGCAACCATTGGACTGAACGTGGGGTCCCAGATGGAGGAGCTGGAGAAGGGACTGAAGAAGTTGAGTGACTTTGCAGCCCCATGGAGGGAGCAACAGTGTCAACTGGTCTGAACCAACCCCCCACCCCCACCCCTCCTCCATGTTCCCAGAGACTGGAGCCAATCAAAAGAACACACATGGAGGGACCCATGGTGCTGGCTGCATATGTGGCAGAGGAGGTCCTTGTTGGCCATCAGTGGAAGGAGAGGTCCTTGAGGCTGAGGGATTTAGATGCCCCAGTATAGGGGAATGCCAGGGAGGGAAGATGGGAGTGGGTGGGTGGGTGGGTGGGTGGTGGAGCACCCTCATGGAGGCAGAGTGAGGGGGGATGGGACAGGGAGTTTCCAAAGGGGAGATCTGGAAAGGGGAAAACATTTGAAATGTAAATAAAGTAGAAAAAAAAAAAAAAAAGGAAGACAATCCTCCATGGCCTCACCCAGGAGTTTCTTTTTTTTTTTTTTTTTTTGTACTAATGCTAACTGAGTGGGGATGTGGTTTGCCAACTGGATTGAGCCATTGTTCCTCCTACTGTAGTTTCTTAACTTCCTGTCTTGTCCTACCTCCAGGCTAACCCTCACTAACTAAATCACACAGGTCAGAAGGGCTTAGCAAAATGTTCTGGTATGTTAATTTTAAGACAAATAAGGTGTGGATAAATCCTTAGGCACTTCTAGCTTCCTTTTATTCTATTTTTTTTTTTTATTTTAACATACTTTAAAACTACAAATCTCAAAGATTTGCAATATAGGAAGAAATGTTGGTCATGAGAGGGAAAACAGGTCAGATTTCTTCAAATCCAGGCCTACTTCAAGTTGAATGTGCACACTTCTGTGAGTTTAAAGTCCTGGCTCAGTTTGGTGTTCTGCAAAGCAGAATAACAATAGCAAACGAAATCAACCCAAACCATTGAGAACACAGATAAATAAAAACCAGAGCATGGCATAATTAATAATACTTATATTTAGATTAAGTAAGTGTTGTGAATTTAGAAAGTCTATGAATGCAGAAAGTACACTGTAAATAATATTGGATCATATAAATTTCACAATTTGCCATTTAGAGATATGAACTAACGTCCTGGATGTGGAATCTTCCATTTGATCCTGGTCAACTTACTATGGGCAACATTCTTAATGAAAAACAACTCTACCAGCAGCTTTTGATTTCCAGTAGCTCCATAACTACCAATGTAACACAAATTGAACTTGGTGGGGGGGAGAGGAGGAGGAAGAGGAGGAGGAGGAGGAGGAAGAGGAGGAGGAGGAGGAGGAGGAGGAGGAGGAGGAGGAGGAGGAGGAAGAGGAGGAGGAAGAGGAGAAGAAGGA
>JADRCH010000012.1:16700813-16845754 GCA_019843965.1 Rhynchomys soricoides
GAGGAGGAGGAGGAGGAGGAAGAGGAGGAGGAGGAGGAGGAAGAGGAGGAGGAGGAGGAGGAAGAGGAGGAGGAAGAGGAGGAGAGGCTGCACAGGAAGGAAAGGGAACAGGTCTGGGAGGAGTGAATATGATGAACACGCATTGTGGAAGAATCTCAAGCTACTAACAAAAAAGTTATCTATTTATAGGAAAACTATCTTTCTAGTAGTACTGCCACACTGCAGCTTCTGTCCATGTTAAGATGTGATATAAGTAGCCAAAGGTCAGAGGACAAAATAATAATCCCACTGTGCTGCTCCAAGGTTAATACAGGTGCGTCAGATTATTGGAGAACATGGCACAGATAACAGCTGGTACTTTAGAAACAACATCCTAGAGAGTAGCATCATTTTAGTGGACTAAAAATGCGAGGAGTATATGTTAAAGTGATAAATATCTGCTTCTGTCTGTAGGCACTTCGTTGCTTGTTGCAGTAATTCTCTCCCTCCAAAGGGAGCACTTCCTCCATTTACATATCTGAGTTATTAGTGTCTAAGCTGTGCTGTCCTGGATTCAAATATGTCTATTTGAATCTAGAACCAATGTAATTAGTCACTTAACAGGATAGAGGCAGAAGCAAAACCAAGGTCCTTACATCTAACCTAAGGTAAGATACATCCATAAATAATGAGAATCTGATTAAATTCAGGATGAATATGCATCCAGACTCTAAGGAAGCAGCTATATGTGGAGGCAGATCATGTCCAGCTTTATTTGGGGAGGGGGGAGCGGGGAAAGGGGTCTTCATCAGAAACTTAATACAGACTGTAGAAGCATAGTATCTGCACTTTCCTGATATTGCCACTAGGTGGCTCTGTGAGGAGGCAAGTTAAAAAATATCCTCAACTCAGTCTCCATAAATAGAGGTATTATGATGTTTTTTCCAGGTAGTAAAAGCATGGTAAGAACGGAAAAGAAATATATGTGATCTTACGAAGAGACATGTGATAACTGAAAATATTTAAAAAGTGGAAGTTTAAGGAAGTTTGGCCTTACAGCTGAATGTGACAAGGGAACTAAGACATATAACAAAATCAACGACATATTTTATCAGCTTCATGGGGGTAGGGGAAATTGAAGGCCTTTTGCAAGCTGATGAATAAAGATTATGTGGATTTTCTGGGGGGGAAAAAGGAAATGTCTTTTTGTTTTGAGGTTCTTTAATCAGACAGTAGCCAATCTCTATGAAATATGGAGTCTGGTCAAAAAGGCTGATCCCAGAAATCAGCATATTTCTCATGACCGCAAGACTCAGAAAAAGCACTTCCAAACATGCAGCAACCCGAAAAAACAACATATTGCCATCCTGAAAAAAAAAATCTAACTGTGCTGAAAAACAACAACATATGGCTGGGTGGGGGTGTGAGTAAAAGGCGTACAGTTATCTCGTTTGAACATTCTCTTCATGAGGTGGAGGGAAAGGGAGCCGCTCGCTCGAGGGGAGTCGGGGAGTCGAGGGGAGAATGCGCAGAGGTCACAAAGCCTCTCTTTTGAAAGCACAACGGGGGGGGGGGGGGGGAGGAAAATTTTTTTTTTTTTTTTTTTGTTCCAGGTGAGTTATGGCCAAGAACCAGGGCTTTGACCTTTAACCTAAGAATATGCTGAAAAGAAGCAAAGCAGACGAACGCTGAAAATACTGGTTTCATTCAGGGCTTTGTAACTAGAGCACAGCTGAGATTAATACAGGCAGGGATGGAATGTACTTGAACAGGCTCCCTCATCAGCAAAGCCACAATGTGCTGATAATAATCATTATGTACCTAGAATCTGGGTTCCGTTTGAACAAAACAAAATCAACTTCAGGCACAAATCTCAGTCATGTGATGGTTTCATAATTCAAGGTGAGGCCACAGAGCAAGGGTAGAGGAGTGCTAGAAAATAAGTTTCCACAATTTGGGATGTTTGTTATCTGTCTACACCCAGAAGTTGCATAAACCAAGCGTGTCCCTCTGCAAAAGAGCCCTTATCAATGGATTGCTATCTATGAGAATCATTGATTCTTCCAGTATATAACTATGGAGAAGTTTGCTGTGCTGTGACAAGAAAGATTCTGATCCTCCAACAAGCTTCTGAGCTAGGAAGGAGTTTTATGAACTTAACATTTTCAAATATTCCACCCTAAAATATGCAACTCTGACATGAGGGTTATTTTGAGCTGAAGATGTGTGATAATCAATGCAAACAGGAAGAGACTGTCTGAACTTTGTTTTTTTTTTTTTTGTTTTTTTTGCCTAAAAGCAAGGCCTGTTTAGAGAAAAAGACCATGTCTTATCACAGTTCAAAACTATCAGGTGTTTTATAATTTATAAGAATACCATATCTTTTATTCATTCACATACATGTGTCCAGTTTTCTTTGCAGAACACCGTTTGTTTTATTATATATATATTTTTAAAAGGCCCTTCTCTCTAATTCTAGCCCCCAATAGATTGGAAGCTATACCCCAGACTCCAACCATGTCCCTTATGTGCTTATCATAGGAATCTCAAATATATGATCTGTCTTCATGTTAACAAATGTCTCTTCATTTTTATCTTTTTAGTTGTGTCTTTTGATAGTCTAATTATCAGGGTACCAGCCAATGAACCTGGGAGAGAAGAGAGCAGGTCAGCTTATTCCACCAACCAGACCCACCCAGCATTTATATGGAAGCTAAAATCTGCACAGCAAGGGCTTTATCCTTAGAGTAGTCCCCCCATTGCCTTGGGTTCTGTTTTAAGACTCTGATTTAATGAACAATCACAGCTACTTTTTCTACAACTTTATGCTCCATCTTTTATCAAACTGACCATTTTCTATTTCTTCATTAATGTTTTTACTTGTTGTCCTAATTTTTATTGCAAACCTAGCTAAAACTGTTGAACAGTAACTATATTGTATACCAAGTACTAAGTTAGGAGCTTATTAGTCCAGTTTTTGCAGTCTACATTTTTTATAAATAACCTGACTAATGTCATTTTTACAGCATTTTATGGGTTCTCTGACCTGTAACTCTGAATATTTCTGACTCAAGTCAATTTCCAAAGCTTAAAAAGCAAATAGTCTGGCTTAGTTGCAACAACTGCCCCACTCCTGGTACTAATCTTTTGCAAGCTACTTCTGCATTCTATGACCACAATATAATACAAACAATTTAAAGGAAGAAAATTATTGGCTTCTGAGTTCAAGTGATATCAGTCCATTGTAGCAAGAACGAGACAATCCGTCTTTGATGGTAGAAACATGACATGGTGACTAGTCACATGATATCAGATCAGGAAGCAGAGAATGTGCTAGAACCAGGATCTTATCCCTGGTAGCTTATCTATCTCCACCAATGTCGTTCCACTTCTTAAGGGTTCCACAGCCACCAAAATTAATGTCACATGTTGGGTAAAAAAAAAATTCAGACCACAAGCCTGAGAAACTATTTCAGATTCAAACATGGAAGTTATTCTTAGCTTTCGCCTTTGACTCCTTCATTTTACTTTTTCTATTAGATAAGGATTGATTTTCTGCTATTGCTTTACTTGAGGGGCACTCTCTCTCCATTCCTATGAGCCAACATTTCAGAATGGTTACAAAACTCAACATGCAAACAAACAAAAGCACTAATACATCAAGAGGTGCTCCAGGATACTGAAGTCATTCACTATTACATGATTATATTTCGCGATTTTTCTAAGCTGATTGGAAAGCAGTGTTCTATCTTCAGATAATAAATGTTCAGCAAGTAAGACCTATGAGAGCTTGAACATTGAGACTTGTAGTATATATGTACAAATATTAAAAACTTGGAGTGCTTGAGAAAGGAAAATTTATTCTATGTATTAAACTTAAGTTTTAGGAGCTGTACCAAGTTGCAATTTCTAGAGATATATCCCATCATAGTCAGTCCTTCAGTGTGCCTTTGCCAAGCTCACCAACTTGTGAAGTTTGTCTCATTAGCATGTGGCTATTCCTAAGAGGTGACTATTCTTTCAACCAATAGAGAGTGCATTGTAAAAGGGATACTGTGTGCCTTCTAGGTGCTGTCATAGGAGGCTACATTGCTTTTACCTTGTTTGCGAGATCACTAGTGTGTCTGGGATTCCATGTCAGACATAAAGCTACTCTGAAGTTGCCAGAAGATAACTTAGTGGAGAAAGCAATGCTCGGGTACACTGTCAACTGTCTTAGTGTTGAAGTCCTCCTAGCACAGAAACTGCACTTTAGTGAACTAGATTTGAGATGACTATAGCCCCGTAGACATCAGCTCAGCCCCAACATTTGGCTCTTTATATCCTGCATCCAAATTATCCCTACATTTCTTCATCCTAGTTACACGTCCACAGAATCTGGAAACATAACAGAAACCACTGTTTTTAGCAAGTAAATAAGTAGTTAACATTGGACAATTATGTTACTTTAGGAAGTAGAACAATGGCAATGCACCAATTGGTGTTTTCAATATGTTGTCTATTCAAGCCCTCGTGAATAAGACTATTTTTATAGTATCCAATAGTCATAACTGAAGATAAGCCATGGGATCTTGTGTAGTCTCTTGAAGAAGACAGGAAACATCTTGTACGGTTTGTGTGTGCGTGTGTTTGTGAATTGCATAGACCAATGTTTAATCTATAAGCATCGTGTTAAGCTTATTTACAAATAATTGAGGTTAACATTTCTATAAGAATTAAAAGTACATGATTGTTCATGAGAGCTAAGTGAAAAATACCATATGCTTTTTCTTTTCTCAGATAAAGATAGAAAGAAATTACTTAAACTAAATACATATAATGGGCTTATGATGAAGGATATGGTCTTATACAGGATGGTTTGTTTTGAATTGTTTCGTTTTTTGAAGGCCTAGAAAGAGCAGAGAAAGTTGTATAGTGGTTTGATTAATTAAGTTGTGAAGGTTTAGCACGGATTTTAGGGGGCTTTAAAGGTGGAAAACGGCTTTGTTTCAACCAGAGTGAGGCTCAGTCTCTGACAATAATCTAGAGATATTGTTTTCTGAAACATATGTTGTGATAGCTGAAATGATCATCTCAAAGCCAAGTGGATCCTGTTCTCATGTTTCCTTGAGGGCCACAGATAAATCAATGATACCCTGGCAATAGAAATGAATAATCACACCAGAATACAATTTCTGTTCATCATATGGTAACTTTTATTACACTGTGTTGAAATTGTCTACATATGTGTCTGTCTCCTTAACGAAGGAAAACAGTCTGTCAAACTCATTTTTCTATCCACAGCATCTAGCATAAATTTTTGGCTTGGAGCAAGCATTCAATATATGCCCTATATAAATAATTGAAACAGAAAATATAATATAAAGTTATATCTATTTCCTGCAGAAATTCTGCATGTTGGAAACTAGAGATCTTCTCATTTTTTTCCCTCTTGTCTCAAATGCCACATGAACCTGCCACAAACACCTGATGTTTCTTCATGCAGAATCAAATCTTCTTGAATCTAGGTCTCTCTCTGATTTCAGGTGCCTTAAGAAATTACTGATCTGATGTGCTGTGCTGTGCTGACTAGTTTCCTGCCTGCTTTCTTCCTACTTCTGAGACATTTATTCCACCTAGCATAGGATATTTCCAAAGAGCAGATCTGGTTATGTTAATTTGCTGCTTCAAAATCTTGTTTATCTCACTGTTTATAGTTTGAAGTCCAAATGACCTTAAATAACTTTCAAAGCCATGCCTGATGAAGTATAGCTACTTCATCTGAATTTTCCACATATTCAAGTTCCTCCTCCTGTTTGATCAAAGTGATTCTCTGCTGTTCTTCTTGTGATATTATAAACTTGCTTGTCATTATACATCTCATTCTTCTGTGAGTCCAACTCCCCTTCCTCTCAGCACATCTTCAGTGTTTCTAGGAAAGTGTCACATATCCTCCAGATTGCATCCAAGTCATGGGAACCCACTTTCCTTGTACTGTCACTAAACACTTAAGCTTCTCTAGTTGAGCAGTAGTAGAGTTCAGGTATAAGCCTACTCTCTGACCTGCAGCTATCTTATACTTGTAGGTCATCTTCGAAGTGTCCTTATGTTAATAAAGTCTACTGAGAATAAACCCACTACCACAATTTTAAGCCAAAATTGAAGAAAGCTTTAATGAAATACTGGCCAGGTTGATGGACTCTAGCCAGGTATATTCCAGGTGTCCCAGCAAGTGGGCATGAGTCACATTTTGAGGAGGCTTAAAAAAGCACACCCATAAAAAAGCATACCCATAAAAAAACACACCCATAATGCCATTGTATTTCCCATCAGGTCCAATCAGGGAAAGCACATACTGTGTTATTTTCTGCCTACATACTTCCTGTCTACATCCAATCAGGGGTAAGCACACATCCTGAAATATTTCCTGTTCACTATCTCCTATCTACATGTGATCAAGCACATCTGGTGTAGTTGGGTCAAACAAAGTTGTTTAGAGGAGTAAAAACATGGTTTGTTTTCTCCTATAAACAATAGTCTCCTGTATTCCTGAAAGTTATGTGTACCTGGGTAAGTAGGGTTTACAGGTTAATTTTGTACCTTATACTTAAACTCTTGGCAAGTTTCTGCTATGTGCTGTAGAAACATAGTATCAGAGACCAAGCTTCTTATAATAATTATAAAAGTGTTACTCATAATGCCAGAAGCTGGGATGTCAAAAATCTAGGCCTTAGCATCTGTTATGATTCTTTCAGTGACATCATAATAGGGCACAGGCCAGTCCATGGAGTATGGAAAAAGAGTGGAAAAGAGAGGATAACAGAGAGAGATGAGTGGGGTGCTTCAGGGGTTTTTATTTTTCTCCTAAGAACCGAAGAATGATATTATTGGCATCAGTTTTGAAGACAAGTCTTCATGACCACTCCCTCTGTGTGTGCCTCCCTATCTCTGTTTCTCTCTTGATATTTCAGAAGGCATCACTATATAGTTTAGGCTAGCCTCAAGGGTCATATTACTATATAGCCTAGGCTAGCCTCAAGCTCATGATTCGCTTGTGTCATCCTCTTACATACTTAAATACCAGGATTAAAGGCATGTACCACCTGCTTGAGTGGTTATAACAAACAAAATGGAGTTCATTTAAGTTTTAAAAGAGGGATACATAACCATAGCCCAGCACTAGGGCATGGAAGCAGTCATTTCTTGAGTTTTTGTTCTCCTGTGTATCTTGTCTGGGTACATACAGAATTCAAGGGCATCTTGGGAATCATAGCTGGATTCTGTCTTTAAACTATATTGAACAGAAAAGTAAACCTATTTCACCTACTCCATCAACACTTGCTGTGGGTAGAAAAAGTTAGAGAAGATCAAGAGTGTGACAGTAAGAGATGTTGTATATTTCTTTTTCTTGGCCTCTCCTGAGATCCTGCTTCTTTGCCAGGTTTTAACACATTCTTCTTCCTAAGTAAATTCTTAAACCTTTCTAAATCTATTTAAAAATGGTTTCTACTACCTATACAAGATTATCTAAACCAATGCTATTGGAGGTAAATATTATTTATTTCATTTCCATTGGCTCTTAAAAATGAGGTGATTTGGGGGCTGGAGAGATGGTTCAGCAGTTAAGAGCACTGGACTTATTACTCTTCCAGAGCTCCTGAGTTCAATTTCTAGCAATCACATGGTGGGTCACAACCATCTGTAATGGGATCCGATGCCATCTTCTGGTGTGTCTGAAGAAAGCAACAGTGTACTCACATATATAAGATAAATAAATTTTAAAGAAATAATTAGATGATTGTGATAGCTATTGCTGATTGTCAACTTGACTAACATCTGGAATGAACTACAATTCAGAAACGGAGGGTACACCTGTGATCCAGATCTTGAAGCTGGAAGACACAGGCTTTAGACCTGGATCTTGACATGAAGATCTTGAGGCACTGTGACCATGAAGAACTTAGGCAAGGTAGTACATACCTTTAATTCCAGGAGACTGAGGCAAGCAAAGCTCTATGTTCAGCATTAATCTACCAAACAAATTCCAGGACAGCCAAGCTTAGGCAGTGAAGGAGTTGGAAAACAGAAAGCTCATAATAGAACAAAGAGGAATGTGTTCAATTCTCAGCAAACAGCAGAACTTGGCAACTTTGTTCATATAGTTCTGGCTTTAGAATCAAGAATAGAAGAGATTACTAGGACAATTAATGCTGGTTAGCTGGAGTTTAGAAATTAGCATCTATTAAGAAGAAACCAGCAGTCCTATGCTCTATATGTGTTAGAGGCCTCATATCAGCTGGTGTATGCTGCATGTTTGGTGGTTCAGTATTTGAAAGATCTGGGGGTCCAGATAAATGAGACTGCCAGGTCTATGTTCAATCAGAGATGATGCACCTAACCCTCAAGAGACTGGAGGCCCCAGGGAGTTTAGAGGTCAGGTGGGGTAGAGATGGGGGTAGGGCCGGAGGTATGGGATGTGGAACAATTGGAGGGTGGGTAGGGGAGGGAGAATAAAATCTGGAGTGGAAAGAAAGAAAGAAAGAAAGAAAGAAAGAAAGAAAGAAAGAAAGGAAGAAAGAAAGAAAGAAAGAGAGAGACTAGCATCACTGTGGTGGAATTTGGCAAGTGTTTCCTGAGAGCAAAAAAAGCTGTATTCCAGAGACAGCCAAGGTTGTACCATGCTGCAGCTGGACTTTATAATGTGTAAGAATCAACCAGGTGGTACTGATTTTGAAGGTATAAAGAGGTCACAGGCTTGGCACAGAGACCAGAGAAGGCCATTGGTAATGGTGTAACTTCAATTGCAGTTGATGGCCCAGGACAGAAGGGATCATGTAAAGACATTGAGGCTTCACAGCATGAAGAGAGCCCATGAGAGGCTATTGGTGAAGCCTAGTTGCAGCAAAAGACCCCAGTGTATTGGAGATTTCAGTACCATGGGATGATCACCAAGGACAGCAGCAACAGTGGAGTAGAATCAACCAGAGCCCAGAGTGCTACAGAGGGCAGAGCTCAAGATGTGACCCAAGCCCTTTGGAAGATCCTAGAAGTTCATATGTGGATCCCATGCACTGGAACAGGAAGCTGGAGACCCCAGTGATGCCAGAGCCATGAAATATCTGCTGAGGAATGCTGCTAACAGGAAGTGGAACCAGACCAGGAGAAAGAAGTTTGTTGCAGTCAACAAATGTGAAAAAAAAGAGTTGGAGATCTGAAGACCCCTTTGACCTCAGACATGGAGAAACAGAGTTTGGAGTTTGCCCAGCTGGTTTCCTGTCTTGCTTTGGAGATTCCAGTTAAGTGATTGGATAAGTCTCAGAAGAGACTTTGAACTTTGGAATTTTAACGTTGTTGACCATGGGAACTTTTGAAATTGGACTAAATGTATTTTGCATTATTCTATGTTTACATCTGGCCCCCATAGACTCACAGGTTAGAATAAGCCTATAGAGGCCAGGGAGTAGAAAGTGGTAGTTTGAATATTCTTGGCCCAGGGAGTGGCACTATGGGAGGTAAGGCCTTGTTGGAGTAGGTGTGGCCTTGTTGGAGGAAGTGTGTTGTAGTGTGTAGTTTTAGCTACACATCTTTAAGTTCCCAGCAAGTCTCAAGCTCTCACCTGCCTAGAAGCTATCGCAAAACTGTGAATAAATATACCAGTTATTCTCAAAATGCTTTTGCTAACTCAATGAATGGGCACTCTTAAATCTTCCCCTGCTATCCCAGGTCCATTCAGGGAAGTGTCCAGAGGTCACTTATCTGAAACTCACATGGCTGGCTGGTTTTATCTCCTCTGTTACTGGGTCACCTTCTCTTTATTCCAGTCTCTCCAATTTCTTCTGCTTTCTACCTTCACAACTCTCAGTATCCCACCCTGCGCTCAACCATTGGCTATTGGCAACATTATTGATAGATCAAAAACCAATTGAGGGCAAGGACTTTCAGCATCAGTAAACACAGCTTCCAGATCAAAGCATCAGAACCACACTGTACAGTCTGTCACTGTGGGCATGGGCTTTAAGACCCTGCTCCTTGCTGCCTACAAGACGGTCTTCTAGTGGCCTTCAGATGAAGATGTAGAACTTTCAGCTCCTTCAGCCCCAAGTCTGCCTGGATGCTGCTATGCTCATGCCCTGATGACAATGGCTTGAATTTATAAGCCAGCCCCAATGAAATGTTGTCGTTTATAAGAGTTACCTTGGTTATCCCTCTTCATGGCAGTAAAACCCTAATTAAGACTTGGTACACAGAAAAGTGATAAAAAATAAAATTTAAAAATCCTATCATAGTTTGTCATCCAAGTAAGACTCCCAGCAAGGTTGTCCACCAGAGCTGTTCCTACTATATCATGCTGCCTCTTACTACACAGAGCACATCGTACTTGATTATTTTCCTCTTATGAAGCTGAGACTTCATGGTACAAGATAATTCAAAATCAATAAAACTTTTAACATAGATAAAAATAATAATAGAACTATTATGCCACTTAGGAAAAATAAAAAGTTATATTAAACTTTGAGCTAAAACTACACCAAGGTGAATGCATTATAATATTCAGAGCTTACACACATTGAACAGTGGTGGAAAGGAAGACAAAACATCAGGAACAGGGCTTTCCAGCATGAGCAACATTCTGAACAAGCCATTAGCTCAAGGTCATTTTCTTATGAATGGTGACACTAATACTTGCTGCTCCTATGGTAACCATGAGTTTTCAATGAATGCTATAGATATTGCTTTTACTGTGACAGCATAGGTGTTTCTTTAATCCATTTGTGCTTACCTCCTACACTATGATGTCTAGTTCACTATGTGTGAGCAGAACATCTAGCAGGAAAAACAAACAAACAAACAAACACATACTTTATCCCAGCTGCTGTTCTTCACCTGAAGAGGACTGTGGTTCTCAAGGTTGTCTTTGGGTACAGGTGGTGTCTGCTCTTGTCTATCACTACAGATGGCTTAAGGGCTAATAGATGTGTATGTGTGTGTGTGTGTGTGTGTGTGTGTGTGTGTGTTATGTGTGAACTTGATCACAAGTGTGTACATGTGTGTGGATGTGCTAATGTATGTAGGGACCAGAAATGATGTCAGGTGTCTCTACCATTTTTTACCTTATGTTTTGAGATATGGCCTCTCATTGAACTGAGATTCAGCAAGACTAGCTGGCCATCAAGTCTCAGAGATCCTCCTGTCTCCAATCCCAAGCACTAGAATTATAAGTGCATGCTGCAGCATTCATGTTTTTATGTAAGATCCACAACCAAACTCACATCCTTGTGCTTATCATCATTTTAACCACTGGACTACCTCTTCAGGCCCATCAGTGACTGTTAAACATCTTCATGCTTAGCAGATGCTGCTTTACTAACAGCCTCAGTTGAAATCTACAAATGTTATCTCATGAACCGAAACTTGCTGGGAGAGTGTGCACAGCACACCACATCTTACACCAGTAAAGCATATTTCTTAAAGACAAGGGTTAAATCAGGTGGAGCCTGGGGAGTCGTGTGGAAGAGTGGGGGATAGAAGAGTCAATGGGGTCAAGGATACCACAAGAAGACCCATAGAATCAACTAACATAGGACCACGGAGACTTACAGAGCCTGGGCCACCAATCAGAGAGCATGTGGAAGCTAGACCTAGACCCCCTACAGGTTTATAGCAAATGTGCAGCTTGGTCTTCAAGTGGGTCTCCTAACAAGTGGATCAGGGGCTGTCTTGGTCTCTGTCCCTTGCCATTGGATCTCCTTTCTCCTACCTGTACTGCCTGCTTGGCCCTCAGTGGAAGACGATGTGCCAAGTCCTGCTGGGAGCAGATGCACCAAGTTGGGGTGGTACCCAAAGGGCCTCCCTTTCTCTGAGGAGAAGGGAAGAGAACAGAGGGGGGAGGGATTTGTAAGGGTAGAATTGGGAAGAGAAGAGGGGGTGCTGTGATCAGGATATAAAGTGAATAAAAATTTAAAAAAGATGAGGGTTAAATTTTGATCATATAGAAAATCAGCTATGTGACTTTGAAGGTGATTCTAAACTTCTCTGGGACTCTGCTTCCTTACTTGGAAAATGAGTAGACTAAATGACTCACAGATGCTGACCAATGATCTGTCCACCTCTTCCTTTCTTGCTTCCCCCCACCTCTCTCCCCACCTTTCTCTCTTCAGATAGGATCACCCGGGCAGTTCTTCAATGTCAGGGATCAAATGGTCTCCTTAAGTCAGCCTTGTAAGTAGTTGGAGCCTCTCTTTCCCAATGTTCAAGTTTGAAAATTCTAACGTCTCTGAATATTTTAAATATTAAGAGTTTAGGAAACTTGAATACTAAAGTATTAAATTCTGGGCATGGGATAGTCTGTGAGCTTCTCTGAAGATAAGTTTTTCCAGATAAAAATGTTCGGGATCATAGTTTTAAGATCACAGGACTGGTTTGTGAAGACAGAGCAATGATGCTGAAATGCTGAAAAGGTTAAGCCTTTTTTAAAATGATGGCTAACTCACAGGACTGCCATCTCGTGGCCACTATAACGATTTCAATGGGATTCTGTGGCTTTCTTAAGCCAGCAACAGCTGTGCAGAAGTATGATTCTGTTCTTCCAACCAGCAACTGACTTTTCGAAGAGGTCCCACTAAAAGAGCAAAGAGCATGCACTTGTCTCTATGTAAAACCTGTGGGATCCTGTGAGAATCAGTATGTGATTCCAGGTACAGGCTTGAGAGTAATGGAGGACACTTGACTCAGCAGTATTCATTCTTGGATTTAGAGAGATGATTCCTCTAGAGCCTGAAAAACATGAGTATGGCCACACTGCCTTTCAGGACAGAACTGTGAGTTATCTGAGATACACACGTGTCCAGGAGGAGCAATGAACAGTGCCTCCATTATTTGTGTCACCACTCTTTGGAGCCAGCAAGGAGTGGAGAATATAGCTTATCGTGTCACAAGCACCCATTGTCTTGACCATTACATAGCTGACAGCAACATTATTTCAGTATCAGTAATGATTGTAGGAAACACTGTAGGAAATCAAAGCTTGTTTTATGGGACTCCAACACAATCTAGTAAACAACAGAGAGAGGCTGCTTTTGCTTGTGAGTAAATAAATGCTTCCTTTGCTCATACGGGCTGAACATGTCAAACAACGTAACCATCTTTTTCTAAGCAAATTCTCAATGGTAAAGAGCCTCGGCTTCAAATGGATCTTTGTTCTATGTTATAGTCTTTTCTAACTGTGTGATATTTAGCAGAATTGGGTGACTTATACATTCTCTCCAAATTTCTTTCCTCCTTCCCTGCCCCGTTCTCTTCTGTTTCTCCCCTTTCTTGTTTATCTTCTGTCTTTTGAGATAAGGTCTTGCTTTCCCTTGGTCAGTTATTTTTCTTAGTCCTTGCTTTTCCTTCTCATCACTACATGGGGACAGAGCCATCAGTAAGATTTCTAGGAAAATTTAAAGGTTACAAAATGGTTAATCTTGATTATCAAAGTAATTGAACTGAGATGGACACAGGAGCTCAGTGAAGTACAGTCTGGCTGTGTCTGGGAATGTGTGCAGAGGGTTAATTAAATGGAGAAAGCCTCCTCTAAATGTGGGCAATACCATCTATACACTTGTGGTACAGATGGGATATTTAAAAAAATGGTAAAAAGGAATGTACTACCCTGCATAGATATTCTCATCCTACTTTCTAGCATTCCATGAAATGAACCGCCTACTCCCAATGTGAACAGCCTCATCTCAATGGTTCTGCCTCCATGATGTTCTGCCTCACCATTGTACAGATACACTGAAACCTCTGCAGGAAGGAACTAAAGTAATTCTTTTCTTCCAAGGGTTATTTCTGCTGAATGTTTTGTTACAGCTATGAAAAAAATAATACAAAACAATTGATCAGCACAAAATCTAACCTCCACTGCTGTTCTGTATACTATTACCTGGCTAATTAATCTAATAAAGATCCTCTTGCTTAGTACAGAATATGTGATTAGCAAATATTGTGGTAGTACTTGCAAACTACGAGGTTCGATCCAAATGTCAGATCGTGTTACCACATGGCACATGAACTACCCAGTCTTGAGAAGCAGCCTAGGCTCAAGTCAACTGTATTTCTTTGGTATTCTTTTACCAGAACAGCCACTGCATATTTTCCCTTTATCATTTCCTTGGTAGAAAGCAAGGTCTTTGTTCCTTTAAACCCTACAAAGTTCAAGAAAAGTAGGAGAAAAGTTAATTTTACTTTCTTATCATAATCTTTTCTAGAGTCTTTGCCAGTCTTTCTGGCTGCTTGCACTTTAATCTGGTCCAAGTGAGTGAATTAGAACTTGAATTTGATTAAGACCAAAGTGGTCATTCGTAAGCCTCCTTTTGGACATTTACAAGAAGCTAAAGTACTTGACAGCAGTCTCATGAGTCTTCAATGGACCACAGTGAACATACATACTCTAAGAAAAGCAATCATTACCGTTGGTTGTTTGGTGATCCTCTTATCCAGAATTAGTTATATAAGATAATGAGCAGAGTATCTAGGTAAAGCATCCAGTTTGCAACTAAGTGGGCCAAAGTTAGGAAGGATGAGTGACAAAGTGACAAGGAACTGAGAGATTATGGGGACTGGGATTTAGATGTTCTCATATCATGGGTTTGATCCCACCTGGGTATGCAACTTAATGGATTCTTGAAAAAAATTTAATTTACAAAATGGCTAATCTTGATTATCAAAGTAATTGAAGTGAGATGGACACAGGAGTTCAACACATTTGTCCTCTACTTGGCAGTTCCCCAAGCCTGGATTGTGGGTTTCTGTCAGTCCTAAAGACTATGGAGATCCTTGAGGCCAAAATAGCTGTCATAAGAATATAAAGATGTTACTCAGCTCTTTCCATCGATTTACATTTGCACTAGTGATGCAAAAATTAAAATCATACAAGTCAAAAGAGTGGCAGTGGCCTCTAACTTCATTCTTTATTTGCTATTTCTTCAATATCACACCTTTTGACAAAAAGGAAAGAAAACACTGGATTTACTAGAAAATGGTTTTAACGGGAGTGTAGCAGGAATTATTTTATCAAATCTAGACCTATGAATACATAGACAATCCTATTTTACTGAAAGAATGACAGGAAAGTTATATATATATATCCAGATTTGCATATTTGGCACATGCACAATTTCCTAAAAACACAAAAGTAGGAGCCTACTTCTTTAAGGGAAGAATCTCACAGTCTTTATTACCACTGATAAAATTCAAATTTTCAAATTAGAATTAGACATTAAGAAAACTTGAATTCACCACCCTGAGGATGACACCTTTCCAGTACATGTATAACTAACCCAGTGTGAAGAGTGATGCTGTTAATCAGTGTTTCAACTTTGAGTTAAACTAGAACATTTCACAATGTTCTATCACAATTTATCACTAGATAAATCAATCAGCCAATATTTTCCGAAGGACCAAAACATGAAGATTAAAACAGTTTCAGACTTAGAATTGATCCCTAATTTTAAGGAATTCTCTTTCGGTGGGGTTTTTGGTATACTCTCAAAGAATATTCAAATCACCTATCTTGTCTGTTACAACATAATGCTGTTGCTACTGTACAGTGGAGTAAGGCTGGACTTTCTTCATATACTTCAACCCAAACTACATCTCAGAGCAGATCGATGAGGAGACAGACATGAGCATCCTGCTCTCTTCTTTTAATCCAGATGCTAAAAGACATTTGTTAAACTATAGAACAATGGCAAACTTGTCACAAAATACAGATATTTTTTAGAAAACCTTGATATTTGTTCTAGTATGTAGTGGTTTTATGAGACATTTTAATGATGTACAGTTTCAATTTTTTTGTAATAGACTTTGAAAGATATCATTTACATTCACAAACGGTCTTCTACATATTTTATTGTTAAGGGTTTACAGGAATGCTGAAACCAACAAGTGACATATCTGTTATTTGTTTAGCAAAGCTCCAAATATTAAATAGCCATGAAATCCATTCAGCTCTTTTAATTTTAATGAATCTGCTTTAGCATCTTTTTTTATTTTCAGGTAAAAGTGTCTTTATTCTATTTTTGGACACTTTATTTACATTTCAAATGTTTCTCCCTTTCCAGATCTCCCCTTTGGAACCTCCATATCCTCTCTACCCTCCCCATGCCTCTAGGGGGGTATTCCCCCACCCACCCACCCACTCTCATCTTACTGAACTAACCTAAGTGCAGAAAAACATGCAAGTGTCTAGAAAGCAACAAAGATATTCGCTGACAAAATCAGAATGTCAAGAAAAGAAGCATCATAGCTTTTATTCAAACACCCATTTGTATAAATGAATTAAAAGTTTAGAATTAAAGTACAGTTTTATCTGTGCTCACATTGCTTTTCATCATGGTAATGTTGAGAATCCCGGGGTAATCATTGCAGGGAATTGTTTGTATTTGTATTTTCCTAAAGGTTTTGGGATAGTTGGAACAAAATATCTGTATAATGATATATATATTGCCTGAAGAATTTCCTGGATGACCTCAGTGTCTGCATTTGTAGTTCCTTCATATTTGTGCTGGGCATCTTTGCAAGCTTAGGACATCCAAGACAGCAGCCTCATCCCATGTGTGTCCTGTCACCCCACTCATTTTTTCTGCCTTGAGCTCCCCTTCCCCCGATGAATCTGACTGACTCGTCCATACATTGGTGGCCAAAAGGCAGAGAATACATACGGCCCAGTCTCCTGTGTAAGACCATAAAAAATGGCACTACATGGTTTTCAGATGTGTTGATAGACATACAGCTCCATTGAATAGGACGACAACTTTGATAGTTCACCTTTCCAAGGCCTTTTCTTCGTAACTTGCTTCTCTAACGTTTTGAGATTCTCTTCCAATGAACTGTATTCTAATGGTGCAGAGAGCTCCCTGCACTTTCACAAGGTAATCCCATGTAAGATATTCAGCTTTTTCCTCAGTTCCTCATAGAAGTTATTAAAATCACACAATTGTGGAACTGTGTTTTTATATAGTGTTCTGTTTTTACTATAATCTCTTGTAGTGCTGGGAAATTAAACATAGAGCCTTCTGCATGTTAGACAATTTTCTATCACTGATCTACATCTAGATATGATACTTACAGGATCTATTCAATCTGGGTCCATTTGCACCATTTTAGAAACTGAATCTCGAAGATCATATTTCTTGGTGATGGTAAAGTACTAGCAGTGTAACTTTGAGTAATAGATGCTTCAGTCTAATACAGTAAATGATGTAAAAGAGTGCCTTTTTCTGATTGTACACAAACTAAAGCCTCTGAACTAGAAATGGTCTATAAAGCACTCATAGACTACTAAGGAAAGACCCTCTGAGTCAAGTGATAACTTTATATCAAGGAGTGTCTTTTCATAACTTTAAACTGTGATCAGTTTTAAAGAAAGGTTTTATCCCTGCAATGATGCTCCCTCATGGAAGAAATCTGTATGTTGATTGAGGAAGTGAACTCTACAGCAAAATAGGCACATACTGAAGATTTCTTCAGTAGTGTGTTTGGTATGTCTGAGGTATATGAACATATTGAAGAAGATATAAACAAAGTCTATTCAGTCATCAAGACACCAATCTGCAAATAACTTCGCATGGGGAAATACATAAAAGGACTGGTAATTGCTTATTTGGAAGGAGGAAAATGAAGGTCTGAACAGCTGTGAAATAACAGATATAATATCTTATAAATGAGAATGTTCTCTTGAGCTGTGAGTACAACTAGCATGAAAAATTAACAATGTTCAAAGAGAAATAATCAGATAATTTTAATAAATAGACTATTTGAGTATTCTGTGATGGGTCACCAGTATGCTAAGGTGCTTAGCTATGGATATATTTAAGAAGCTCTCACATTACTTTCTTTATGGGAGCCTCTATGTCATCAGTTCTGCATTTATCATAATAGAGTTTAGATCTTAGAGAATTCTTCCAGACCTCTGATTCTTTGACCTAGTAAAATGTGTGTTTTTGATAACAGTGTGCAGGTTTGAGGCACATGCCTTTTCAGCAGCGTGTTTCCTCCAAGATCTCTCACCCCTCTGTCTTTAATATGCTATTAATTTTCTCACATTTCTAACTTTTTAGCTAGTGTTGTGTTCAATTTTGTTCCTCTTTTTTCTGTTTTCTCCTCAAATCTAAGTGTTCAAAGTTCTGTCTGTCCTACCTCTAAGGTTACTCACACCCCTTCAGTCAGAGCTCAGTCCTGCAGAGACAGTCTCCCCATCAGATATGAAATTCGTTCTTCTCTTCTTTGCTCGCCACCATATTTCCCAGCAGATTATATTTGGTCCTTCCATTAACTTTCCCAAAGGACTACGCTAGCAAATTTTTTCTTGATTATTTACAATTTTTCACTGTTTGTATTCACAACCAGATACAGTCCTTGGACTTCTATACTCTAACTTTTATGGACAAATATATCACTGGTTTTCAACACTTGTTCATAATGTAGGAAAATTGTTTACTTGTTGGCCCATTATGTTGGCAATTCTTTTTTTATTTTTTAAATTTTTTTTGATGATACTTTATTTGCATTTCAAATGTTTCCCCCTTTCCAGATCCCCCCTTTGAAACCTCCTTATTACCTCCCCCCTCCCCCTGCCTCTATGGGTGTATTCCTCCACCCACCCACCCACCCACCCACTCTCGGTCTTCCCTCCTTAGCATTCTCCTGTACTGGGGCATGTAACACCCTCCGGCCCAAGGCCTCTCCTCCCACTGAGGGCCAACAAGACCCTCCTCTGCCACATATGTGGCCAGCACCATGGGTCCCTCCATGTGTATTCTTTGGTTGGTGATCCACTCTCTGGGAGCATTGGGAGGTCAGGCCAGTGGACACTGTTCCTCCCTCCCTGGGGCTGCCAACTCCCTCAGCTCCTTCAGTCCCTCCTCCAACTCCTCCTTCTGGGACCTCACGCTCAGCCCAATGGTTGCTGTGAAGTGACTCTTGGGTATTCCGAACTTTTGGGCTAATAACCACTATCAGTGAGTACATACCATATTCATTTTTTTGTGACTGTGTTACCTCGCTCGGGATATTTTCAAGTTCCATCCATTTGTCTGCAAATTTCATGAAGTCATTGTTTTTAATAGCTGAGTAGTATTCCACTGTGTAAATGTACCACATTTTCGGTATCCATTCCTCTGTTGAGGGACATCTGGGTTGTTTCCAGCTTCTGGCTATTATAAATATGGCTGCTATGAACATAGTGGAGCATGTGTCTCTATTACATGTTGGAGCATCTTCTGGGTATATACTGGCAATTCTTTTACAGAATTATCTTATCTCCCTTTTAACTCCTCTAACATACAATAAAACCATATTACTCCATTTTCTATTGCTGTTATACTTTATAATTTGTCATGTAAAAGGTTTATTTAGCTCATAGTTTAGAAGGCTGAAAGTCAGTATGGAAGGGCTATATTAGGTTGATCTGTTGGAAAAACCACCCTGGCTGAATTGTAGCTGGGGTAAGGCAGAAGGAGAGCTGGTTTCATGGGGAATGGAGACAAGTGAGCCTCACTGTCACTTAATAACACCCTTCTATTGTGAGACATAACTCAATCTATGACAACTGCTGGTTCATTTCTTTGAGGGCAGTGACTCAATAATCTAGTTATCCCTCTCTAGGCTCCGTCTTTGAAAAGATTACATCTTCTCAATACCATGATAGTGAGGATCAAGCTTTGAAAATATGGACCTGTGCGGGGTACTGAAATGTATCCAAACCATAACACACACTTCACTGCATAAGCAATGTGACAATGTTTTAAAACATCTCACTTTTTTCTTATTCTCTTGTCTTGCTGGGCTTTATTTGACCTCTAAAATCCAAGATTATTTACATATATTTCTGTCAAGTCAGCTTCCATGGGAAAACACTATATAAACTTCCATGGGTAAACACTATCTGTTACTAAAATAAAGTACCTTTTTATAACCCATCATTCCTTGGGAATGGATAATATGGCCTCATTGTCCTGTACATGTTGGTTCTCACCCAGTAGTTTTGTGGTGGATATTTAAGGAACTAATCATTGGTTAAATAAGTGAACAACTATCAAATGCATTTAATTCTTAATGTCCTTTATAAAGATGATGTGCAAGAGAAGAGTGCAGTATGGTGCAGGTTGGTTTCATATTTTCCTTGGAGGCTCTGACCATCACTCAGCTAGCTATTTAGCAAGTCTATTGCCCCCAAAAGGAATGTGGCAATGGCATCTGCTTAACAGCAAAATGTCAACAACTAACCAGGGACTTGACTAACCAGGGAAGACGACTTGATGGTAAGAACACTCACTGTGCATGCACAAGAACTGAGTTCTGATTCCCAACACACACGTAAGAACCTGTATGTGGTCCTGTGTATCTGTTACCCCAGCACTAGAAGAGGTCATAAGGACTAGAGGGTTGTATGGGCTTGATGGCCCACAGAGTAGCTGTAAAAATTGGCAAACTCTAGAGCTTTGGGGGTATCATTATTAGTGATTTTACGGAATTGTATTATAAATTCTAAGGCTATTTTCAGAACTAACCTTTTTTTTTTTTTTTTTTTTTAACTGATAGGATGAGCCACTAGATGGCAGCAGTGGCTAAGCTAGGAAATAAGAAACCTGCATAAAAGTTTGCCATGCCTGCCCCTTGGAGGAAAGACTGTTATCTATTCTCAGGATGGAGATTTTGATTATTCAAGGAAAGGCAATAGTTAGAAATGTAATTTTGCTATTTGGTTTTATCATAATCATGGGCAGACAATTTCAAACAAAACATTGTCCAGTTTCAATATTCATTAAAAAGCAACATTGTTTTCAACCAATTTGGAAAAAAGAATGATTAAATCTGTAAGTATAAAAAGATTTATATTCACCAAAACCTTCATAAATATTGTTAATACAATGCAATCCCAAAGTCATGTCCTTGTGTTGAATTTTCTAAGCAATTCACTTTCACCCTTCTTCCTAAATTGGTTCCTCATTCCCAGACTATTTGAATGTTATTTCCTCTCCAGTTGTCTGATAGATGGCAGGGCAAAAACTCAAAGTGGCAGCTGTGTTGACATGCACATTTGGATGACAGCACTCAGTGTGTACACTGCCAGGCTTCGATTTCCTATTTCCTCACGTCCCAAGCTCACTTCAAGCCAACAGGATCTAATGTGAGAGCCATAGGCTAGAATAAAATCTATGAAAGGACAAATCTTCACCTACTCCCAAAAGACTTCCCACTTCCCCAAGAGTTTCTGTAATTGTCATCTAAGGGATGCTGCTGCCTTGGGTTAGGAAAGATGAGGTTAATCACCTTGCACAAACCATACAGAGAGACTGCACCTACATATTTTCTCTCATCTCTGTCCTGATTATTTTAACTGGGCAATCAGTTTGCCTCTTAATATCATGCTGATCTTTTCTCTGCAGTTTGCTTGAACTCTTCCCTCTGTCTGAACACAAGGCTACATTGTCTCTATCACATTTCGTTACCACCCAGATTCAT
Organism: Rhynchomys soricoides; assembly: GCA_019843965.1. Lineage (NCBI taxonomy): Eukaryota > Metazoa > Chordata > Mammalia > Rodentia > Muridae > Rhynchomys > Rhynchomys soricoides. The sequence continues at coordinate 16,722,279 of JADRCH010000012.1, forward strand.
TTCTTCAAGACTTTGTCTGCTTCCCACAGTACTGTCCCTGACATTTTTGTCTTTCTGTGGAGAAGGGGTACTGATTCATATTACACTTAAGTTATATTTTAGAAGTCAAAGTTAGTTAGGAAGGAAAGGAGGAAGAGAAGAAGGGAATAAGGAAGGAAGGAGACCTAAGGAGGTACTGTATGGGGCAGGCATAGTTCCTTCTTCACTGGGCTTATGTCCACGTGGAAAGTAGAGTCTGATAAAGAAAATCCGGAGTGAGTGCATCTGGGAGAGTCAAAGCTGCTAGTACTAATCTAGCCTGTTCTTAGACATAAAATGCCTTCCCCTGGAAAGATAGTAAACTTGAAGGGGGAAACGTGTAGAAGGAAGAAACAGAAGCTGAAATGGTCCCGGATAATATGTGACATGCAAGGGGAAATGACACAAGACATTTCTCTAAGTTTGTTGCTGATCACAAGAGCAGTGGCTGTCTCGGATTTGGCAGAGGGGTAGTTTTATAGGAACCCTAATTCCCGACAAAGAATGAATTACAGACAGACATGCAATAAGACCCATGAGTCAGATATCGCAGTGGTCCATGCAGGGAGACATGGTAAGAAATATTAGGATTACAGATGTCAATCACCATATCAGTATGCTGAGGATCCACATTCAGGTCCTTAGGTTTGTGTGACAAAGTGCTGTTATCTGCTGATCCACCTCCTTCAGCATGCTTAGGAATTTTCATTCTGTTTTTATTTGACTTTTGCTTGTTTGTTTGTGTTTGTTTTTGTTCTGTTTTCTTTTGTTCTTGAGACAGGACTTCTCTGTGTAGCACTGACTGTCCTGGAACTCACTCTGTAGGCCAGGCTGATCTCAAAATCAGAGAGATCCACCTGCCTCTGCCTTCTGAGTGCTGGTTTTAAAGGTCTGCACTATCACTGCCCTGCTGGGAATTTTTATTCTTGAAAAAAATTAATTTTTACTAGATGTACTCATTGGAAAGCAGAAGAGAATCAGCAGAAATGGCAGATCTTTGAAAAGAGCAGCAATAGCATAGGAGAGGAAGCCCATCTGGTAGACAAACTTCAGAGAAGATGCTTGCAGGGCTGGGAAGAGACACCCAGGGGCATCTTCCTTAGGGAATCTATGAGAAAGTTTTAAAAAGAACAAGGTGCTCCATGCCCCCAAGTGTTGCAAAGATGTTACATTGAGATAGGCATTAAACACTTTCAATATATTTTTCAAAATAAAGCTAACATTTTTTATTTCATTCAAAATATTCCAGGAGAACAGCTATGGAAGGTGAGGAGACTAGTACAAAGGTCCAGATAATGATTGAAGAACTCTGCTGTAGGGAACAGAGTAACCAGATAGGAAAGATTTAACAATAAGATAAAAAAAAATACCTCGGGTAAAGCTTAATGTTGTGTACACGTCTATAAATGCCAGCATTCAGAGAGCTAAACTGAGGCAGGAAGGTCACAAATAAGAAGAGAGCCTGAACAGCACAGCCAGCCTCTGTTTCAAGTTAACAAAATAGGATAAACTACAAAACAAAATCCAAACTGTGAAAATTATTAAGAAAAGGAAAACAAGACTTCCTTTCAGTTCCCAAAAGACTTAACTCCCAGAATATTAAAGACGTGTGCGTGTGCGTGTGTGTGTGTGTGTGTGTGTGCATGTTCGTGTGTAAGTATATTCACATATGTGTTTGAGTATATGTGCATATGTGTGTCTGTGTGTATGAACACAAGAGGTCAGTCTTGGGTATTGTTTTTGGGGCACTATACTCCTTTTAACTTTAATTTTTTTTAAAGATGTGGTCTCTTACTGGCCTAGAACTTGCCAACTAGGCTCTGCTTGCTAGCTCATAAGCCCCAGAGATCTATCAGTCTCCACTTTCCAGCACTAAGATCATCATGCATAGGACCCCATGGACTTGGACCTGGACCTCAGATCTGGGTGTTTGTAAGCAGGCACTTTATCAGTTGAGTCATCTCCACAATGCAAGTTTCTTTTTGATTTGTTTGTTGTTGTTGTTTTATTATTGTTTTTGACAAAAGAGTCGAAATCACCTTTTTATTAAGAGATAATGAGGTGGGGTGAGGTGAGAGGACATAGAAACATGAAGTAAAAGCAGAAAATCAGGCAGCCAATTTTGTTGTTACAGATTTCCACAGCAGGTAATTTGTGGATCTGGTTTTGAACCTAGATTCTAGGTTCTAGGCTCTGCAGGGTTTATCCTGTCAGGCATCACTATCTCATACACCTGGTCATACACTGTCTCTACAATTGTTTCTGTACTCAGGAAAGCCTTCTTGACTTACCTCCCTTGAATTGTACATTGAACTCCATCCTAGTTCTCAGACCTGCTTTTGCTCATCTCACTGTGGCAAACTGGTGTGTCACTAGTTTGCTGAGTGCCTGCTTTGTTCCCACATCTAGACCTAACCCTAATACCTAGATGTGGGAACAAAGCAGGCACTCAGCAAACTAGTGGTTCTCATTTTATGTTACAGCATACTGAGAGAGGAAGATAAGAATTCTACTCTTTCAAATAATCCTGGAGGCAAAGTGACAATTACCATGAGGTAAAGTCATGCTGTGTTCTAAAAGCCAGCTGATACACTCTCAAGTTGGGGGAAGGTATTCCTTAAAAATTGGCTTTGGAGTTGTAGTCATTGATGAGAAAATTTGTATTAGCTGGTGAGAGGGAGGGGAAAAAATACATATCCAAATGTTTAGGATGACTAATAGAAAAAACACAGAGGACTATTTTGAAGAGAGTTTTGAGTTCAACTCTTAGCACAGTAGTTTCTAACTTAAAGCTTAAGAGACTTAATATGAAGCATCCCAGGCCAATGGCACCAGACATATCTCTAGGGTATTCTGTCTAAAAGAGTTTACAGGAAACCACTATTAAGTTTCCGGTTGATGAACTCCATATAGTCATAGGGAGAAAAGCCAGTGAAGGTTAAAATTTTGACATTTTTTCAATGTGCTTGGAGCTTTGTAGAACCTATATGTGTTCTAATTTATCTAACAGATCTCATTTAATCTTATATGAACTAGAATAGAAAAATAACCAAAGTGTGTGTGTGGGGTCAAAATGAAAAGTTTTGAACTAAATAGGTCTGGAAATATCATTTCTAGCCTCATAGTTGCCCAGTAGAACCCTGTGTGGACAAAGACATTTTTTTTATATGACTGAATTTGGATTTGAATAAAAATAGCCACATATGGCCAGTAATAGCATATTGAAGAATACATATCTAGGTAGATGCTAAGACAAAAAGTACAGTTTCTCATAACTAAAATGTTTACCAATAATATTACTAATACTAAAACCTGACTCTACATTGTATTTATTTGATAGATATAATTTTGCTTATGATAATTGTTATGGTTATAAACATTGTATCTAACATGTGTGGTGGATGTAAAATAGGATAGATTTTAATAAATGAAAGCATTATATTTGTCATATTCTAAGTGTTCAGTATTACCTCTTATTGTATTTAATTTGAAGTAGTATCATTATTACACTATATTGTACTGTAATTTTGTAGTATCTAACACATATTCTGATTTTTGAAACTGTAAGTTACAAGTATGCTTTGCAACAAGGACTCTGGCCCAGAGTGGTGGTTCATAGCTGCAATCCCAGAATTTAATAGGCCAGGGCAGGAGCATCATGAGTTTGAGGCTAGTCTGGGCTATATAGCAAGATCCTGTCTGAAAAACAACAACAAGCACACAAATAGTTGTCTGAACTGGCAAGATCACCTGTGCTGGCTAGGTTTTGGAAGCTTGTTCCAAGCTACAGTCATCTTAGAAGGAAGAATGCAAACAAGGAATTGCCTCCCACAAATTCATCTGTAAGCAAATCTGGGGAGTTCATTTTCTTAATTAATGATTGATGTGAAAGGGTCCATCCTTTTGTGACCCATGCCAACCTTGAACAGGTGGTCCTGGGTTGTATAAGAAAGCAAACTGAGAAAGTGATGGAGAGCAAGTCTACTGAATATTCCTCTATGGACTTTTCTTTGCTCTTACTTGATTCATTTGTTCTAATTTCCCTTGTCAATAGATTGTGTTTGGGAAGTAGAAACCAAACAAACTCTTTACTTACTCTCTCTTTTGGTCATGGTGTTTACTACAATGGATAAAAACTAGGACACCATCCCAACAGACTCTATGATTTAGTCCTCAATGAAAGAAGTTAGTGTAAGGTATCTCTCACTTGTAGCAACACTCGAGTCTACATTATAAACAAGCATTCCTTAGTACATGAAACTAATATATGCACTGTGTATAAAGAATCTTGTTAGAGACAAGAAGATATTAGTTGATAAGGCTGCAAATAAAGTTTCTTTACACCCTTTAGGAGAACTAAACAACTCCCATACCTAAAGCTAAGGGAATATTGCAGAAGACAGGGCAGAAGCATTTTAAGAGCAGGAAAATAAGGGGGTTTTTGTGGAGCTGTGTCTCCTAGCAATGTCAGACACTAACACACATAAATCCTCAATAACATAATTGACTAAATATGAGATGAACAATGACAACAATAGATATGCCAGAGTAGACAGGAGAAAGTCAAAGAGGCCTCAACCCACACAAGGAACTATAGACATCTAAGGAATGGTGAGAGGGGAAGAAATAGTCTTCCCCATGAAAAAGCACATCAATTATCCTACACCAAATGCTCAGCACTGAAAACATACACACAATTAAGGTTATATAGACCAAACAGGTCATTCTTAGGCATATCTATATATTCATATATGCATGTAACAAAAATTAATAAAATAAGGGGCAGGTATTCTTAAGAGAGGAAAAATGGAAAGGTATATTGGAGGATTTGGAGAGAGAAAATGGAAAAGAAAGAGGAAATGGTATAATTATAATCTTAGAAACAAAAAAAAATTTAAAAACACATACAGAGAGAGAAAATTCTGTTCCTCTTTCTGTTGGTGGTCTGTTGTATAGTGTAAAGTATCCCAGGAAAAAATGTTCTGGGGTCAAGTAGTTTGCTGTGTGTATCAGACTGGACTTTACCTTAATGTTAGTTGATAAAGGACTGAAAATAAACCATCATTTCCAGAGCAACTGTCTTAGAACTGGGAGCTGTCTGTAGGGCAGAAGTCTACTATAGAAAGTGAAATTGGGGTCTACAAGTTTTACATTTAAGGTAAAAAATAGGAAACAGAAAGAGAGAAGATAGTTTCCACATGTCTCCTGATATCATTCATAGCATCTGAAGACTACTGACATTTGGCCCAGAATACACTTTATTGCTGGGTGTGGAACATATCTTCTACATTGTAGATCATTTATCAGCATCCCAGGTCTCTTATTGCTAAATTCCAATAGTAACCCATCCCCCAATCATGACAATCAAAGATATTTCTAGGTGTTAATCAAAGGTCTTCTCTGCAACTCATAGCTCCCAACAGTATCCCACCATGAGACAACTGTTTTACTGAGTGCCACTAGTCATGGGGATGACAGTGACCACTTAAAAGAAAGAAGACAGCCTACAGAATCAATGAAGTGGGGTTTATAGGAATTCACAGAGATTGAAGCAGCAATTAAGGAGTCTGCATGGGTCTGAGCGCTTTCTCTTGTGTGTATGTCATGATTGTTTAGCTTGTGGTTTCTGTGGGATTCCTTGGAGTAGGAATGAGAAGTATCTCTGATTATTTTGCCTGCTCTTGGGTCCCTTTTTCTCATACTAAGTTACCTGTCCAGCCTTTATATGTGGGTTTGTGCACAGACTTATTGCACCTTGTCTTGGCATATTTGGTTGATATCCCTGGAAAACCTGCTCTTTTATGAAGGGAATGAAGAAGCAGTGGATCTGGGGGACAGCAGAAGCAGCAGAAGTTCTGGGAGGAGTAGAGAGAGGGGAGAGAGTGGAAGGAAGGAGGAAGGGGAGGTTACTGCCAGGATGTATTGTATGAGAGAAAAATAAATAAAAAGAAAAAGAATGATAATGAATTGTTACAGTGGTGGTCGACAGTATTAGAGTTCTCTTCAGTTCTTACAATTAATGACGGTAGATTCTTCAACTGCTGCAAACAGAATATTACAAAGGGCAAAATCATTTAAAACCATTAGAGAGTTTTCCATATGGGCAGCCTGGACTGGAACTTGAAAGACAACAACACACATGATTGAACCCAAGCGTGCCTGTTCAGTCTGTATTTTGCTCCCACACTGTCCATCTAGCCGCTGTGTACATTTGTATAATTTTCAATGAAACAGCTCTGATACCGTCCTCTGGAAGCAGTGACTGCTTGCTCTCTAGACTTGAGGTCATGCAACACAACCTCCTTTAATCACTTGGTACCAATTCAGTGGACCTTCATCCTTCATTTTAACATTTATCTTACCAAAGGAAAGAAATCCATATAAAATTGTTTGTTAATGTAACTTCAATTACTGTATGATATCGTATTTCATAGCCACAAGGACCAGTTTCCTGAAGCTGACGCTGTTTTCTCAGGATAAAATGTGAAAAACCTGTGAACCTCAAACTATCTAAGTGACAAGACTTGGAAGCATTTGGAAGGGATATGTTATATGCATATATATTCTGTGCTGAGAATCAAACCCAAGGCTGTGTATGTGCTAGGCAAGAGGTCTGTCCCCAGCTTTGTCATACTTATTTGAATAAACATATATTTACATTTACAATAAAATATGTATTATATTTAATTTGTATTTGATATTAATATGATTTTTGTACTTTGTTTTATGCACAGAAAACTTGAAGTTAATATATTAACAATAGAGAGATAATACTTAACACAGAGATACACAAGGAATCTATGCAAAGAGAATAAGAGATTGTGGAGTACTCAGTTCTAAAGAACACTCCTTTATCACATCCCCTCCTCCAAGGCTCAGGGATTATCACAAAATAAAGTCATAAGTAGTAGCCATCTAAAGGGGAACGGTATTTGCTGAGCATGGCAGGGCCATTGAACTCCCAGTGGCTGTGATTATGTGTGTTAGACTTACACAAGATAAAACCAGCTAAAATCCCAGTACAGAACAGGAAAAAGCTCATGAAGCCCCTCTCCTAGCTGAGGGGCTATAATTTATAATTTAAAACTGTTGGCTGCTGGTGTCATATTATTTAAAATTCTCAAACAATAGAAAATGTAATTTTAAAGAAGTCAACAATACATAAAATTATTATGCTGTCCTTTTCCTTTTCCCTATCATGCAATAAAGGGGATTTAGCTATACAGAGCTCAGGGTTGAAGGTAGTAAGATAGAGGCTACTGAACATGTTGGCTCATGATCATTTTCTGTCAGACAAAGTCTGAAAAGTGAACACTGAGTATTCACTTTTAGTGTTAATGTTGGTTTGAATGAGAATGTCCCCATAAGCTCATATGTTTGAACACTTGATCCTCAGTTGGTGGAATTGTTTGGGAAGGATTAGACATGCCTTTATTGGAGGTCGTACTGGGAACTTGTTTTGAGGTTCCAAAATACTCACTCCATCCCCAATGTCCCTTAATCTGCTTCATAGCTATTTCCCAAGATGTTAGTTCTCAGCTTCTACTCCAGCACCATGCCTGACTGCTGCTATGCTCTCCACTACAATGGTCATAGACTCTAGTCCTCTGAAACTGTAAACCAGAAATAAACACTTTTCTTTTAAAATGATACATTGGTCATGAGGTGCTATCACAACAATAGAAATATAACTCGACAGTTCAATAATTTCTTCTTTAAAAACTAGTTTTGAATACATTGAAATAAAAGTCTCAATTTCAAGCTAATAGAATTCTGAAAATATCAGAAAGAAATAGAAGATGATCTCTTTGTTACTTTCAGAAGGAACATTATGTCTTTTCTGTCCTGGGAGACCTGAGTCCTCTGTAGTCTCAGTCTCCATATGAGCCAATATCCAGGGTGAATCTCCCCCTATGTATCATGTATGCTCTATTGACTATATATACCTGTGTAGCTCTGATGCAGAACTCCCAGACATCCAGACGACCAGAAGAAACAATTCACAAACCTAGGGTGTGTATTGGACTCTAGAATCACAGAACTTAAACCTCTTGGAAAAAGAGATAGGTCAGGCACTTTGGAATTCCCTCATTCTTTGTCATAAAACAAAAGAAATTCTCAAAACAAACAAACACCCCTGTCTTCTCAAAAAATGCAGGCTATTGCATAAAAATGAAGTTCATAGCGAATGTCCAAGAGATGGTAAATCAATCATGGATGCACTTAAAGAGAAACATTAAAGAATTTTTTGAAACTACAAAGATTTTCAATCTACTACTAAATTTTAATGTACTACTAAATTTTAATGATTTAGTAGTACAAAGCCTACTACATCATTACCTAGAGGCACTAACAGTTAAAAGAGCATGAGGTTGGAGAAATATAAAATTACTAAGGAATGGTCTGAGTCTAACAAAAGAAATGTTATTTGTGACATAATTATTTGCTATGGATAATGGCTCATGTGTGTAACATCAGAACTCTAGGAAGCTAAAACACATGAATTATTGTGAACTCAAGGAAGGACTGAGCTATATAGTGAGACTGTGAATTCAAATTTAACAACTTTAATATCTTTAAAAAGATGTTTATGATTTTCTCTAACCTTGGTCCTCTCAAGGCTAAGTATTTTGCTATGCTTGTTACAATGAAGCCTAATGTTGGATCTCCTGGTCTTACTGAGCACAGTGAATTACTAGAGCAAAGACATGATACCCTATGGATATAGAAGAATGCTTTTTCCTTTGATTCTCTTTCGTCTGATGAGGGGAATCATAGGATATCTCCTCTGTCTCCCCAACCTCTAAATAGCCATGATACTCTCTACAATCTATTCTTAAATATGCTATCATCTTCTTAATGTTTATTACATTACATTCATTGAAAAAAGTTTTCAGACAATGTGTGATCATCTTTCCCCCCTTTCCAATTCCTCCCAGATCTTCCTGACCTTCCTACCTGATATTATATTCTTAGTTTACAAATAGATCATTGCATTTATCTTGAGTTAGCCTGCTACTCCTGGGCATGGGCCCAGTTCTGAAGAGTGGCTGATAAACTCAGTGAGACCTAATTGGCAAAAAACTGAAGGTTTTTCCCCCCCTTTCCCAGAAAATACCAATTTCAGATAGGTTCTTCATTAGGCATTGGTCTATGTGTCCATTTCTCTCGTTTAGTGATGAGATCTCATTGGGTTTGAATCTGTACAGGTCTTGTGCTGCCAAAGTCCCCAGAGTTTATAAGTGCATCACTCTTATTGTGTTTGGACGACAGACACTGCTTTCTTTGGATCATCTATGTCCTTTGTCTCTTACAATCTTTCAACTTCCTTACCCTCATAGATAGATCCCTAGACATTCAGGAAAGGAGTTTGTTGAAGACATCCCATTTAGGACTGAGTACTCTAGAGTTTCTCTCTCTCTCTCTCTCTCTCTCCCTCTCTCTCCATTGTCCAGATGTGGGTTTCTGTGTTAACTACTAACTAATGCAAGAGGAAGCTTCACTGATATTGGTTATATGAGTCACTTATCTACAGTTACAGATCCTTTTTTTAAAAAATTGGATAATTTCTTTATTTACATTTCAAATGTTTTCCCCTTTCCAGGTCTCCCTGTCAGACACCCCCATCCCACCCCCCTCTCTCTGTCTCTATGAGGGTGCTCCCCCACCTACCCACCCACTCCCATTTTCCCTCCCTGGCATTCCCCTACACTGAGTTTTGATTATCAGACCGACTCCCAGAAGCTCTCAATTGTCTTTACTACAGAGTTTTAATTTTTGTCTCTTCGGCTCAAACTTTTATTAGATTAGATACCATGGCCTCACAGCCAGAGTTTTGGACTCCCAGTTAGATTTGAAATCTATATTAATAATGGAAAATATTTTTAGTATACATGTGTCCCAAATATTGTATGTGCATGTTTTAATTAAATCTGTTTCTTTTTAAAATTCTTTTCAAAACAGTTTCTTTTACTTTTGAGATGACCCTTCCCCTTTCTTCCTTCCAAACCCTCCCATATAGCTTTCTTTGTCCCCTTTTAAATGCATAGCCTCTTCTCATTGTTTTATATATAAATGTATATTAAATACATATATAATATATATTAAATACACACACATATATTAAATACACAGAGACATATAAATATGCACATTATACATTATACATATACATATTACACAAGTCAGGGTGTAGTTCCCTGAGGAAGACTGTTTCTCCTGCGCTCAACATTCCTTAGTTACTTTTAGCTCTTTGTGTAGGGTTGAGCCTTCCTGGACTTTCCCTCTCCAAGGTTTTCCTATCGTCATTTTTGTTCAGCTCATGTTTAGGTACCCATGTTGGGAAGACTGCATGGGCGTAGCTTCTGACATTCCTAGGAGTCACAGTCTCACAGCCACCCCGTGATCTTTGGGTTATCATAATCTTTCTGCCCCTATCCAGCAATGATCCCTGAGCCTTAGGTGTGGTAGTTGTATTCTAGCTATATCCATTGAGACAGGGCCCCAAAACACCATACTTTCATTGTGTATGATTTTCCATAATGGTCTATGTCTGATGCATAGAGAAGTTTCCCTGATAGGTGGGGAAGGAACATACTTATATGTGGGTATTTAGAAAGTAGTTAAAGATTGTATGGTTCAGTAAAGTGGTGGTTGTAGGTTCTCCAATAATTGTGACTTCATTAGTAATGAGTAGTTAGTTAAATTTCCATTACTGGACATGATTTCTCTCTTAAGCAGTAAGAGCACTTCTGGAGAGCAACGGGGACCAACAATAGCTTATAATGTTTTAAGAGTCATACACATAGTGTAAATAAAAATTTACCATCTAATTATATGAAAATGCTCTTCGTGAGAACAAAGCCCTCAGAGCTATTGCTATTGGCTGTGATTGCCCCCTAGAGGTAGAAGATGAGTCTCTATTACTGAAGATACTAAACACTCCACTCACAGGGCTCAGAAGGCCTGGAGCTAGAAATAGACAAACAAAACAAAACAAAACAAACAAACAAAAAACTCCTCCTCCTTGAAGACTAGTTTTTACAGTATGAGAAGGTAACACAGAATCTTCCAAGAAAGGAAGACAACCTATAGTTCTACCCAGCTAACACTTATTTCTTATTTGTTTGAAATTCAAATCTAAAGTGAGCATCTTATATTTTACCTGCCATCTCTAGACCCCAAACCTCAACCACATTCAAATGGTCTTTGCTTTTGTCCACAATGACTGTCATTGAGAGACCATATATCTATGAAGTATAGTGTTCTTATTAATTTACATTCAAGGTATTTGTCATTGGTAAGCAGCTTTGAGCTCCTGTCCATCAGTCATACTACACAAAAACAAAATCTCCTATTGCCCCTACCTGCTGCATTTTCAGATATATGAACTTGCATTTCAGTTCAATAAAACTAATGCTCTTAGTCTGGAATTACTGATAAGTAAATAAATGTGAATTATAAATATAGTGACATTTTATCTAAAAGCAATAACATGAAACATATTAATTCATTTTAGGCCAGGTGGGGGGTACCTGCATGTAATCCTAATACTCAGGGACTAAAGCAGGGGGATTGTTAGTTCAAAGCCTAGAGTCTGCCTTAATAAAACAAAATAATCATCATTATCATAATTCTAAGTAGAAGTTCTTATCAAATTCTTATATTAATATACTCTTTTATAGCTTTAGCTTTGATTATCATGTTCAGGCTTGAAATCATCAGTAGAGGATTTTCAAATATTGTGCCTAGGAAATGACTCTACATTACTCCTTTGCTTGCTGAGTCTTCTGGGTCATACCAAGCTACCCTGAGCAGTCAGTAGTCTGCTATCCCCAGCAGACCTCCATTCTCCTGCCACCTCTTTGCCCATCTTCATTGGACCTGCAAGTCCTGAACCATACAGATCTATTGATCTGTTATAATACAGCCCAAGTATACCCATCAGAGAGGGGCCTTAACAGGACCATTAAGGTTAATCACCCTCCCAATACCTACTACAACAGGAAAATCCAGAGGTCAAAGCTACTCAGATAGCTAAAGGCCCTCTAAAGAACACAGTCAACAAAAGCCAAGGGCAATATGGCACCTTCAGACCACAACTGTCTTACACTATGACAATCCCAGGATAGCCAAACACAACCAAAGCAGAAGAAAAAGATCTTAAATCCAATCTTATAAAGATGATAGAGGCCTTTAAAGAAGAAATGAATAAATCCCTTAAAGGAACAGGAAAATACAATCAAACAGGTAGAGATCATTAAAGAGGAAGCAAGTGAATCCCTTAAAAATATACAGGAAAATACAACTAAATAGGTGAAGGAAATAAATAAAACTGTGCAAGACATGAAATGGGAATAGAAGCAACAAAGAAAACACAAACTGAGGGAAATCATGGAGATGGCAAACCTAGGAAGAGAAAAGAAATAACAGATGCCAGCATCACCAACAGAATACAAGAGATGGAAGAGAGAATCTCAGGCATAAAAGATACAATAGAAGAAATTGATACATCAGTCAAAACAAATGTGGAGTCTAAAATATTTTTGACACAAAACATCCAGGAAATCTGGGATACAATGAAAAGACACAACTTAAAAATAATAGGAATAAAAGAAAGTGAAGAATCCCAGCTCATAGAAGAAAAGTTTCCAAAGAAAGAGATACCTATAAACATACAAGCAGCATATAGAATACAAATGAGACTGGACCAGAATGGAAATCCTCCCAGCACATGTGTGTGCAATAATCAAACCATAAAATCTACAGAACAGAAAAAGAATATTAAAAGCAGCAAGGGAAAAAGGCCAGGTAACATGCCAAGGCAGACCTATCAGAATTATACCTGACTTCTCAACAGAGACTCAAAATCTAGAAGGGCCTTTAGACAGATATCTTGCACCATCCAAAATACCCACAGATTCCAACCTAGACTACTATATCCAGAAAAAAACAGTCAATCACCATAGATGGAGAAAACAAGATAATGCAAGACAAATCCAAAGTCAAACAATATCTATCCACAAATCCAGTCCTACAGAAAATACTGAAAGGAAAACTCCAACCCAAGGAGGATATCTATACCTAAGAAACCACAGGAAATAAGTAATTCCATACCAGCAAAAGGAAGGGACACACACACACACACACACACACACACACACTAATTCTATCAACATCAAAATAATAGGAATTAACAATCACTGGTCATTAATATCTCTCTCCATCAATGGACTCAATTCCCCAATTAAAAGACACAGACTTACAAAATTAATGTGAAAACTGGATCTATCATTCTGCTGTATACAAAAAACACACCTCAGCCATAAAAATCAACCTTATCTCAGAGTAAAAGGCTGAAAAAGAAAGTTTTCTGAGCAAATGGACACAAGATGCAAGCATAGACATCCTAGTATCCAAAGAAATAATAATTTCATTAAACTCTGAAAAAGCCTTTTAATAAAATCCAATACCCCTTTATGTTAATGGCATTAGAGAAATCAGGCTCATACATAAACATAATCAAATTAATATATACCAAGCCAGTAAACAACATCAAACTAAATGGAGAGAAACATAAGGAATTTCCACTAAAATCAGGGACAACACAAGACTGCCCATTCTCCCCCTATCTATTCAATATAGCACTTGAAGTTCTAATCAGAGCAATAAGACAACTAAAGGAGATCAAAGGGATAACAAATTAGAAAGGAAGATGTCAAAGTATCATTATAGTGAATGATATGATAGCATACACAAGTGACCCAAAAATTCTACCAGAAAACTCCCTACAGCTGATGAACATCTTCAGAAAAATGGTTGGATACAAAATTAACTCAAAGAAATCAGTAACCCTCCATTATAAAAATGAGAAATGGGCAGAGAAAGAAATTAGAACAGCACTTTTTATAATACCCATAAATAATATGAAATATCTTGGTGTAACTCTAATCAAGCCAATAAAAGATTGGTATGACAAGAACTTCAAGTCCCTAAAGAAACAAATTGAAGATGATATCAGAAGACGGAAAGTCTCTCAAGCTCATGGATAGGTAGAATTAACAGTGAAAATGACTATCTTACCAAAAGTAATCTACAGATTCAATGTAATTCCCATCGATATTCCAAAACAATTTTCTATAGGCCTTGAAAAAGCAATTCTCAACTTCATATGGAAAAACAAAACACAAGTGATAGTCAGAACAGTCCTGAACAACAAAAGAACTTTGGGGAAAATTACCGTCCTGCACTTCACCTATACTACTGAGCAATAGTGATAAAAACTGCGTAGTATTTTTACAGAAACAGACACATTGATCAATGGAATCAAATCTAATGTGGAGCAAGTGGAACATTCCTCCATTGCTGATGGGAGTGGAAACTTATACAACCACTTTGGAAATCAATTTGGTGTTGAGAAAACTAGAAATAGTTTTACCTCAAGACCCAGCAATATCACTGCTGGGCATAAACCCAAAATATACTAATATCCCACAAAGATATTTGCTCAACTATGTTTATAGCATCCTTATTCATAATAGCCAGAAATTCCAAACAATCTAGATGTCTCTTTACTGAAGAATGTATTTAAAAATGTGGTACATCTACACAAAGAAATACTATTCAGTTATTAAAAACAAAGACATTATGAATTTTTTCAGGCAAACGGATGGAACTTGAGAATACCATCCTGTGAGGTAACCCAGTTCCAACGGACATGCATGGTATGTATTAACTTATAAGTAGATATTATCCATAAAATACAGGATACTCATGCTATACTCTACAGACCCAAAGAAACTAAACAACAAGGAAGTCACAATTGGAAAAGCTTGAATCTTGCTTAGAAGAGGAATAAATTAGTCATAAAAAGGCAGATGGAGGGATAGAACTGGGTGGGAGAGGGGATGGGGAAGGGTATAGGAGAGGGTTTAGGATTAGGTGTGGGGAGGGACAGGAGAGATGGTCAGATGACCATGAGAATGAATAGAAATCTGAAATTGATGGAGGTGGAGAGATAGGGGCATATCCAGGACATGACAGAGACCAAGGTTAAGGGAGGTACCCAAGAATCAATGGTGGTGACCTTAGCTGTGACTCACAGCATTGGGGATATGGAACATGAAGAAGCCACCTCCTGTAGCCAGGCAGGAAGCCCAGTGGAGTGACAGGGACACCAACCCTCCCACAAAACTTTTGACCAAAAATTTATCCTATCTACAAGAATTGCAGAAATGGGAGATGGAGCAAAATCTGAGAGAATGGCCAAACAATAAACATCCAGCTTGAGACCTGAGCAATGGGCAGGCACCAATCTCAGACACTATTAATGATACTCTGTTATGCTTGCATACAGAGTATGCAAGTATAGCATAGTTTTACTTTGAGAGTCTTCATCCTGCACCTGATTTAGGTAGATACAGAGACACACAGCCAAACTGTGGAAGGAGCTTGGGATCTCCTACAGAAGAATCGGAGGAAGAATTGAGAGCACTGATGGGGATAGGAACTCCACAGAAAAAACAACAGAGCCAAATAACCTGGTCCCTTGAAACTCTCAGAAACTGAACCACCAACCAAAGGGCATATATGGGTTGGACCTAGACCCCCAGCATATATGTAGCAGATGTAAAGATTGGTTTTCAAGTGGGTCCTGAACAGATTGAGCAGGGGCTATCCCAAAAGCTGTTGTCTGTCAGTGGAATATTTTCTTCTAGTTAGGCTGCCTTGTCTGGCCTCTGAGAGAGTCCCACAGAGACTTGATGTGCCAGGGTTGGGGATATAGGGCAGGACTCCACTATATCAGAGGAGAAGGATGGGGAGGATGGAGGAGACTATTGTGGGAGGGCATTACTGGGAAGGGAACAGTGAAGGAGATGTAAAGCCAATTAAAAATAAAAAGAGTAGCAAATGGTTAATGCACAAATTCATGATGAATTTACATCAGCAATATTAACTATTCAAAAAATAATCTTTTTATAAGCTTTTATGAATCTTGATAATCTGCACAGTGATTCTTTTATCAAGTGTGTTAAAGAATAAGGCAGTTTGTGATGGTTAGTTTGGAGTCAATATATTAAGTGCATATATCGCTTATGGTTTTACTCTCCCTGAATGTCTTTAGCAATAAAGTCAGAAGATTTTTTTCCAAAAGACATAAATCAACAAGGTGACAGTATGAAGAAAACAGGATAGAGAAAAACAACTAAATATTGGAAAATAGAGACAGGTAACAATTGCCCTGCAGAGGTTGAAAAAATGGCACAGCCAAGAAACTGAGCACTAACTTGATTGGCACTCAAAAACTCCCAAATGACACTAGCATGTCTTATTTTATATGCCAATTAGATTGAACTAAAGTACTCCAGATAGCTGGTAACAACAACAAAAACAACAACAAATACAAGAGCAAGCAAACAAACAAATATACAAAACTAAACAAAAAAAACCAAAAAAATAACAACAAAAAAACCCCCGAAAATGCTGTAGATGTGTCTGAAAGAGACTAGAATTTGAGTCAGTACATTGAGTAAAGTAAGATCTCTCCTCATCAGTGTGGGTAGGCCAAGAAGGAACAAAACAAAAACAGTGGGAGGAATGATTCATTTTCTTCTAGAGCTGTTGTATCTAGTTAAACTTCAGCTTTTCACAACTTTTAAATCTGGGATTTCTATCATTTGACTCCCACCAAATTCTGTAACCCAGTATCCTTGGACTAGATTCCAGATTTCACACAACAGATCAGAAGATCTGAGAGTCCCAGCCTCCATAGGTTTGCTTGTGAAACCTGTGAAGAGCAATTATAATCTTGAAATCCCATCATCAGTCAATGGCCTGGAAAAACTGCCTGTTCTCTGCCAGGAGAGGTGTCTGTGTACGTGGAGACAAAGTAGGTTGAAGGGATGAAGGTTGCATACACTTGAGATGCAAAGGCTATGGGTTTAAACCAACACAAGGACAATGATTCAATGTACATTGACTATGAATGTTGAAGACCCAGATTCCATCCTTAATTTCTAGAACACTCCAGGTTTTCATCTATGTAGATGATTGAAAAAAAATTCTCACCTTTACCAATAAAAGGAAGAGGTCTATAGCTCCAGCAGCAGGTGGTTTTGCAGAAGCGTCCCACACTGACCACAAGGCAGACGTTCTCCAGGCAAAAGCCTTAATGCAGATATTATACTCACCTTTCTAAGCCCCTACCTTGATAGTAAGCCAACCCAAGGTGACCCAACATTTCTCTACCTGAAAGACAAAGAACAAGATGAAAAACAAAACAGTGGATTTGTGAAACCCATAGTCAAGGGAAAAAGTAACTGGACCAAAGCAATGTGAAAGTTTGGAAAACTGTGGAAATTCTCTATATCATGATTATAGTATGAGTGACATAAAAGTATATCTTTGTGAAAAATCATTTAACAATATACCTAAATCAGTAGATTTTATCACATATAAATTATGCTTCCATAAAGTAGATTTTAAATCCCTTTTATTAACAACTAATTGTTTAAAAAAATTGCAATTAAAAAACATAAACAAGATACCACAAAACCTGGGAAAGTTCAGAAATAAAACAATCCTATAAAATCATCAGAATGTAAACTATGAAACTAAAATCTTCCAAAAAAGGAAAGCAACAAATCACAAATTAGAAAGCTTCCTGCCAAGACTCAAAGATCATCATGGAAGTGGGGTTAGAAAGAGTGGAAGAGCCATAGGCAGTAGGTGTCTAAAATAAAACAGTGTTTTCCAGTCACAACAGGGCAGTTATACATAAGAACTCACAAGAGGTGTGAAAACATGCACATGGTCTACACCCAGGATGGAGGAGTGAGGAGGATACAAAGTCCCACCCTTAGCTGAGGATATATTGGCAGTTGATAGCCACTAGGAAGCACAGGGGTTTTGTTTGTTTGTTTTTAGAGTCCTGCTAAGTTAACAAAGCTCTAGTGGACGGTTATACACCCAAGGGTGTATGATCAGCATAGATTGTATTTGATGGGCTTTAAAAAAATGAGAACATAACGTTGGGTAGATGGAGAAAAGAGAGCATGATCAAAATAAACTTTATGAAATCCTCAAAACTTACTTAAAATATTTTTAAAAACAAAAATAGGGTTGACCATTTGATACTGGATAACCAACATACATACAAGGAATGTTATATAAACTGTGAATGTTTATTATGTATTTAGGAATATATGCATATACGTATTCCTGAAAATGTTTTAGTGGTTTTTTTTCCTTTCCATTTATTTATTTACTCACATTACACCCTGATCTTAGGCCCCCCACAGCCACTCCCCCTCTTCACAGGCCCCTTCCCACCACCCCTCCCCTTTACCTCCGAGAAGGATGATGTACCTTCATGGGTATTAACGGACCCTGGCATCTCAAGTCACTGCAGGACTAAGCACATCCTCTCCCACAGAGGCCAGAGAGAGCAGTCTGGTTAGGGGAAACAGATCCATAGGCAGGCAACAGAGTCAGGGTAAGCCCTTGCTCCCAGTTTTTGGGCAACCAGCATGAAGATGAACCTGCACATCTGCTAATATGTGTATGTGTCCAGCCGGTGTGTGCTCTTTGGTGAGTGGTTCAGTTTCTGGGAGCCCCTAAGGATCTAGACTAGTTGATTCTATTGGTCTTTTTGTGGAGTCCTTAACCTCTCCATGTTCCTCAAGCTGTCCCCCAATTCTTTTACAAGACTTCCTGAGGTCAGTCTAATGTTTGGCTGTGGGTTTCTGCATCTGTTTCAGAGGACAGTTACACTCTTGTCTGTAAATCCAGGCTGAGAGAGACAAACATAGCCTGAGGCTCCAAGGTGGTTGAAGGAGGAAGGTAGGGAGAGGCCTGAATTTAAAGAGAGCAAGGAGTATATAAGTATACGAAGGGAAGAAAGAGACGGCCTGAATGATATAACATATTGTAATCTTAAAAAATAAAGCAATTAGAAAAAGAAAATAGGAAGGGAAATATGGCTTTCACCTTTTTATATTAAAATACCAGTGAAAACAGGAAAATATACAATATACCAAACATCTTAGACCAGAAAGATTTACACTAACAGTCTAAAGGGGTCTATCACATACTCTAAGCAATAGATTTTGAAAAATCTGAATGAAACTTGACCCACATCAAAGACTATTGCAATAATTTATAGAATAATGAGAGAGAGAGAGAGAGAGAGAGAGAGAGAGAGAGAGAGAGAGAGAGCAGGAGCGAGAAAATATAGAAAGATTCTAGAGCAGAAAAATAATTCACATTTTCAAACTGGAAAAGATCTGGAGTAGAACTAACCTTATATGCCCCAGAAACACAAAAGGCAAAGAAACGATGTAACAGGCTACAACTAAAATGGACTATCTAATTCCCAACCTATGGTTTTCTCCAGCCTAAAATAATCAGCAAAAAGGTAGACAAATAATATTTTCAAACACATAAGAACCAGTTGACTTGTTTGAAAGCTCTTATCAGAACAATTTCTCAAGAAACTGTTGGAGTATAACTATTTCTAAATAAGAACAATCACAAACAATGAAAATAGAAAGCATATATGGTATTGAGTTTAGGTCTTAATGGAAAAACAATTTCCAAGAAAATGCATTCATGAAGTCCCAGAGTTCTGACATAATATGAAGGCTCATACATGTATGCACCCGATGAGTGTGTCACAAAGCATCCTTACTGCTTCTTATAGTAAGGACAAGATGCCAAGCAAAACTGGCCACTGTGCCATTGAATTCTTTTGATTACTTGATTGACTTGCTGTCATGTGTACTGGATTCATCAGGTCAAAGGACGTGGGTTTTAATTCTCCATACAGTGGCTTGTTTTCATTGACCTGGTTCTCCTCTGTCCTAAAGCCTGGATCACATCTCAGCTGTATGTGGGATTCACACTCAGCTGAGATACTCTCACTGACTTCTTCAGAAGAACATATGTCAAATGAGAGATAAATTGAAACCAGACTCCAACAGCATTTATTTTTTCTAGAATCTTTCTTCTGATAGAGTAATATTGTGATATCATCTATCAAAAGCAAAACCAAACTAAACTAAATTCAAGAATTCTACTCAATGTCTCAAATATAAGCATCTCAGTGCTTCAGGATCATGTAAGTGATTGAATTATTAAAAAAGAGAAATAGTGTAGGGCAGTGAATAACACAAAAGATAGGATAGTGGCAAGGCAAGATAGGACAGGAAGAATATCAAGGAGGTTAGACGATACTTAGAAAGCTTTAAAGACCAGTAACATTGTTACTTAGCTTACATGGAACATATATAGTAGTTTTATAATATGTATTATTTAATTGATCATACATATTTTTCTGCATATCTTCATCTAAGCACGCATTCTGTGACAAGTGTCTTATGTTTTAAGAACAGAGAGAAAGTGTTTGACTCTACTCATATTTTAGGTACACTATGAACTTCTATAGGACTCAAGTTCAGCTCTTAGGGTCTCCATTAATCAGGTTTCAGTCAAATACATTGAATTGCAACATTTCAAAGTTTCTGGAGGACATGGCTGATTTAAAATTATATATAGTAAATCTTTTACTTCTTTGTCAAATGTGTAACCTTTGGTACCCATAAATAATGCAGTAATTTTATTTTAATTGATCAAGGTATTTTATGCTTCAGACGAGAAACCCTCCACTGGTAACTCCCAACCATATTTTCTTTGACCCAGACATATATCAAATATGTTAATATTTCTAATTTCCAAAGATGGGTGTCTGAAAGAGAGGGTCCTTGACACTGTAAGAGAACTTGGATTGAATTGGCAACTGATGAAATCGGAGAGACACATGAGAGGTTAGTAGACTATTAGGTCAACTATCTAAGGGCTAAAGCAACCAGTGAAACAGTGAGAAAACAGAGTTACAAGTCCCGATGAGAAAAATCAGTATTTATTGGTCTGTTACTGAATTTGCTGAAGTTCCATAACTGGTAAATTTAGAGAAAAATTCTCACAAGATTACAAAAGTACTCCAAGGTTAGCCACTATAAATATTTTGTAAATTTCTCTGTTATTAAATTGTCATCTTGTGCTTTACAGATAAATACCCCCTTAGTAGAGAAAAATGCCTAATAATGGGCCTCTCTCTCTCTCTCTCTCCCTCCCTTTCACACACACACACACATACACACACACACACAAACACACACACACACGCAGTTTTTAAAAATGTATTTAGACATGTTGAAATACCCATCTTGGTAACTTGAGCACTCATTCATTTGTTCATTCATTATTTTCTAACATATATATATTAGAAAATAATATATATATATGCTACTGAATATATTCTCAACCTAATGAGAGAAATTCACATACAAAATTACATTAAACTTTTATAAAGAGGACAGATAATTTGTTCTTTAACACAAAAGAGATAAGCAAATGGAAAACAAAAATATTGATTGATTTATAAAGTACTTTGCTTTCATATTCAAATAAGAGATGAAGAAAATAAAGGCTAAATTTGTTCAACAGGTATATAATTTTGTTTTGTTTTGTTTTATAGATTGCATCTCATTGTGTATCCCTGGTTGGTCTGGAACTCACAGAGATCCACCTGCCCTGGCCTTTCTATGACTGGGCTTACAGATGTTTGCCACTACACCTGGACTCAGCAGATATATTTTATATGTAATTATATGTCTGATTTTCTAAGTACCACTAGTCATAACCTTTAATAAAATAAGCATCTAAAGCTTGTTTTCCTAACCAGCAAAATAGAATATTTTAAAGAAAGTATACATCTTTTAGGGTTGCTATGAGTAGTGAAATAAGTATGCACAAAATATTTAGAGATTTCATTGGTACTTAGCATTTGATACATGTTAGTCATTCAGGGGTCATGTGGGAACATGATGTGGGGCACAATGAAGTTTCCTTCATCCTCAGTGTGGTGACTTAGATTTGTGTTTCTATTTTGTTTTGTTTTGTTTTTGAGACAGGGTTTCTCTGTATAGCCCTAGCTGTCCTGGAACTCACTCTGTAGACGAGGCTGGCCTCGAACTCAGAAATCCATCTGTCTTGGACTGCCAAGTTCTGGGATTAAAGGCGTGCGCCACTACTGCCCGGCAGATTTGTGTTTCTTAATGTCATCTGAATAACATAGAAATTAACACAGAAAATCACAGGTTTTAGTTCCTTTCAGACCCTTTGGTTTTCTATATTTAAAATTTCAACTTCAGCTGCATGCATGTTTCAATCAGATCTCAAGCCACATTAAACTTCTACCTTTGTTCCTTTTACAGGATGTCAGAACATCTGTCCACTGCACATCACCAATCCTTTAATCTCTGCTCCAGTTTCTCAGACTTTTACATCTTGTTCGGCCTCTGGGAATGGCATTATCTCTCTTTGCCTTTAGATATCAGTGTAGAAGCTTTGTGCCTAACTGTTCTAAAAACGTAATATGTTCACGTGAGCTTCTTTGGTTCTGAATGCTATTATTGATGATGGAGGCGATAAAAATAGAATCCCTATTTATTTTTTATGTGGAAGTCTTGAGCGCCTCAACCTTGTCACATTTGCCAGCAGTAGGCTTTTTTTGCAAAGCTTGCTTTCTGCTTTTATCAAACTCAGCCCCGGATGGCCATGGGAGCCTAATAACCACTGACCAGGCTCCTAGGAAAGCTTTCTATAATCCTGCAGGCTCTCCTCTTCCTCAGCATACACATAATCACCCTATCTCAGTGAGGTACCAGGCGAGATAAAAGAAAGGAGTATAATCAGAACTGTGAAGTTGGAAGAAGGCTACAGCGGAAAGCATTAGGGAAACAGGAACAATGAGAATGAATCAAGAAATCAACGTTTATCTAGGATTCATTATGTGCCTGGCACAGTGCTAGCTGCTTTCCATGTATGATGCTACTGCATCCTTACAGACTAAATAAGAGGATCATTAACCCTATATAGTGAATGATAGATTCAAGTACTACAGGTATCAAGCAAACAACCTGAGATTATGCAGTCAGCAAGAGATAAAACCTAAGCTTTCCCATTTGCATGTCTTTTTGTTCTATTTATCTTCCATCTAGGGGAAGGGTCCAAGAGTGTGTTTGAATGTTGAGGAGGAGCTGAGAGAGGAAAATCCTCATTTTCTTTTTTGTTCCTTCTTTTCTTCCTCTTTTCCTTCCATTAAGCTCTAATAGTATATTCATAATTGTAACTTATAAACAGTAATAGAAATGACTTTACATTACTATCAGGATCCCGAAGTCTTATGGTTGAGATGAGCAAAAAAATAAGACTTCAGGACAATTCAAAAGGGGTATGAAGAGAATAGAAAAATGTAATATAATTGGGAACGAATCATATTAACTATTGCTGGGTTTTAATGTGGGAACTACATTACTATGAACTTAATAAACTTATTCTGGAAAGGACATGAACATTTTCTGGAGAGGGAAAGTAACTCAGATTCACAGATATTTTATAATATTGTTTCTCATTTGTTGACAGGAAGCATTTAATGAAACCTTTGAACCCAAAATTATTTGCTTTCACATAATAAATTGGTAATACCAAGTGTTTGTACCTATTTCTGTTTTAACAACAATCAAAGGAGAGTCTGGGAATTATCCTTATCCATTAATTCTTTGTCAGCTTTTGTAATAGTTCAGTGAGCACCCATTGTGTGCTTACTATGTAAACAATTTTGTAAATATGCATGCTTAAAATATACCTAAGTTGTAAAATCCATTGTGCTAGCCCTGAAATCTATACTCTTAGCAATAAAATTTACTACGTAATCTAGAAAATGGAAGACTGAATAAATGGAATTTGATCTGGTCATTGGCAGACTACAAAGGTAGATTACAGATAGTACCAAGAAGAAAAGAAGGACATCTTAGGTAGACAGGAGAAAATAAAATCCAGTACCAGGATTACTGACACATGCTTTGAAGAGGCAAGTTGAAAACATGTGGAAAGCGTGATCATGTGTTTAATGTTTATAAAATTGCTAATATGGTGGCTTTTAAGTATAATCCCAGTACATGGAATGTTGGTGCATAAGCATTGCAAATTTCAGGACAGTCTGGAATATATAGTGAGTTCACGGTGCATGGATCTGAGTTCCATGGTGAAAATCCATCTTAAACATACAAGAGCTAGAGAGGCATATCTATGGTAGAGTATTTTCCTTTCATACCCAAGACTACAGGTTTAAAGCTCAGCACAAAAAAAAAAAAAAAAAAAAAAAAAGTCCCAGGCGCATTACATCCTCTGAATGTAGACAGGTGACAGTGAGTCTAGTATATGTGACAGTTTTTACTTGCTATTCTTGGGGGAACTGTTGCTCTAGAACAGTGCTTCTTAACCTTCCTAATGCTGTGACCTTTTGATACAACTCCTCATTTTGTCATGATCTCCAATCACAAAACTGTTTCATTACCACGCCATAACTGTAATTTTGCTACTGTAAATAGTGTAAATATCTTATATGCAGGGTATATAATATAAGAGACCTCTGTGAGGGTTGGGACCCAAAGGTTGAGAAGTTTTGCTCTAAAGACTTTGAATAATGGGTCAAACTGTATGCTCCATGGAGGGAGGCTGATTGCTCAACTGTACAGTTACCCAGAATGTACCTATCAGAATATACAGCCTGAGGTTTCCTTTTGCTCCTGTCGATGACTCTACAAGGAAATGCAACGAGGAGCTGCAGTGCTAACTTCCTGGTTATTTTAGGGTTTCCTTTTCATTTGAGTTCATTTCAATTTCTTGAATCTTCACACTGATCTGTAAGTGAGCAAAGAAACTTTGTCCCTAAGGCAGAAAGGCATTCTTATGCTATTCATTAATATTCCTTTGAGAGGCATAGTCAGAGAGGCTTCTACAACATAATTATACTCCAAGGAGACTCAATTACAGTTTTGTGAAATTCTAATGGATAGAAGTTACTTTCAATATCAAACACAGCAATCAGCACCTGCTCAGAATTAAGGGCGAGACCTTTGCTTTAGAAATACAAATGCCATTGTGTAGGAAGAGTTAGTTATAAACAAGCAGCTTAGTTTACCTCTTAGTAAGTATAGGTTTATGTCTTGCTTGTATACATGCTAGCAAGAAGCTCCCCTTAGCATGTGCAGAGGAGGAAAGGCAACACAAAATGAGAGCTCCAGCCGGACTCTGTTGCACCCTATCCTTAGACCTCTTACCACTTCACTGAGCCACCATTTTCCATCTGGACGTGGAGAGAATGATATATCACAGTGCAACTATGAGGTTTTGAAGCTCCTTGTGTGAAAATTCTCTGGGAACTATTCAGGGCAAGGAACCTTGCTTTTACTGTTATTGTGATTCTAAGAGACTCATATGAACTGTATGCACATCAACTATAACGAAAACTCTGAGAATTGTACCGTCATGACATCGGTTGCCTCTGTTGGATGGACAAGCTGCTGAAGGCTATAGAAATACAATAAAATAATTACAGGCGCAAATAAGATAAAGACAAAATCATAAAAACAAAAGGTTTGAAAACTGAGTGAGTGGTATTGCATTGGAGAGGTTTTTCAAGTGTTAGAGGAACTAATTGGTTTGAGAAGTGTGTTTCTTATCAAGCAGAGTCATGGAAAAATAGACATCAGTTGCAGAGGAGTTGGTTTCATCTATCACTGAGTTAAACATGTAAGTGATAAGAACCACATTCTACAGGATAGAAAGATAACTAACATACATATTACAATATTTTGGGTGTGGATTACCATTTGCACTGCTGTTGTATGGACCAGTGTAATAATGAACAGTTGTCCTTGAGTAGCTCTAAGGTCACTCATTCTCAGTAGCTCTCATCTCCTTCAGTTCAGCTCTTACCTCTGGTACTGATTCATTCTGAGCAACTGCTAATTTTTTTTTTTTTTAACCAAGCACCCAGTTTCATCAGAAATAATTGTGTGTTAAACTCTTAGAACTGAGGTAAGACAACTTTCTCTTGATTCTAGGACATTGTAAAAGTTTGTAATGTAGTCACATGCATTGCATTACATAATATTTATACTGATTTATAATTAAGTATATATCAAATGCCAAAGAATATATACCATTCCAACCAGATCTACTTCATCTTAAATCTACTGATTATCATCTGATTTATTAAGAACATATTCTTATTGAATTAAATAAAAGTATTATTAAGAATGCTTTACCAGATAGAGCAAAATTATTTATTAAATTTGGTGTTTTTGTATTTAAATGATGGCTAATGCACTTGGAGTTAGTGTTGGTTCCTTCACCTTCTCAGACTTTTGGGGGTGACAAGTCTTTTTGTATCCCATCTAAATATACTTCAGTTCTGTGATTTCTTTCTGTAGCTTGTATGTGCTCATTGTCACTGTTAGCTGCAGTATTGGCCTCACAGCAGCATGCAACATTTGTGTTGGAGGGGAAAGACAGGCATAGGTGATGGCTTGGCTTCTTCAGACAACACCGTTGCAGCATTTTCTCTACTTTGTGGATATTAGTTGTTTCTCTGTCTAATAAATATATGCTCTATATGACTTATAAGCATTTCTATATTCACTAACTATAGAAATCTCTCCAGTTTATTGTTTTGCATGTCAGAAGTTATCAAATTAATGATGGAGAATACTGAACTCTCTGCAGAACTGTGAGAATCTCGATACTCCTTAGGGTTTTTTCCATCTCTTTCATCACAATCACAGAGTTGGAAACAGAACCACACCTTTGCTGTTTCTGAGGGTCTTTATACTTAGCTGCCGCTGGTTTTATTAGATTTTTCATATTTGCATAAAATTCAGATTCTTACTTTGGCTTACATGATACTCATGGGAAGAGCTCTTTCTCACTCTTGTTTTCAGATTTTTTATTTTATTTTATTTTATTTTATTTTATTTTATTTTATTTTATTTTATTTAGCTTTTGGAGTGGTGAGATGGAACTTACTAAAATGGACTAGGTGTGTCTTGAATTTGGAGAAATCCTCCTGCCTCTGGCTCCCAAGTTCTGGTACTGTAGACGTATATCACTGTGCCTGGCCTTTTATGATTTTTGAGAAGTAGAAAATGATTCTGCAGCAAAGTCATATACTAGATAAAGTTCAAACCTTTGTAATTCCTTCCCTCTTGGATCCTATGACCTCTTATTTAACAAATATTATTCTGAAATCTTAGACTAGGTTTCTTGCAGGACTAAGACACATATTTTGGTAGGCACGTAACATTTTGGGAGTGATTCCAGAGAACTGGAATGTGGCCATGCATAGATAACATCCAAGAGGGAATTGGTGAGTTGGTTATACCATGGATTTGGTCCTGTTAGAACCATGTAAAGGGTAAGGAGTTGGGGAGAATGTGTCTCAGTATCAACCTGCAAAGAATAAAGCTGTAGCATATGTGTCCTGGTCATGCTCCCCTAGATAGCTCAAGAATACCACAGTTCCAAAATACCTGGAAACATCTTGAAAGAAACTAGTAAGCCCGGGAATCCAGTCTTAAAACTGCAGTCTCAAGTTCCTTTGTCAGAAGTAGAAGTCAGCTTCCCTCAGCAGTTTATTTATTATACGTACTATACCCTATTGTAGTTCTATTGTTATTAATGTGACTTGTTTTAGAATTGATTCCTTTCTAGAATATATCTTGGATATCTGATTCCATCCTTTTTAGTTTTCGAATGAGAAAACAGGGACTCAGAAAGGTCAGTTGAGTTTTAAAATTACACAGAAATTCAGAGGAGGCCTATTTTTATCCTAAAGGGATTTCATGATCCTTTGTTTAAGCCTTGTCTGCCACAATTCACTGCCTTCGAAATATGCAAAAAGCATGTGAAATCAGGTTCTATTTCAGTCACATAAGAATCTTAAATCCCAGAACCCTCTGAGGTGAAACAGTCAGCTTCTATATAACATAGTGAGAATGCTTGCAAGAAGCCTCTTTTTGGTAAAATCACTCTTCATCAGCATCTGTCAACTTCCAGATAATCACGAGATTCTGACTTATGTCAGTCCCATGTAATTAATTTTAACGAATGCAGTCAGAATGGAAATAATGCCTATGTCTTCAAGGTAGAAGCTTTTGCTTTTTATTTTTTAATTATAGGAGATCCTAATTTGAAATCATGGTTTTTATGGCCAATCAAGGCTCACTCAGCTAGCATTCCATAGATAATTTGATCAATGAGGTCATTCTGACCTACACTGGGCATGCAATATGAGCAAGACACCAACCTTTGTTCTTTCGAACAATTGAATATTGGGCTCACTTATTACTGCACCATAATCTCATCTATTCTTAAAACATTTGGAGAGAAGTAAAAATCATTCTGTACTTCTTGACTTTCCTATCTCTTTTACTGATTGCTAATTTCATTCATGTAAAATCTAGTTTTATATGATGTTTGGTGAATATTGACGAATTACTTAGCAACTGTCTCAGATATTAGCAATGACTTTTCTCTCCATGGCATCCTGTATGCCTGTTCATTGCATATAGACAATTCTTTGCCTCTTTTTTTTTTTATCACAGGTCAAAATTACTGCAGTCTGAGATCTCCCCTAGTTACCCTTTCCTTCACTATTTTCTCTTGCACAGACATTTTTTTCTAATGCACTTTTAACCCCTGGTTTGTCATTTGGATATGAAAAACTCAGATGGATACACTTTTCATGTTAACACTTGCTCAAAATACTCATTCTTTCAGGGTGTGCTTATTGAATAATAAGATTCATTATCCTGGAATTATTAATTTCCCTTAGCTGAGAAACCCAAAAATGAGACTGACCTAAAATTTTGTAACCTATAAAGAAATAGCTTCAGAGCTACTTCTGGTGCTTATTTAGCAGGTCTGAAAATGGCTGAAATGAATTGTTAAGAGTGGACCTCAATATTCACATTTTGGCCTGGCTCTAACTTTTATTGTACATTCTGGAGAGTCAGTAATTAGATCACACAAAACCAAAATCCAGCAGAAAGAAAAATTATTCAAATGATTAAAGCATGGGTTCAGTTTAAAATATAGAACTCTAGATTCCAGCACCAACACATTATTTACAAAGTTTACTGTATTATGTCACAGGAGTACAGGAACTGAAGAAATTCCTATCTGCATAGTACTTGATGGATTAAATATTGAGAACATTTGGGGAAGATGTTTTATCTCATGATGTACACGGCACATGTCATTACCCTGGAAAATCTGACAGAATGCTCTGGCCATTTTCAAAGACTTGGCTAAAATGATGGCTAACATTTAAGCAATAATGGTAGAAATATTATCATGTTTTCTTGAGCTTCTAAAATTTTCACAGAGACACGGTTTAAACAGGTTGGAAAGGACATATGAGAGATTATTTTGGAGTAGTCTTTTGAGAGATTCATTGATATTTATTTTGACACTGAGATAATGAAGTCATTAAATTTTGATCTACTTATAGACAATTTAGTAACAAAATTAAAAATTGAAAAGCACATTGCTAGTTAATACAGTAAAAACAAATGATACTATGGTTAGTGTCCTGTCAAAAATAGAAGGTAATGTTTATGAAACTAAAGAATTGTTGACCGGGACAGGAAATGTACTTGAGCCTAAAACCATACATATGATGAAGGCATTGTCATCTACTTTTTGGTATCTAAATGCTGTTATTATTATTACTATCATTATTATAAAATGAAAATAGATTATGAAATAAATGTAGTTTTGACAGTTTATGAAATGGCTCATTAAAATAAAATACAGATGGAGGCCCGGTTACAGTGCTTGCTTTGCAAATATTAGGACCTGAGGTTAGCTTTCTAATACACATGTAAAACGTTGGATGTGGAAGTATGCATCTATAACCTCAGCACTGGGAAGCAAAGAGGACAATCCCTATGCTCTCTCCAATTAGTGTGTTACAGTTCAGTGAGAGATCTTGTCTTAAAAAGTGAGATGAAGGATGATAAATCTGAGATGGATCTCTGGGTTGCATACATACATGCCACAAGTATGCATACCTGTACACACATGCATATGCCACACATACACACCAAAAATTAAATAAAAGTAAAGTGATCTGAAATAAGATGAAAAAAAAATTGAGTTTGGATTGACACTTGATTTGGAACATTACCAAGAAGGCAGTAAACTTGTGCATAGAAGTACAGGGATGAAGCATGACTGGTAAAGCACAGCTGAGACAGGAGTCAGGATTTCACAGTCAGCATCAGAGCACACTGTGATTCTCTATATCACAGCTGTTCTTCAGTGTTGAAAAGAATAGCAAAAGCATTCAGAGTTACTGAGAACACAAAAAAGGAAGGGGGAATCAAAAGGCAATGTATGTGCCCAGGACTTGTTCATTCTCCAAGGCATAAATGTT
Organism: Rhynchomys soricoides; assembly: GCA_019843965.1. NCBI lineage: Eukaryota > Metazoa > Chordata > Mammalia > Rodentia > Muridae > Rhynchomys > Rhynchomys soricoides. The sequence goes on from JADRCH010000012.1 coordinate 16,752,640, forward strand.
CCTTACCATGAAAATATTGCTTCTGATTGCTAATATGGGACACTTAAAATAAAAGATTTTAAATCAGAAACATCACCTTGTTCAGGAGAGTGGATGATATAATGCTAAGAAAGTCTTTCAGCTCTACCGCAATAGAAATCATGTCTGTTCTGTTTATAATGGAAGGTTCCACACCTGAAGGGGGACCTGTCACAAGAAAGCAAACACCCAATAAAGGAATTAACAGATCTGTGTTTTATTCTCAGAAATCTTATGTAATTGTCAACTATGACCAGACTGAGACATTAAAAAAAAATCAGTTCAAGTTCTGGTTTACAATTGTTCTTTACACCCAGGACTGATAGGTGTGTTCAATACTATTGACTATTGTTGTAATCACTTCCTATACTAAGTATGGTAAGCAAAGGAGATAAGAGTATGCAGAGGTAGGCTGGTGTAGAACAATTTTATTCATGTGAGAAAGGGCATTTGTGGTTTCAGAAAATGTTAATGTATAAAGTTATTGCAATAACAATAGCTAGAGTAGAATGAATAACCTGCCTTTTTATTAGAAATTCTTAATGGTTCGTTATTAATAGTCCTCTTGTCCCATTTGATTTCATTATATAGTTTATCTGAAAAGATACTTGCAGGAAGGGTAGATTCGAGCTTCATGTAAAGCATAGCTATTTCTGTACATGTGCATCACCTTTCTTTATCCACCTTGAACAACTTCCTGAGGTATAGAAGACATTTATAAATACTTGCTTTCTCTGCCTTGAAATCGAGGTAACAGTAATTTTTCATGCACCTGAGCAATATAGATCAGTGGTAGAACACTGCCTATCATTTCCAAAAGGTCCTAGATATCAATGAATAAATAAATAACTCTTCTGTATAATGGAAATTATTGTCACTTAAATACATTAACTGTAGGAGTCATATACTGAAGGCTGTATTCTTGGAGGCCTTGAAGCTCGTCTCTACCTGACACTATCAGGATAACTAACACAGAAGCTGTAACATGTTTCAGAGAGCAGAGTGAGAATCAAAGACAGATCAAGGAGGTCCAGGCATGGTAGAAGAAAACCACATAGCTTTTATATAAGATCACTTTCCCCACTTCGTGCTTTCACAGGAGCATTATGCCCTTCCTTTCAAGTGACCTTGAGCTAGATTCTCTATGCTTACTACTTTATCACTCTTCACACTACTGTAGCATCCTGAATCTGCAGCAAGCAAGCATTGGGATTGAATTTAAATGAATTCCCCTGTCTTTCTAAATATATTGTGACTAGGAACACTGAAAGCTGTAAGGAACAATTTACCTAACTATGTTTAATTTTAACATATCTCTGATTTTAAGTGTAAAAAATTGGCAGAAAGAAAATATTTTTATTCAACATGTTATCATTCAGCCAATTCTAAAACGTATATTATGAACAAAGTTGCATTTAAAGGAACCTTTTAAGAACTAAATTTGGGTTGACTAATAAAGAGGAAATAAAGACATAAATTTGCTTTTCAAATTCATAGAATAGAAGTTGAATAATCAATAAATAATTTCTTAACTAGATTCCCAAATGTATTCTCCAACTTCCTTTAAAGCAGACCAATATTGCTGCGCGTCCAATAAATGAACACCCTTTGTGTGTAGTCTGTTCATCTTGAGGTTCTCATTGACCCCTATGGTGCTTTCTACTGGCATAGTAACGCAAAACTGAAGTCAGGTGTCAGTTCATCTTGCATAAATTTCAGCCTTACTGATTCTCACAGTTATAGTACCATCTACTTTTGATATGGAGGACTTTTAACTTCTAACATTATTCTTAAATATGAAGATCTTCTCTGCAGTTTGCCGTTACGGACCTGGTATTTTTGCATTAATAAATTTCAACTTTACCTCCTATTTTATTCATTCTTAAAATGTTGTATTTTTAATTCCTACCTGGTCATACTGCTACATTAGAATTGTTAATTAATGGAAACTAATAGAAATTGTAGCAACAGGAGAGTGTGATCCTGGATAAAAGATACAGAGTACTAAGTAATTTGGCTTTCTTATCTGAAGCCGACCAGTAGTGATATGTGTATTCCACAAGTATTAGCCCCTGTTACTTATAACTATGAAATCCCATAACTATTGTGAATAATCATTAATTAAACTTTAGTAGTTTGTTCTTTGTGTTGGATTTGTGCTTTCCATAAATATGCTATTGGAAAGAATATTATTTCTGTGGAAGTGCATGTTTCCATGGGTTCTAAATCTCTAAAGGGAAGTAGGCATCTTTCAGACACAATTCAGATATGCAAATATATAAAGGACATGTTTAAAAGCCCATCTATACACAGTTGAAACGTGAATACTGGTGCCTGCTATCGACTTGAGGAAAATCTATCACACATCTGAGAAGCAATTGTAATGTCTTTCCTTCCTTCCTTCTTTCCTTCCTTCTTTCTTTCTTTCTTTCTTTCTTTCTTTCTTTCTTTCTTTCTTTCTAGTAGAGTAAATATTTTTTAAATTTCTTTATTATTATTATTATTATTATTATTATTATTATCATTATTAACTTGTTCACTTTACATCCTGCTCATTGCCCACCTTCCGATGAGTGTGTTTTATAAATGAGAAAAAAAATGTTTCTTATTTCTGTTACACATTTTATTTTATTAGAACTTGTTTTCAAATTTCTAATAACTATTAAAATTATGCTACTGAGTTTTTATTTCCTGAGTGAAATATGAATTTATTTAAGAAGAAATTTAAATTATGTAAGATAAAATATTTCACATTTCCAAAGGAATGCTTAGAAAAGTTATAGGAATTTAACTTTTCTTCATTTATTCTCTTATGAATTGGTAATGCTTGCTGCACAGAACCAGATTTCAGAAGACAGATATACTGATCTTATATGGAACTTGACATGCTTGGTTAAATCTTTAAGTTGATTTAACATTTAATCAAGAGTTGACCCCCACACACACAAAACAAATTGTAAAATCATACATATTTTTTAAATTTTAACTTAATATTTTATGAGTTTTATTTTAAAATGTAGTAAAATTAAACATCTCTTTCCATTCTGACATCACAAAATAAACTGATCTTTATTTTAAAAAATTCATTTAACAACTATGTCATTAGAAGCATTTTTATTATACCAGGGCTGATGTAGTGAGTCACAGTTTTCATAGAAAGATGTGTCTGCTTCACAATAGACTGGAAGGTCTAAATTCACGGTGGTGTAGTAATACAGTTATACCTCATTTTATTCAGTATAAGCCCGATAAGACATAAAATAAAAATGTTTTAACGTTTCCACATGCCTAATTTTCATTTCATAATAGATTTTTCCATAAAAACCCCATAAATAACACTTAGAAGTCTGTACACATTACTTCCACTTCTGCATCTCTGGAGGCTCTACTTACAACGCTCTATCTCCTGGCATCTTTGCCATTTGAGTATTTACTAGGAAGAGTTCAGAGGTGAAATTTTGGATAAATTAATATGACTCAAATGTTTCCGCTTTTTTCTCCAACATAACTCATTTTCTTGCTCAAGGTCTATCTTTGAAAATTGGAGTTAATAGGAATACAAGACCAGCATTCATTCTTCATGTAAGGCATTACTTTTGGTTTACCGTCCTTCAAAAATGAGTAAACACCTTGAGCTTAGTATCTTTTCGCTAATTAAAATATTTCCTGTCATAAAACTTCAGTTATGTGAAAAACGGAAGAAGATTGTTTCTTATTCAGCTGCCTAGCAGAAAGGTTTCGCCCTCAGATTTGCAATTTCATATATAATATATATGCGAGAATCGAAATGCGAAATGCGAAATAAAACTGCGGAAAGAAAGGCCATAGAAATACAACCAATAGAATCGACAATCTGCTTCAAACAATGACCTCTCGCTTCCTGTAGAATAGAAGGTAACCATCCCTGGAGCTTTACCGATAAAAATCGGGTAGCCTTTTTGGATAGAGAACATGATGGAAGTTTTTAAATTCCACAGATTAAATGATCCTAAAGAACTTAATGCTTCCTGGGCTTATTGAAACTCTTAACCATCTGGCTTCTGACTCCAGTGCGCTATTTCTTGGGAGCAGCAGAGGGCGCTCTAGCGTTGTTGACACCAGATGCTTTCGTTCAATGCGCTAGCATCTTGCTCCCTGGAAGGAAACACTATTTCCCAGGAGGGTTGTTCCTGAGTGTCTCAACAGGTCAAGCTGTTCCTAAATTATCCCGAGAAGCTCTAATTTCAGACCACTAGATGAAAGTTGTGATTGCCAAAGGACTCCCATGGTCCTCTGCACCAAAGCTCTCTAATTGTCCAGCTGGGTTGTTCGGCTTGAAAACTGCTGAGCACAGAATTTCATAGCAGGAAAATGTTGTAATGGACATTAAGCTGGATGATTATTTATAAAAGAAATTGAAAATAATTAATTTTAAAAGTACATAAACACTATGAATCAATAACCACACTGGATTTCATCGCAGCAACCAGATGACTAAATCCTGTATTTGCTCTCTTACTTTTTAAATTCTTTCATATTACATATTTCAATTCTATTTAGAAAATATATATTTTTTTAACCGATTAAGCTTTCTGAAGCCAGAGTTTAGGACTGCTGTAAACCAATAGGATTAGCTTGGGGAGTATTACTGTGTTCTTATTACGTAATATGAATTACACTGATGTAAACAGGACTGTTAGACCACTTTTGCTTTGTGACGGACTCAAGGGACTGTGAGGAGATAGTTACTGGAAGGGAGAGCATCAGTGACAACATTCAGCGCTTCAAACCCATTCCCATTTCTGGTGATTGTTTTGTTGTTGTTGTTGTTGTTTTGTTTTGTTTGTTTTTCAGTGACACAAGAGGATGATCTTAGCGCTGTTTTCTTTGTGTTTGAGGTAGCTCTTGTCCCAACAGAGTTTGCTAATGCCTTCCCCCTATACTGTGTAAAATCAAATGCAAGCCTAAAATTTGTGGATATAAAGGTCCTAATTTACAGAGTTTTAAAATCAGAAAACAAAAATAAAAGCCACGTTTTAGAATGGAGTGAGGACTTAGACCTCCTAAGGATATAGTTTCTGACCTCATTTATTTCCTGAATCATTGGCTACATTTCGACCATTCAGGTGGAAGAGAATAAATGCTATAAAAACATCTTTTAGGTCATTGTTTCATATATGGACAATTTCTAGGCCTAGATAAAAATCACTGTCACTGTTTCTCTGTACAACTTTGTTTAATTTATCTATGACTGATGTTGGACTGTATTTATGATGTGAATCTACAAATAAATTCAAACATGGAACATTCTCTTTCCTGGACCCTAGGCTAAATGTAAATCAATTTATTGCCTATTTCTCTCTCCATTGTAAATATGGCTAACTATAGAACTTAATATTTTACTATTTATAAACAGTATTCTCAGTATTTAAATTAGAATGCTGAGAATTTTAAATATGTGTTGAATGCATTCTTTCAGACACATTTGACAGAGAAATCCTAGGACAGATCTTAATTATAATGGGGTTTGGTAAGCTACACTGCCTCCCAAGTGAACTGGGCTCTGCAGTATGGTTTTCTCTGCATTGTGTGATTCAGGACTCCTAGGCCTGCAGTGCCTCCTGTGAGAAGTGATGCTCAGTGCCAGCTCCTGGGCACCATCACCCTGTCACTCTGTGGGTCTTGGCCTCAGAACTCACTAAGGAAAGCAGTCGTACAGAAAGCCTTGCTGAAAGCCAAGACAGTGGTTGCAGGCTGTTTTACTCCGGCCTGCTCTGGTCACTAAATCAGTCTCAGTTGTAGCTGCTTTAAGATGTCTTGAGGTACACTCTAGGATCCTTTGAGAGGTATCTTTGGTGACCACATCTGAGATAAGATCCTCAACTGAGAAGAGTGTATTTCTCGTTCAGGGTGGTGATTTAAAGAAAAAACAAAAACAACAACAACAACAACAACAACAACAACAAAACCCAACTATTTAATCTCTCTCTAGCACATTTTATTAACTACTCGGATTCAGATTCGAGTTTCAGGCCAAATCAACTGATTGTGAGAGTGGATGGTTTCTGCAAAAATACTGTTTAACTGTTTACTATCTTTCCATATTTCAAGTTTTTATTTGTAAATTACCTAATATCCCAGGGTTTGGGGTGGAGTAGAGGAGAAGGGACTCTATGATTCTACTGCCTTGCTTGCAGATTTACCGCAAAAGGAGAGGGATGGGGGGAGGGGGGAGAGAAGGAGAAGGAGGAGGAAGAGGAAGATGGTCCTGTCAACAAGGCTCAGAGGGCGCGGCCACTTTGGGATGTCCTTCTCCAGCCTCTCCTTTGTTCCCAGGCCAGACAGGCCACCACAGAACAAAGACTTCGTCAAGGCTCTTTCTCAGCGGTGATTTTCTGAGGCTTCAAGATTATGGAGTGAACCTATCTTAACTAACTCTACCTCCTGGTCTTCCAAATAAATTAATTTACCAAGTCTTTAGAGTTCCTGACTTGGCCTTTCCCTCTTATTGGACAATATTAACTAATATGGGTATTGTCACTTTGCTTTGGCCTTTTATAGTCAGACAACGCTGCCATGAGACTGCTTAGAGAGCGAGGGAAGAGTGAAAAGCTTGGGGCGGGAGTCCTATTTTCACAGATAATTGAGTCATTTGTGGTTTCTTGTGCAGTGTAGTCTGGGGTTTCTTTAATGCTACACCCTTCTCATCCGTTTTTTTTTGTTTGTTTGTTTTTTGATTTTTGTTTTTTTCCTCCAATTGGACCCAGAATTGTAGACCATCTCAATCTGTTTTATTTTGAAAAGGCCAGCGCTTTCTGAAGGCCGACTCTTCGACCGTTTGCACCAATGGGAACTACAGCTCTCCTGACAGCTGTCAATGAAAGCTCTAATATTCCCCTTGGGGATATGCATGAGGATTTCCCGGATTCTTGCTGAAAAACATATGACTGTCTTGCATTCTAAAGATTTTGAATCATTGCGAGGGGTCCTTGTGCCGCACAGGATGGGTTCATTCTAGAAGTCTGCAACTGTTTCTCCCCACCCTTTCTGACATCTCTCTGATGTCCTTCAAGTGCAGCAGTAGGCTCCGCTCTTGGCATTCACCGCGTGCCTTAATTGTATGACATTAAATCAAGGTCCGCTGTGAACACGGAGAGCAGAGTCTCTGATCTTGATCCAGAAGCAAGGATTCACTGCAACTGCTACTATTTTTCTCCTCTGCCCTTCACCCTCCCTTGGAGCTCCGGGCTTGGAGTCCCTACTCCTAGAGTCTTAATTCTGAGCAGTACTCGCACCCCAGCTTTCCTCCTGCCACATCTGCCAGAGTTGCCATTAATTAGTCTACATGGTTGAAGAGTAGAGGGTGCACGAGTCTACGATACTTATGCATACATCTACATGCCATTTACAGCGCACCTAAAACCCATACATATGTCTATAAATCTAGTTTTCAAATGATGACATGGATAGAAGTTAATTACCCCTCTGGTACAGATCTAATTTCGTAATCGTGTTATTTTACTGAAGGCAATTAACTGAATTGGTTCGCCTTGAATCCTTTCCTAAGACATTTGTAAGGAAAGGCAAGTCTTTAAGGACCGCGCCATGAGTGTTCTGCTGCAGAAACCTTTGTCACTCATCCCCTGCTGTCAGAGAAGAAATCTAGCAGAGATAAAGGCGGATATAATCATGCATGTTTGTATGTCCGACAAACACACGTATATGCCTTTGATAGCCCGATTTTGGTTGGGAAAATTTGGGAAAAGATCAGAATCCCAGGCCGACTGGGTCCTCCTTCTTTGTATTGAGGAAAAATTAACTCAACAGCACCTGCCGAGTCCCGGGAGAGCTGGGGCCCATCTGGTCTGGCTATGATTTTACTGCAGAGAGAAAAGGCTGCTTGCTCGGGCTTCCTCCGGCTCTGGAGAGCAGAGATCGGGTCTGAGCCCGCTCCAGGCGTAGATTTAAGAGCAGCGCAGCAGATGCGCTCTCTCTGACTGCGGCGGGAATCGGGAGGAAATCCGAGTCTGGGCTCGGCGGAGGGAGGAGGGCAAGATGGAAAGCAGAAGAATGAGGGGAGTTGACCTCTACGGGCGGAGCCCTCTGGACGGCGGGCGGGAGGCGGCAAGCAGCGGCTCTTTTCACAGCATCCCTTGCGACTGGGTGGGCCAGGGGGGATGGACGGACAGCGCTCGCTTGAAGGAAGCCAAAGGGCTCAAGGGTAGGTTTTGTGCGGAGACCCCCGAGCGCTCCCCCTGAAAAACAGAATCAAAGCGTAGAATTAGAGCAGGAGACGGAAGGAGGAGGGGAAAACTGGAGAGAAGGGACAGGAGGTGGGAGGAAGCACTTTAGGGAGCCGAGGTGACCGGCTGACCGGACCTAGAGAATCGAGCCCGGGGACCCCGGCAATGTGCGGGGCGACACGGGAGTTCCGAACTCAGTCCCGGCTTCGGAAGCTGAGAAGATGCAGTCAGGACCATAGAAGTGTTTTCCTGAGATGGAGTCTTGAAAGCGAGTCCTCAGATTGTCCTCTGTGCAGTCTCAGCGATTTGCGCATCCCGCGCGCCCTTACCCGTCTAACCCCTCCCTCAGACCACATGCCAGAACCGCATTCTCCAATCTCCACCCCTTCTTGGTTTAGAATCCTGCAAACTGCAAGATTGAAGAGTTCTCGCATGAAAATCGAAACGATCGATGAAATAAAGAATTTCATATAGACATAGCCCTAGAAATCCGAAGGCGAAAGAGCTGCTAGCTCTGCTCAAACCTGCAGAGGACCAAAGCGTTTTCAGGGGCTGCTCCGCGTGTTCTCGGAGGAAGGAGGAGGCTGAGCAGTTTCCTCGGTATAAGGTGCTTTAGGGTGGGCGGTGGGGGCAGGGAGGGGTGGATCGGAGCGGTCCGGTCTTTCCCCCTCGCTTGCTGATCCAGAATTAGGGATTAATGGCTCGCTCCAGCCAAACAAATAAGGCATCTGCCTTCAGCACAAGAGGATTACACGGGCTGCTGACGTCACCAGTCAGACAGATGTTGGCTCCCAAAGTCCTGAACAGCTCGCTGTGTCCTTGAAACCAAAGAGCCGCAGAAGGCGCGCAGCCCCCACGAGCTGCGCCTGGGCAAAGCAAAGGGCACCCTCCTTGCCCTTGCTTGCACTCCCCTGGGCGCAGCACACAGGCCCCAAGACAACTTCCTAAGACATAGCTCCTCAGTCTCTCCAGCCCTCCTCACCACACTCCCCTGAGCCCCACCGCCCACCCCCCAGTCAAGGTCCAGGCTGGCTCAACGCAAATCAAAGTCACCACACTTGGCTTCCGTTTCCTAAAATGGAGACAGTGAACTACTTTCTCACTCCTCATCTAAAATCTGGCTTCTAAGGGTTTGGGAATGCACAGTAAGCACCTCCTGATGGACGGAGCTAAGCTCCAAGTGAGCAGCCACCTTTTAATTTTATGGTCAAGGCTTATCTCAACCCTACCACCGTCCTTTCCCCAGGCCAAGGTTTAAATTTTTTATGCTTATTTTTATGAATGAAGCCCAGCTGGAGCACCTTCCTAAACAATGACTCCCTTCCAACCGTCTCTGGGTCACCATTACAAGAACCACAAAAGTCCATCATGAAATGATCAGAATACCACCAAATTCCATGTAATATCCTCCTCAAATGAGGATGTTTTGTTTTTAATGCGGGTGTCTAAAACAAATCTATCATCTACGCTAAGACATTCAGAGAATTGCAGTTTCATCCCGTGGACAAGTACGACGGCTAAAGAATTCAGGAATTCTTTGCTTTACAAATGTCAACATCACTTTAATTTTATTTCAAATTTAAGCGTAAATTGTTTTTATTTTTCTAATTTGTGTGTCATTAATAACTTATACGATCTTCCAGGCCTTTACAGGTCACAAAGAAGACTCGTTACAAAATAAGTCAGAAGTCACAGGGTTGAAAGTGAAAATCTAAGGGAGCAGTTATATAATCCATAAGAGAAATAATTGTGATGAATATCACTTCTGAAAAGGTTAAGGTAATGAAACACATGCAAAAAAACAATATAGCTATTTGACACAGAGCCACAGTAAACCAATCCTGTGCCCTAACCTGGATCAATATGTGTGTGAAAGTCTGTTGCTTTCCTAGGGGTGGGTTGGGGTAGGTGTTTGTCTAACCACTGCACTGTTAGCTATGCACTACAATGCCTATCCAGAAGGAAATGGGGTATGAGCGTCACATCTCCATTCATATTATCCTTGTCTATCAAAGTGGCATTTAATTTTTCCAATTCTATGCATTTAGAAACCCAGCCACTGATAAAAATCTATTTAATTTGCTCTAGTGTCATCCAGCAATCCCAGGCAAAATATAAAATTTTGCTGTCTCTACTCAGCTGTAAGTCTTATAACGAACAGCCCATACCAAAATGCATGCATTTAAAATTGTAATTTACAAGTAATACAAGATAGAAATGACTTTTAGTTTGATTTTTAAAAACTTATACCCATAAGAAAGGACAGATTTTGAAGATATAAATTATCATTTTCTTAAAACTTGGTAGAATGTGTATATGTATGCCTTAAATTCAAATTTTAATTTTAGTTTAAAATCAAGATTTATTCCAAATTGTTATAAAATAAAAACTGCTTTGCCTCTAACAGATACTATGAAGGTAAACTTTCCTTTCGCACAATTTTGCTGGAGAAGGTTTGCTTAATAACTAGTTCGCTGTCCATGGTTTTGATCCATATGAAGGAACAAACTCTGGTACTTCGGAAAAATTTAAGTCAATGTATTTCTGCTTTGGCTTCTTAACAGTTTAAGATTATATAAAGGGAGGAGAACTGTATGTTGGCCTCTTTTCTTCTACATTCAGCTGTTTTCATTTTTTTCTGTATTTGTCACCAAATACAGTACCAGAAACAAATGGGGGTGAGGGTTACATTTCATTATTTCTGAACGGACATGTGATCGCTCAATGTACCTACCTAAAGATCTTTAATAAATAGAATATAAAATTTTCATCTGTCCACTTTCTCCCTCCCCCCCTCTGGCTAAGAAAAGTAACACAGACCTTCTTTAGTCTTGTAGAGTCATCTTTGTTTACTTTTGATTATGGTTTAACTAGAGCAAGAAAATTTATAAAAATGATACACCAAAGAAAAGAGAGAGAGAGAGAATAAACAATACTCATCTGGGAGATCTTCCTGTCTCTATTATATGTTCACACAGCTGTGGGTAGTGTAGAAAGCTATTTCACATCTACAATGAGCCAATTCTGGAGAATCCCCCCCAGTAACTCCTGTACTTTCTAAGGTAGTAAGGACAGTGATGATATAGTGGCTAAGGCTCTTTACTCAGCAGTTTTCTGTCCCAATAAAAATAACATTTGGTCTCAGGTTTTAAAAAATATCTAAAGACTGACACAGTAGAGTAACAATAATCTTGTCCTGGGTTTCTCCCAGGGGATGAATGAAGAAAGGAAAAAATAAGACTCCCAAATGGTTGGGTATTTTTTCTTTCATTTTCTCCAGATTATCGGAAGAGAGGTATTATTTTCATGTAAGTGTATAACCACACACTTATGATCTAATACCTTCTAGAACTCGTACAAATTTTAGAGGGCATCGACCAGTACAAATTGTTTCTATTCAAGTATCTGGACAGGAGGGAAAGCGACCCTCTGTTTCAAAGCAAAGTACAAACCCACCAGGCCAAGGGGCCCAGCCTTAGCCGCTTGCACTTTTGGGGTATAAGAGGGCTGCTTCTTGCTCCCTCCGCTCAAAGTATTGAAAACTTGGGAAATCCTTGTACCGGAAGAAAATGGCCTAAACACAATAGGACTCGCCATTTTCTACTTGCGAAGCACAAAGCGCTTGGCGCTGCCTGCCACACAAAGAAAGCGTGGGCCGCAGAATTCTTGCACATTTTCAAAAGGCTAGATAACATCTTCCGCGAATGGCAATTTATATTGTCTGGGCACTGACACACGAGCGCGCGCGCGCGCGCGTACACACACACACACACACACACACACACACACACACACACACACACAGAGGCATCCTCACTTAGCCCTGATGTCTAGAAGATCCCCCGCTTTATGGTTTAAGATAAAAGACGCAGGAAGGTCTCGAGTTTAGCGGCGCGCTTATCAGGGCCATGCTAAGCCTCCCAAGACAAGGGATGCTAGTGGTCGGCTGCAGAGGGCTCTAAACTAGGTGTGTTGTGGGGATGAAAGCGCATCCTCTCCCACTCTAAGATCTTTGCTTCCTGTCCCCAGAGCGTGTGTGGTAGCTCTGTAGTCAAAGACCTTCGTGACCCTTTGAGCGCCAACAGCCAACCTTTCAGCGAGGACGTTGAGCAGACAGCAGCTCTTAAAGATGCTGAGAGCGCGGGAAACCCTGATCTGTGCGCCTTCCCTACCCCCCAGCCCATTGCTACAAGCCAGAGCATACTAACTGGACTCTATTACTAGCCTAGGCAAAATGCTGCTATTTGGGCACAGGCAAACAAACCAAAACAAAACAAAGACAATCCAGGGAGCCCCTATTAATAAAAACATCCAGACAGAAGCAGCAATTCTGCTCACAAAAGGAGCACTCAGTTCACCACGCGAAACAGAGCTTAAAAACCCAGGGAAAGACAGTACTTACGGCAGGTGCACGCTTGGGGATAATCCACGGTCAGGTCCTTAGGTTTGTTAGTCTGTGCCTTAAAAAAATGTATGTACATCTCTGCATATTTGACTTTATATAGCTTCCATCGTTGTGAGGGAAAGAAAAAAATCTTGTAGACTAGAGAGCATGGGGGAGGGGGCGGAGATTTTCATTGTCTACGCTCTGCACACGCAGCCGAAGGAAAGAGGAAGATTGCTGTGTGGAGCTCCTTCCACTTACTGCTTGAAATTCAGAAGCTTTCAACGCAGCAAAGAGGGAGTTTGGCACACACACCCCCACCCCCCGCCCCTGTGTTTCTCCTCTCCTCTCCTCTCCTCTCCTCTCCTCTCCTCTCCTCTCCTCTCCTCTCCTCTCCTCTCCTCTCCTCTCTCCTCTCTGTCACTCACCCTCTCGCTCTTCTATAGCTAGTGTTCGTCCTCTCTCTCTCTCTCTCTCTCTCTCTCTCTCTCTCTCTCTCACTTTTTTTCAAAAGAGGGCAGGTCGCTTCCTGCATCCCAATGAGTTAAATCAGTCACTTCTTCTCATGCATCAGCAGCCTCTTTAGCAATCCGAGAGCTGCAGGCACAAAAGAGCATTTAGCTGCCTCCAATTTGTGTAGAAGGCCTGCCCTTAATTTGTTTGAGGAGTATAATTAAATCATGAATTTCACGAAATATAGAAATACGAAATTCCCAACCTCAGCGAGTGAACCACTAATGGTAACCTTTGAAAACAAATCCCTCCTCTTGTCCGTGTTCCTAGCCAGGTCTGAGAATGTCCCAGATACTCAAAAGGCAAGGGTCTGGACTCAAACCTACACGTTTCTTCCCCATTTACATGTCAAGGTCACACTGATAACATCCTTCATTGCTCTAAATCTTTTCCTTTCTTTCCCATTTTTTTTTTGAAACAGCTTTCTTAATAATATTCTGAATTGTTAAAAATCAATCCTCCCTTGGGAGGAAATTAAGTCGTTTGGGTTAATCTGATGGACCAAATAAAAAAGTAAGCGCGGTCTTAATAGGAAACAGGATCAGAATTTGCTATCAGACACTAGGTTGAGGAGTTCTACCCACAGGCCTTGCTTGGGAGAATGTTTTCAGGTCTTCCAGGCTAGACTCTGAGGTTGGTGAAGTCTGAGTTCAATGGGTTTTGGTCATGTTTCTTCCAGCCAGAGTGGGTCTTAAGGGACCTCTGGGCCAGTGTCTATCATGCTTGCTGAGTCTCAGAAGGGTCCTGATGAGGAAAATGGTGCTTGGTGCTGGGAGGGGGTTTGGTTCCCACTCCTTTAAGTAGGCTGGGGCACAAAGAGCAACTCTGCATTCCTGCAAGACCAAGTCATTGTCCTCCTCAATGAAGGTGGACTGGGGTGACAAGGACACCTCCCTCTCTCAATCACCTCACCCCACACAAGGCCACTGCTAGGAAGATATTTAGGAGTGTTTTCTCCTTCCTAACACTCCTGTCTTCTGGGAAATTGTCGAATCCAATACCACTAGCATCTTTGAATTTCCGGCAATTTGCTGCTAACTCTGTCAGTGCCTACCCCATTTTCTCATTTTAATAACTCTGGTTAAGAAACCTCGAATTGGGACATCAGAGAGGTGCAACTTCAGTAGCACCCAATGGGGACAAAACAGAACATGTCACCACTTCCTGCCTGTAAATGTTCACCCTGATACCCTAACTCACCCTGGGCTTTTGAGTTAGGCCGCGTTTCACCCTTTGCACAGAGCTAAGTGAACTGGGGTGTAACTGCTTCCCCGTCAGCTTGAAATACCCAACAAACCTTTCTACGAAGTCACTTGGAAATGTAAAACGAAACAAAATAAAACAAAATATGAAATAAAACATTCTAAAGAAAGGATACCTCCTTGTGTGTTTGTATAACACGATTTTAAAGTGCTGAGTTTGGGGCCCGAATTTCTTGACAAAATACCATTTCTGGGACTGGAGGCCAGACAGGAAGCAGGTCTCAAGGTCGGCGTTTTTATCAGAGCAAACGACTTTGTTCTGGGGAGGCACTAGGTCCGTGATTCTCCTGCTCTGTATCTTTTCACTGATCATGTTCATTCTATCCGTTTTCAGTTTATTGACCTGAGATGTGTGATTGTTAAAGATCCTCAAGGACTTGCCTAGCCTGTGGAGGGGCAAGGTCACTGAGTGTTCAGTGCATCCTGCTGCGGGGAAGTTGCGGTGCTTAGCTTTGGTTAGCTAGCAGAGTTGGCTCAGTGGGGTGGCAGACTTCAGACCACCCAGCACAGGCACTTTACCCAGCTTCTCCCTACTCTAGCTCTGGCAATACTAGCTTCGCCTCAACTTTCAGAGCTCTAGGAAGGCCTTAGGAATGAGGGAAAGCTAACCTCAGGTTTCCTATATATTGGCCTCTCCTGCCTACTTCGCTATCCTAAGATATGCCTGCCAAGGAAAACTCAAGAATCAGAGGCTGGCGCTGGAACATTTGCTCACGGCTTTTACTCCCAGTCCACCCAAGTAAGATGGACAGACAGACTACAGCCACGGCCTCCAGGCAGCTCAGTGGATGGAAAATAGAGTTGGATCCTGCAAAATCCTTCCAAAAGAGCCTTTATATTTGGGCACCTTTAACTTTCGATCTGGGTCTTCCACTTACTTCAGTCCAGCAACCGGTGCGAGTGATTGCATTCTAGCCCATGATAAGAGGGTTTTTCTGCACACGAACCTCTTACTGCCTTGCACACCTCATAGCTAGAGCAAGCTTATAAAAAACGAAACCCAACTCATTGCCAGAAGTTGTTGCTAATTAGTGGATAATAAACTTCTGTAGCCAGGGCACAAAAGTCTTTTTAAAGTGCAAAGGTGTTCTTTGTATCGTATCAGAAAAGAGATTAGCATATCAATTGGATTGAAGGGACCGGACAATGAGCCCTACTCCCACAGCGCGGGCCTGGGTTCGCAGCCTTCCCTACCCTCTGATTTCTAGCCTTCCTCCTCCTCCTCTTCCCCCTCCTCCTCTTCCATGTGTCCTCTTTCTTTTTCCGCTCCCAGCTGGATCCAGGCACTGTTGGGTACTCTGAGCGGCTGGCAGCGACCCAGACTCTAGTATCAGTGCACGCACCAGGCCGCAGGGCCGCGCAGCTCCTCGGCTTTAGCAACGCTCAGAGAAAATGTGTAAGCGCGAGGGTGCGCGGAGTAGGAGCGGTCACTGAGGCATCGAGCGCACCTACCAGGCCTGGGGTGGGATAGGGTGGGTGGGGAGGGGACAGTGTCTCGCGGTTGCATAGGACGCTCCTCTTGGGAGTCAGGGCCTGGCCTCCGCCAGCCTCCTCCTGGCCTCCCCGAGCGCAAGGCCTAGCCAGGGCGCTGAAAGCTCCCAGACGACTGTCCACAGTGTGGGCCACAGGCCACTGTTAGCCCCTCAAGCCCTTGAAGCCTGCGTACCCGGCCTGGCCAGCTGTCCCGCCTCGATTGCACGTGCAAGAAGGCGGGGAGCGTTTGGGAGAAGCCGAAGACACCACGCGGGAGGCGGCCAGGTCCTCGCGGACGGACTCTGGGTCTCCGGTGTTTGCCCATGGCCCAACCGGGGGCTATCGACACCAGGAGTCCGGAGAGGCAGAGGCTGCAGCAGACCTGGGCCAGTCTCCGCCACACCCCACGTAGCCCTGATGCCCCCAGCCGGTCCCCTGTCCCACGACAGAAAGTCAACAGCTTGCCTGGGCCAGCTGCGAAAGAGCACGGCAGAAGGACGTCGCAGGAGGAGCTGTCCCGGCCTCTGGGAGTCGGCCCTCAGTCCCCCGACGCCCCCAGGACCCTGAGTCCGACGCTGCCCCTCAGTGTGCCCCGCCAGGGCTTGTGGGGCTTCAGGGACTAGGGGAGCGGAGGAGCTGATCACAGCGCTGGGCACCGAGCCGGACAGGCAGGCCAAAGAAACCTGGCAGTCACTCTCCGGTGCCTCCTGCTGCCGTAGGCGACCCGTCACTTCGTGGTGGGCGAAGAGGGGCCGGGGCTTGGCCTCGGCCGCAGAGCCCCCGCCGGGCAACCGCGCCAAGGAAACGCTTTTTTCTCCCTTCCCCTCCCCCTTCTCCCCAGAGACAGCTTCCGTTCTCTAAATGCATTAAGAAGAAGAAGGGGGGAGACCTCTGGGGCTCCTTCTCCCCCACCCCCGACCCACATCTAGTCTCCGTTAGATGCTGGTGTTCCGCAAACAAGCTCCAAACTCACACAAGTCCGCCCCCTCTCCCCCCGAAAACCATCCACTTTAACTGCGGTGAGGGAAAAGCCGAGAGAAAAAGTGAAGGTTGGTGTTTCCCTAAATGCAAAACATCAGAGAGGGTTTGAAAAGAGCTTTGCGTTCCTTGCGAAACCTCCATTGTTACTTGGCAAACAATGGGAGCCTGGGCGACTGCAGGGCTGTGAGAATGAATAGGCGATCCACGGGATGTGTGCGGGTCAGTGCTTGCGGTCCTGGGCCTAAAGCCCCTTTCTCAGCTTGCCACAATAAACCAGAGCAAGGTTCAGTCTTTACTGGGTCACCGGCCATCCTCTATTATTCAACACTTCACAACAAAAAACACTTATTAATCAGCGCTGACCAGAGGCCCCCTTTGAAACAAGAGAGGAGAGAGAGAGGGAGAGTGGGAGAGGTGAAGAGAAGATTGAGAACCCTGGGACAGATCTGTCTAAAACCAGAGCAACTGTAGGGTCCTTTCCTCCGGTGGCCAAAGTTTATTTGACGCAACAAAGTTTTTAATCAGGCCAGAGAGACTTGCATTTCTCATTTGCCTCGTTCTTTGTCTTTTCTTCGGAAGACTTTCAAGACTTTGTTGCAAGGAAGGATGGCTTTAGGTCAAATTGCTAAGGCCTGATCTTAAAGATCTAATTGCTATTGGAAGAGAAGGCTGATTCCCAGCTGGGCCTCCACTCGAGATGGTGCAAGGAAGACTGTCCACTGTGCTGTGGGCACCCTGCTGATGGATGAGGTGTCAGGCCAGTCGTCATGTGAGCACTGGTTTCCAAATGGTATGAGCAATCATCAAATGTGCTTCTTGCTGATACTGAATGCAGTCTGTAGATTTTTGTACTTCATGATGTTTCATGATCCATATAGAAGAGTGAACTTGCTTGGTGCAGGAAAGAGAACTGTTCTTGACATGAAAGAAAGCGATAAATAGTGTCAGGGATAGAAATGGCTCTAAATGTTCAATACCAACAGAGCTAATGTTTTCTTTGCTCAAAGTTGATTTTTTAAAAAATAGATCTTATTTGATGCTTGTAACCTGGTTATGTGTCATATATATATATATATATATATATATATATATATATATATATATATATATATACACACACACACACACACACATTAAGGCAGAGTGCTGTATACATCAGCTTTATGGATTAATATAATTGACTCAGAACTTACCTAGACATTTTTTGATGGCAAAATTTTTCCACTTTTTGACTGGAAATTGTACACCAGTATTTCTTTTCTCTTCCTTCCTTCCTTTTTGACTGTTTCACATTATTCACGTTGTTATTTAGTCAAATGAGCAAAGCTCTTTTGTAAAGGCTGGTGTTTACAAGCAAACAGAGGCAGGAGATATTGAATCTTGGTTGTTAACAGACATTAAACAAGTATTTACTAACGAAATAGAGGTGAATGAGAAAATACTCTTTTAAGTTTAAATTTTCATTTATGTGAACTTTTGGAATATTGAATAACCATTTCACTTGTTATGATTCAAAAGAGGTTTTAAATCCAGAAAATATTTGTATGAGGGATTGTAAACTGACCAAATTAAGCTGTAGAATGAGATGTCTTAGTAATGAAAGCAAGCATGCAAAATTACTTGGTAGTAAAGCAAACTGGTATTTGCCAGATTTTATATATAGAAATGTAAAAATAGGTTGCATGGTTTGGTCTCAAGAAGTGTGTTTTACTTAGATGCCTACAATTCAAGATTGCCTCTCTTATGTACAAAATATTGTGTTATTCAGATTTTGCAGAGCTCAACAGTTCTTGCAATGGAGTAATCAACTGTTATCTGAATTATTTAAAGGCTGGTTTTAAATAAAGGCCTGGGAGTTGAATGCTGACAAGCTTTCACATATAGCAGGCAGGAGGAAGTTCAGTGGTCTTTCCTCTCGGCATATACTTTGAAGATAATTTTGTCCAAATGTGGAGAATGATTTCTAAAATTTATGCATAGATAAGAACAATGAATAATTCTTTTAGAAATTGTTCTCAAAAGGAGCAAACAGGATTATTCAGAGAAGCAGTAGGCAACTGTTCAATACACAGTAGTGTGTCACCTGAAATATTATCAAGACTGTTTTACACACACACACACACACACACACACACACACACACACACACACACACACATTCTCACCCCCTCCTTCTCTCTTTCTCACTCTCAAGCTAGACTGGTTCAGAAAAAATAATATTTTGGATGTAGAATACATTCATTCTAAACACTAATATGTGGGACATGACAACTTTTTTTTTTTTTTTTTTGGTTATTTTTTTACCTTTTGGCTATTGGTTTGATTTTCTAATTCTCTCACGGGAATTTATGTTCCATTTGTGTAGATATTTCTATTTGTAGACTGGAGGTACATACAAAATGCAGCTGATCTTTCACATATTGCGAGTTTCATTGAATAAGCAAAGAAAGCTTTAATCTGAGTATATAAAATATTGCATGTGTATCATTACATAGCATACCATTTTAACACATACAGATTTTAATACTTTCTCATTCTTTCCTTCATTCCTTCTCTTCCATCTCCTAAAATAAAACAGAGATTAAGTAAATGGTATTGTAATGACAGTCTCTTAAATATACCAGTGAATTTGTATGGAAATTAGATTAGCTTCTACATTTGTCAAAGTAGAAAGATATAATACATATATGCATTCAGCAAATGTTTAAAGCTGAAAATATGTTATTTGTTGATATTCACCATAAAAGCAACACTTACTAAATGTGGTGCATCTTTATGATATCATTAATATTATTATCAGGAACATTAATTCTGGGCTAGTATACAGACATAATTGAGGTTTTCAAATATATCTGGTTGAACTCTAAAATTTATGTGAGAGAGCAGCCTAAAAATTACTTTGTGGGTATCTAAGTCATCTACTTACCATGAACTATATATTTGGCTTTTAAAAAGCTATCTGGATTGTTTTCTTCTTGTACCAATGATATCTAAATATAGCTCAACTATAAAGGCAAACAAATATTTTGATACAGTTGAATATTTTTAAAGCTGTAAAGATGGCATAAAAGGTGGCTGTTTAAAAAAATCATATTCAGTCTGGTGAATTTATTTGGAATCATATTTTAGGTTTTGTTTGATTTCCATTCAAGGCACTTGCATATAATCCTATTCTTTTTCTTTTTTCTGTCTTGAACAGACTTTGTCACATTTAATTCAAATTTTTATCAACATGATCCGACAAACTAGAACCAATAGGTTATCACTTAGTAAAGTATAAACTCCACCAAAATATTGACTTTGTTCTTATTACTTACGCTTTTACCTAAAACGAAATCAATTGGTGTTTTTTTCATGATAGAGAGGACTTAAAGAGGAGCTAACAAAAATTTTAGTTGCCCCTCCCCCCTCTGTTTTTCTTAATTGCTAAAGAATTCTGGTTAGCTGTATACAGTTAAGGCTTCTGTGGATCTATCCAGCCTGATATTTATTTATTCATAAGCTTCCAGCTCACTAGAGATTCAAAGTTATATTTAAGAGAGTAGAGGCCCACATAATGTGTTTATTTGATTCTTCAACCTAAATACTTTATGAGTATACTAATAATTATTTTTAAGAGAAATTTTGTTAGGTTTATATGATGTACACTTTAACGTCTCTGATATGCTTCCATGTATAGTAAGATATGATGCCTCATTCTTTTTGGAATATAGAAAAATCTGACTGAAACATTTCTCTAAAACTGTGTCCCTTTTTCTTAGCATAGTATTTTTCTCAACTAATTACATTTTGTCTTATATGGTGTGAAAGCTATTTTGACTTTGATATCAGTTCCTCAACCAGAAAACTATGTGCTTATTTAATCATTTAAGATAAAGCAAATTATTTTAGAGAATTTTACCAAGTTATATAAGGATATACTTGTATATGATTAAGCTGCCTTAAATTCTAATGGTTTACTGGTGTTTGTCATACTTTAAAGATAAGAATATAGTATCCCTTTTAATTATGTAGCTTTTTATGAAGATCAAAGCAAAGTGTTAGAACTTTCTATAAAATAAAAAGTATATGATGTAACACTTCACTCTTTTGTATTTACTTCTTTGACTTTTCTTCTATTTTCCCCTTTCTCCTACTCTTCATTATCTTGTTGGCTTGACAGTGTTTCAGTACTACAGATAGATTCATCAATCAGTGATTAAAAGTTTCAAACTATCTGATCTTTTGGTTAAAGAATGCGTTTGGAAACACCCTAAGAAACTAAGCTATGCTGATGGTATTCATTTAGTCCTTGGGTTTTTGTGGTTTAAGATTAATGCTCTTAAACTCTTAAAATCATCAATGTATTTGATTTCTTTAGGGGCAGCATTTAATAGCACAAGGTGAGAAGGAGGGGTATTGGACACACACACACACACACACACACACACATATATATATATATATAAATAGAGCTTTGGTGGCACAGTTAATATTATCAAACTAATCTTTTTGTGCTAGTAAGGAATCCTATTTTTAAGCTTTTCTTTTTCTACCATTCCGTTTTTTGCTAAGTATCGAGCGATCTCTTGAAAATTAGGTTTTGGTAAAATTAATTTGTTTGGTATCTGATGGCAAAGGTATCAAGCAAATTCAGAACTCATTTTATGATTGGCACTTTGGAGTTCATGCAAGTCTGCAGCAGTATAAGGTTATTTTTTGGATGTACACAATGTTTTATTTCCCAGTAGTTAGATGTATATTGCAGATTCCCGAAGACCACATTTAAAATTAAAACCCTCAAAACAGAAACATTTACTTGAACATACTTTACAAGAAAAATCATTAGGGGGGACAACCTTAGTTATGGGAAAAGAAAAAGATAAAGAATCTTAGCTATGAAAATGCACAATTGCAATGCACTGCCTCAATTGTGTCCTGGTTTTTGAAGAGTGACAGTTAATATACTGAGTTTTTCTTGGTGTTTTGTCTTCTTGTGAAAGACAGCTTTTATAAAACCAGTCATCTGAGGTTTCACTCTATCTCAGCAGCTTTTCATCCCAAATTGGTTCACTGATCCTCTGAGACACAGTGATAAACAGCTTTGTTTGTACACATACATCATCAGGGACCTGGGATGAGGAATTCCAGGGCCACTTTGAAAGATTGGAAATTGTGGGTGTAGGGCTTAATTCGAAATGTTCTAAGTCAAAGACAGTAGTATATGGAACCCACCAGATCACATTGGATCTGGGAAACTAGGTAGTCTTGAACCCTGGATAGTATGTGAATGGGAGAAAGAATGTAAACCTTGACAGGACAGATTTTTCAGGATTCTGTGGTATTTGTTACTCCAGGAGCAGATTCATGTCTCCAGGGTGGTTGGGGAAAATAATCTCATATTTTAGTGCAGACCTTCCTGTGGTAGCTACATAACCACAACCAAGTCAAGGAGAAAATGCATGAAGATTTGTCATAAGTTGTTTGACTTATAATGATATTTTTATATTACTGAAAGTTGTTTTTAGAAACATGTCTATGTTCTAACTTTTAAGTCATTCTCTTATTTTAGCAACTACCACACACACTCACACACACACAGAGAGAGAGAGAGAGAGAGAGAGAGAGAGAGAGAGAGAGAGAGAGGAGAGAGAGAGAGAGAGAGAGAGGAGAGAGGAGAGAGGGAGGGAGGGAGAGAGATTATGCAGCTCTAAAGAGAAAGTGCTCAAAGATCTAGCTTCCCTTTTGGTTCTGAGATTTTCTTTTCTCCTGCTCCCCTTTCTCTTGCTTTGTTTCCTTTCTTCTTTCTTTGACAATGTATCAGTCTCTGGTAGGTGTAAACTTTGTTATGGTTAGCTTGCATTGTTAGTGATGCTTTAAAATTAACTAAGGCCTTTAATAAAGCATTTCTTTCTTTTTTTTATTCTTCTGAATGTTCTACTCTTCAAAGAAACAACATCTTAGATGAATGTTAAGGAGGATAAACCTCACATTGTAACATCTAGAGGTTAGTCTGAGGGCATGCGAAAGGTCAAATTGCAAAAGTGATTTTCTTCTAGTATAGGATGGGACATCTCTAAGTTTACTGAGTTGACAGTATCTCTCGAACTTCCTAGATATAATTTCAAAGCTTTACTCTGGGTTTAGAAGTTTTAAATCTAGAACGATAAGAGATAGGGCAGCTGTTCCTGGATAATTCCAGTTTGATCATGTTCTGATTCATTCTCTCTCTCTCTCTCTCTCTCTCTCTCTCTCTCTCTCTCTCTCCCTCTCTTTCTCTCTCTGTGTGTGGGATAGTTGTTAAAATAAGAGAATTACTTGAATATGATTCTTCTTCTTCTAGTTCTTTAATATTTATATTAAGAACTCTTGCATTTTTATCTTATTTCACTTTCCAATTCACAATCTAGCCAAGTAAACCATGAATTAGAACTTTCGGGAACTTTAGCTAGCTCTTTATTGATGTTATTTATCATTTAGCCAGCACAGTTAACACTATCAAGCCTTTGGTTCACTATATTGCATTTAGTCCATATGATACCTAGCATATAATTCTCAAAGACAGTAAAAATAAGAGCATCTTGGTTTATGAAACTTACATTGCAGTTTATTCTAGATATAAGTATATACGAGTCTATATGAATTTAATATAATTTTCTTTCAATCACTTTGTCTTGAAAGAAACAATCATTTACCAAAAAAATATAAATAAATAAAAATAAAAAAAAATAAAAAGAACATTTACCAATATTGGTAGATGGCCTACATAATAATTAATGATCTCAAATAGAAATATCAAATTATAAAACCTAAAATAAAACATTGAAACTCAAACTTGTGTTTACAATTTAGCTTTGAACATTGAAAGAATATTTCCTCATTATTTCTTAGAGTTACTCATTGGAACATTAATTTCTTCAAAGACTCCTATCTTAAAATTTGAAAAGGTTTGCTACAGATGACTGTTACTGCAAAAATAAAGAGTTTAATGCAGATAACCTAAGAATTGGTGTTATTTAACTAAAAATCTCAAAGATAATAAGGGGTTTCAATCCACAGATAGCTGATAGTATAATATTTGGGTGATTTTGTAACTAAGACAGAAATATGGAAGATAGAATACTGAATTTTAAGACAGTAATTCAGGAACAAAAATTGAACATTAGGACTCACATAATGTGTTTGTTTTTATGACTGAAACTTACTTCAGACATTCCACTTTGGGGCTGCAGTTGCTCTGTGAATCTGTGCTTCCAATGAAAGGTTAAAGGATCAAATGGAGAAAAGGAAAATAAAACAAAATGAAATAAAAAAAAAAACCAACAAGAACAATAATCATTTGAATTCTGAAAGCAGAGTGCTATAATACAAAACACTACATCAATAATCAGAGGTTTATTTGGAGTCAAATCCCAGGTATAGGTTTGATGTCTTGATTTCTTCATCCCTTATAAAAATAGAACTTCTTACTTGCATAAAATACTCATTCATCAATAGGTTTGAAGATGCTTATTATTTTTTGATACTTTATTTACATTTCAAATAATTCCCCCTTTCCAAATCTCCCCTTTGGAACCCTCTAATCCCCTGCCCCTCCACCTGCCTCTAGAGGATATTCCCCCACCCTCCCACCCACCCACTCTCTTCTTCCCTCCTTGGAATTCCCTTATACTGGAGGATCTAACATACTCAGGCCCAAGGCCTCTCCTCCCCCTCATGGTTAACAAGACCGTCCTCTGCCACATATGTGACCAGCACCATGAGTCCCTACATGTGTATTCTTTGGTTAGTGGTCCAGTCTCTGGGAGCATCAGGGTGTTGGAGCAGATGACACTGTTGCTCCCTCCATGGGGCTGCAAACTCCCTCAGCTCCTTCAGTCCTTTCTCCAAGTCCTCCATCTGGGACATCACACTCAGCCTAATGGTTGCTGTGAAGTGAATCTTGGGTATTCTGAACTTTTGGGCTAATAACCACTTATCAGTGAGTGCATACAGTGTTCATTCTTTTGTGATGGAGTTACCTCACTCAGCATGATATTTTCAAGTTCGATCCATTTGCCTGCGAGTTTCATGAAGTCATTGTTTTCAGTAGCTGTGTAGTATTCCATTGTGTAAATGTACCATGTTTTTTGTATCCATTCCTCTGTTGAGGGACATCTGGGTTGTTTCCAGCTTCTGGCTGTTAAAAATATGGCTACTTTGAACATAGTGGAACATGTGTCCTTATTACATGCTGGGGTATCTTCTTGATATATGCCCATGAGTGGAATATCTGGGTCCTCAGGTAGTATTATGTTCATTTTTCTGAGGGTTGGCCAAACTGATTTCCAGAGAGGTTGTATCAGCTTACAATCTCACCAGCAATGGAGGAGTGTTCGTCTTTCTCCACATCCTCACCAGCATCTGGTGTCACATGAGTTTTTGATCTTAGCCATTCTGACTGGTGTGAGGTGGAATCTCAAGGTTGTTTTGATTTATATTTCCCAGATGACTAAGGATGTTGAACATTTCTTTAGGTGCTTCTCAGCCCTACGAGTTTCCGCAGTTGAGAATTCTCTGTTTAGCTCTCTTCCCCATTTTTTGATAGGGTTATTTGAATCTCTGGAGCCTAACTTTGTGAGTTCTTTGTATATACTGGATATTAGCCCTTTATTGAACTTAAGATTGGTAAAGATCTTTTCCCAATCCGTTGGTTGACATTTTGTCCTATTTACAGTGTCCTTTGCCTTACATAAGCTTTGAAATTTCATGAGGTCCCATTTGTCAATTCTTGATCTTAGAGCATATGGCATTGGTGTTTGTTCAGGAACTTTCCTCCTATGCCCATGTGTTCAAGACATTCCCCCATTTTCTCTTCTATTAGATTCAGTGTATTTGGCTTTATGTGGAGGTCCTTGATCCACTTGGACTTGAGCTTTGTACATGGAGATAGGAATAGATCAATTCTCAATCTTCTACATGTATACCGCCAGTTGAACCAGAACCATTTGTTGTTGAAAATGTTGCCTTTTTCCCACTAGATAGTTTTAGCTCCTTTGTCAAAGATCAAGTGATCATAAGTGTGTGGGTTCATTTCTGGGTCTTCAATTCTATTCCATTGATCTACCTGCCTGTCACTGTACCAATACCATGCAGTTTTTAAATCACTACTGCTCTGTAGTACAGCTTGAGGTCAGGGATGCTGATTCTCTCAGAAATCCTTTTGTTGTTGAGAATAGTTTTTGCTATCCTGGCTTTTTTGTTATTCCATATGAATTTGAGAATTACTCTTTCTAAGTCTAAGAATAATTGTGTTGGAATTTTGAAGGGGATTGCATTGAATCTGTAGATTTCTTTCTGCAGGATGGACATTTTAACTATATTAATCCTGCCAATCCATGAGCGAGGGAGGTCTTTCCAACTTCTGAGGTCTTCTTCGATTTCTTTCTTCAGAAACTTGAAGTTCTTGTCATACAGATCTTTCACTTGTTTGGTTAGAGTCACACTAAGATATTTTATATTGTTTGTGACAATTATAAAGGGTGTCATTTCCCTAATTTCATTCTCAGCCTGTTTATCCTTCGAATATAGGAAGGCTACTGATTTGTTTGAGTTAATTTTGTATCCAGTCAATTTGCTGATGTTGTTTATCTGCTATAGTAGATCTTTGGTGGAGTTTTTCAGGTCACTTAAGTATACCATCATACTATCTGCAAATAGTGATATTTTGATTTCTTCCTTTCCAATTTGTATCCCTTTGACCTCCTTTTGTTGCCTGATTGCTCTAGCTAGAACTTCAAGTACTATACTGAATAGGGAGGGAGAGAGAGGGCAGCCTTGCCTAGTCCCTGATTTTAGTGGGATTGCTTCAAGTTTCTCTCCATTTAGTTTGATGTTGGCCACCCGTTTGCTGTATATGGCTTTTACTATGTTTAGGTATGCTCCTTGAATTCCTGATCTTTTCAAAACTTTTATCAGGAAAGGATGTTGAATTTTGTCAAATGCTTTTTCAGCATCTAATGAGAAGACCATGTGGGTTTTTTTCCTTGAGTTTAAGGTAGTGGATTACATTTATGGATTTCTGGGTATTGAACCATTCCTGCATCCCTGGAATGAAGCCTACTTGATCATGGTGAATGATTGTTGTGATGTGTTCTTGAATTCGGTTTGCAAGAATTTTATTGAGTATTTTTGCATCCATATTCATACGGAAAATTGGTCTGAAGTTTTCTTTTATTGTTGGTTCTTTGTGAGGTTTAGGTATCAGTGTAACTGTGGCCTCATAGAATGAATTAGATAGTGATCCTTCTGTTTCTATTTTGTGGAATAGATTTTAGAGTATTGGTATTAGGTCTTCTTTGAATGTCTGCTAGAATTCTGCACTGCACGCATCTGGTCCTGGGTTTATTTTTGGTTGGGAGACTTTTTATGACTTCTATTTCTTTAGGGCTTATGGGACTGTTTAGATCATTTGTCTGATCCTGATTTAACTTTGGTATTTGTTATCTGTATAGAAACTTGTCCATTTCTTCCAGATGTTACAATTTTGTTGAGTGTAGGCTTTGGTGGTAGGATCTGATGGTTTTTTTGAACTTAGAATCTGTTGTTGTATTTCCCTTTTCATTTCTAATTATGTTAATTTGATTACTGTCTCTGTGGTCTATGGTTAGTCTGGCTAAGGGTTTATCTATCTTGTTGATTTTTTTCAAAGAATCAGCTTCTGTATTTGTTGATTCCTTGTATAGTTCTTTTAGTTTCTACTTGATTGATTTTAGTCCTAAGTTTGATTATTTCCTGTGTTCTTCCCCTATTGGGTGTATTAGCTTCTTTTTGTTCTAGAGGTTTCACGTGTGCTGTTAAGCTCCTAGTAAATGCTCTCTTCAGTTTCTTTTTGGAAGCATTCATAACTATGAGTTTTCCTCTTAATACTGCTTTCTTTGTGTCCCTTAGGTTTGGGTATGTTGTATTTTATTTTCATTAAATTCTAGGAAGTCTTTAATTTCTTTCTTTATTTCTTCCTTGACCAAGTTATCATTGAGTAGAGCATTGTTCAGCTTCCATGTGTATGTGGGCTTTCTGTTGTTGTTGTTGCCATTGAAGAACTGCCTTAATCTGTAGTGATCTGATAGGAGGCAGGGGATTATTTCAATCTTCTTATATCTGTTGAGGTTTGTTTTGTGACCAAATACATGGTCAATTTCGGAGGAAGTACCATGATGTGCTGAGAAGAAGTTATATTCTTTTGATTTAGGATGAAATGTTCTATAGATATCTGTTAAATACATTTGGTTCATAACATCTGCTAGTTTCATTGTGTCTCTGTTTAGTTTGTATTTACAATATCTGTCCATTGATGAGAATAGGGTATTGAAGTCTCCCACTATTATTATGTGAGGTGCAATGCATGCTTTGAGATTAAATAAGTTTCTTTTATGAATGTGGGTGTTTTTGCATTAGGGACATACATGTTCAGAACTGAGAGTTCTTCTTGATAGATTTTTCCTTTGATGGGTATGAAGTGTCCTTCTTTATCTTTTTTGATGATTTTTGGTTGAAAGTCATTTTTATCCTATATTAGAATGTCTACTCCAGCCTGTTTCTTGGGGCAATTTGCCTGGAAAATTGTTTTCCAGCCATTTACTTTGAAGTAGTGTTTGACTTTAACTGGAGGTGCATTTCCTGGATGCAGCAAAATGCTGGGCTCTGTCTATGGATCCAGTCTCCCAGTCTATGTCTTTTTATTGGGGACTTGAGTCCATTGATGTTAAAAGATATTAGGGAATAGTGATTGTTGCTTCCTGTTATTTTCGATGTTATTTTCATGTTTGTGTGGCCATCTTCTTTTGAGTTTGTTGAAAGATTCCTTTTTGCTTTTTCTAGGGTGTAGTTTCCCCATCTATTATTCTTTGTAGGGCTGGGTTTGTTGAAACATTCCATGCAAATTTCATTTTGTCATAGAAAATTTTGGTTTTACCATCTATGATTATTGAGAGTTTTGCTGAATATAGCAGCCTGGGCTGGCATTTGTGTTCTTTTAGGGTCTGTATGAGATCTTCCCAGGATCTTCGAGCTTTCATAGTCTCTGGTGAGAAGTCTGGTGTAATTCTGATAGGTCTGCCTTTGTATGTTACTTGCTCTTTTCCCCTTCACTGCTTTTAATATTCTTTTCTTATTTTGTATGTGTGGTGTTTTGACCATAATGTGACGGGTAGAATTTCTTTTCTGGTCCAATCTACTTGGAGTTCTGTAGGCTTCTTGTATATTTATGTTCATCTCTTTCTTTAGGTTAAGGAAGTTTTCTACTATAATTTTGTTGAAGATATTTACTGGTCCTCTAAGTTGGGAATCGTCACTCTCTTCTATACCTATTATCCTTAGCTTCTGTCTTCTCATTGTATCCTCGATATCCTGGATGATTTAGGTTAGGAGCTTTTTGCTTTTTGTGGCTTTTTTTAACTGTTGTGTCAATGTTTTCTATGGTTTCTTCCATACCTGAGATTCTCTCTTCTATTTCTTGTATTCTGTTGGTGATTCTTGTATCTATGACTCCTGACCTCTTTCCTAGGTTTTCTAACGCCAGGGTTGTCTTCCTTTGTAATTCTTTATTGTTTCTATTTCTATTTTTAGTTCCTGGATGGTTTTGTTTATTTCCTTCATCTGTTTGATTGTGTTTTCCTGTAATTCTTTAAGGGATTTTTGTGTTTCCTCTTTAATGGCTTCTAGTTGTTTACCTGTGTTCTCTTGTATTTATTTAAGGGAGTTATTTATTTCCTTCTTAAAATCTTCTATCATCATCTTGAGATGTGATTTTATATCTGAGTCTTGCTTTTCTGATTTGTTAGGGTATCCATGTCTTGCTATGGTGGAAGAGCTGGGTTCTGATGATGCCAAGTATTCTTGGTTTCTGTTCCTTATATTCTTGCACTTGCCTTTTGCCATATGGTTATCTTTGGTGTTATCTGGTCTTACTCTCTCTGACTGTGCTTTGACCTTCCTGCAAGCCTCGGTGTCAATACTGCTTGAAGACTAGTTCTCTCTGAGAGGAATTTGGGTTTGGAGAGCTGTGGTACTGGGTCAGCTCTGGGGTACAGACAGAAACCAGAAGAATCTAGTCCCCAGCTGTCCCTTGGTTCCTGTGTTCTGATGGCTCTGCAAAGGTCCCTCTTGAGCCAGTGAATTTGAACAGAAGTGGTGGTCTTGCCTGTGCTTGAAGGTGTGTTGGCACTCTTGGGTACCAGCTCTCTCCTGGCACTGTTTGAGTATGGAGCCCTGCATCACAGGATCTGCTCCCCTGCCACCAAAAGAAACCAGAAGACCACTGATCAATCACTGTGTCCTGGGGATTCCTGTTGGGTCTCTCTGAGTTGACAAGCTTGCCTATGCTCCTGGGAATCTAGCTTTCTCCCTTCACTATTTGGCTATGGAGCCCTGGTTGCCCAGGCAGAGATCTCCAACTATAGATGGAAAACTGAAGGCTCCTTCCCCTAGCTGTTCCTCAGTCCCTGTGTCCCAAGGATTCTGGGTGAGTCCTGCTGAGTGGTGTTGCTCCTTTGACTACCTCTCACAGGTTTTTCCACACTCCTGGGAGGCTAGCTTTCTCCCAGTGCTAATTTGCTATGAAGCCCTAGTGGCCCAGGCTGAGGTCTCAATGCTTATTATTTTTATTTCTATAAAAACCATCTATTTTCAACTCTACAAAATCAGATATGATTAAAAATAGTTCCATATAATGTGTTTTGGATATCAATGTTTGGATTGTTTGAACATGTACTGAGCATATATAAAACATATGTGAGTTTCTTGGACATGGTACAGCTGGTTTTATATTCATCAGATCATAATAGACTTTTAGTTGAAAAATTTGAAGTTTACAGGTTTTATCTATAGATTTATATGTGTCTTAAGTATGTGAGTATTTATCCATGTGTTTATGCTTGAGTCTTGTTTTTATTTTAAGCAGTCATACATTTGCGCATCCAAACTTTCAAATTAGAATGAATTTACTTAGTACTAATCTCCAGTTTCTAGAATGGATGCTTTGTCTGGAATTATTGCAACATCTGATAGTGATTCAGCAGAATGGCTTGAATTGGCATCCAGGTTTTTGACCTGTTAGTATAGTTTTAAATAATTGCTGCTTCAGGTTTGCAGGAATTCATGTGACAACGTCCTTTGTGTAGGAAGTTACGTTTGTTCATGAGGGTGTTTTCCAATGTGTGTGAATCCTGTACATAGCTGCTGTCACAGAAAGGGATCTAGGAGGAGAGAAGGATCTCTCATGTCTAGGCCTAGTCTCATCTCCACCAAAATGAATTAGGTCATGATCAACACTGGTTTTCTCAACTACAAATAGTGACTAAGCAGATAAACACCATAAATTCTTAGTATGGGGGCTTAAATCTCTGGATTTGTAGATTGAAGTCCTTCATAATGCTATATTGTCTTGCCAAGGAGTGCACTTGTGGTCCCATAATCAATTCTATATATTTACATAGCTGAAAATGTTGCCTGCAGAGAGCTTTGGACATATTCAATAAATACATGTTGTTTAAAATTCTTGATGATTAATTAACCATCTAGAGAATGTCTGTGATCAATGTTGATGAATAAACCTTAATGGTAATATAGTTAAAATTTATTGAGTACCTCTAATGTGCTAGGCACTCTATTTGTACTTTATAGATGTTATCTTATTTAAGTAAGCATCCAGGAAGCACACCTAAATCTTCCTGGAAAGTTTTGTCATTCTGGTGTTATAAGCCATTCTTCTTAGGAAAAGTCCTTTATAGCTGGTTTGAATGAAGCCCCCTGAAATATGCAATTTGAAGAAATTCAATACATGCAAATGGAATTGTATTGGGAAAAAGCAGGGCTAAATATCTAGAAAAACTCATAATGTACAAATTCTCTAATTTTCAAATTACAGTTTGAAAAACTACAGCTAAGATGATCAATTGAGAATCTCCTTTCTCATGCATAAAGTTCTTTGTTTATGTGAATATTTAAATAAACACAAAGTAACTTTTGGTTCCTTTTAAAAATTCTTGCAAGAAATCATTTTCTCACTGTCCTTGTATAATAGTTTTCTTTGAATATTCATCATATCTCATAGGAAGTATTCTAGTAGCCTCCTAAGTGACATTTGTTCATCCTTCCTATTCTTTCATACTGAGAGAGTAAGTGTACCAACACTCAAACAGACTATGTAGACATGCCAACCTCCTTTCTTGATACTCTGAACCTTCTCTATATCTTTTCTGTCCAGAAGGAGCTAGTCCATTCTCTAGTTTATATACATTTTGACCCTATGTCTCCTTTAGCAAGTATATTTCATGTGTTCAGCTCATACATGTTTTTGTGTTTTCCATAATATATTGAAAGAAATATATTCTCAGATCTCAGGGATCCTAGACTATGGATTGGGGTCTATAGAGGAAATAAAATGTTCTTCTCTCTTTTGAGATTGACATCTTCAACAATAACAAAATAAGAGATGTAATTTTTATTCATTTCACTTTCTCTGTCCTAAGAATATCTATTTTTGAGATTGGATAAAGTTTATGTTGTAAAATAGGCAGACTCCTATTTGCAACTTCAACAGCTTAGAGCTGTGTACCTTTGTTGATTTATGAACCAAGACTCTCCTCTTTCAGCTTGTTATTTTGAAGTAGGCCTTGGTGTAGTTCTAATTAGTGTGTCATAAAGATCTGGCTTTCAATGATCCCATTAACTATGTATTTTGTGACTGTGAGTGAATTTTATAGATAGTATGATCTTAATTTCTTTTTCTGTACAATAACAATTATGCCTATGATATGAAGCTGTTTGAACGCACAGTGATATGACTAGTGAGTGCCCAGAGCTGTGCCTTCTGTAAAGCACCCTCACAACAGTAGTCACCATTTGCATTGTCATTATTAGCATGTAATGCTCTGTTGTAGTGGAATACATTCACAACTCATTAAAATATCTTCCATTCTTACAATAAAAATCAAGATGGCTTGCTTCACTGCTTTTCACCTTCTCATAGGCAACCTTTTGGCCAGTTAACATAAGAAAGGGGCCAGAGGTATCTATTTCAGATTATTCTTCACAGGTTTGTTTGTTAATTTTGAGAAAAATGGGCAATAAAATCCTTTATTACTTTCTGTCTTTAATTCATCCCCTATCACTCGCATTCTCTTTCCCACCTGTTCTTGTTTTCTCTCTTTTTCTCTGAAAACTCAAACTTCAGCTGCAAAAATATTACCTTCTTGTCATCTTTCTGTTGATTAGTGCTACGTCTTGGCTTGAACCACCACCACACCTCCCCTGTTCTCCTGGAATAGTCATCATACTGATCTGTGTGCTGAGTCTTCCTCATCTACAGCCCATCCTCCTTTGAGCTTCTAGAATGAGATCTCAGAACATCTGACTACCTTACATTATTCCACTGTGCACTCACAGTGCATCCCAGAGTCTTTGTGTTGACCTGTTTTGTCCACCATGTGCTCTTTAGGGTTCCTTTCTTCTTTTTACTCCCACTTGCTACTATCCAGGGACTGGTCTTATTTTTAATTCCTATATGTGATAAAACTATGATCATCTGCTTGTAATTGTTTTTAAAATGATTTTAGAGTTAAACTCTCACCTTATTTCTAAGAAGACCTTAATACCATGCTTTAAGAAAAATCAGCCATGGTGGTGAAAGTCCTCTGCCTGGACCACCAGGGCTCCATAGCCAAACAGTGCCTGGAGAAAGCAAGCCGCCCTCTGGTTGGGAAAAGCCAGCAAGAGGAGGGCTCCAGACACAGGGACTGAGGAACAGCCAGGAGGTAAGAGCCTTCAGGTTTCCATCTGTAGCAGGAGTCCTCTACCTGAGCAACCAGGGCTCCATAGCCAAACAGTGCTGGGAGAAACATAGCCTCCCAGGAGTGTGGGGAAGCCTGTCTGCTCAGAGGGACCCACCTGGAATACCCAGATCACAGGGACTGAGGAACAAGGATCTGGTTTCTTTCAGTGGCTGGAGAGCAGATCCTGTGACACAGGGATACATACTCAAATAGTGCCAGCAGTGCTGACACACCTTTAAGCCCAGGCAAGACCACTACTTCTTTTCAAATTCACTGGACCAAGAGGAATCCTAGCAGAGCCATCAGGACACAGGAAACAAGGGTCAGCTGGGGATTAGATCCTTCTTGTTTCTGTCTGCACCCCAGAGCTGACCCTGCACCACAACTCCCCAAACACAAATTCCTCTCAGAGAGAACTGGTCTCCAAGAAGTATTGACATCTACACTTGCAGGAAAGACAAGCCACAGTCAGAGACAGTAAGACCAGCTAACACCAGAGATAACCAGATGGCAAAAGGCAAGAGCTAGAACACAAGGAACAGAAACCAAGACTACTTGGTTCCAAGAAACCAAGGAACTGACTATTTTTCATCATCAGAACCCACCTCTCCCACCACAGCCAGCCCTGGATACCCCAACACACTAGAAAAGGAGGACATAGACTTAATATCATATCTCAAGGAGATGATAGAAGATTTTAAGAAGGAAATAAGTAACTCCCTTAAATAAATATAAGAGAACACAGGTAAACAACTGGAAACCCTTAAAGAGAACACACAAAAATCACTTAAAGAATTAGAGGAAAACAGAATCAAATGGGCAGAATTACAGGAAAACACAATCAAACAAATGAACAAAACCATTCAGGAATTAAAAATAGAAATAGAAACAATAAAGAAATCAAAAAGAGAGACAACCTGGAGTTAGAGAACATAGGAAAGAAATCAGGAGTCATCGATGCAAGCATCACCAACAGAATAAAAGAGATGGAAGAGAGAATCTCAGGTGCGGAAGATACCATAGAAAACATGGACACAACAGTCAAAGAAAACACAAAATCCAAAAAGCTCCTAACCCAAAACATCCAAGATATCCAGGATGCAATGAGAAGACAGAGCCTGAGGATAATAGGTACAGAAGAGAGTGAAGATTCCCAACTTAAAGGACCAGTAAATATCTTCAACAAAATTATAGAAGAAAACTTCCCTAACCTAAAGAAAGAGATGAACATAAATATACAAGAAGCCTACAGAACGCCAAATAGACTGGACCAGAAAAAAAATTCCTCCTGTCACATTATAGTCAAAACACCAAATACACAAAATACGGAAAGAATATTAAATGCAGTAAGGGAAAAAGGGCAATTAACATACAAAGGCAGACCTATCAGAATTACACCAGACTTCTCACCAGAGACTATGAAAGCTAGAAGGTCCTGGGCAGATCTCATACAGACTCTAAGAGAAAACAAATGCCAGCCCAGGCTGCTATGCCCAGCAAAACTCTCAATAATCATAGATGGTGAAACCAAAGTATTGTATGACAAATCCAAATGTTCACAGTATGTTTCAACAAACCCAGCCCTACAATGAATAATAGATGAAAAACGCAAACTCAAGGAGGGAAACTATACCCAAGAAAAAGCAAGAAAGTAATCTTTCAACAAACTCAAAAGAAGATAGCCACACAAACATAAAAATAACATAAAAAATAACAGGAAGCAACAGTCACTATTTTTAAATATCTCATAACATCAGTGCTCTTAATTCCCCAATAAAAAGACCTAGACTGACAGACTGGACCAATAATCAGGACCCAGCATTTTGCTGCATCCAGGAAAAACACTTCTGTGTTAAAGACAAACACTACCTCAGTGTAAAGGGCTGGAAAATAATTTTCCAGGCAATGGTCCCAAGAAACAGGCTGGAGTAGTCATTCTAATATTGGATAAAATTGACTTTCAACCCAAAGTCAGCAAAAAAGATAAGGAAAAACCTACCAAGAAGAATTCTCAATCCTGAACATCTATTCCTCGAATGCAAGAGCTCCCACATTCATAAAAGAAACTTTATTAAAGCTCAAAGCACACATTGCACCTCACACAATAATAGTGGGAGACTTCAACACCCCACTATCAACAATGGACACATCTTGGAAACATAAACTGAACAGAAACACAATGAAACTAACAGATGCTTTGAACCAAACGGGTATAACAGATATCTATCGAACATTTCATTCTACATCAAAAGAATATACCTTCTTCTCAGCACCTCATGATACCTTCTCCAAAATTGACCATATAATTTGTCACAAAACAAACCTCAACAGATATAAGAAGATTGAAATAATCCCATGCTTCCTATCAGATGATTCTGGAATAAGGCTGGTCTTCAATGGCAAAAACAACAACAGAAAGCCCACATATACATGGAAGCTAGACAATGCTCTCCTCAATGATAACTTGGTCAAGTAATAAATAAAGAAATTAAAGGCTTCCTAGAATTTAATGAAAATAAAAGTACAACATACCCAAACCTATGAGACACAAAGAAAGCACTGTTAAGATGAAAGCACATAGCTCTGAAAGCTTCCAAAAAGAAACAGGAGAGAGCATATACTAGCAGCTTAACAGCACACAGGAAAGTTCTAGAACAAATAGAAGCTAATACTCCCAAGAGGAGTAGAAGGCAGGAAATAATCAAATTAAGGGCTGATTTCAACCAAGTGGAAACTAAAGTAACCATACTAAGAATCAACAAAACCAGGAGCTGGTACTTTGAGAAAATCAACAAGATAGATAAACCCTTAGCCAGACTAACCAGAGGGCACAGAGACAATGTCTAAATTAACAGAAAAAATGAAATGAAAAGGGAGATAAAACAACAGATTATGAGGAAACTAAAAAAGTCATCAGATCCTACTATAAAAGCCTACACTCATCAAAATTGGAAAATCTGGATGAAATGGGCAATTTTCTAGACAGATACCAATTACTAGAGTTAAATCAGGATCAGATAAACCATCTAAACAGTCTCATAAGCCCTAAAGAAATTGAAGCAGTCATATTAAATGTTTCCCAACCAAAAAAAGCCCAGTACCAGATGGGTTCAGTGCAGAATTCTATCAGACCTTCAAAGAAGACCTAATACCAATATTCTTCAATCTATTCCACAAAAGAGAAATAGAAGGACCACTATCCAATTCATTCTATGAGGCCACAGTTACACTGATACCAAAACCCCACAAAGACCCAACAATAAAAGAAAACTTGAGACCAATTTCTCTTATGAATATTCATGCAAAAATACTCAGTAAAATTCTTGCAAACCGAATCCAAGAACACAACAAAATGATCGTTCTTCATGAACAAGTAGGCTTTATCCCAGGGATGCAGGGATGGCTCAATACCCAGAAATCCATCAATGTAATCAACTACATAATCAAACTCAAAGAAAATAATCCACATGGTCATTTTGTCAGATGTTGAAAAAGCATTTGGCAAAGTTCAACATCCCTTCATGATAAAAGTCATGGAGAGATCAGGAATTCAAGGAGCATACCTAAACATAGTAAAAGCTATACACAGTAAACCAGTGGCCATCATCAAACTAAATGGAGAGAAACTCGAAGCAATCCCACTGAAATCAGGGACTAGGCAAGGCTGCCCTTTCTCTCCCTATTTATTTAATATAGTACTTGAAGTTCTAGCTAGAGCAATTGGACAACAGAAGGAGATCAAAGGGATACAAATTAGAAAGGAAGAAATCAAACTATCACTATTTGCAGATGATATGATAGTATATTTAAGTGACCTGAAAAACTCCACCAGATATCTGCTACAGAAGATAAACACCTTCAGCAATGTTGCCGGATACAAAATTAACTCAAGCATATCAGTAGCCTTCCTACACTTGAAGGATATACAAACTGAGAAAAAAATTAGAGAAATGACACCCTTCACAATTGTCACAAACAATATAAAATATCTTGTTGTGACTCCAACCAAACAAGTGAAAGATCTGTATGCAAAGAACTCCAAGTCTCTGAAGAAAGAAATCAAAGAAGACCTTAGAAGGTGGAAAGATCTCTCATACTCATGGATTGGCAGGATTAATATAGTTAAAATGGCCATCCTGCAGAAAGAAATCTACAGATTCAATGCAATCCCCATCAAAATTCCAACTCAATTCTTCATAGACTTAGAAAGGGCAATTCTCAAATTCATATGGAATAACAAAGAAGCCAGAATAGCAAAAACCATTGTCAGCATAAAAGGACTTCTGGGTGAATCAGCCTCCCTGACCTAGAGGTATACTACAGAGCAGTTGTGATAAAAACTGCATGATATAGGTAAAGTGACAGACAGGTAGATCAATGTAAAAGAATTGAAGTCCCATAAATGAACCCACACACACTTATGGGCACTTGATCTTTGACAAAGGAGCTAAAACCTTACAGTGGGTAAAAGACAGCATCTTCAACAAATGGTATTGGTTCAATCAGCAGTCTACATGTAGAACATTGCGAATTGATCCATTCCTATCTCCCTGTACAAAGCTCAAGTCCAAGTGGATTAAGGACCTTCACATAAAACCAGATACACTGAATTTTATAGAAGTGAAAGTGAGGAAAAGTCTAGAACACATGGACACAGGGGAAAAGTTCTTGAACAGAACTCCAGTGGCTTGTGCTCAAAGATCAAGAATCAACAAATGGGACCTCATAAAAATTACAAAGCTTCTGTAAGGCAAAGGACACTATAAATAGGACAAAACGGCCACCTACAGATTGGGAAAAGATCTTTACCAATCCTATGTCCGATAAAGTGCTAATATCCAAGCTATACAAAGAACTCAAGAAGCTAGACTCCAGAGATCCAAATAACCATATCAAAAAATGGGGAAAAGAGCTAAATAGAGAATTCTCTACTGAGGAAACTCGAATGGATTAGAAGCACCCAAAGAAATGCTCAACATCCTTAGTCTTCAGGGAAATGCAAATCAAAATAGTCCTGAGATTCCACCTCACACCAGTCAGAATGGCTAAGATCAGAAACTCAGGTGATAGCAGATGTTAGTGAGGATGTGGAGAAAGAGGAACACTCCTCCATGCTGGTGGGAATGCAAGTTGATACAACTTCTCTGGAAATCATTTCGTCAGATCCTCAGAAAAATGAACCTGAGGACCCAGCTATTCCACTCTTGGGCATATACCCAGAAGATGCTCCAACATGTAACAAAGACATATGTTCCACTATGTTCATAGCAGCCATATTTATAAAGCCAGAAACTGGAAATAACCCTGATGTCCCTCAACAGAGGAATGAATACAGAAAATGCGGTACACTTACACAATGGAATACTACTCAGCTATTAAAAACAATGACTTCATGAAATTCTCAGACAGATGGATGGAACTTGAAAATAACATCCTGAGCGAGGTAATGCAGTCATAAAGAATGAACATGGTATGTACTCACTGTTAAGTGGCTATTAGCTCAAAAGTTCAAAATACCCAAGAGTCACTTTGCAGCAACAGTAGGGCTGAGTGTGAGGTCCCAGATTGGAGAAGGGACTGAAGGAGCTGAGGGAGTTTGCAACCCCATGGAGGGAGCAACAGTGGTAACTGGCCTGACCCCTTGGTATCCCAGAGACTGAATCCCAACCAAAGAATATACATGGAGGGACCCATGGTGCTGGCCACATATGTGGCAGAGGAGGGTCTTGTTAGATATCAGGGGGAGCAGAAACCTTTTGGCCTGAGAGTGTTAGATCCCCCAATACAGGAGAATCCCAAGGAGGGAAGACGAGTATGGGTGGGTGGGTGGGTGGGTGAGGGAATACTCCCACAGTGGCAGGGGGAGGGGGAGGAAATGGGAAGATTCCAAAGGGGAGATCTGGAAAGGGGGAAACATTTGAAATGTAAATAAAGTATGAAAAATAATTAAATAAAAAACAAAACAACAACAAAAAATCACCCATATTTCT
Organism: Rhynchomys soricoides; assembly: GCA_019843965.1. Taxonomy (NCBI): domain Eukaryota; kingdom Metazoa; phylum Chordata; class Mammalia; order Rodentia; family Muridae; genus Rhynchomys; species Rhynchomys soricoides. The sequence continues at coordinate 16,792,273 of JADRCH010000012.1, forward strand.
GTCTTAATTTCTTTATTTCATTTTTTAGACCTTCTTAATTAAAAATTAAAATACAACCCTAATTCTCATTCTTATATAGAACCAATATTTTTCTTTGACAGAAAAACCAGAAATGTAGAAAGGCAAAAAATAGACAATAGTCTTCCTACATAGAGCTGCATGCTCTAGCTGTTGTAAAGTATAAATAGCTTGATATCAATTTAAATTATTTGTCTCTGCTTATGTCTTTGTTGGGCTAACAATGGGATACTAGAAGGTTTTCATAGCTACCTTAGCTATCAGATTTCACTGAATTCCTGCTTCTTTTATTAGATGAAGTTTATATTCTTATTGTTGGCAACGAGAGAATTTTTCTTATTTCTTATAGTATTTCCATAATAGCATAATAGCATAATCCATTATAGCATTTGAGCTATAAGATCTTGTCAATAATACTGATGAGTCAAGGAATACATGAGTAGGTTAAAATGTGTCATGAGGCAAAGATTTTAAGAACCATTGCCAAAGGTTATATGGATATATGCATCATATATGCATATATGCACACACACATATATGCACATATATACACACATAGACACACACACACACATGTACATACATACACCCCAATAGGTATGAACTATAAAATTCTGGAGCGGGAAGACATTATGGAGTAATTGTATAAAAACTCTGTCCTTTACTGTCTGCCCAGTAAGTTCCAGTATCATTGATGTCCTCTTTTCATTAGGGAATTTCTTCACTATTTTTCCCTTAATGCTACTCACTGGAATAATTGAAGTTACGTAGCTTGAGCAAAGTAGAATAAAACAAAAATGTTAGATAACTTGAATCTTTTTGATTTTATTGATTTACAATATTCATTTTATTAATATGGAAAAGAAATGGTGTTCTCTGTGGAAGCACATGCTATGCTATGATGGCATATTTGTAGCTATCTTTAAGAGCTCCATGTTTCATCAGGATTGTGAGATTTTGGCTTAAAAGATTAATCTATTTTCTGAATTAATAAAGTACTTCTCATTTGGGTTTGCCATTTTTATGGATGTGTTAAATCCATGCTCTAGGCAGAATGATGTTAACACCACTGCTTACAGAGACAGAACAATATTTAAGGATGGCAAATACAGATAATCTTATATAGTAGCTCATTGTAGATATCCTCATTTTTTAGAAAACCATTCTCCTTGTCTTTGTATGTACAGATGGGCTTTAGGAATGGAAGGAAGGAAGCAGATCACATTTTAAGCAAGGTGTTGGGTGTGGAGGCCCAATATGATGAAGCTGATTTAAAATTCTTATTATTTTTCCAACTGGATTTCCTGTGGATGCATTTTGAATGATGTCATCTAGAAACAGTTTTTCTTTGACAGAAATAGCTATCACTTTTCTAGTGTCTAGTGTGTGTCATGTAATTCTGAACTTTCGATACAAATCCTTGATGGTCAGGATAATTAATTTAACCAAGATTATGACATTAGCATTTAACTGAATTAGAAAAAGTACATTTTGTTTTATGTATTCCAAAGCCCTTGATTCTATTATGAGAAGGACCTAAGAATAATGGGTGAAATGTCAATGTGCAGCCTAAAATATTTTTAAATTCTTGAGGGGAAACAGTTGGGGAATATTTCTTATAGGTACAATTTGTGAATTCCAGAGTGAGGCTACAGTGAAAATAGAAGGTTGTCATAGAAGATGCCTGGGGAGAGAATAATGATGGGGAAGGATGCCAAGTCCTCTTTAGTTTTAGGTCTAAAGAAACCTTGTAAGAATAATAAAATTGAAGTTTAAAGAAAGAAAATGAAGGTCAACTTATATCCTAGGAATACAAGAGAAACTAGGAAGTGAAAGATCTTAGAAGCAGCAGTCAGAGCAGATCCAAAAGCAACAGCCAAGCCATTAAGGAAACAAATCAGACAAAGTCCTTCTGATGCTTTTATTAGGCACACATAGCTCAAACCAGAGAACTTACTGAGTATGGTCTCTTAAGGAGCTCTGTAGGGCCATCTTGATATGAAGCTTATAGATTGTGCTCCTGAAGCTTCTGCTGCCTGAATTCAGAGTAAGAAGTTGCAAAAGCATAACACTGATGTTTGATCTAGGTCTTGCTAGCAGATGTCAGGTGAACAAGACAGAGTTCAGGGCTCCATTGCTAGTATGGGTGACCTAAAGCTAGTATTGGACCTAAAGCCAATGGAAAAATTTAGTCCTTTGGAAGGCTTGCTAAGTGACACACTCTAAGATAAACAGGCAACAACTGCTATCTTGTTCTTCAAAAGAACAAGAGAACTGTGAGGAAGGACTTTGAGGAGAATAAGAAAGAGACAAAAGTGTTAGGTAGATGAATTAGACAATACAGCAAAACCATATACATATAGAAGGCAGTTTCAATTCAGAGAAACAGTCCTGTGTTACTGAAAAGAAACACCAAAACTCTACACTGTTATAAACATATTTGTATAGTGAGCGACCTCGATACAATTAGCAGTATGATAGAAGAATTAGTTTTGTTTATTGGCTTTTAAAAGATTCCATTGCTCACCATTTGGAACCTTGAAGGACAAGATTTACTAAGGACACAGCAGTGACATTCACTACCAAGAACATGAAGGGTTTATACTCTTATTCCTTCTCAGAAAGACTCTGAAGATTGCATTCTATTGAGTCAACCAGCCATCTGCCACCATGATCCCCAGTTTCAAGGATTAAATTAAGCCAGAAGTTGTCCAGCATCAGTGACACTTAGACTTAAATTATGGGTTTCTCAGTAGTGCCATCTGTTGTCTACGTCATATAGAAAAAGTGTGGAGGAAAGTGATTGTTATAGGGAGTTTTGTGAAGGTCATATGTGCTGTGTGATGCTGTAGTGCTGGGAGGGACCCATAGGTAGAGGCAGGGCAAGAGGTTCCACTTGCATTTGCCTTAGGAGTGCTTTCTCCACCTCCTGCTCAGAATGCTGGAGGAAGATTGTTGTTCCTGCATTTAGCAGATGGTCTTTGCAGGGATTTGGACTTAGCTATATCACCTACCTATCATTAAGATAAATAAACCTTTTCCTTCTCACAAAAAAATCTATTTTGGAAAAACACCTGTGTATTTATAAAATGAAAATAGAAAGGAATTCTACAGATGGGGAGGGGGAGAAGAGGACAAAATACTAGAGAGGAGGAGAAGGGGGAGGAAGAAGAGAAAAGGGACAACAGGGACAAATATGAGTAAAATATGATGACTTATATGGTTGAAGATGTCATCATAAAGCCCATGAGTTTGGAAACTAACAAATAATTGAAAACTAAAATTCTGTCTTGGGTGTGACCATGCTGTGTGTCCTATGTAAGAAGAAGTGAGACTTTTTAGAGATCAACTTTAAGTCTTAAATTTTTTCTTCCTGATCTGGTATATAGTATAACATATGTCAGATAGTTTACTATTACTTTTCAACAGCTGCCCTATGGTGGAAAAAGTCAGGCACAGTATGTACTTGAAACTATAGAAATGTCAGCATGTGCTGTGCCTAGATATTAAATCCAATAGTGGTGATTCAGAAGCACATATTGCATATACACCATATGGGTCTTAAATATTTATGAAACTTAAAAGTCATAAAAAACAATCCTATAATGTAAAAGTTAATATATTGCTACATTTTTTCCATAAATTAAATTTTAAGCTTTTAATTTTAAGTTTCAAGTTGCTTTATTATTGTAAGTAAACTTATAATTAAAAAACAAATTTTTATTCTGTATCTATTGTTCCAAAAACAAATAAAACAGCAACAACAACAAATACCACATTAGATACAGTCTAGAAATCAAAATAATGTCCAAAATTGGTAACATTCTTATATTGTTCTTTATGTATACATCCACCATCAATTAAGTAGTAATTTCTCATTAAAGAACAAGAATAGAAGAAAATAGAAGAGAAATATGAAATTAGTCCATTTTTGTCATTCCAAGTGAAACAACTTAGAGAAAAGGTAGAGTGTGGAAGGCAATTGTTTAGCAAGAGTTGTGAAGAAGATTTCCCAGAATTGGGCGGCATCTTAACTCCCGCCCTCCCCTGTCCTCACCACCCTCTAAGTTTGGTGTGGTGTTACAGTGACATGGCATAATTTAATCTAAAAGCTCTGGACTAGTAGCCCAGAAACCTGGCCTCTAGTTGTGGCTTTGACTCTAATTAGATATGTCTTTGTTTCCTAATTTATAATTGAGAAACTGATTAGTTCATTTTTAAATGTAATGTTAGAAAAATTATCTAGCGTTTTATACATTTACAAGAAAGAAACTGGGCAACTAGGAAGCAGAGAACTGAATACAGTGTTGCTGGTGTCCCTGTTTTCCATTTGCTCATATCAGAAGTGTCCATGGGAAGTTTAACACAAATGAAGAATAAGAAGATATCAAGGGGCTCTAGGCACCATCTATTGCTCCTGAGTGCCAAGTACATTGGGAAACTGACAAGTTACATCATGGACTGTACTCAAGACTGTATCTCACTCTTGTTAGGCTGGAATCAAAATCTGACATCCTTCTGTCTCTTTGTAGAAGATGGGATCTATTTCCCTTATACTGGAACATGAAGAGACATCATCAAGAGGTTTGCTTCGCCCTTTGATATTTATTTGCATGGCTGTCTTCTGGATGTTAGGAAGCTTTCATCTGCTCTTTCTTTTGTTTCTTTCCTCAGTGTTATTCATAAACCCATTTCTCTGATATGATTTAATCTGTGTCATCAATTTGTGACTTTGCTTACAATTTGCCTTTCTACACCACTACTTCCAATCAGCCTAAGAGTTTTCACTTGCATTTTCAATACTTGCTGTTTGCTTTAAGGTCTTTGTTTTCCCAGCTATGGTTGGACAGGAGGACTATTTCTGTGGGATCTCATTGCCACCTACAGTGACTTGTTCAGTGTCTTAAGATTCCTTGTACTAACAGTGATAATCGTTAGTAATAGAGCTTTCATTTTCTTTTTTTGCATTGTCATTCTTAGGTTATATCATTACCAAGCTGCTTGCCAAAGAAACTGAGGTTCAGTTTTTAAGCTTTAAAACACTTTCTCATTATGGATATCCATTTACTTTTAACTTATTTTGGACTCTTTTATCTATCTTGGGACCCATGACCAGTACTTAAACATTGGAATTTTAAGAATGTGATGATAATAAACTTGCATTCTTTTTTTAACTTATAAAGTTAGGGTTTACTACTAAGCTCATCCTGGGTTTAAAGTTTAAACTAACCTTGCTTGTCCACTGCCGGGATTATAAGTATATGTAACCATGCTTGGCTCTAGAACCTTCTTGAGCTAGCAGAGGATATGAAGTGCTGATCCTGGAATTCAGTGCAGCCCAATGACCTCCCTTCCCAGAACTCATTCTGTCAGTTTGTAGTAATCATAAAAGCATGCTAGTTGGGTCAAATGAACATGTGTCATGCTGTTCTTATACAGACTTTCTTGTTCTTTGTTCTTTATATTACATTTGATTGCAGAAGTTCCATCAATCTTTATAGCCTCAGTCTTGTTGTCTACATATACTTTATAACAGGAAAGGCTTCCTGATACACTGAAGCTTTAGGGTCAGTTTTGGCTATTTTTCTACCAACTTCTTCAGTCCTTAAAGTCTCTTGTGCTTGTATTTATCTGGTAGGCTGATATCGTTATTTCCTACAGCTAATTGTAATAATTTTTGCTAATTTTATGGCCAAGTAACTCCACTAAGTGTTTATTTTGAACTTTAGTTCTCAAACCTAGTACTTTATTTGCTCTGTGAATTTGTCATAGACCTTTGAACTGTAGTGCTTCATTTCTTCATTTTTGTAGAGGAAAATGAATAACCATATTATTGTATGTCTCAATGAATAGATGAGATAATAGTTCTTATATATGCATCCAAATAAGGGTTTTGTGTTTTTTTTTCTGTGATAATACAGTATTATCTATAGACTGCAGAATTGTGCATTTCAACCCACAACCTTAACCTTTGTTTTCATGGTGACCAGAATTACTCCCAGCACCATATTCAAACTACAAAATCTATAAGCACATTTCTGATTAAAAAATAAATCATGCTAGAACTAAAGAGATGCTGCTATCTGGTATAATTTTATTTCCTCTAAAACTCTGGAGTCTTGCTTGTTACAAAATGATCAGTCATTTTTGGGAAGGAAGTAATGGGCAGCTTGGGTATCAGGGATATTTAAGGGTTCATCCATTTTACTTACACAATAATAGGACTGAATCCAATATTCTCTAATATTCCTTAAGCTTCAAGAATTTGTGATATTATGGTCTCAAGTCTGAGATCCTCTCCTGTCATTAATCTGGAGACTAAAGTTAATTCCTCTATTTCTTAAAATATAAGGCAGAATCTCTTGGGGGGCAATATTTTATCAGACAAAGAAAATTTTCTTGTTTCAAATGATGGTACTATTATTTTTTGAGAGAAAAGTCAATGATTTTCTCACTGTACAAGGAGCAATATTGAGTGTTCCTCGAAGATCCATAGCTGAAATGCTTAAAATAAGTGTTGATGTGTTTATGTGGAGATAAAACACACCTTAGCTTGTCTCAGAATTCCATTTTCAATTACTGTTGAACTAGTTTGAAAATTCATTGTCTTTATGACAAATGTCTTTCAGTGTGCCATGTTTGCTGAGTATCAGACTCTGACATCTCCAAAGGGCTTGTAAAGTACACTTAGGCAAAAATTAAATTGAATCAGGTAGTGCAAGTTTGTGGTACTACCATGGCAGTTGGGAGGCAGGGGTAGAGTTTTTCTTGTTGAGTGACATACTTGGGTTTCTGTCTTTATTCTCTTACTTTGCCTTCTTCATTCCCTCCTTATATTGTCTCTTCTGACTTTCTTTCCTTTTATGGAGTATTTTTTCTACTTCCAGAAAAGAATGAGCAAATACAAGGGAAGGCTCTATTATCGTAAGGTACTTCTGCTCATTAAAACCTCAAAGATCTCACAGAAACCCTGGGCTGGTCAACCTTCATATGTTCCTGTAGAAATGAGTGACCACATGTAGATGAGCATTGTTTACTTGCTTTCACACACATAGGATTTCTTAACACTGGTGAGATCATGAAACTTTAGGATCGTGTTGGTGGAATTCACCAGAGAAGTCTGCTCAGACATGGGATTAAGTCAATGGAAAGCTTTTATTAGTTGGCTATCAACCACAATGTGTATTCAGGATGCCTATGTATACTACCAACCTTTCTCAGGGAAGGGTTTTAAGCATGTAATGCATATTCCATGTTGATGCACTTCAGTTATCGAGAATAGTCAATCAGAAGCAGAATTATAAAAGCCAAAAAGCAAGGTTGGAACATTTAGAGATTTTCCCAGAAATATGGACTTTGATGGATTTAGACCTTTGCTTTAGTTTTGGCTGATGGTTCTGTCTATCTGTTGAGTTTTACAGACTGAATTGTACTTGCATCATGGAATCAGCTATGCTAATGTCTGGAGCCCTGTTACAATAGTAATATGCCTACAAGATTGCTAATGCTCTGAGTTCACTTAGTGCTGCCATTGTATGTTTGGGTGTAGGGGTATCTCTTGGACCTTTTCAAGAAGGCAGAACTATTAAATGGACAAAGAACACATTACTTGGTAGGTCATAAGTCCTAGCGGAGAGCTGACTACTTTTATTCTGCTAAATTGACATGTTTTTAAACCACGCTCAATGTGTTCATCATTGTACCCTAGAGTAGTACAGGTCTCAGTTCTAATCAGAGAATCTTCTTTTCATAGAAGATAGTGACTAATAGTCTCACATCTGGGCCAAGTTCAGAAAATAAGAGACTGTGGAATGTTCAACCTGAAAAGTACAGCTACACCACAAGTCTTTCTTTCCTCCAAGGCTCAGAGATCAATCATGCTGGAAGAGGGGAACAAATATGTAAGAGCCAGAAGGTGCCTGGACTGCTATAAAGCAGTGAATTTGGGAAAAGATAGGGTTGTTGCATGCAAGTACTCACTAATGTTCTAAAACCACATATGGTTTTTACAGATGGGGTTTCTTTGTGTATTCCTACATTTCCTGGAATCTGTTGGTTACACCAGGCTGGCCTTGAACTCAGAGATCTGCCTTTCCCTTTCAAGTGCTAAGATTAAAGGAGAGGGCCATCACACTCAGCATGAAACTATTTTTTAAGGGCCATTATTGGGCACATTGAGTACATAGTTTTCATCAAGCTACTGACTACAGAATTGTAGTAAGAATTTTCTTGCTTTCTGTAAACCAACATAGCTCTGGATTTAAGTAAAATTTCCCTGGTCTGGCAGAACTTAGAGGCCTAACTGGTATTTCTGCCTTTTTATCCTGATTCAGTTTGATGTCAACAACCAAGAGTATGCTGCTACTAGGAAAAGACATTTAGGTGGTGTCTGCTTTTTCCTTTTTCATGATTATCCTTAGATGAAATATTATTACTCATTACTGTTATCAGTATTGAAAATCAGCAGGCCAGCTCTGAATAGTGTATTCCAATGTAGCTGAAGCAAAACAAAACAAAACAACAGAAATAAACAACAAAAAACAAACAAAACCAAACAAAAAACCCTCAACAAAAACAAAACTTAAAATAGCCTGTGTACGAATGATAACTGTCCTTAAAGAGGAAATGAATAAATCTCTTAACAAAATAAAAAAAAAACCCAAAACAAAACCAAAACAAAAAATCCAAAAATAGAAACAAACAGGTGGAAGAAATGAAATGACAAAATCCCTTAAAGAAATCTAGGAAAACATAAACATTTGAAGGAAACAAATAAAACTCTTCAAGCCCTGAAAATGGAAATAGAATCAATAAGAGAACCCAAATTTAGGGCATTAAAACTTTAAGAATTCAAACAAGACCTACAAAGACAAGCTTCACCAACCAAAGATGGAACAGAGAATCCACAGCATTGAAGATATGGTGGAAGAAATGGATATTCCTGTCAAGGAAAACGTTATATAGAAAAAAAATCTCACACAAAAAATACTAGAAATCTGGGATATTGTGCAAAGACCAAATCTAAGAAAAATAGGAAAAGAGGAAAAAGAAGAAACCCAGATCAAATGCTCAGATAATATTTTCAACAAAATTATAGAAGAAACATCTCCTAGTCTATAGAAGGAGATACTCTCAAAGGCACAAGAAGCATATAGAACACAAAATAGATTCCACTAGAAAAAAAGTCTCCTTGGCACAAAATAATCAAAGCAGTAAACATACAGAAAAGGGGAGGCCTCTCATTGATATCAACCAGCCTTGGTATATGAAGCAGTAGTAGGACTAGGTGCATCTTCTCCTATTGAGGGTAGAAAAGACAGCCCAGTTAGGGAAAATAGATCCAAAGGCAAGCAATAGAATCAGAGATATCTCCTGCTTCTCTTTTAGTAGTCACACATGAAGATCAAGTTTCACAACTGTTACGTATGTACAGAGGGTCTATGTCCAACCTATGCATGCCCTCTGGTTGGCAGTTCAGTCTCTGTAGGCCACTGTGAGCCCAGGTGAGTTGACTTTGTAGTTATTGGTGGTGTCTTTGACCTCTCTGTCTCTTAGAAACTTTACTCTGTCTTTTCTACAGGATTTCCAAAGCTCCACCTAATGTTTGGCAGTACATTTCTGCATATGTTTCTATCAATTGGTGGGTGAAGCCTTTCAGATGACAGTTATGTTAGGCTGCTGTGTGCAAAAATAGCAGAATATCTTTAATAGCATAAAGGATGCACTCTTTCACATAGCATAGAGATTAAGCTGGGACAGTCAGTGGTTTACCATTCCCTCAGTTTCTGCTCCATCTTTATGCTGGCAAGTCTTGTAGACAGAGCTACCTGTAGGTTGAAGGTTTTGTGGCTGGGTTGGTGTCTCAGTCCCTTCACTCGAAGTCTTTTCTAGTTACCAGAGATGGCTGCTTCAGGTTACATATCCTCTATTTCTAGGAGTCCCTCATAGATTCCTAGGAGTTTCCATTGTCCTAAGATTATAGCTTGTCCCAGAAATACCCTCTCAACAAGTCCAATTCTCACCAGTACTCTCTCTATCTATCCTACCCCCATTTGATCCCTCCTGTTTTCTTCTATCATGTAATCCCCTTCCTTCTACCCCAGATGTCTATTCTATTTCCTTTTTCAATGAGTTTCAAACATCCTCCCTTGAGCCTGTCTTACTACTTAGCTTCTTTGGATCAGGGGATTATAGCATGATTATCCTATACTTTATGGTTAATATCTACTCATAAATGAATACATAGCATATTTGTCTTTTTGGGTCTGGGTTACCTCACTCACGGTGATCTAACATAGTTCTAACAACTTGCTGGCCAAACTTTATGTCATTTGTTTGTTTGTTTGTTTGTGGTCATTTTAACACTTGAGTAATATTCCATTGTGTATATGTCCCATTTTTAAAATCCATTCTTTGGCTGAGGAAGATTTAGGCAGTTTCCAGTTTCTGGGCTTTATGAATAAAATGTATGAAAATAGATCACCAAGTGTCCTTGTAGTAGGATAAATATCTTTTAGGTATATGCCCAAGAGTTGTATAACTTGATATTGAGGTAAATCAATTCCCATTTTTCTGAGGAATGACAAGATTGATTTCCAAAGCAGACGTACAAGTTTGCAATCCCACTAGAAATGAAGGAATGTTCTCCTATTCTATATCCTCACCATCATGAATTTATGATCTTAACTATTCTGACAGGGTGTAAGATGGAATCTCAGAGTGGTTTGGATTTCCATTTCCCTGATGGCTGAGAATGTTGAAAATGTCATTGAAGAATTTCTTGGTCATTAACAATTAATCTGTTGAGTATTCTCTATTTAGATTTGTACCATATGTTTTTTTTTTTTTTTTGGATTATTTTGTTGATATCTGCTTTCTAGAGTTCTTTATATATTTTGGATATTAGCCCTGTGATGGATTGGATGTAGGGTTGGTAAAGATCTTTTCCCATTCTCTAGGCTTTCATTTTGTCTTTTTGATGGTGTCCATTGCTTTATAGAAGTTTTTCAGTTTCTTGAGTGTACTGGCTGGTTTTCTGTGTCAACTTGACACAAGCTGGAGTTATCAGAGAAAGCAGACTCCCTTGAGGATCCATGAGATCCAGCTGTAAAGCTTTTTCTCAATTAGTGATCAAGATTTGGAGGGCCAATTATGGGTGGTGCTATCCCTGGGCTGGTAGTCTTGGGTTCTATAAGAAAGCAAGCTGAGAAAGCCAGGGGAAGCAAGCCATGTCCTCTGCATCAGCTCCTACTTCCTGAACTGCTTGAGTTCCAGTCCTGACTTTCTTTGGTCATGGACAATGTGGAAGTGTAAGATGAATAGATCCTTTCCTCCCAAACTTGCTTCTTGGATATGATGTTTTCTGCACAAATACAAACCCTAACTAAGACAATGAAGTATCAGTATTTGTTGATCTTAGTTTTTGAGCTATTGGTATTTTGGTTATCAGTAAGTTATCACTTGTACTAGTCATTTCTCTTCTATCAGACATAGTGTATCCAATCTTTGATCTACTTGGAATTGAGTTTTGTGCAGGTTGACAAATATGTGTCTATTTGTATTTTTCTGCATGTAGACATCCAGTTAGTCTATCACCATTTGTTTAAGATGTTTTCCTTTTTCCTTTTGGCTTCTTTGTCAAAAATCAAATGTCCATAGTTGTGTGGATTTACTTCTTGGTATGCAATTCAATTTCATTATTCAACCTGCCTGTTTTTATGCCAGTACCATGCAGTTTTTATTAATAATTGCTCTGAAGTACAAGTTGAAATCAGGGATAATGTTACCTCCAGAAGTTATTTCATTGTACATATTGCTTTAGCTATCCTGGATGTTTGCACTTTTTTCACATGAAATTGATTATTGTTCTTTTAAGTTGTATACAGTATTGTGTTGGAATTTGGATGGGAATTTTCTTGAATCTGTAGATTGTTCTTGGTAAGATGGCCATTTTTATTATTCCCCAAGAAGTCCTTTTATTGTTGAGAAAAGTTTTTGCTATCCTGGCTTTTTTGTTATTCCCAATGAATTTGAAAATCACTCTTTCTAAGTCTATGAGGGATTGAGTAGGAATTTTGATGGGAACTGCATTGAACCTGTAGATTGCTTTAGGCAAAATGGCCATTTTTAATAAATTAATCCTGCCAATACATGAGCATGGGAAATCTTTCCAACTTCTGAGGTATTCATCATTTTTTTTTTTCTTCAGAGACTTGAAGATCTTGTCCTACAGATCTTTCACTTGATTGGTTAGAGTCACACCAAGATACTTTATATTGTTAGTGACTATTGTGAAGGGTGTCATTTTCTTTATTTCTTTCTTAGCCTGTTTATTCTTTGAGTATAGGAAGGCTACTGATTTGTTTGAGTTAATTTTATATTCGTCCACTTTGCTGAAGTTGTTTATCAGCTGTAAGAATTCTCTGGTGGAGTTCTTCGAGTCACTTAAGTATACCATCATTTCATCTGCAAATAGTGATATTTTCATTTCTTCTTTTCCAATTTGTATCCCTTTGACCTCCTTTTGTTGTCTAATTGCTATAGCTAGAACTTCAAGTATTGGCAGAGACTGAGGAAAAGCTGGGAGGTAAGAGCCTGCCTGCTTCCACCTGTGGCCAGAAACCTCACCTGGGCCAACAGGCCTCCATATACAAGTAGCTCAGGGAGAAAGCTACCAGCCCACTTGTGCTGAGGAGCCAGCGGAAGGCATGCCCCAGAATCAAGGACTGAGGAAAAGCCGTGAGGTAAGAGCTTGCCTGCTTCCACCTGTGGCCAGAAACCCTGCCTGTGCCAACAGGCCTCCATATACAAGTAGCTCAGGGAGAAAGCTACCTGCCCACTTGTGCTGAAGAGCCAGAAACAGGAGGACTCCAGACGCAGGGTCTGAAGAACAGCTGGAAGAGAGAACTGGTCTCCCAGGAATATTGACATCTGAGCTTGAAGGAAAGACAAGCCACAGTCAGAGAGAGAAAGACCAGCTAACTCCAGAGATAACCAGATGGCAAAAGGCAAGGGCAAGAGCACAAGAAACAGAAATCAGGACTACTTGGCTTCGGCTGAACCCAGCTCTCCCACCACAGCCAGCCCTGGATACCCCAACACACCAGAAAAGGAAGACTCAGACTTAAAATCACTTATCAAGAGGATGATAAAAGATTTTAAGAAGGAAATAAATAACTCCCTTAAAGAAATACAAGAGAACACAGGTAAACAACTGGAAGCCCTTAAAGAGGACACACAAAAATCCCTTGAAGAATTACAGGAAAACACAATCAAATGGGGAGAAATACAGGAAAACACAATCAAACAAATGACCAAAACCATTCAAGAATTAAAAACAGAAATAGAATCAATAATGAAATCACAAAGGGAGACAACCTTGGAGTTAGAGATCATAGGAAAGAAATCAGGAGTCATAGATGCAAGCATCAGCAACAGAATACAAGAGATGGAAGGGAGAATCTCAGGTGCAGAAGATACCATAGAAAACATGGACACAACAGTCAAAGAAAACACAAAATGCAAAAAGCTCCTAACCCAAAACATCCAAGATATCCGGGATGCAATGAGAAGACAGAGCCTGAGGATAATAGGTATAGAAGAGAGTGAAGACTCCCAACTTAAAGGACCAGTAAATATCTTCAACAAAATTATAGAAGAAAACTTCCCTAACCTAAAGAAAGAGATGAACATAAATATACAAGAAGCCTACAGAACTCCAAATAGACTGGACCAGAAAAGAAATTCCTCCCATCACATTATAGTCAAAACACCAAATACACAAAACAAGGAAAGAATATTAAAAGCAGTAAGGGAAAAGGGGCAAATAACATACAAAGGCAGACCTATCAAAATTACACCAGACTTCTCACCAGAGACCATGAAAGCTAGAAGATCCTGGGCAGATCTCATACAGAATCTAAAAGAACACAAATGCCAGCCCAGGCTGCTATACTCAGCAAAACTCTCAATAATCATAGAGGGTGAAACCAAAATATTCTACAATAAATCCCAAATTGCACATTATGTTTCCACAAATCCAGCCAACATGGGAAATGCCAACTCAAAGAGGGAAACTACACTCAAGAAAAAGAAAGAAAGTAATCTTTCAACAAACTCAAAAGAAGATAGCCACACAAACAATATAAACAACATCAAAAATAGCAAGAAATAACAATCATTATTCTTTAATATCTCTTAATATCAATGGTCTCAACTCCCCAATAAAAAGACATAGACTGACAGACTGGGTCCATAAACAGGACCCAGCATTTTGCTGCATCCAGGAAATGCACCTCCATATTAAAGACAAACACTACCTCAAAGTAAAGGGCTGGAAAACAATTTTCCAAGTAAATGGCCGAAAGAAACAGGCTGGAGTAGCCATTCTAATATCAGATAAAATTAACTTTCAACCAAAATTCATCAAAAAAAGAAGAAGGACACTTCTTACTCATCAAAGGAAAAATCTACCAAGAAGAACTCTCAATTCTGAATATCTATGCCCCAAATGCAAGAGCTCCCACTTTCATAAAAAAAAAAACTCTACTAAAGCTCAAATCATACATTGCACCTCACACAATAATAGTGTGAGCCTTCAACACCCCACTATCAACAATGGACAGATCTTGGAAACATCAACTAAACAGAGACAAAGTGAAACTAACAGTTGCTATGAACCAAATGGGTTTAACAGATATCTATAGAACATTTCATCCTGCATTAAAAGAATATACCTTCTTCTCAGCACCTCCTGGTACCTTCTCCAAAACTGAACATATAATTGCTCACAAAAAAAACCTCAACAGATATAAGAAGATTGAAATAATCCCATGCCTCCTATCAGATCACTATGGATTAAGGTTGGTCTTCAATGGCAACAACAACAACAGAAAGCCCACGTACACATGGAAGCTGAACAATGCACTGCTTAATGATAAGTTGGTCAAGGAAGCAATAAAGAAGGAAATTAAAGGCTTCCTAGAATTCAATGAAAATGAAACTACAACTTACCCAAACCACAATGAAAGCAGTGTTAAGAGGAAAACTCATAGCTCTGAAGGCCTCCAAAGAAGAAACTGGAGAGAGCATACACAAACAGTTTAACAGCACATCTGAAAGTTCTAGAGCAAAAAGAAGCTAATACACCCAAGAAGAGTAGAAAGCAAGAAATAATCAAATTAAGGGCTGAAATCAACCAAGTGGAAACTAAAAGAACTATACAAAGAATCAAGAAAACCAAGAGCTGGTTCTTTGAGAAAATCAACAAGATAGATAAACCTTTAGCCAGACTAACCAGAGGGCACAGAGACAGTATGCAAATTAACAAAATTAGAAATGAAAACGGAGATATAACAACAGACTCTGAGGAAATTAAAAAAATAATCAGATCCTACTACAAAAGCCTATATGCAACAAAAATGGAAAATCTGGAGGAGATGGACAAGTTTCTAGACAGATACCAATTACCGAAGTTAAATCAGGATCAGATAAACCATCTAAACAGTCCCATAACCCCTAAAGAAATAGAAGCAGTCATTAAAAGTCTCCCAATCAAAAAAAACCCAGGACCAGATGGGTTCAGTGCAGAATTCTATCAGACCTTCAAAGAAGATCTAATACCAATACTCTTCAATCTATTCCATAAAACAGAGACGGAAGGAACACTACCCAATTCATTCTATGAGGTCACAGTTACACTGATACTAAAGCCCCACGAAGACCCAACAATAAAAGAAAACTTCAGACCAATTTCCCTTATGAATATTGATGCAAAAATACTCAATAAAATTCTTGCAAACCGAATCCAAGAACACACAACAACAATCATTCACCATGATCAAGTAGGCTTCATCCCAGGGATGCAGGGATGGTTCAATACCCAGAAATCCATCAGTGTAATCCACTACATAAACAAACTCAAAGAATAAAACCACAATCTCATCTCATTAGATGCTGAAAAAGCATCTGGCAAAATTCAACATCCCTCATGATAAAAGCCTTGGAAAGATCAGGAATTCAAGGAGCATACTTAAACTTAGTAAAAACAATATACAGTAAACCAGTGGCCAACATCAAACTAAATGGAGAGAAACTCGAAGCAATCCCACTAAAATCAGGGAGTAGACAATGCTGCCCTCTCTCTCCCTACCTATTCAATATAGTACTTGAAGTTCTAGCTAGAGCAATCAGACAACAAAAGGAAATCAAAGGGATACAAATTGGAAAGGAAGAAATCAAAATATCACTATTTGCAGATGATATGATGGTATTCTTAAGTGACCTAAAAAACTCAACCAGAGATCTGCTACAGCTGATAAACAACTTCAGCAAAGTGGCTGGATATAAAATTAACTCAAGCAAATCAGTAACCTTCCTTTACTCGAAGGATAAACAGTCTGAGAAAGAAATTAGGGAAATGACATCCTTCACAATAGTCACAAACAATATAAAATATTTTGGTGTGACTCTAACCAAACAAGTGAAAGATCTGTATGACAAGAACTTCAAGTCTCTGAAGAGAGAAATTGAAGAAGACCTCAGAAGATGGAAAGATCTCCCATGCTCTTGGATCAGCAGGATTAACATAGTTAAAATGGCCATCCTGCTGAAAGCCATATACAGATTCAATGTTATCCCCATCAAAATCCCAACTCAATTCTTTGTAGACCTAGAAAGAGCAATTCTCAAATTCATATGGAATAACAACAAACCCAGGATACCAAAAACTATCCTCAACAATAAATGCCCTTCTGGAGGAATCAGCCTCCCTGACCTCAAGCTGTAGTACAGAGCAGTAGTGATAAAAACTGCATGGTATTGGTACAGTGACAGGCAGGTAGATCAATGGAATAGAATTGAAGACCCAGAAATGAATCCACACACATATGGTCACTTGATCTTTGACAAAGGAGCTAAAACCATACAGTGCATAAAAGACAGCATCTTCAACAAATGGTGCTGGTTCAACTGGCAGTATACATGTAGAAGATTGTGAATTGATCCATTCCTATCTCCCTGTACAAAGCTCAAGTCCAAGTAGATCAAGGACCTCCACATAAAATCAGATACACTGAATCTAATAGAAGAGAAAGTAGGGAAGAGTCTCGAACACTTGGGCACAGGGGAAATGTTCTTGAACAGAACACCAATGGCTTGTGCTCTAAGGTCAAGAATTGACAGATGGGACCTCATAAATTTACAAAGCTTCTGTAAGGCAAACGACACTGTAATTAGGGCAAAACAGCAACCTACAGATTGGGAAAAGATCTTTACCAATCCTACATCTGATAGAGGGCTAATATCCAATGTATACAAAAAACTCAAGAAACTGGACACCAGAGATCCAAATAACCCTATCAAAAAATGGGGAAGAGAGCTAAACAGAGAATTCTCAACTGAGGAAACTCGAATGGCCGACAAGCACCTAAAGAAATGTTCAACATCCTTAGTCATCAGGGAAATTGCCAATCAAAACAACCCTGAGATTCCACCTCACACCAGTCAGAATGGCTAAGATCAAAAACTCAGGTGACAGCAGATGTTGACGAGGATGTGGAGAAAGAGGAACACTCTTCCATTGCTGGTGGGAATGCAAATTGATACAACCTCTCTGGAAATCAGTTTGGTTGACCCTCAGAATATTGGACATACCTGAGGACCCTGATATACCACTCTTGGGCATATACCCAGAAGATGCTCCAACATGTAATAAAGACACACGCTCCACTATGTTCCTAGCAGCCATATTTATAATAGCCAGAAGCTGGAAACAACCCAGATGTCCCTCCACAGAGGAATGGATACAGAAAATATCGTACATTTACACAATGGAATACTACTCAGGTATTAAAAACAATGAGTTCATGAAATTCGTAGTCAGATTGATGGAACTTGAAAACATCATTCTGAGCCAGGTAATGCAGTCACAAAAGAATGAACATGGTATGTACTCACTGTTAAGTGGTTATTAGCTTAAAAGTTTGAAATACCCAAGAGTCCCTTTACAGGAACAGTAGTATAGAATGTGAGGTCCCAGATGGAGGGCTTGGAGAAAGGACTGAAGGAGCTGAGGGAGTGTGCAGCCCCAGGGAGGTAGGAACAGTGGCAACTGGCCTGATCCCCCTTTCTTCTGGAGACTGATCCACCAACTAAAGAATACACATGGAGGGATCCATAGTGCTGGCCATAAAGACTGCAGAGGAAGGTCTTGTTACCTGTAGTCGGGAGGAGAGGCCCTTGAGCCTGAGGGTGTTAGATCCCCCATTATAGGAGAATGTCAATGAAGGAAGAGGTCAGTGGGTGTTGGGGGTGGGGGTGGGGGTGGGGGAGTGGGTTGGAGAATATCCCCATATTGGCAGGGGGAGTGCAGAGGGAATGGAGAGGTTCCAAAGGGGAGATCTGGAAAGGGGGAAACATTTGAAATGTAAATAAAATATGAAAATAAAATAAAAAAAACAGTTTAATCATAGATAAGGGAAAAAAAAGTAACTTAAAGAGAATATTATTCTCCCTATATTGAATATATAGGGAGAGAGAGGGCAGCCTTGCCTAGTTCCTGATTTTAGTCAGATTGCTTCAAGGTTCTCTCCACTTAGTTTGATGTTGGCTACTGGTTAGCTATACATTGCTTTTACTATGTTTAAGAATGGGCCTTGAATTCCTGATCTTTCCAAGACTTTTATCATGAAGGGGTGCTGAAATTTTTCAAATGCTTTTTCAACCTGTAACAAAATGACCATGCAGTTTTTTTCTTTGAGTTTGTTTATTTAGTGGATTACCTTGATGGATTTCTCGGTATTGAACCATTTCTGCATCCCTGGGATTAAGCCTACTCGATCGTGCTGAATGATTGTTTTTATGTGTTCTTGGATTTGGTTTGTAAGAATTTGATTGAGTATTTTTGCATCGAAATTCTTAAGGAAAATTGGTCTGAAATTTTCTTTCTTTTTTAGGTCTTTGTGAGGGTTTGGTATCAGTGTAACTGTGGCCTCATAGAATGAATTGGGTAGTCTTCCTTCTGTTTCTGTTTTGTCAAATAATTTGAAGAGTATTGGTATTACGTCTTCTTTGAAGGTCTGATAGAATTCTACACTAAATCCCTCTCGTCCTGGGCTTTTTTTGGTTAGGAGACCTTTAATGACTGCTTCGATTTCTTTAGGGGTTATGGGACTGTTTAGAATGTTTATCTGATCCTGACTTAACTTTGGTATTTGGTATCTGTCTAGAAACTTGTTCATTTCATCCAGATTTTCCAATTTTGTTGAATACAGGCTTTTGTAGTAGGATCTGATGGTTTTTTTTTTTTTATTTCCTTAGAATCTGTTGTTATTTCTCCCTTTTCATTTCTAATTTTGTTAATTTGCATACTGTCTCTGTGCCCTCTGGTTAGTCTGGCTAAGGGTTTATCTATCTTGTTGATTTTCTCAAAGAACCAGCTCCTGTTTTGTTCATTCTTTGTTTAGTTCTTTTTGTTTCTACTTGGTTGATTTCCTCCCAGAGTTTGGTTATTTCCTGCCTTTTACTCCTCTTAGCGTATTAGTTTCTTTTTGTTCTAGAGCTTTCAAGTGTGCTGTTAAGCTGCTAGTGTATGCTCTCTCCATTTTCTTTTGGAGGCATTCAGAGCTATGAGTTTTCCTCTTAACACTGCTTTCACTGTGTCCCATAAGTTGTGTATGTTGTACTTTCATTTTCATTAAATTCTTGGAAGTCTTTAATTTCTTTCTTTATTTCTTCCTTGACCAAGTTATCATTGAGTAGAGTGTTGTTCAGCTTCCGTTTGTATGTGGACTTTCTGTTGTTGTTGCCATTGAAGGCCAGCCTCAACCTGTACTAATCTGATAGGAGGCACGGTATTATTTCAATCTTCTTATTTCTGTTGAGGTTTGTTTTCTGACTGATTTTATGGTCAGTTTTTGAGAGGTACCATGAGGTGCTGAGAAGAACATATATTCTTTTGATTTAGGTGAAATGTTCTATAGATATCTGTTAAATCCATTTGGTCCATAACATCTGTTAGCTTGACTGTGCCTCTGTTTAGTTTGTGTTTCTAAGATATGTCCATTTGTGAGAGTGGGGTGTTGAAGTCTCCCAGTATTATTGTGTGAGGTGCAATGTGTGCTTTGAGCTTTAGTAAAGTTTCTTTTATGAATGTGTGTGCCCTTGCATTTGGAGCATAGATATTCAGAATTGAGAATTCTTCTTGGTAGATTTTTCCTTTGATGAGTATGATGTGTCCATCCTTATCTTTTTTGATTACTTTTGGTTGAAAGTTGATTTTTTCCGATATTAGAATGACTACTCCAGTTTGTATCTTGGGACCATTTTCCTGGAAATTTGTTTTCCAGCCCTTTACTCTGAGGTTATATTTGTCTTTAACCCTGAGGTGCATTTCCTGTATCCAGCAAAATGCTGAGTCCTGTTTATTTATCGAGTCTGTTAGTTTATGTCTTTTTATTGGGGACTTGAGTCCATTGATGTTAAAAGATATTATGGAATAATGATTGTTGTTTCCTGGTATTTTTGGTGTTATTTTTCTGTTTGTGTGGCTATCTTCTTTTGAGTTTGTTGAAAGATTACTTTCTTCCTTTTTCTAGGATGTAGTTTCCTTCCTTGTGTTGGCATTTTCCTTTGTAGGGCTGGGTTTATGGAAAGATATTGTGTAAAGTTGGTTTTGTCATAGAATATCTTGGTTTCACCATCTATGGTAATTGTGAGTTTTGCTGGGTATAACAGCCTGGGCTGACATTTGTGTTTTCTTAGGGTCTGTATGAGATCTGTCCAAGATCTTCTAGCTTTCGTAGTCTCTGTTGAGAAGTCTGATGTAATTCTGATAGGTCTGCCTTTATATGTTACTTTATCATTTTCCCCTACTGCTTTTAATATTCTTTCCTTGTTTTGTGCATTTAATGTTTTGACTATAATGTGACAGGAGGAATTTTTTTCTTGTCCAATCTATTTGGAGTTCTGTATTTGGTGTTCTTCTTGAATGTTTATGTTCATCTCTTTCTTTAGGTTAGGGAAGTTTTCTTCTATAATTTTGTAGAAGATATTTACTGGTCCTTTCAGTTGGGAATCTTCACTCTCTTCTATACCTATTATCCTTAGGTTTGGTCTTCTCATTGTGTCCTGCATTTCCTGGATGTTTTGGGTTAGGAGCTTTTTGCATTTTGCAATTTCTTTGAATATTGTTTCAATGTTTTCTATGGTGTCTTCTGCACCTGAGATTCTCTTTTCTATCTCTTGTATTTTGTTGGCGATGCTTGCATCTATGACTCCTGATTTCTTTCCTAGTTTTTCTATCTCCAGTGTTGTCTCCCTTTGTGAATTCTTTATTGTTTCTATGTCCATTTTTAGATCCTGGATGGTTTTGTTCATTTCCTTTGTCTGTTTGATTGTGTTATCCTGTAATTCTGCCTGTTTGGTCATGTTTTCCTGTAATTCTTTAAGGGATTTTTGTGTTTCCTCTTTAACAGTTTGTAGCTGTTTACCTGTGTTCTTTTGTATTTCTTTTAGGGATTTATTTATTTCCTTCTTAAACTCTATCATCATTGTGATGTGATTTGAAATCTGAATCTTCCCTTTCTTGTTTGTTGGGGTATCCAGTGATCACTGTGGTGGGAGAACTGGGTTTTGATGATGCCAAGTTGTCTTGGTTGCTGTTCCTTATGTTCTTCGTCATCTGGTTATTTCTGTCGTTAGCTGGTCTTGCTTTCTCTTACTGTGGTTTTTCCTGCCTGCAAGCTTCTTCGTCAGTACTCCTTGGAGACCAGCACTTTCTGAGAGGAAATTTGGGTTTGGAGAGCTGTGGTACAGGGTCATCTCTGGTGTGCAGACAGAAACCAGAAGGATCCTGTCCCCAGCTTTTCCTTGGATCCTGTGTCCTGTAGTTTCAGCAAGGATTCCTCTTGATCCAGGAATTTGAACAGAAGTGGTGGTCTTGTTTGTGCTCGATGGTGTGTCGGCACTCCTGGGAGACCAGCTCTCTCTTGGCACTATATGCATATGGAGCCTTGTGTCACAGTATCAGCTCCCTGGCCGTAGAAGGAAACTGGAAGTCCACTCCTTAGTCCCTGTGTCCTGAGGGTTCCCTGTGGGTTCCTTTGAGCAGAAATGCCTGTTCTTACCCTGGCTCACAGGCTTGTCCACACTCCTGGCAGGCTAGCTTTCTCCTGGCACTATTTGGGTTTGGAGCCCTGTGGTACAGGCTGAGGTCCCCAAACACAGATGGAAACCCTAAGTCTCCTTTACCCAGCTGCTCCTTGGTTTCTGGGTCCTGGGGTCCTGCTCAGGTCCCTCTGAGCAGAGGTACTGGTCTTACCCTGCTCACAGGTTTGTCCACAATCCTGGGAGGCTAGCTTTCTCCTGGTGCTATTTGGCTATGGATCCCTGTGACACAGGCTGAGGTCCACAGCCACAGATGGAAACTGGAAGACTCCTCTCTCAGCTCACTTTATATCTATATCTACATTTTTTATCTATCTATCTATCTATCTATCTATCTATCTATCATCTATCTATCTATGTATCTATCTATCTATCATCTATCATCTATAAGGTACCCTAAATTTTTAAAGTTAATTTTGCATCCAGCCACTTTCCTGAAGGTGTTTATCATCTGTAGGTGTTCCCTATTAAAAAAAAATTTAGGTCACTTAGTTATACTACCATATCACCAACGAAAAGCAAAACTTTGTCTTCTTCCTTTCCTATCTGTATCCCCGTGATCTCCTTTAGTTGTCTTATTGCTCTAGTTAAAACCTTGGTTTGTCCCTGAATTTAGTGCAATTGCTTTAAGTTTCTCTCTATTCAATTTGATGCTGCCTATTGGTTATGTATATTGTCTTTATTGTGTTTAGGTATGCATTTTGTATCATGACTTTTATCATGAGGGGGTGTTAGATTTTGCCAAATGTTTTGCCAGCATTCTTTATATGGTAGATTACATTGATGGATTTTCATACGTTAAACTATCTCTGCATTTCTAGGTTGAAGCCTACTTGATCATGGTAGATGTTCTCTTGGACTATACTTGTGAGTGTTTTATTGGGTATTTTTGCATCAATGTTCATAAAGTAAATTGGTTGGAAGTTCTCTTTCTTTGTTGAGTCTATGTGTGCTTTAACTATCAGGATGACTGTGGCATCATACAACATATTTAGCAGTAATTCTTCTGTTTTGAATTGATGAAATAATTTGAGGGGGTACTTGTATTAATTCTTCTTTGAGTGTCTGGTAGAGTTCTGTGTTGAAACCATCTGGCCCCGGGCCTTTTATTTTGTTGGAGGACTTAATGACTGCTTCTATTTCCTCAGTGGGTCTATTTAAATTGTTTAGCTCATCTTGCGTTAACTTTGGTAAATGGTATCTATCAAGGAAATCATCTGTTTTGCTTAGATTTTTCCAATATTGTGGAGTAGTCTTTTGAAGTAAAACCTATTGATTCTTTAGTTTTCCTTGTTGTCTGTTGTTAAAATCACCTTTTCATTTCTAATTTGGATTATTTGGATACTGTCTCTCTACTCTTTAGTTAGTTTGGCTAATTTTTTTTTTTATATTGTTGATTTTCTAGAAGAACCAACTCTTGATTTATTTGATTCTTTGTATTGTTCTCTTTGCCTCTCATTTATTAATTTCAGCACTGAGTTTGATTAATTCCTGTCTTCTAGTTATATTGTGTGTGTTTGTTTATTTTGGCTCTAGAGATTTCAGGTATGCTGTTAAGTTGCTAGTATGAGATCTCACTAATTCCTTTATAGAGGCACTTAATGCTATTAACTTTCCTCTTAGAACTGCTTTTTCTGGTTCCCATAAGTTTGGGTATGTTGTACATTCATTTTCATTGACTACTAGAAATTTAACTTTGTATTTATATCTTCATTAACCCAGATGCCATTGAGTAGAGAGCTCTTCATTTTCCATGAGGGTGTAGGCTTTGTGGTATTTATATCTTCATTAACCCAGATGCCATTGAGTAGAGAGCTCTTCATTTTCCATGAGGGTGTAGGCTTTGTGGTGTTTCTCTAGTTGTTGAAGTTCAACTTTAATCTCTCATGGTTTGATAAGATATAAAGTTTTATTTCAATTTTCCTGTATCAGTTAAGTTTTGCTTTGTGACCAACTATGTGGTCAATTTTGAAGAAGGTCAATAAGGTTTTGGAGAAAAAGGCATATTCTTCTATGTTTGGGTATATGTTAGGTCCTTTTGATTCATTATTAGTTTCATTATTTCTCTCTTTAGTTTCTCTCTGGATGACCTGTCCGTTAGTGAGAGTGGTGTGCTGAAGTCTCCCATTATTAATGTGTGGGGTTCAATGTGTGATTTATACTTTAGCAATACTTCTTTTACAAATGTGGGTGTCCTTGCATTTGAAACTTAGATATTCCAAATTGAGACATCAACTTGCTGGATATTTCCTTTGATGGGTATGAAATATCCTTCCCCATCTGTTTTGATTAATTTTGGTTGAAAGTCTATATTATTAGATATAATAATGGCTACTCCAGATTGCTTCTTGGGTCTGTTTGTCTGGAAAACTCTTTTGGGACCTGAACTCTTAGGTGATATCTATCTTTGAAGATGGGATATGTTTCTTTTATGCAGCAGAATGATGGATCTTATTTTCCCATCCATTCTGTGTTGGTTTATTGGGGAATTGAGTCCATTGATGTTGAAAGATATTAAATACCAATGACTATTAATTCCTATTATTTTGATGGTGGTGGCAGTGACAGTGTGTGTGTGTGTGTGTGTGTGTGTGTGTATGTGTGATCCTACTTCTGGTTTTGCTGGAATTATATGTTTCCTGCATTTTCTTGGGTGTAGTTATCTTTGTTGGGTTGGATTTTTCTTCTAGTATCTTTTGTAGGGCTAGCTTTATAGATAGATATTGTTTTTTTTTTTTTGTCATAGATTATCTTGTTTTCTCTATTGTAAAAGAAAAATTTGATGGGTATAGTCATCTGTGCTGACATCTGCAGTCTCTTAGAGACTGAAAATCATTTGCCCAGGTCCTTCTAGTTTTTACAGTATCTGTTGTGAAGTCACATGTAATTCTAATAGGTCTGCTTTTATGTGTAACTTTTTTATAGTTTACATTTTCTTTGCAGCTTTTAATATTCTTTTTTTTTTCTGTACATTTAGTATTTTGATTATTATGTGACAAGAAGATGTTCTTTTTCTAGTCCAGTCTATTTGATGTTCTGTAAACTTCTTGTATGTCTATAGGCATCTCTTTGTTTAGGTTGGGAACATTTTCTTTTGTGATTTTTTTTTTTTTAATAATTTTGGACCATTGAGCTGGAAATCTTTTCACAGTGTCCTGGATTACCTGGATGGTTTGTGTCAGGAAACCTTTATATTTAACATTTTCTTTTACAGATGTATCAATTTCTTCTATCAGTTTTTCTATGCCTGAGATTCTCTCTTCCATCTCTTGTATTCCATTGCAATTGCTTGTTCTATAATTTCTGTTCCCTTACTTAGATTTTTCCTCTGCAGGTTTCCCTTAGTTTGTATTTTCTTTATTGCTTCTATTTCTATTTTCAGGTCTTCAACAGTTTTATTCATTTCCTTCACATGTTTGATTATATTTTCTTATATAGCTTTAAGGGACTTATTAATTTCCTCTTTACAGGCCCTCTCAGCTTCATGAGATTGGATTTTAAGCCTTTCATGTGTATGCATACTTCAGATGTGTAAGGATACCCAGGGCTTACTGTACTAGGATAACTGGACTCTGTTAGTGCCATATTATGCTAACTGTTGATGTTCTTAGGTTTGTCTCTAGCCATCTGGATTTTGTAATTATTATAGGTTTAGGTGCTAATTTATGATTTTATCTTTGTTGAATAGGTGTTTCTTGGATTTTTTCCTTGGTTTCTGCTTCCTCTTTGTCTTCTGACCTGAGTATTCTGGCATTTTGGTGACCAGTAAGTCTTTATGTTCAGTAGAGTGTCTCTGCTGAGATTTTTGTGGCCTGTGTAAATTCTAAGGTTTTAGATTCTAATATTGCCTCTGGAATCCCTAGTGTCAGCATGACATGGATTACCTCCTGTGTTTGTAGCCTCCAGGGAAGCAGTCAAACTTGTGATGCAGAAAATGGAGTTCAGAGTATGAATATTATTTATTCCTGTTGGGTGTGCTTTAAGGGGAGTTGACAGGTAAGAGCGGTGTGTGTGTGTGCGTGCATGTGAATGTGTGTGTGTGTCTGCGTGTGTGTGTGTGTGTGTGTTTGTGTGTTTTTGTCTTACCTGGTGTTCCTGGTACAAGCTGGGCTTCAGAAAAACAGGCAAAGTTGTTAGGACAGAAAGTGGAAAATAGGGTATAGGGTGAAGTTTACCTCTGTGGAGTGTTCTTTTGGGGGAGTCATTAAGTAAGGGCTTGGCGGGGGAGGGTGTTACCTGGTTTCCTGGCAGGCCTCTGGGAAAACAGGCAGCTTTGTTTGGTGAGAAGTGGAACAAAGAGTATTCAGCCACAAAATTTTGGATCTACCATGTTGTTCTCCCTGGAAGTTATGCTAGTGCAATGGTGGCACAAAGCTTGTGGGAGTAACCAAATAGGGTGATCAAGAACCAGAGGCAAGATAACCCAAAGACCTAGAGGAAAATCAAATGCTACAGATCTTTAAAAAGAAAGTAACAATAAAATGACTCCTAAATGTATTCTGCTACACTAATAGATCAGTGCTCTACTTGACCATCATCTGGGATCCTTTTTCTTTTAGCAGATGGGAACAATACAGGGACCCACAGCCAGTCATTAAGCAGAAAGATAAACCTTGGAACACAGATCTCTAAATGAGTTGTCTCCATCAAATCACTCCTCTCAGAGCTTAGGGAACAACCACTCTAAGAGGAGGTGGATGGAGTAGGACACCAGGGGAACAAAGCCTTCTAAATTAACTGAGCAAAGCTCATATGAATTCGCAGAGACTGAAGCAGCAAGCACAGGGTCTGCACAGGGTCTACTCCAGTTCTTATGCATATATCATTATAGTTTTCAGTTTATTATTTTTATGGGACTACTGAGTGTGTGGACAGAGAGGTCTCTGATTTTGGTTCCTTCTCTTGGACACTTTTCCTTCTGTTGGTTGCTTTGTTCAAATTCAATGTGATTGGAGTTAGTTTGATCTTATATTTTATTATATTAAAATTATGTCTCAATGAAACTATGGAAATTAAAAAAATAGTGTCCATGGTAGGGCCAGTCCTCAGCTGTTGATTCTGGGTGCAACCAGAAGGTAGGCAGAGAAAAGTATGGGGAGTAAATCAGTAGGCATTACTCTTCCATGTCCTCTGTATCAGCTCCTGGCACAAGGAGATAGATAGATAGATAGAGAAAGTGTTTAAATGAAAATGTGTCATAACGTTTTCTCATAGATTAGTCTTTTAAAAATACACCAAATGGAAATATTTGTTTCTGTTCAGATAATATTTTTCTTTCTGTTTCCTCCTCCTATATGGATATGCCTCCTCCATTTACTTTTAAAGATAAAGGTAGAAAGTAGTTCTGGTTAGAGCAATGTGTTTCATGTTTTGTTGTCCAGTTTCATTGCCCGTTTATTCCAATAAAAGATTTTTTCAAACATACCAGTTCATAATTTAAGTAAAATATAATATCTAGAGTTTACTCTTATTTCTGCATTTGAGTTTGGGGAAGAAATAAACTATTCCATAGCTCATAAATAAAATGCATTCTTGGACTTGTGATGTTTGCCAGTTACAAGCAATATTTACACATTTATGAATTATCAATGTCTATGGCATAATTTATCAGTTGAATAAACATAGAACAACCAGAACTGTACCTTAGCACATACAGCCATATATTTCACTCTGCTAAAAGTAGTTTGGGGATTTAAAACTGACAAGTATTAAGTACTTGATTTAAAAGGTAGATTAATATAGGTTTGTAAAGTTATTTTTCATATTTTCCCATTTGTTTTCAGTAGATAACAGAATCCCAGTGGACAAGATAGATGACTACAGGGTACAGAAGACGCAGTGGATAGGAAGGGGGTGGAGATCTCCTCTGGATCCTTTAAGTCTTTGGGAACCAGCACAGCCCATACATTGTGCCTCATTTTCATTCACCATACATTCCCACCACAATTATTTGTCATTACCTATGATAGTCAAATGCTTTTCTCTTTTAATTTGTTTTTCTGATATACTAGCTGATTCTCTTAAAAATCTGAAATGGGCTTAAGATTTCTGGGACAGTGATAGTTGAAGTGCTATATTTTTGAGCACTATTTGCTTTGATGTTTTCATACTTTAGTTAGGACTTGTGTATTTATATTCATGAATGCTAGACCTAAGTTATAAGTTATTTCAGTCATTTTGGAATGAAGATTTTCTGGTTTTAAAGTTTTTCCTTTCTTTCTTGTCTTCCAGAAGTTTGTATATAGTAGGATGATGCTTTTCTGAAATGTTAGTATATTTTTTTTTCCAAAAAAAATTTTATGAGGTACAGAATTCTTAAATTTATAATGAATATTATAGATAGGCTTCTTTTTTTATACCTTTTCCTATTACAATAATAGCCCCCCTTGGAATGATGAAGAAATGCATTCCAAACTTTACCAATCATTCGTAGATTTTCTATTACAAAAGAAGCTTCTCAGCATAATTTATCAATAAATCCTACTATAAACACTTAATTATAATTTTAATCCTTCAAATCTCTCACCTTTATCTTGCTTTATTTTTACTTGTATCATTTGTTCCATATTTCTGTTTTGTCACATGTCACATGCTTCTTCTCCCAGTAGAATGCCAGCAGTCAGAACACAATTGTGTTCCTAGTACCCAGAACAGCACCTGACACAGAGAAGACACTAATAATGATCTATTTTAAAAAAATGAACAATTTTTGTACAATATTTATTCTTTCTCTCCATTTGAGCACTTGCTGTCATTTTGGTTTAATACTGTATTAGACAGTTTTATTGTTAAAATTCTGCTTCATATTTTCCTGTGTAATTAATCTTTTTTTCACAGTTAGGCTCTAATTATATATTTTGATTTTTTTACACATTAGTGAAGTAGAAACTTTCTTTAGAATGTTAGTTATGTCAAATGATGTTTTGCTGGGCCACATGGGTGAAAGGATGTTTGCTAATACAAACTTGTAAAAGAATGTTTCCTCAAGCAGACTCAGGTGAAAGGATGTTTTGATATAGCAAACTCATGGAAGGACCTGTGATGGAGTATAAATATGACCTCACTGACAGTGGGAGATGAGCACTGATCATTGGTTTGGTTTGCTCCTCCTCACTATTCATCACTAAACATCGGAAGAAGAGGCCCTTGGTCTTGTGAAGGCTTGATGCCCCAGTGTAGGGGAAGGCCAAGGTGGGGAGGCGGGAGTGAGTGGGTGGGAGGGGGAGCACCTTCATAAAAGGAGGATGAGAGGGGCTAGGGGGTTTCTGGTGGTGACCAAGAAAGGGGACAACATTTGAAATGTAAATAAAGAAAATATCCAATAAAAAATCCACAGACTTAAGGGATTTTAGTACAATGAAATTATTCTGCACAGTATTGTAATGCTGGATGCATGTTATTATATATTTGTCAAATCTCATGGGGTGTAAAACATGAAGAGTGACCCTAATGTAAAATATGGACTTTTGTTTATGCCAGTTTAATAAAATTGGCTCATTGCTTGTAACAAATGTACATTAGTGTGAGATGTTCATAATGAGCTATGTTGAGTGGCTTTGCTGAAATTATGAAGTGAAACATGGAAAATCCCTGAAGTTCCTTTTTATATGTTTTCTTTGGCCAAGGACTCTGGTACTAACCTATATCCCCAGATGAACTTTCTGCTTCAGTTTGTGAACTTAAATATTCTATAAAAAGAAAATTAATTAATTACAATAATACTTAATCTACCAAAGAGAACAAAAATTATTCATAGCTAAAAGAAGTAATAGACACCAGAAAGAAGTTTATATTAGATTATACAAAATGGATACATTTCAAACTACTCATCAAATATACACCTGTATACATAAAGAGCTATGCATGCATAGGTATTCATGAGTGTATGAACTGTAGTACTAGGCAAACTGTTCACTTATATTTCTAGCAATAACATGTGTATGGTTTTGTTGTAAAACACAGCTGTCCTCCACATTCAAAATCTTTTAACCTTTTCTTTATCTTAATGTGTAATTATCACTATATTATCAGAGATCTATTTGAGCTTATTTATATTTCATTCTTCCCCAACTCTCCAATGAATTTTAGATACAGACTCGAATAGCTTTATGTCTTAAAACTTTCTCTTTGCAATATTCTCAAGGGTAAGCATTTATTCTAGTATTCTGGAAAATTGGTATTTTCTCTTTTCAATTTCTTCCTTCCTAATTTTAAAAATTAAAAAAAAATGTCTCTTAATTCACATTTTGTTCTTAGTGCTCTAGTTTATTTTATATATAAATATATATTTTTGTGGGTACAGTGAACTTTATTGATGATATACAAGACAGTAAGTAGTGCTTCCTAGGCCCCTCCTGCTATTATTGGGGTCTGGGATGGAAATTTTGAGGTAGATGCTCAGTGTTGGGGGGCCAAGTTGTGACAGGGACTCCTCAGCAACCAAAGGCCTCTCTCTTGCTCTTGCTGGGGTAAGTAGTTAAGGGTTTCTTATTCCTCGGAGGCCATGAGGTCCACAACCCTGTTGCTGTAGCTGTATTCATTGTCATACTGGGAAATGAGCTTTACAAAGTTGTCATTGAGAGCAATGCCAGCCCCAGCATCAAAGGTAGAGTAGTGCAAGTTACTGCTGAAGTCACACTAGACAACCTAGTCCTCAGTGTAGCCCAGGATGCCCTTTAGTGGGCCCTCTGATGCCTGCTTCACCACCTTTTTGATGTTATCACACTAGGCAGGTTTCTCCAGGAGGCATGTCAGATTCACAATGAATACATTGGGGATAGGAACACAGAAGGCCAAGCCAGAGAGCTTCCTGTTCAGTTCTAGGATGACCTTGCCCACAGCCTTGGCAGCACCAGTGGATGCAACGATGATGTTCTGGGCAACCCCATGACCATCACACCACAGTTTTCCAGAGGGACTGTCAACAGTCTTCTCAGTGGCAATGATGGCATGGACTATGGTCATGAACCCTTCCACTATGCCAAAATTGTCATGGATGACCTTAGCCAGGGGGCTAAGCAGTTGTTGGTACAGGATACATTGCTGACAATCTTGAGTGAGTTGTCATATTTCCTGTGGTTCACACCCATCACAAACATGGGGGCATTGGCAGAAGAGGCAGAGATAATGACCCTTTTGACCCTTCAAGTGGGCCCTGGCTTTCTCCATGGTGTTCGTGGAGATGCCAGTAGACTCCAGAACATACGCAGCATCAGCATCATCCAATTTGATGTTAGCAGGATCTCCCTCCTGGAAGATGGTGATGGGCTTCCCTTTGATGACAAACTTCCCATTCTCAGCCTTGACTGTGCCATTGAATTTACCTTGGGTGGAATCGTACTGGAATATATAGGCCATGTATTTGAGGTCAATGAAGGGGTCATTGGTAGCAACAATCTCCACTTTGCCAAGTGCAGAGCAGAAGGCAGCAGCCCTGGTAACCAGGCACCCAATATGGCCAAATCCGTTCACACTGATCTTCACCATTTTGTCTATGGGACGAGGCTGGCACTGTACAAGAAGATGCAGCTGTCTCTGGAACAGGAAGGAGCAGAGACCCTATTTGTCATATCTTGAAAAGGCAGATGTAGGTCTGGAGAGACAGCCAATCTGTGAAAAGAACTATGTGCTTGTCTAGTAAATACAGGTTCAATGTTTAGCACCCACATGGTATCTTACAATCATCAGGAAGTCCTATTCCAGGAGATCTGATGCCCTCTTCTAACATCCAAGGCATGCATTTGGTGTACAGACATGCATCCAAGTAAATCTCCCATTTTACATAAAATATAAAAAATAAAATTATAATATAAGAAACGGCAGATGTGATTCCACATGTAATTCTAATGTTAGCTTTCTAGCCTCCATCAGTGATATGATCTCTGGAAGTTCTAATAAAGCTTTTTCCCTCTAGTGTCCTGGTCAGTAAATAATTTCTCAATGAGACATCATTTTTTTGATTCTTATTTCAAGAATTTAATCATTCAAGCACTATTAAAATTTAACTACTGCTGCAGTAAAGACAAGTGTCTCCTAAAGGCCATTTGTTAAATGCTTGTTCACCAGCCTGTGTTGCTGCAAGGATATGGTAGGACCTTGAAGATATGAGTCTAGTGAAATAAAGTTAGGCTCTGTGAGTGTGCTCTCAAAGAAACTCTGCAGTACAAGCCCTTCTATTCCTTTTCCTCTGTGACCACAAAAAAGAAGAGTTTATTCCTCAAATAACTCTTCATGTGCTGCCCAGCCACAGGAACTCTTACAGAGCCAACCCACCTGGGACATAAATGTCTGAAACCTTGATATAAAATTAGCTGCTCCTCTGTATAAGCTGATTGTCCTGGGTGTTTTGTTTAGCAGTGGAAATCTGAGTAACACCTTAGTGAGAAGGAGGAATACATAAACCAAAGAAGCCGGAGACAGAGAAAGGGAGACACTCAAAATTTTATCTGTGCATAACAGAGAAACATCAGAGTGGTTTGTATTTGTGGGCACTATTCCATTGCTCTGAAAATTGCTTACAATGGCCTTGTAAAGTCTTGTTGGGTTGTAATTGTTTGGTCTAGTGACTGGTTTTGAAATGGTTCTCTTTCCTTCAATATGTTTTCACTTAATATCATGTCACTGCAACAAGCAGTCTATTATGAAGCAAAAATGTGAACAAGAAAGTGAGATAGATATAAATTCAAATTCTATGTGTGACTTTAAGAATTTATTTTTTCTCTCTGGGGTCATTTGGAAAACAGAATTTAAGCTCAAAGTAGATTGTTTGTATTTTAAGTAATGCAGCAACTTATAAGAGGATGACTTCAGTGTCTGTTTTATAGGCAACCAAAATGCAGTAAGCATTATTATTAAATTAAGGTCTCTGTCCACCTGACTGTACTTTAAATATCTTTTAAAATTTATCCTCAGAGGCTAACAAATTATTAGGAGAAGCTTAATTTCCACAAATAACACAGAACCTTATCTAAATATTCTTTCCATTAGAAAATCAGAGAACAACAAAAATTAGAAAGAATTAATAAAGAAGCTATTTTTAAAGCTTTAAAGTGCATACACACAAAGAGCCTCACATCAAACTTTGATAGAACCATCCTATGAACCTGCTCAGCATTTATTCCTTCACTTATTTCATTGGAAAGACATCGGGATAGTGCAAAAGGAGCTCCCCCAGTCACTTAGTTAAAAAAAATACCGTTCTTGAAACATGGTAATGTACAAAATCATCATAATTCACAGACTAGTTCACAATCTTGCTCCTAACTACTTGGCAAACATTTTCATATTGTTACATAATTTTTGCATGTGTATGTGGTATGACTATGTATATACTATATCTGCGTGTGTGAATGTGTGTGTACATATGCAGATTCACATGAAGGCTAGAAATTGACACTGGGTTTCTGGATGGTACCCCATGTAATATATGGAGGTAGGGTCTCTCAGTTGAACCCAGAACTCAAGATTCACTGGGTCTAGCTTGACCACTTCTTCAGAGTTGCTTAGATGCTTGTCCAAGTGCTGGGATTACATGACTGCCATACTCATCTTATATTTAAATGGATGCTGGGATCAGAGGATTGTCCCCCCTTTCCTGCAGAAAGTGTTTTCCCTATTCTGCCAACTCTCCAGTGCTGTATAGTCTTTTTGACTATAATTTGTTTTGTTTGGTTTTTTAATTTTAATTTTTCATACTTTATTTACATTTCAAATATTTTCCCCTTTCCAGATCTTCCCTTTGGAACCTCCCATTTCCTCCCCCTTCCCCCTGCCACTATGGTGGTATTCTCCCACCCACCCATCCAATCTCATCTTCCCTCCTTGGCATTCTCCTCTCCTGGGGGATCTAAAACTCTCAAGCCCAAGGGCTTCTCCTCCTTCTGATGGCTAACAAGATCCTCTTCTGCCACATATGTGGCCAGCACCATGGGTCCCTCCATGTGTATTCTTTGGTTGGTGGATCAATCTCCAGGAGTATCGAGGGGTCAGGCGAGTTGCCACTGTTGCTGCCTCCCTGGGGATGCAAACTCTGACAGCTTCTTCAGTCCCTTCTCCAAGTCCTCCATCTGGGACCTCACACTCAGCCCTACTGTTGCTGCAAAGTGACTCTTGGGTATTTTGAACTCTTGGGCTAATAGCCACTTAACAGTGAGTACATACCATGTTCATTCTTTTGTGACTGCATTACCTCGCTCAGGATGATATTTTCAAGTTCCATCTATCTGTCTGAGAATTTCATGAAGTTATTGTTTTTAATAGCTGAGTAATATTCCATTGTATAAATGTACCACATTTTTCAGTATCTATTCCTCTGTTGAGGGACATCTGGGTTGTTTCCAGCTTCTGCCTATTATTAATATGGCTGTTATGAACATAGTGGAACATGTGTCTTTATTACATGTTGGAGCATCTTCTGGGTATATGCCCAGGAGTGGAATAGCTGGGTCCTCAGGTAGTATTATATCCAATTTTCTGAGGGTCCGCCAAACTTATTTCCAAAAAGGTTGTATCAGCTTGCATTACCACCAGCAATGGAGGAGTGTTTCTCTTTCTCCACATCCTCATCAACATCTGCTGTCACCTGAATTTTTGATCTTAGCCATTCTGACTGGTGTGAGGTGGAATCTCAGGGTTGTTTTGATTTGTATTTCCATGATGAATATGGATGTTGAGCATTACTTTAGGTGCTTCTTGGCCATTCAAGTTTCCTCAGTTGAGAATTCTCTGTTTAGCTCTCTTCCCCATTTTTTGATAAGGTTATTTGGATCTCTGGAGTCTAACGTCTTAAGTTCTTTGTATATATTGGATATTAGCCCTCTACTGGACATAGGATTGGTAAAGATCTTTTCCCAATCTGTAGGCTTCAGTTGTGCTCTATATACAGTGTCTGCCTTACAGAAGCTTTGTAATTTGATGAGGTCCCATCTATCGATTCTTGAGCTTATAGCAAAAGCCATTGGTGTTCTGTTCAGAAAATTTTCCCCTGTGCCCATGTGTTCGAGACTTTTCCCCACTTTCTCTTCTATTAGATTCAGTGTATCTGATTTTATGTGGAGGTCCTTGATCTACTCGGACTTGAGCTTTGTACAGGGAGATAGGAATGGGTCAATTCACAATCTTCTACATGTAGACCGCCAGTTGAACCAGCACCATTTGTTGAAGATGCTGTCTTTTTTCCACTGTATGCTTTTAGGTCCTTTGTCAAAGATCAAGTGACCATAAGTGTGTGGGTTCATTTCTGGGTCTTCAATTCTATTCCATTGATCTACCTGCCTGTCACTGTACCAATATCATGCAGCTTTTTTCACTACTGCTCTGTAGTATACCTTCATATCAGGGAGGCTGATTCCCCCAAAGTCCTTTTATTGTTGAGAATAGTTTTTTGCTATCCTGGTTTTTTGTTTTCCATATGAATTTGAGGATAGCTCTTTCTAAGTCTATGAAAAATTGAGTTGGGATTTTGATGGGGATTGCATTGAATCTGTATATTGGTTTCTGCAGGATGGACATTTTAACTATATTAATCCTGCTAATCCATGAGCAGGGGAGATCTTTCTACCTTCTAAGGTCTTCTTTGATTTCTTTCTTCAGAGACTTGAATTTCTTGTCATACCGATCTTTCATTTGTTTGGAGTCACACCAAGATATTTTATATTGTTTGTAACAATTGTGAAGAGTTTCATTTCCCTAATTTCTTTCTCAGTTTGTTTGTCCTTCGAGTATAGGAAGGCTACTGATTTGTTTGAGTTAATTTTGTATCCGGCCACTTTGCTCAAAGTGTTTATCAGCTGTAGCAGATCTATGGCGGAGTTTTTTGGGTCACTTAAGTATACCATCATATCGTCTGCAAATAGTGATATTTTGATTTCTTCTTTTCCAATTTGTATTCCTTTGACCCCCTTTTGTTGTCTGATTGATTTAGCTAGAATTTCAAGTGATATAATGAATAGACATGGAGAGAGAGGGCAGCCTTGCCTAATCCCTGATTTTAGTGGGATTGCTTCAAGTTTCTCTCCATTTAATTTGATGTTGGCCATTGGTTTACTGTATATTGCTTTTAATATGTTTAGGTATGCTCCTTGAATTCCTGATCTTTCCAAAACTTTTATCATGAAGGGATGTTGAACTTTGTCAAATGGTTTTTCAGCATCTAACGAGATGACCATGTGGTTTTTTTTCTTTGAGTTTGTTTATGTAGTGGATTACATTGATGGATTTTTGGGTATTGCACCATCCCTGCATCCCTGTGATGAAGCCTACTTGATTATGGTGAATGATTGTTGTGATGTGTTCTTGGATTTGATTTGCAAGAATTTTATTGAATATTTTTGCTTCGATATTCATAAGGGAAATTAGTTTGAAATTTTCTTCTATTGTTGGTTTTTTTGTGGGGTTTTGGTATCAGTGTAACTGTAGCCTCATAGAATGAATTGGGTAGTGTTACTTCCATTTCTATTTTGTGGAATAGATTGAAGAGTATTGGTATTAGGTCCTCCTTGAAGGTCTGATAGAATTCTGCACTGAACCCATCTGGTCCTGGGCTTTTTTTGGTTGGGAGACTTTTAATGACTGCTTCTATTTCTTTAGGGGTTATGGGATTGCTTACATGGTTTATCTGATCCTGATTTAACTTTGTAAATTGTTATCTGTCTAGAAACTTGTCCATTCCTCCAGATTTTCAAATTTTGTTGCACATAGGCTTTTGTAGTAGGATCTGATGGTTCTTTTAGTTTCCTCAGAATCTGTTGTTATATCTCCCTTTTCATCTCTAATTTTATTAATTTAGATACTGTCTCTGTGCCCTCTGGTTAGTCTTGGTAAGGGTTTATCTATCATTTTTATTTTCTCAAAGATCCAGCTCCTGGTTTTGTTGATTCTTTGTATAGTTCTTTTAGTTTCCACTTGGTTGATTTCAGCCCCTAATTTGATTATTTCCTGCCTTCTACTCCTCTTGGGTGTATTAGCTTCTTTTTGTTCTAAAACTTTCAGGTGTGCTGTTAAGCTGCTAGTATATGCTCTCTCCAGTTTCATTTTGGTGGCATTCAGAGCTATGAATTTTCCTCTTAACACTGCTTTCATTGTATCCCATATGTTTGGGTAACTTGTACTTTCATTTTCATTAAATTCTAGGAAGTCTTTAATTTCTTCCTTGACCAAGTTATCATTGAAGAGAGCATTGTTCAGCTTCCATGTATATGTGGGCTTTCTGTTGTTGTTGTTGCCATGGAAGATCAACCTTAATCCATAGTGATCTGATAGGAGGCATGGGATTATTTCAATCTTCTTATATCTGTTGAGGTTTGTTTTGTGACCAATTATATGATCAAGTATGGAGAAGGTATCATGAGGTGCTGAGAAGAAGGTATATTCTTTTGATGTAGAATCAAATGTTCTATAGATATCTGTTAAACCCAGTTGGTTCATAGCAACTGTTAGTTTCACTGTGTCTCTGTTTAGTTCTTGTTTCCAAGATCTGTCCATTGTTGATAGTGGGGTGTTGAAGTCTACCACTATTATGGTGTGAGGTGCAATGTGTCCTTTGAGCT
Organism: Rhynchomys soricoides; assembly: GCA_019843965.1. Classification (NCBI taxonomy): domain Eukaryota; kingdom Metazoa; phylum Chordata; class Mammalia; order Rodentia; family Muridae; genus Rhynchomys; species Rhynchomys soricoides. The sequence goes on from JADRCH010000012.1 coordinate 16,830,000, forward strand.
TTAGTAAAGTTTCTATTATGAATGTGGGAGCTCTTGTATTCGGGGCACAGATGTTCAGAATTGAGCGTTCTTCTTGGTAGATTGTTCCTTTGATGAGTATGAAGTGTCCTTCCTTATCTTTTCTGACTACTTTTGGGTGAAAGTCAATTTTATCTGATATTAGAATGACTACTCCCGCCTGTTTTTAGGGGCCATTTGCCTGGAAAGTTCTTTTCCAGCCCTTTATTCTGAGGTAGTGTTTGTCTTTAACATGGAGGTGTGTTTCCTGGGTGCAGCAAAATGCTGTGTTCTGTTTATAGATCCAGTCTGTCTGTCTATGTCTTTTAATTGGGGAATTGAGACCATTGATGTTAAGAGATATTAAAGAATAGTGATTGTTGTTTTGTGTTATTTTCGATGTTCTTTATATGTTTGTGTGGCTATCTTCTTTTGGGCTTGTTGAAAGATTACTTTCTTGCATTTTCTTGAGTGTAGTTTCCCTCCTTGAGTTGGCGTTTTCCATGCATTATTCTTTGTAGGGCTGGGTTTGTGGAAACATACTGTGCAAATTTAGATTTGTCATAGAATACTTTGGTTTCACCATCTATGATTATTGAGAGTTTTGCTGGGCATAGCAGTGTGGGCTGGCATTTGTTTTCTCTTAGAGTCTGTATGAGATCTGCCCAGGATCTTCTAGCTTTCATAGTCTCTGGTGAGAAGTCTGGTGTAATTCTGATAGGTCTGCCTTTATATGTTTTTTGCCCTTTTTCTCTTACTGCTTTTAATATTCTTTCCTTATTTTGTGTATTTGGTGTTTTGACTATAATGTGACAGGAGGAATTTATTTTCTGGTCCAGTACATTTGGTGTTCTGTAGGATTCTTGTATATTTATGTTCATCTCTTTCTTTAGGTTAGGGAAGTTTTCTCGTATAATTTTTTTGAAGATATTTACTGGTCCTTTAAGGTGGGAATCTTCACTCTCTTCTATACCTATTATCCTCAGGTTCTGTCTTCTCATTGTATCCTGGATATCTTGGATGTTTGGATTAGGAGCTTTTTGGATTTTGTGTTTTCTTTGACTGTTGTGTCCATGTTTTCTATGTTATTTTCCCCACATGAGATTCTCTCTTCCATCTCTTGTATTCTATTGGTGATGCTTGCATCTATGACTCCTGATTTCTTTCCTACATTCTCTAACTCCAAGTTTGTTTCCCTTTGTGATTTCTTTATTGTTTATATTTCTGTTTTTAATTCCTGAATGGTTTTGTTCATTTGTTTGATTGTGTTTCCCTGTAATTCTGCCTGTTTGATTGTGTTTTCCTGTCATTCTTTAAGGAATTTTTGTGTGTCCTCTTTAAGGGTTTCCAGTTGTTTACCTGTGTTCTCTTGAATTTCTTTAAGTGGGTTATTTATTTCCTTCTTAAAATCTTCTATCATCCTCTTGATAAGTGATTTTCAGAGTGAGTCTTCCTATTCTGGTGTGTTGGGGTATCCAGGGCTGGCTGTGTTGGGCAAGCTGGGTTCTGATGAAGCCAAGTAGTCTTTGTTTCTGTTCCTTGTGTTCTTGCCCTCACCTTTCGCCATCTGGTTATGTCTGGTGTCAGCTGTTCTTTCTCTCTCTGGCTATGGCTTATCTTTCCTGCACGCCCAGGTGTCAATACTCCTTGGAGACCAGTTCTCTCTGAGAAGAATTGTGTTTGTAGAGTTGTGGTGCAGGGTCAGCTCTGGAGTGCAGACAGAACCAGGAAGGATCTAATCCCCAGCTGACCCTTGTTTTCTGTGTCCTGATGGCTCTGCTAGGGTCCCTCTTGGTCCAGTGAATTTGAAAAGAAGTGGAGGTCTTGCCTATGCTTAACGGTGTGTCAGCACTCCTGGTATACCAGATCTCTCCTGGCACTATTTGAGTACGGAGCCCTGTGTCACAGGCTCTGCTCTCCAGCCACCGAAAGAAACTAGATCCCTGTTCCTCAGTCCCTGTGACCTGGGAATTCCAGGTGGGACCCTCTGATCAGTCAGGTTTTTCCCCACTCCTGGGATGCTAGCTTTCTCCCAGTGCTATTTGGTTATGGAACCCTCGTGGCCCATGCAGATGACTCCTGCCACAGATGTAAACCTGAAGTCTCCTACATCCTGGCTTTTTCTCAGTCACTGCATCTGGACCCCTCCTCTTGCTGGTTTTCCCACACTTGTGGGCAGCTTGCTTTCTCCAGGCACTGTTTGGTGATGAAGCCCTCTTGGCCTAGGCAGAGGTCTGTATAATTTTTAACTATTAGTTAAAGTTAAATTGAATGAAATCAATATATAAAAATATTTGGCTACGAATTAGAATATTTAGTTTTTATGAAATACAACAGTAAATATCAGTGGAAGTAGCTCTTTCACTTTTTCCCCTAGGATGCACATTGATAATTGGAATGACTTAGATTGAAGAAAGAGGGCATTTAATAGATCATAATATGCAAGAATTTGAAAAAACTGCTAAATTATAATGCCATAGCTGTTTGCACTAAGTACACTCAAAAAGCATTAGCACTCACAATAATTTTCTTTTCTTTCTTTGTAAAACATTTATACGTATTCTTTGTGAGTTTGCCATCATACACCCTGGTCTCCCTCATCTACTGTCATATCTTCCCTTTGCGCTTATAACTTCTACCCCCAAAATAAAAACACACACACAAACAAAATAAACAAAACAAATCATTAAAAAAACTCATTGTGGAAGCTGAAGTGTGTCACAGCGTGGCCCACAGTATACTGTGAGCCCCTCTGCCCACACATCTTTACTTACAAATATTCATTGCAACCATACTGGGACTTCTCTTTAGTTGCCCCATGTCATGGGGATGCTGCAATTTTGGATCACCAGGACTGACCCTTTAATCCACCCCAGACATTCACTCATAATGCAGATTTTGGGTTGAGCCAACTCAAAGACCAGGATTTAGGCCTGGGTGACAATTGAACTGGTCAGTCCATTGGCTCTCTTGCATCCACACCATCAGTGTGAGGTCTGCAGTACTGCTGTGGCTAAGCTACCCAGTGCTACCATCTGCAGGAAGTAGAGTCAGCTCTCCTGCTCTCATGTCTTCCAGGATGGCTCACTTGCTCTCACACCCCCAGAATGAACTCCACTGTGCTGCTCAGTCAAGGTACAGGGCCACTCTTTCAAGTTCTGCAGCCAGCTAAGGGCTGGGACAGCTCTCCTGCTTTTATACCTTCAGGACAGGCTGACCTGTGACTTTGCAATCAGGACTAGCTCCATTGTGTTGCCTCTGGGAGGTGCAGGGCCCGCTCCTATCAATGCTATAGACAGTGAATGACAGGGATAGCTCTCCTGTTCTCAAGACCTCAGGGCCAGCTCTTCCTATTCCTGCAGGTGACAAGAAGCAAGGGCATCATCACCTCTGTATCTGCTCTACCTCATGACATAGTAAGGGCAGGGCTAGTACTTTCATGCTGTCACTCTTGGGACTGGCCCACTTCTGTCCCCTCCACCAGGGCCTACTCTACTATGCTGCCCAGAAGAGATACAGAGCCCAACTCTTGAGTGCTGCAGTCTGCAATGGACAAGAACAACTCTTCAAATCTCATGACTCTACAGCCAGATTTTCTGACTGCCAAGGATGGTAAAGGTGTGAAAGTCAGGGGAGGGAATTAACTGTGCATCCATGCTATACCACAGCAGGTGAGGCAAGGCCAGCTAACCAGTGCCTTAGCCACCATGTCCAGCTCCACTGTGCTGCCCAGAAAAAGAGCTGGCTCACTCTCTTGAATGCTGCCACAGGTGAAAGATGAGGTCAGCTCTCCAGATTAGCCAGCCAGTGAGGGGCAGGGCTAGTTTTACAAAGCCTGTGGACATCCACATGGTCCCTGGAGGCAGCCCAAACTAGGGGCATCACCATGATCTCTAGTGGTAATATGATGTCTATGGACATCAGCTCTAACCCCTACAGGTTCATAGTTACAGACACAGACATGGGCCTCTGTGGGACCTCTGTCCCCGTAGTGTGATGAGATGGCTAGGAGACCTCTAGATATTTACATCTGACTCATGTGGCATGGTGGTGAGTGTGTCTGTAAACATCTTCCCTTCCTGTACTGGGTAACCTGGGGATAAGCAGGTCTTTTGTGTTTTCCCCCTCTTGGGCTGCATTGGGTGGCCCACTGCTTTTTATAAAAAAAAAAAAAAACCCATTATTTTTGCCAAATTTATTAAGTATGAAATGGTATCTCATTATTGTAACTTACATTTATATTATAACTAGGAGACTTGAATATTTCTTTTGTGTATTTCTTCCATATCAGATTTTTTTTCCTATGAATTAAACGTTCTTGCCTTCATTTATTTATCAGATACTTAAACCAGCTACTTTCTAAGTAACATTTCTTACAATTCTTTAAATAACTTCAATATTTTATTTAAAAAATTATTCAAGTTTCTGATAATGAACTCACCATCAAAATATAGGATGATTACCACTTTTTAAAATGTCAATCAAATGTTAACTCAAAGAGATTTTGCTGAATCCCACTCATTGTCAAATTGTTCATGTACACTGTGTTTCATTGGGGTATTCACATGTATAGTACATCATTAAGATCTCATAGATATGATTTGCAAGAAGCACAATGACACAATGAGGGGGAAATATTTCACAGTAGATGCTGACTCCTTTGCATTCTTTGCACTTTTACTTTCATATTATTAAAAAACAATCCATGATTCAATATGGGAAAGTATATACATATATATTTAAAAGAATTTGACAAGATTTTGAAATGGATAGTCAAAAATATGCTGATATATATATATATATGTTATAATTTATATTCAAAGATAAAATACTATTTATGTAATAGCTCACTTTTTAAAAACAACTAGTATTTCTACCACTTTGCCTTACTTCTCATTTCTATAACATTGTTTTCTAGATGAATTCATTTCATTTTTATGTTGGGAATTGAGAGCCGGTAGCTTCTTAAACAAGCCAGATTGATTTTCCAAGTTGATTTATCATAGTGATACTTGACAAGATAGTATTTAAGTTAGGGTTCTAAAGTGCCTTTACAAATGTAAAATTAAAATAAATCACTAGCTTGGAAGATAGTAATATTGATTATATGGCAATATTCACAATTTTTCTACTGTCTTTCTTAAAAGTGGTATTTGAGACTCTGCTTGAACATTAACATGACAGAAAAGCACTTCCTTCAGAGGCACGTTGGAACTTAGACAACTTAGACTTTCAGAAAAAAATTTTGTTGCATTGGGCTAAACATGTCTTTCATAACTTTTAGTTACAAGTCTTAGTTATACTCTAGAAATTTATGGAACAAGCTTAATTTATTTAAACTTTCAAACATCAGAGGACAAATTATTAGCAGAAAAGTACAGTACACATGGCAGCTGTAAGCATGATGCAGAGGTGGTGCTTCTCAGGAGACTTCAAAGGACGTGAAGCAGATCAGTTTAGGAGACCAGGAAAAAGTACTGAGATCAATTTGAGTGAATCAATAAACTGTAAACAAAGGAAGTGATAGATGGAAGCAACTATGAACAGTGGATTATGTTCTATAAATATCTTAGTTTAGTTGGTCCATACAAGAACTGTGAACATTTAAGAAGGTAGTGTGGGCTGGCTTATGTAAATAGAAAACAGACTCCCAACTGACTCACTCTCTCCCTGTGCTATGCTTAAGGAACTTTTCTTTCCTGTAATGTTCTCATGAGAGTTGGGTATATACTATCTCTGACTCATTTTGTCAGAATTTTCTCTGATTCATCATTTTGTTTGCCCCTCAATTAGCTGTCACTTTCAAACATGGCTCCTTCATTTTTTGAACTAATTTTACCTTCAATGTTTGGTATTAAGGTTCTATGCTAAGGGCATGTCTATATTCCAGTGAGATGAATTAAAAGTGTTTCATTCCAGCAAGATTATACAAACCTAGGTCTTTGAATGTGTTCCTTTGCTAGAGCAGTCATGTAGCTGGATTAAAATTTCTCGACAGGTTTAAGCAAAGCAATAAAAATAATTTGAGTTGTAGACAGGCCCTATGTGTCTGGAAAGTATCTTAGCATAAGATTTTTTTGAAGGTGGAACTAGTATAGTAATTGAAATGTTGAGAAAAAGGAGGGGAGAAAATCAGTTAGCATTGTCTTACAGATCTTGTAAGAGATGCATATTTGAAACTAACTTAATGTTGGAGAGAGGAGAGAAAGGATATAAGATTATGCAACATTTTATTTTGTATCTGAGGGATAATGATGATGTAGGAGACAGAAACAAGGACAGAAACAGGAAGGAGTAGTTTAGTGTACTAGAAAGAACAGCAACAACAATGGTGAGTTGCTTTTGAATAGAAAGAGTTCACATCAGTTATCACCAAAACACACCTACAAACTTACCTATTGCTAGTTGGCTTTTTGAAAGCTAGAATAAATTTGCTATTTAGAACACTATAAGACCCAACCCAACAGAACGACAAATGCAGGACTTCAGAAGAGAGAGTTGCAATAGAAAACAGGGGAAAAGATTGCGAAAACCACACAGCTTCACCTGCTGCAGGAGGAGCCTGAAAGGTAAGAAGACCTATGAAAAGCACACACTAAACCAATTGGGACAGGATTTTAGTTCAGTAAGATCATGGAGAAGTGATCCAAATCAAAACATTTGGTTGAAAAATCATGGAGAATTGAGAAGGTATAGACAGGGAAGAACAGGGTCCTGTGTTTGTGACTTAATTTCCTTGTCTGTAAAGGAAAGATAACAGTATACTTAATGCAGTTGGTTGTCAAGACAAAGGGAATATATGAAAGAATTATCATAGCACCTGAAAGGTTTTAAGTATCAGAAGTACTTCTTAATATTAATGTTGTATGTATCAGCTTAGTGATAAGCTCATCACTGTATGAAAAGAGCATTTTAAATAATTCAAAATATCTCCACCACATTCTTTGTTAAAATTGTAGCCTTTTTTTTCACTTTCTTTTTTATTTATTGGATATTTTATTTATTTACATTTCAAATGTTATTCCCTTTCCTAGTTTCCCCTCCAGAAATCCTCTATCCGCTCCCCCTCCCCCTACTTCGATGAGGGTGCTCCCCCACCCATATACCCTCTCCCACCTCCTGCCCTGGCATTCCCCTACATTGGGGCATCTATCAAACCTTCACAGGACCAAGATCCTCTCCTACCACTGATGCCTGACAAAGCCATCATTTGCTACATATGTGACTGGAGCCATGGGTCCCTCTAAGTGTACTCTTTTTTTTTTTCATATTTTATTTACATTTCAAATGTTTCCCCCTTTCCAGATCTCCCCTTTGGAACCTCCCCATTCCCTCCCCCTCCCCTGCCACTATGAGGGTATTCTCCCACCCACCCACCCATCCACTCTTGTCTTCCTATCTTGGCATTCTCCTATAATGGGGGAATTTAACACCTTCAGGCCCAAGGGCCTCTCCTCCCCAGATGGCTAAAAAGACCCTCCTCTGCTGCATATTTGGCTAGCACCATGGGTCCCTCCATGTGTATTCTTGGTTGGTGTCGATACTCCTGTAGACTGAATCACCAAGTGTACTCTTTGGTTGGTGATTTAGTCCCTTAAATTGTTTTTTTAAGAAACCATAGTTATGTAAACAAGGAACATTGGACCAAAAATACATCCATTTGAGTACTAGTGCCTAATGCCTTTGGTCCACTTTGTGTCCATAGCAAAGTTACTCGTTGCGTTTGGCTTTTATTTTTTACATCAAAGTATTAGGAATAATTGAATGAGGTTTATTATTATTATTATTATTATTATTATTATTATTATTATTATTTTGATGGTAATCTGCTGGTTAGTGCATGGTGTGTAGAATTTGCCAATCTCCTGCCTCAGCCTCCAACATTGGTATTATGGATATGACCACTACTCTTGACAAGAATATTTCAAACTGGAAATGTTTAAACGTTTAAGTTAGGGAACACAGATTTGAAGACTTGACTTTGATATGGGACATTTTATCATTATAACTCAATGTCTCTCATCTTGGTTGTCCACAGCAAAGTTGAATATAAAATAGTTGTCTAAGGCTGTCATCATAAGATTGTACTGTTCAATTATAAGCCAGTTTTCAGGAAGCTAATTACCAGATTATGCCAGTGTCTGAAATGTTCAATAGACCCTATCCAAATAGTTGGACCATTTAGTGTATAACTACATTTTAAAACAACATTTTTTAATTCACTAAAATGTTTGTTTCCTTAGAACATATTAATTATAGACAAGGATGTTTTTAATTTTGTACATGTACATCATACATTTTGATCATAGTAGCTCTCTGCTACTCTCTCTTATTTATGTAGTACTTTTGTTAACCTTCTTTCCCTTCCTAATTAACTAGCCTCTCCTCTAGCTACAAGGAAGGTACATTTGATCTTGTGAATATACTCCCACCCACGTTCCTGTAAAAAATTGGGATGAAGTTTATTAGATCATTAAAATCTTTTAAAATGGACAAATTCCCATGACACTTCAGGAATCATAATGAGGAAGCTAGTACATTTGAGGACAGCTTGGGCTGCACTGCAAGATCTTGCTTGCCTCAAATAAACAGTAATAACAACAAACTGAATAGCAATCATCACAAACATGAAATTTTGAAATTGGAATTGCACAATTTACAAAAGGTACTTTTTTGATGGAGATTTTATTGAATCTATAGATTGTGCTGGGTAGAATGGCCATTTTCTATTATATCAATCCTTCAGTCCATAAACCTCAATGGGATGTCTTATCAACTTCCTGTATCTTCTCTAAATTCTTTAATGTGTTAAAATTTTCATTATGCAAACCATTCACTTATTTAGTCACAGTTATTCCATTGATTACTTTTTAGGTTATTGTGAGATTATATATATATATATATATAAATAATATATATATATATATTTGATTTTGAATACTGCTACTTATCTAAATGTATTTATCACATGATAGTTTTAACATTATCCATTCCTGCTCATATGAAAGACAGAAGGGTGGCAATTTATGCATTAGGAAGTAATACTCTATGCTGAGCTCTCATATTAACCTTCTTATGAACAAACAAGAGAATGTTTAGGAAGACAAAACACATATCCAATGATATATCAATCATAAACATCACATATCAAAGATACTATTCACCCAGAAACATCACTATAGGGCTTTGTGACACAGTTATAGTGATGCACAGATTACATCTCACTACAGCTCACAAATTAACATGCTTCTTTCAGTTTTCATTGTCAAAGCCCAGTGACTTTTGAAATGAAAGCTTTGAAAATGTAAATATTAAAAAATAAAATAAAAACTAGCAAGTATCATTCAAGGGCAGTAAAATATAGATTTGATTCTTTGAAGCAAATTATAAGAAAGGATGTAATTTAGATTCACTTAAAGTTTACTTACTCTACTTAAGCCTCTTAGAAAGATGGTAGATTAATGGATATGCTTACACATCATTGTTATTTCAGTTCTATTCATAGTTTCTAATTTATGGAACCAACCTAGATGTCTTGCAGATGATGAATACAGAAAATATAGTATATGTATACAATGGACTTTAGACATAAACAAGAGTGAGTTTATATCATTTTCAAGAAAATATATAAAATTTAAGAGAGTCATATTAAGCAAATTAATCTAATCTCAAAGACAAATGCCACATGTTTTTTCCCACTTGTTTGCCTTGGTTTTAAATAAAGATACTTATAGTCATGAATGATCAGAAGACATGGTAGTAGAAGCAAACCAGCTAGCTCAGAGGTTCTCAATGCAAGGGCAGTTTAAGATCATCTGAAAACACTGAAATTTATATTAGAGTTAATAACAGTATAAAACTACAGTTTTGAAGTAACAATGAAGGTAATTTTATGGTTGAGGCTCACCTCAACATGAGGTATTGTATTAAAGGGGTAGATAATTAGAAATGTTGAGAACGATGTAACTAGAGGAGCAAAGATGATGGACGGAGCAGGGGATGTGAGACTGAGGATTGTAGCAGGGGATGATGGGGACTGTTCAAATTACACTGAGTGCATGTAAATGGTCTGTGTAACCTAGAATAAGAAAAGAACATAATTGGAAAAGCAAAACAAGATAAATTATTTAAAAATATATTATATGTCAATAAAATATAAAATTCAGACATCAATAGACCATATTATATATAATCTAAATAAGTTTCCTCACTTCTCTCTCCAGCTTTGTTGTCTGTTCTGTTTAATCTGCTTTCATTGACTTCTGGTATAATTAAAACAGTAATAACAAGCATTAAACACACTTAAATGTGTCTCCCAAAGATCAGTGTTCCAATCCTCTTAGCTCATCTACTGATCACATCATATATAGCTTAGTTGGCAATTAAAATTTTTCTTACCACTTTTAAACTGAGGAAACTGAAGTACAAAGTGGTTAGGTGATTATTTCTCTATAAACTGCCAGCTAGTAATGACATGTTCTGACATGTTCTCTTTTTGATATTACCTAAAGGAAAGTCCATGAATATACAGCACACACTCAAATATCTGAAAATATACAAATGCATACACTAAAAGACATGAATTATATGTTTTAGTTTTTACACTTGATAATGCTTCTTAGATGTTGAAAGTCAGCTTGATAAAGGATTGCCTTTTAAGAAAACAGTTGTATAGTTCATAATTGCATAGATATACCAAAATTTCTATCTAAATCTCTTACTGATAAATATTTAGTTTGTGCTAATCTTTTGTTTATTGCTACAAACACTCTTGTAATGGTACAAATTTGCCACATGTGTGTGTTTACATATGATAGTTAGCAATATTCTATATGAATGAGCATAGTATTATTTTTCTTATAAACCAAGAAACGGTGACTTGGGGTACTGCTCAGGGCTAGAAATTATGTCTAGCATACATCTGATGATGAGTTTATTCCATAGAGGAAAGAAGTAAAACAAACTCAAATGAACACAAAGACTTCTGGAATAATAAAGAATTAAGGACTTTGTGTAAAGTCTCAGAGATGGTAAATGACAGTAGTAGTAATCAAACCTGAACATTTGGGGGATGAAAGAAGAATTTTCCCACTTGGCTATAAATATCATAAGTAATAAGTATGTAGTTAGTTATATAATAAATATAATTATGTAGTCTGGCTTTACTGTCTAATATTACTCTAAAGGAAAGTCCATGAATACACAAGCACAAATGTGAATGTCTGTAAATACACAAATGAATACATTACCATGTATACATTATTTATTGTTTCTTAACTATATAGCTAATAATTATGAGATTTATTAGAGCCATGGGATCAAAAAGATCTGGTGTGGAATCAACTGAATTAGCATCTGGTATTCCAGTTTGTATAATTGTGGGAAATTACTTTACTATGAACAGAAGTTCAGCTATGAGAGCAGAAATAACTGTAAGAAAGCCTGAACTCAAAAACTAGGAGGCAACTACTCCAACTTCCACATAGCCTTCACAGGGAAGAGCAATGAACTTACAAACCCTGGAAACATGAAGACCATAGAGTTCAGATCTCTGTGTAAGACTTCTGTTTGATTTCTAGAGTCTATGGTTAAACAGAAGACTGAATTAGATGTACACTTTGTCTGCTTGGACACTCCAAAGTTTCCATCTGCTGAGCACGTATATGATGTCGCACTGGACTGTGTTAATGTGAGTAAAACATAACAAGCACAAACAATGAGAACAAAAAATGAGAAATAGGATTGAATGAATCTGAAAATAATCTGCACAGCAAAGTGGAGAAAAGGTTATTTGAGTTTATTTTTTATTACAATCTATGTACAGATAAAGAGCGTATAAGAAGCTTAACTACTCAAGAAGAAGAAAGCAAAAAACTGTTAAAACTGGTAAAGGGACTACACTATTTTCTTCTTCCACACTGATTACTTATATTCTTTATTTCCAAAATGTTGTTCCCTATTCTCCCTTGAAGAGTTCTTCCCCTACTCCCACTCCCCTCCACATCTGAGAGTGTGCTCTCCCCATCCCTGTGGCATCAATTCTCTACAGGATTAAGCACATCCTATTCCACTGACACCAAACATAGCAGTCTTCTGCTATATATGCGTGGGGGGCTTCGGACCAGCCACTGCATGTTCTTTTGTTGGTGGCTTAGTCTTTGCGAGCTTCCTAGGGTCCAGGTTAGTTGATACTATTGGTCTTCCTGTGGGGTTGCCTTTCCCTTTTTTCTTAAATTCTTCCCTAACTCTTCCATAGAAGGTCCCGGACCTCAATCCAATGCTTGGGCTGTGAGTATTTTTGAAAACACTGAGTCTTGCTATGTAGTCAGGCTGGCCTAGTTCACAATTTCTCTGCTTCACTTTCTCTGGCATTAGGATTACAGGTGAGTGTCACTACACTAATGTTATATCAACATTTTAAATTTAAATATCTATTTTTTATTTCAGTTTGTTTGGGAGAGAATTTCATACATGAGCACTGTGTTTGCATCATTTCTACCCCTCCTGTCCCCTGACCAAATCCTCTCATGTTCCTCATTCTCTTGCAAATTCACACCCTTTTCTTGTTTATTATTGCTATATATACACATGTATGCACGCACGTGTATATAAATACACCTTGCTTAATTTGATGGTGCACATTTGGTGTTGCTTTTATCACATATATGCTTAGCTCTGACCACTTGGTATTGGATAACTTATCAGTGAGTCTATCCCTGGAAAAGGCTGATTCTCCCTCTTTTAAAGGCTATTAGTTGCCTGTCATTGTTCATTCAGGTTGGTGTCTTATGAAATTTCCCCTATTCTTGTTGGTCTGTTTACTGGTGTTGTCATTTGTAGGTCTTATTTAGGAAACCATATTTGGAGATTTCATGTTTGAAGCTTCATTGTCTTTAGTAGAAGACTCAACCTTACAGCAGAGACGTTGTTCCTCCAGTTCTGACAGTCTTTTCACTTCACTTTCCCTGATATTGTCTGAATCTTTGGTGGGAGAGTTATATTATACATGGATCATTTGGGTCTGGATACATGTCTTAGTCAGGATTTCTATTCCTGCACAAACATCATGACCAAGAAGCAAGTTGGGGAGGAAAGGGTTTATTTGGCTTACACTTCCATGCTGCTGTTCATCACCAAAGGAAGTCAGGACTGGAACTCAAGCAGGTCAGGAAGTAGGAGCTGATGCAGAGGCCATGGAGGGATGTAACTTACTGGCTTGCTTGCTTCTCTCCTGGCTTGCTCAGCTGACTTTCCTATAGAACCCAAGACTACCAGCCCACAGATGGTACCACCCACAAGGGGCCCTCCCCCCTTGATCACTAATTGAGAAAATGCCTTACCACTGGATCTCATGGAGGCATTTTCTCAACTGAAATTCCTTTCTCTGTGATTACTTCAGCTTGTGTCAAGTTGACACACCAAACTAGCCAGTACAATATCTATGGTTCTTTGGTCAGTTTTTCTATACATTTTTTTTTTTAACCAGTTGTGGCTTTCTCTATTTGTCTCTTCCTGCTACAAATGGAAGCTTCTTAGATAAGTGAGAGCTACACTTCAATGTTGTTATAAAGATAAGTACTCAGAATACAGTTAGAACTTATATTGGATAGAAAAATGAGAGTAGTAAGTTCTCTTCAAGTGTCCATGACCTCACCAGTCATAGGTAAATGATTAGGTATATAGTACCAGGTATGAATTCACTCATTCAGTAGGCCTTGAGTCTACTCAATTAGATGGCTGCTGCTTTCCTCCAGGATGTAAGTGATACTATTGCATCATTGGGGATATCTTGCCATGTTGGTAATTTCTGGGGTTTTGAGGCTTTGCAGCTGAGCAGGGCTGTTGTTTTTTTGTTTTGTGCAACTTGGACAACCCCTTAAGATAGTATTATATCTAGGACTCAGGGAGCAGGCTCTCAGGTCAGTTTCACCTCTATTCCTCCAAGGTCACTGTCTGAAGATGCCATACTTGCAGGAATAAGGTCTTACATTCAAGTTCAGAGAGGCTACCAAGGGCAATGGCAATGGCAACAATTTATATCTTTTTGATAATCTCTTCAATTTCTCTACGCAAGAAATTTAAGGGAGGTTTCCCATGTCTGGCATTGGGATTTTTGTTAGACAGCTCATGGTACTTGGGTACCTTTAGGTAGCATAATTTGTGTAAGCATATATTTATATATTATATATGTACTTTTCAGCAAACAGGAGTAGCATACTTCTCTGTGGATTTTTTCAATTATTGTTGCTTATCTCTCTTTACTCTCTATATATGTCCATCCATCCTGCCTTCTAACCTAATGTCCCCATTTCCCCACGCATACCTCCTTTGATTTACTACACCGTTCTAATTTGACACTTTAAAAGAAGAAAACATGTAAACAGACAATAGGCATAGGAAAAGATGCTCAGCATTAGTAACCATCAGGACAATACAAATTAGAAGTACAAAGAGAAATTCCCTCCTACCTCATAGCCTGAAACTATTAGCATGTTAGTAATGAAAAACAAAGGTGAAAGACATAAGTGTTATCAATGATGGGAATAAACGGAAACCCTTGTACACTGTTGGAAGTATTGTAAGTTGTAGAAAACAGAATGGAAATTCCTTAAGAAGTAAAAATACAGTAACCATAGGATAGAGCAGTTCCACTGCTGGTATATAGCCTGAGGAAACAAAATCTATGTTGAAATCTATCTGCACGTCCATGTTTCGTGCAATGCATTTACAGTAGTCCTGAATGAAAACAACTGAAATTCCTGTTAAGAGATAATAAGATTTAAAATCATTGTTCTTATACAACATAGACTATTCTCAAACATTACATCCTGTCACTCACCACACAGATGAAGCCAGAGGACATCATGCTAAGTGATATAAGGTGAACACAGAGAGCAGAAATACTGCATGGTCTCTCACATGGAACCGGAGACAATTGAAAAGCAAAGAATGTTGATTATCAGGTCTAGCAAAGAAATTAATGAGAAAGAGAAGACAGTACTCAATGACACACAGTTCATTTCACAGGAAGAATAAGTTGTGATTATGTATTGCATGTGCAGTGATGATATTTACTAACAACAAATTTTATATTTCAAAATAGATGAGAGTGGATTAAAAATGTTCTCACCATAACAAAAAGATAGTTATCTGAGGTGATAGATACAGTAATTAGCATGATTTGATTGTTTCACAGTGTATTCATATACTAAAACATGACCTTCAGTCCCATAAATATGTGCACATTTTATTTATTAATCAAACATAAGGCAAAAATTACCAAGGAGGAAAAGGAATCTTCCCCTATAGTTGTCCTTTCTTATTTCTATCACCTGCATTATATTGAAAGGAATGAGACTAGCTCCAAAACCAGCTTCAGTCCTATTTAAATTGATCACTCTAGATGACCTGGGCCATGATGTCATTTCTAATTCCACAGGCTTTTTCTTTTCCCATGTCTCAGCTCCACATCCTTCATCTTCTCATCTTGAACCTGCAATTGGAACACATAGTTATGGGTAATTGTCCCGCGCTACGGTCTCGCCAGCAAGAACGACGCGGCACACATAGGATCCTTCTGCAGTAACAGCTTTAATGCATCTTGAGAGGGAGAGCATAAGCTTGCCACGAGTGGAGACTCAGAACAATAGAATACCCGCCCTTTATATGGGTCACAGCGCTTGCCTGGGACATGGAGCTTCCCCATTGGCTCCCGCACACCAGGCCAGATGCCGCCACGAGAGAGGCTGAGACTCTGA
>JADRCH010000012.1:16850754-16984894 GCA_019843965.1 Rhynchomys soricoides
TATAAATGATTTTTTTTTCCCCCCAAGGAAGCAATTTCTTCATGAAACTTCTCAGGTATTGGTTATTTTTCTTTCATAATTATTTACCCAAAGGCATGAACGTTTGCTGGTAGTGCTCTTTTCTACCTTTTATCCTTGCCTCCTTTCTAAACCTTCTTGACTAAAACCTCACATCATCAAACCATCCCTAATGCCTCTTAGCTGTTCTTATCAGAAAATCCTCATCGCTCTCCTCATTCTATACAGAACAAAATTCTCATTTGTTAATACCATTCCTAGTAATGTTCCAGCCCACATCTTGTCCATTTCGGAATCCTTTGGAGTCTCTTTTCTTGCATTGTTTTGTTTTTCATTTCTTTAAATGTTCTAATAGCCTTCTGTGGGCAGCCCACCCTGTAAATGAATCATCCAGGTAATACTGGTATAGAATGTATGAAGGGGTCAAAGAAATCAATTGAGGCTTGGCACTGTGAGAGGCCAAGATGTCATTCATTACTGTTACTACAGCTTCAGTGGTAGTTGAAGACACATGCTGAAGGGATCATGAACAGAAACTGAGACTTGACACCATGAAGATAGTCTCTTCATGAGAGACTATTGGTAAAAGTGAAGCGCAGTTACAGCTGAAGACCCAGCATTTTGGAAATTCCAGTATCATGGGATGACGACCAAAGAGTAATAGCACTGTAGTGGAGCCAGATGGAGCCCAGAAGACACACAGTGTGCTACAGAGGGTACTGCTGGAAAAGTGACCAAAGCCCTTTGGAGGATTCCAGAAGATTATGAGTGAATCCCAGATAATTGGATATAGAGTTATTTATGTTGCTTGAATTAGGTTTTGCTTGGTTCCGATTGTGACTGTGCTGTGGTTCTCTCCTCTTGAAAGATGTATTTGATTTAACTTTGATTTTTAAAGGAGTTCACAACTGAAAGATTTTAAATGTTAAGAGAGATTTTGGATTTTTAGAGAGATTGTGTATTTTAGAGACTGAAATTTTAATGTGTTTGAATTTGTAAAGACTATGGGATGTTTACATTTATTTATGAGTTTCATGTGAGATCTTGGGGATAATTAAGAAAAGAAAGATGTGGTTTATAAAGATATGAGTGTCACACTGAAAAACCATCAGTTATGTTAGCTAGTCTTTTTTTTTTTAGTTTTAATTGGTTATTTTCTTTATTTACATTTCAAATGTTGTCCCCTTTCCCAGTCTGCCCTTTGAAAACCCCCATTTCATATCCCCACTTTGCCTCTAAGAGGGTGCTCTTTCACCCACATATGCACACTCCCACCTCATGGTTCTAGCATCCCCTTGTGCTGGGGCATCAGGCCTCCACAAGTCCAAGGGCTTGCCCTCTGACTGATGCCAGATAAGGCAATCCTCTGCTACATATGTAGCTGGAAGGATGGACAAGCCATGTATACTCTTTAGTTGGTGGTTTAGTCCCTGGAAGCTCTGGGTGGTCCAGTTATTTGTTATTGTTGTTCTTCCTCGGGGTTCCTGGGCTCAGACTGATAGCTGGCTGTAAGTATCTGCCTCTCAGGAGACACCTATAGCAGGATCCTCTCAGCAAGCACTTCTTGACATAAAAAATAGTGTCTGCTACTGGTGTCTGCAGATGGGATGGATCCCTAGGTGAGCTGGTCTTTGGATGACCTTGCCTTCATTCTTGCTCCATTTTTTTGTCCTTGCATTTTCTTTAGACAGGAACAATTCTGAGTTAAATATTTTGAGATGGGTGGGTGGCCCCATCCCTCACCTGAGGGCCATGCCTATCTACTGGAGGTGGTCTCTACAAGTTATATATCCCCTTTGTTGGGTATTTCAGTCAATGTCATCCCCACTGGGACCTGGGAACCTCTTGCTTCCCTGACATCTGGGACATTCTAGTGGCTATTAATTTTCCTGACCCTATGGACTTCTCTCCCATCTCCTCCCACACCTGATCCTGCCCATATTTTTCCCTCCCATCCTCTCTCCCTCTCAGCTTCCTCCCTGCCTCTAACACCTATGATTATTTTGTTCCTCCTTCTATGTAGGATTGAAGCATCCACACTTTGGACTTCCTTCTTGTTAAGCTTCCTATGGTTTGTGAGTTGTACTGTGAGTATTCTGATCTTTTGGGCAAATATCCACTTATCAGTAAGTAAATACCACGAGTGTTCTTTTGAGTTTGGGTTACCTCACCCAGGGTATTTTCTATTTCCATCCATTTGCCTGCAAATTTCATGAAGTCATTGTTTTTAATAATCGACTAGTACTCTATTGTGTAAATATATCACATTTTCTGTATCCATTTCTTTGTTGAGGGACATATGTGTTGTTTCCAGCTTCTGGCTATTATAAGTAAGGCAGTTATGAACATAGTAGAGCACATGTCCTTGTTATATGTTGGAGAATCTCTTGGGCATATGCCCAGGAATGGTATACCTGGGTTCTCAGGTATTTCCAATTTTGCGAGAAACTGCCAGCCTGATTTCCAGAGTGGTTGTACCAGCTTGCAGTCCTATGAGCAAGAAGAAGAGTGTTCCTCTTTCTCCATATCTTCACCGCATGTGCTGCCACCTAATTTTTTGATCTTAAGCACTCTGATTGGTGTGAGAGATGGATCTCAGTGTCATTTTGATTTGCTGTTCCTTGATGATTAAGGCTGTTGACCATTTCTTTACTTGTTTCTTTGGTGTCTAACAAACTGAGTTCTTTGCATAATTTGGATATTAGCCCTCTATTGGATATAAGGTTGGTAAAGATCTTTTCCAAATCTGTAGGGTACCATTTTGTCCTATTGACAGTGTTCTTTGCCTTATAAAAGCATTTCAATTGTATGAGGTCCCATTGGTCAATTGTTGATCTTAGAGCTTGAGCCATTGTGGTACTGTTTAGGAAAACTTTCCCTGAGCCTATTTGTTTGAGGTTCTTCTACACCTTCTCATCTATTAGATTCAGAATATCTGGTTTTATGTGGAGGTTCTTGAACCACTTGGACTTGAGCTTTGAACAAGGGGATAAAAATTAATCAATTTGTATTCTTTTATATGCTGACCAACAGTTGAACCACCACTATTTGTTGAAAATGCTGTCTTTTTTCCACTGGATAGTTTTGGATAATTTCTCAAAGATCAAGTGACCATAGGTGTGTGGGTTCATTTAGGGGACTTCAATTTTATCCCATTCATATACCTGCCTATCTCTGAACCAATACTATGTGTTTTTTTTCACTATTACTTTGTAATAAAGCTTGAGACTTAGGAGTGATTTCCCCTAGAAGTTCTTTTTTATACTTTATTTACATTTCAAAAGATTTTCCCTTTACAAGTCTCCCCTTTGGAAACCCCTATACCATCCCTTCATCCCCTGCCTCTATGAGGGTATACTCCCACACAACCAACCACTCCCATCTACCCTTCCTGGCATTCTCCTGTACTGGGGCATCTAGCAACCTCATGCCCAAGGGCCTCTTCTCCCATTGATGGCCAACAAATCCCTCCTCTGACACATATGTGGCCAGAACTATGGGTACCTCCATGTGTATTCTTTGGTTCATGGTCCAGTCTCCCCAAGAACCAGAGTGTCAGGCCAGTTGACACTGTTGCTCCCTCCATGAAACTGCAAACTCTCTCAGCTCCATCAGTCCCTTTTCCAACTCCTTAATCTGGGACCGTACATTCAGTCCAAAGGTTGCTGTGAATTGAATCTTGGGTATTCCCAACTTTGGGACTAATATCAACTTATTAGTGAGTACATACCGAGTTCATTTTTTTGTGACTGAGTTACCTCACTTAGGATGATATTTTCAAGTCCCATCCATTTGCCTATGAATTTTATGAAATCATTGTTTTTAATAGCTGAGTAGTATTCCATTGTGTAAATGTACCACATTTTCTGTATCCATTCTTCTGCTGAGGGACATCTGGGTTGTTTCCAGCTTCTGGCTATTATAAATATGGCTGCTATGAACATAGTGGAGCATGTGTCCTTGTTACATGTTGTAGCATCTTATAGGTATATGCACAGGAGTAATATAGCTGGGTCTGCAGGTAGTACTGTGTCCAGTTTTCTGAGGATCCACCAAACTGATTTCCAGAGTGGTTGTACCAGCTTGCAATCCCACCATCAATGCAGGAATGTTCCTCTTTCTCCACATCCTTGCCAGCATCTGCTGTCACCTGAGTTTTTGATCTTAGCCATTCTGACTGGTGTGAGGTGGAATCTCAGGGTTCTTTGGATTTGCATAATCAGGGAAATGACTAAGGATGTTGAACATTACTTTAGGTGTTTCTCAGTCCTTCAGGTATCCTTAGTTGAGAATTCTGTTTAGCTCTGTTCCTCATTTTTTGATAGGGTTATTTGATTCTCTGGAGTCTAGCTTCCTGAGCTCTTTGTATATATTGGGTATTAGCTCTCTATCAGACATAAGATTGGTAAAGATCTTTTCCCAATCTATTGGCTACCATTTTGTCCTACTGACTTTGTCCTTTACCTGACAGAATCTTTGCAATTTTATGAGGTCCTATTTGTCAATTCATGATCTTACAGCATAAGCTATTGATGTTTTATTCAGGAACTTTTCCCCTGTGCCCATGTGTTCAAGACTTTCCCCACTTTCTATTCTATTAGATTCAGTGTACCTGGTTTTATGTGGAGGTTCTTGATCCACTTGGACTTGAGCTTTGTACAGAGAGATAGGAATGGATCAATTTGCATACTTCTATATGTTGACAGCCAGTAGAACCAGGGCCATTTGTTGAAAAGGCTGTCTTTTTTCCACTGAATGGTTTTAGCTCCTTTGTCAAAGATCAAGTGACAGCAAGTGTGTGGGTTCCTTTCTGGGTCTTCAATTCTATTCCATTGATCTACCTGCCTGTTGCTGTACCAATACTATGCAGCTTTTATCACTACTGCTTTATACTACAGTTTGAGGTCTTGGATGCTGATTCCCCCAGAAGTCTTTTTATTGTTGAGAATAGTTTTTTCTATCCTAGTTTTTTTGTTATTCCAAATGAAATTGAGAATTGTTATTTCAAAGTCTATGGAGAAATTTGTTGGAATTTTAATGGGAATTGCATTGAATCTGTAGATTGCTCTCAGCAGGATGGCCATTTTAACTATATTAATCCTGCCGATCTATGAGAATTGGAGATCTTTCCACCTTCTGAGGTCGTCTTCGATTTCTTTCTTAAGAGACTTGAAGTTCTTGTCATACCGATCTTTCACTTGATTGGTTAGAGTCACACCAAGATACTTTATATTGTTTGTGACAATTGTGAAAGGTGTCATTTCATTAATTTTTTTCTCAACCTGTTTATCCTTCCAGTATAGGAAGGCTACTGATTTGTTTCAGTTAACTTTATATCTGGCCACATTGCTGAAGTTATTTATCAGCTCTATGAGTTCTTTGGTGGAGTTTTTCAGGTCACTTAAACATAAAATCATATCTTCTGCAAACAGTGATATTTTGATTTCTTCCTTTCCAATTTGTATCCCTTTGACCTCCTTTTGTTTTCTAATTGCTCTAGCTAGAACTTCAAGTACTATATTGAATAAATAGGGAGAGAGAGGGAAGCCTTGTCTATTCCCTGATTTTAATGGGATTGCTTCAAGTTTCTCTCCATTTAGTTTGATGTTGGCCACCCGTTTGCTCTATATGGCTTTTACTATGTTTAGGTATGCTCCTTGAATTCTTGATCTTTTCAAAACTTTTATCAGGAAGGGATGTTGAATTTTGTCAAATGCTTTTACAGTGTCTAATGAAATGACCATGTGGTTCTTTTCTTTGAGTTTGTTTATGGAGTGGATTACAATGATGGATTTCCGGGTATTGAACCATTCCTACATCCCTGGGATGAAGCCTACTTGATCATGGTGAATGTTCATTTTGATATGTTCTTGGATTCGGTTTGCCAGAGTTTTATTGAGTATTTTTGCATCGATGTTCTTAAGGGAATTGGTCTGTAGTTTTCTTTCTTTGTTGGGTCTTTGTGAGGTATTGGTATCAATGAAACTGTGGCCTCATAGAATGAATTGGGTAGTGTTCCTTTTGTTTCTATTTTGTGGAATAGATCGAAGAATATTGGTATTAGGTCTTCTTTGAAGGTCTGCTAGAATTCTGCACTGAACCCATCTGGTCCTGGGCTTTTTTTTTTTTTTTTTGGTTGGGAGACTTTTAATGGCTGCTTCTATCTCTTTAGGGGTTATGTGACTGTTTAAATGGTTTATCTGATCCTGACTTAACTGTGGTATTTGGTATCTGTCTAAAAACTTGTCCGTTTCATCCAGATTTTCCAATTTTGTTGAGTGTAGGCTTTTGTAGTAGGATCTGATGATACTTTTAATTTCCTCAGATTCTGTTGTTATATCTCCTTTTTCATTTCTGATTTTATTAATTTGGATACTGTCTCTGTGACCCTGCTTAGTCTGGTTAAGGGTTTATCTATCTTGTTGATTTTTTCAAAGAACCAACTCCTGGTTTTGGTGATTCTTTGTATAGTTCTTTTTGTTTCTAATGGTTGATTTCAGCCCTGAGTTTGATTATGTCCCACCTTATACTCCTCTTTGGTTTATTAGCTTCTATTTGTTCTAGAACTATCAAGTGTGCTGTTAAGCTGCAAGTGTATGCTCTCTCCTGTTTCTTTTTGGAGGCACTCAGAGCTATGAGTTTTCCTCTTTACACTGCTTTCATTGTGTCCCATAAGTTTGGGTATGTTGTACTTTCATTTTCATTAAATTCTAGGAAGTCTTTAATTTCTTTCTTTATTTCTTCCTTGACCAAGTTATCATTGAGTAGAGTGTTGTTCAGCTTCCATGTGTATGTGGACTTGCTGTTGTTGTTGTTGCCGTTGAAGACCAACCTTAATTCATAATGATCTGATAGGAGACATGGGATTATTTCTATCTTTTTATATCTGTTGTGGTTTGTTTTGTGACCCATCATATGATCAACTTTGTAGGAGGTACCATGAGGTGCCCAGAAGAAGGTATATTCTTTTGATTTAGGATGAAATGTTCTAAAGATATCTGTTAAATCCATTTGGTCCAGAAAATCTCTTATTTTCACTGCCCTCTGTTTACTTTGTGTTTTCATGATCTGTCCATTAGTGAGAGTGTAGTGTTGAATTTTCCCAGTATTATTGTGTGGGGTGCAATGCATGCTTTGAGCTTCATGAAAGTTTCTTTTATGAATTTGTATGCCCTTGCATTTAGAGCATAGATGTTCAGAATTGAGAATTCTTCTTTAGATTTTTCCTTTGATGAGTATCAAGTGACCATCTTTATCTTTTTTGATGGCTTTTGGTTGAAAGTTGATTTTATCCTATATTAGAATGGCTACTCCAGCCTGTTTCTTGGGGCCATTTGCCTGGAAATTTGTTTTCCAGCCCTTTACTCTGAGGTAGTGTTTGTCTTTAACACAGAGGTGGGTTTCCTGAATGCAGCAAAATGCAGGGTCCTGTTTATAGATCTAGTCTTTTATTCTATGTGTTTTTATTGGGGAATTGAGTCCATTGATATTGACAGATATTAAGGAATAGTGATCGTTGCTTCCTTTTATTTTCAATGTTATTTTTATGTTTGTGTGGCTATGTCCTTTTGGGTTTGTTAGAAGATTACTTTCTCGCTTTTTCTAGGGTGTAGTTTCCCTCCTTGTGTTTGAGTTTTCCATCTATTATTCTTTGTAGAGCTGGGTTTGTGGAAAGGTATTGTGTCAATTTGGTTTCTCATAGAATATCTTGGTTTCACCTGGTATGGTAATTGAGTTTTGCTGGGTATTGCAGCCTGGGCTGGCAGTTGTGTTCTCTTTGGGTCTGTATGAGATCTGCCCAGGATCTTCTAGCTTTCATAGTCTCTGGTGAGAAGTCTGGTGTAATTTTGATAGATCTGCATTTATATGTTACTTGACCATATTCCCTTGCTGCTTTTAATATTCTATCCTTATTTTGTGTGTTTGTTGTTTTGGCTATAATGTGACAGGAGGAATTTCTTTTCTGGTCCAATCTATTTGGAGTTCTATAGGCTTCTTGAATGTTTATGTCCGTATCTTTCTTTAGGTTAGGGAAATTTTCTTCCATAATTTTGTTGAAGATATTTACTGGTCCTTTAAGTTGGGAATCTTCACTCTCTTCTATACCTACTATCCTCAGGTTCTGTCTTCTCAATTTATCCTGGATATCCTGGATGTTTTCATTTCTAATTTTGTTAATTTGTATACTGTCTCTGTGCCCTCTGGTTAGTCTGGCTAAGGGTTTATCTATCTTGTTCATTTTGTCAAAGAACCAAGTCCTAGTTTTCTTGACTTTCTGTATATTTGTCTTTGTTTTTACTTGGTTGATTTTAGCTCCACGTTTGATTATTTCTTCTGTCTAGTCCTCTTGGGTGTATTTGCTTTTTTGTTGTTGTTCTAGAGATTTCAGATGTGCTGTTCAGCTGCTAGCATAGAATCTTTCCTATGTTTTTATGAAGGTACTCTCAGCACTGCTTTCATGTGTCCCATAAGTTTGGGCATGCTGTGTCTTCATTTTCATTAAATTCTCAATAGTCCTTAATTTCTTTCTCTATTTCTTCCCAAACCAAGATATCTTTGAACAGAGTGTTGTTCAGTGCCCGTGAGTATATGGGTTTTCTGTTCTTTTTGTTGTTAGTGAAGAACAGTCTTAGTCCATGGTGGTCAGATTAAAGGTAAGGGATTAGTTCAATCTTCTTGTATTTGTTGAGACTTGTTTTGTTTCTGATTATATGGTCAGTTTTGGAGACGGTACTGTGAAGCGCTGAGAAGAAGATATATTCTTTTGTTTTAGGATCTACAGAATTTTTTAAATACATTTGTTTCATAATTTTGGTTAGTTTCACTGTTTCAGTTTAGCTTCTGTGTCCACGATCTGTCCATTGGTGAGAGTGGGGTATTGAATTCTCTCACTATTATTGTATGAAGTTCAATGTGTGCTTTGAGCTTTAGCAATTTTTTTTCCAAATGCCATGCCCTTGCATTTGAAGCACAAATGTTCAGAATTGAGGGTTCAGCTTTGTGGATTTTTCTTTTGAGTATGAAGTGTTCTTCCCTATCATTTTTGAACACTTTCAATTGAATGTTTATTTTGTTGGACATTAGAATGCTACTCCAACTTGTTTCATGCGACTATTTGCTTTGAAAATTTTCTTCCAGTCTTTTACTCTGAGGTAGTTCCTGTTTTTGTTACTGAGGAATATTTCTTGTGTGCAGCAAAATGCTGAATACTGTTTACATATGCAGTATGTTAGACTGTCTTTAATTTAATAATAGATTCGATTGATGTTGAGAGATATTAAGGTTAAGGACCAATGATTGTTGTTTCCTTTTATTTTTGTTGTTAGAGGTGGAGTTATGTTTTTGTGGTTCTCTTCTTTTGGGTTTGATGTGAGAAGATTAATTTATTGATTTTTATTGCTTGTAGTTTCCCTCCTTGTGTTGGAGTTTTCCTTCTTTTATATTATGTAGGGCTGGATTTGTGGAAAGATATTGTTTAAATTTAGTTTTGTCATGAAATATCATGGATTCTTTATCTATGGTAATTAAGAGTTTGGGTGGGTATAGTGGCCTGGACTGGCATTGATGTTCTCTTAGGGTCTGCATAACATCTGCCCAAGATCTTCTGGCTTTTAGAGTGTCTGTTGAGATGCCTGGTGTACTTCAGATAGATTTGACTTTATATATTTACCTTTCTCCCTTACAGATTTTAATAGTCTTTATTTGTTTTGTGCATTTGGTATTTTGATTATTGTGTGACAGAAGGAATTTCTTTTCTGGTACAGTATATTTGGAGTTCTGTAGGCTTCTTGCATGTTCATGGGCATCTCTTATTTTAGGTTAGGGAAGTTTTCTTCTATGATTCTGTTGAAGATGCTTACTGGCCCTTTTAGGTGGGAATGTTCTCTCTCTTCTATGCCTATTATCCTTAGGTTTGGTCCTCTCATTGTGTCCTGAATTTCCTGGATGTTTTGGGTTAGGAGCTTTTTGCTTTTTGTATTTTCTTTGACTGTTGTGCCAATGTTTTCTATGGTATCTTCTGCACCTGATATTCTTTCTTCTAACTCTTGTATTCTATTGGAAATGCTTGCATCTGTGATTCCTGATGTCTTTTCTAGGTTTTACATCTCCAGTGTTGTCTTCGTTTTTGATTTCTTTATTGTTTATTATTTACATTTTTAGATTCTTGACTTTTCTTTTTAATTACATCACCGGTTTGATTGTGTTTTCTTGTATTTATTTAAGGGATTTATGTGTTTCCTCTTTAAGGGATTCTACCTGTTTATCTGTGTTCTCTTGTATTTCCTTAAGTAAGTTATTTATGCTTCTTAAAGTCCCCTATCATCTTTATGATATGGGATTTTAGATCAGAATCTTGCCTTTCAGGTGTGTTAATTCATCCAGGGCTTGCTGTGGCAGGAGAACTGGGTTCTGATGTTGGCAAGTAGCTTTGATTTTACCATTGTTTTCTGTTGCTTATGTTCTTGCCATATGGTTATTTTTTATGTTAACTGGCCTTACTTTCTCTGGCTGGAGCCTGTCTCTCCTGTGAGCCTTGTTATGTTGGGCCTCCTTGAGTCAGGCTGTCTTTGGGTATGAAAGGGGGTCAGAAAAGTATGATCTGTGAACCTGTTTCAGAACTCCTGGGGATCAAGCTGTCTTTGGGTGTGGATGGGGTTGGGAGGGGGGCTGGATCACCGTGATCTGCTCACAGGTGCAATTGCAAACTGAAAGTATAGTGTGTCTTTGTCATGGCAGCAGGCTGGCAGGGTGGGAGGTCCTTAGTCCTCTGTTTCCTGGGGCATGGGGTCCCAGTTAGGCCAGGTATTGTGGTAAGGATTGGAGGACTCACCTGTGAGCCTGAGGGTGTCAGAACTCCTAGAGGTTGAGCTATTACTCGAGTAGGCAGGGTAGGAAATACTTGTTAGTCTTATGTAAACTTTACACACAAGCTATTGTTGTTTGAAAGGAGAAAACCTTGATTAAGAAATTCTACCTTTAAAATCCAGCCAAAAAGCATGTTTTTAATTAGTTGTTGACTGTGAAGGGCCCAGCCCATTGTGGGTCATGGCATTTCTAGGCTAGTGGTTCTGGGTTCTGTCAGAAAGCAGCACTCTTCCATGGCCTCTTCATCAGCTCCTGTCTCCAGGAGCTTGCCCTGTTTGAGTTTCTGTTTTGCTGTCCTTTGGTGATGAACAGAACTGTTTTAAGTGGTAGATGAATAAACCCCTTCCTTCCCAGCTTGCTTTTAAGTCATAGTGTTTCATCTCAGTAATAGAAACCATACCTAAGACACCAAACCTTTGTACTTTTAATGTCAGTCATAAATTCTTTTGTATTTTAGTTTTTATCTTTATGCCTTTCTTCCTCTCACACCCAACTTCATCGATTCATTGGTAACCTATAGTTCATTGACCCCACTATACTCTTACCTGGCTTCTTTTTCAACTCATTTCTGTGATTTCTTTATTGCCCATATCAACAGCTTAAATTGATGATCATAGCTATATTTTAAGAATTTTCTTGGACTCCTTGCTACATTCCCACTTTGAGTGTCTTACTTAGACTAGGTCCTAACAAAATTATATCTAAATATCTACTTTTCTTTTTTCTATATCTCAAGAATTAGATTGGGTAGAAAAGATATAAAACCAGGAGAGTTGAAAGTCATAGCGTTAAATGTGGTGCTAGTCTTACTTCCTGGCAATAATGCTACAGGCTATGCCCCTTGCCCTTGAGGACAACTTATTTCCTTTTGTCCTCAAGACACCATCATGTTCATTCTTCTCTTAGTGGTGAAGTTTCTTACTGACTGAACAGCAGGAAGCAGAACACTTTCACTATCCACTTTCCCTCACATGGGTTACTTCATTCAGCCTTCTGGCCAGCATTGTTAACTAAATTTAATTTCTCTGCCAAAACCCATCTCTTCTACCAGAGTCTGAGAATTCTTACTCTTTTCGGCAATAAACTTGGGTGAAATGTTGCCTTCTCAATGAGTTCTTCCATGAAGGCCTTGCTTAAAATTTCTCTTTCAGCATTTCTTGTTCTCTTTCCTTTGTTAAATTTTTCTTTTTCAATTACCACTATCTCATAGGGAAAGCCTTCTGATTATATTCATTCCATTAAGGAAGGAATTATATACTGAGCAAGGTATCATTTGATGATTTGGTCATCGTGTGATGATCAGAGCAGCAGAAATTGTTCTTAAAACTATATAACCTGTCATACATCTGAGCTGTGTGGTAGAATCTACAGTCCTAGGCAACATTGTGTTATTATATCAAGGACTGTAGGTAATTATAACACAATAGTGGAGTTTGGGCATATAAACACACAACAGGTAGAATAAAATATAACTTTGAGGATAAAGAAACACTTGGATAGAAGCTGACCACAAAGAGAGCTTGCAAGGCTAGAATTCACTCTGGTGAGTCAGTAATGGAGTAATGGTGAGTGAAACTCCAGGATATTACTATGTATGTCTATAGATTTCATACATACTACAAAGGTATTCTATACTTCATCTGTATGAAAATTGATTCTTTGATAATTATGTACTTTAGCTTGATGTAAATTTATATTTTATAAACTTTAAGTTTAAGCCTTTGAATTTGTTCTTTAATTACATGTAGACTAGTATTACAAAGCTATACAGAATATTTTCTTTCCTTCTATCTTTAACTCTGTAAAGTATTTGGTATTTTCAATTGTTAAAATACTTTTACTGGGATTGAGGAAAATTGTTAAATGGTCTGTCACACATCATGAAGCCCTGAGTTCACATAATTTATATTCCTATACAGAACTGGGCATGTATCTAAGTTAGAGTTTCATTGCTGTGAAGGAACAACATGACCAAGGCAACTATTATAAAGGAAAACATTTAACTGGGGGTAGCTTACAGTTTCAGAGGTTCAGTCCATTATCATCATGGCAGGAAGTATGGCAACATACAGGCAGACAAGGTACTGCAGAACCCAAGAGTTCTATATTTTGATCTGTGGGCAGCAGCAGATTACTTTTCCACCCTGGGTAGATCTTGAGCACTAGGAGACCTCAAAGCCTGTCTCCACAGTGACAAACTTCCTCCAACAAGGCCACAACTATTTCTCCAAGGCCATTCCTCCTAATATTGCTATTTTCCATGGGCTAAGCATCTTCAATCTGCAGTGTAGCTGTGCACTTCTGCAAACCTAGCACCAGGGAAGGCAGAAATGGGCAGATCTCCAGAAATCTTCTTGAGTTACGGGTGGGATTTAGTGAGAAATCCTCTCTCAAAAGGCAAGGTGGAAAGCTATAAGACAGCTGATAATCAATCTCTGGCCTATAGATGAAATGTGCACAGATATGAATATATATACAATACACATGAACATAAAATATTTTTACTTTTGAACATAAAGATAGCTATGTATATTAGTCTGACTTGCATAGTCTTCCATCTCCATACTTGGTAGTGTTCATGGAAGTATTATACCCTGAACTGTTTCCTGTGATAGTATGTTCTAATGGCCTATATGAGGCTCTTGTTGAGGAGGAGTATCTGCTCAGCAGTTTGTTTGTGGAGATTTCTTGGTTTCTTTTTTTCTTCATAGATTTGTATGTGAGCAGATAACATACCTGCGTCCCTCTCTATTAATGAAAACCTTTCTGTCTTAGGATTCTTATTTTCAGATTTTGCTAAGGAGTTATCAAGCTTTGAAAAAGCTTCTGCTAAGCCTTTTGTTATAAATCTCCTTCACAGCTTTTATCACAAGGCAACAAAACCTCTCTTGCCTCTTTTTCTTCATTAAATGATTTCTACACAAAAGAGTTTTTGACTAATTGTCATAAGGATCCACTATTGTAAGATTTGTTGAATGAAGGACTGATGCATTGATTATGATTGCATTTCTTGTCAATGGCACCTTTCTTCCTCCCACTGTAATGAAAAATGAATGACAGTTTTGCCTCTTCTATCCATTGTTATATTTTTAATGCACAGAAAAGTTTCTAAAATGTAACTACCATATAACTATTACTAAATGAGAGGAGGAATGAATAAGTTTTGTTTGTGTCAGTGAGTTTGATGATACCATGGATAAACATCTGGGATGTTCTACGAGGAAACTGGAAAGTAATCATAGAGTAATAGATAGACTTTTGATTTATTTACATAAAATTAAACAGACTGAATAAAGATGCAATAAAGAGTAGTGAGACCACAAACATTCATTGATATTTTCTGTGGAAAAGTGAAGACCTTTGTGGTTTGAGCAACAGCTCTGTTGATACTATATCTTTAATGATATAAATTATGAATAATTTTAGTTGGATAGTTTTTGTTTATAAATATTATTTTATTGAAAAATAGCAAGATTAACAAATATCTAGCAGAGTAAATCAAAAGAAGAAAAAGGAAGAAGAAAACAAAAGTAGAGATGAAAATGGAGACATGATTGCTGGGGAATCTTCAAAGATAGTAAAAATATAGTTTAAATACATATATTCCACTAAACTAAAAAGATAAAAAGAAAAATCAATTAATTTCTAGATTTATATGGCCTACCAAAATTAATTCATGAAGGAATAATTAATTTAAATGGGACCATATGATCCAGAGAAGTAGAAATGGTAGTTTAAAATCTCCTAATTATAAACCACCAAGGACCAGATGGATTTTTCCAGGAAATACAGTTAGATTTTCAACGAACTAACATCAATACCCCTTAAATTATTCAGTAAATGTGAAAATGAAGGAAAAAAATTCAAATTCTTTTTATGAAGCTAGTATTATTTTACCCTGATACCCAAACCAGATAGAGACAAATAAAACAAAACAAATGGAAAACAATGGGCTAATATTTCTGATAGAAGTTTTCAATAAAATACTTGCAAAGTGTATTTAAGACAACATCTAAAAGTTTATCAAGTAGGCTTCATCCCATGGATTCAAGAATGATTCAATATGTGTAAATCAAAAAATATAACCCATTACATAAATAGACTCAAAAAGCATAAGTCACATGATCATTTAACTAGATTCAGAAAAGGCCTTTGACATAGTGCAACATCCTTTCATGATAAAAGTCTTTGGGTATATAGGTAACAAACTTTAATATGATAAAGACAATTTCCCTCAGCCCCCAGCCAGCATCATTCTGAATGAAAAGAAACTCTAAGTATTTCCATTAAAATTAGGAACAGAACCAAACAAAGATGTCAACTTTTCCCTCTCCTCTTCAATACATTGCTTGCAATCTTAGCTAGAATGAAGGAAACAAAGGAAGATAAATAGGAAAGAAAGAATACAAAGTATCCTTATTTACATATGTTATGATTCTATATATAAAAGATCCTAAATTTGCCAACAGAATAAAATAGCAAGATTCAGAATTAATAGTCTGAATATTAGTGGAAACTAATAGTCTTCTCATATACTAATGACAACCCACAGAGAAAGACATCTGGAAAACCCATCATTCACAATAGCCTTAAAAATACCTTGGACTAAATCTAACAAAGGAAGTAAAAACAGTGAATGAAAGAAACAAAGAAATATACATTTACAACTGAAACATTAAGACACTGAAAACAATTGAAGAAGATTCCAGAAGATGGAAAGATCTACTATGCTCTTGGATTGATAGAGTTAATATGGTGAAAATAACCATCCTACCCATTCAAAATAATTCCATAAAACTCCAACACAATTATTTACAATTTTTTAAAAAATTAACCTTAAATTTTATACGGAAACACAAACATCCCAGAATAGTTAAGATAATACTTAACAATATGAAACATTGCTGATTCCCCTGGCAATGGGCAAAGAGCCACCTTATTGGTGGTGGTGTTATTAATATCAGTCAGAAGCAGAGCAGAATGACAGTTTTTTGTTCACCCCCTTGATGCCTGGCTTCATGGCAAAGCTGTCTTATGCCTAGAACTTATAAATATCAAGTCAAATCAAATGAAAACCAGGCAGCTCAATGAGAAAGGAAGAAGACTCGCAAAGAACTCCAGACCACCATACTACCCACAGACCTGTTCTCCAGTTAATGGCCAAGTAAGTCATAGACACCCTCTTGCCTTCACACCATGCACAATAGAGGGAGGATCTCATTCAGGCTAACCACATGACCAGCTGGAAGCAGAAACCACCACAATATCTAGGTATGTGGTAGTCACACAGGAGAGGGAGAGAAGCAGAACAGACTCAGCATTATGAAGACAGATGGAACTGGAGAGTCAAGAATGGAGAAGAATAATAGTCTGTTATGAGTGGCCAGCCCCAGTAACTGGGACCAAAGTGAGATCCCAGTCGGAACTGCAACTGAGGGACATGTGTGAATCTGTGGCAACATGGCTGTAGTCAGTGTCAGTATCCATGGCTCATATTATCACTAGAGAACATGGGGATGTCCTTGGTTTGTGCAGTGGGAGGAAATCACCTCAGTGTCCAGGGCTGGGCATAACTTGCCCCACCCCTCACTGGAAGTGGTGCTCTGGAGAGTTGACCCCATTTCTCACAATTGTTAACATTCAGAAGAGTGGGTCCTGCCCCTCGCCCAGGCAGCACAGTAGAGCTGGTCCTGGTGGTGGGGCTGTGAGAGAGCTAGCTCTGAGGGCATGAATGTGAGAGAGCTGACCCTGCCACTTATCTGCCTTGAGGTGGCATGGGCATAGAGGTGATCTATATACCCTCACCCTACCACCTTCAGCAGTCATGAAAGCTGCCCACAGCTGTGGTCATGAGCTCAGTAGATCTAGCCATGCTGCCCCTTACCAGCTACAGTACTTGGGAGAGCAGGCTCTGCACTTAATCTGGACAGTGCATCAGAACTGACCCTGGTTTGGTGGGTGAAGTTAGGCGAAGGACCAAAGGAGCTGAAGGGGTTTGCAATCCCTTAGGAAGAAAAACAATATCAACCAACCAAATACCCCAGAACTCCCAGGGACTAAACCACCAGCCAAAGAATACACATGGAGGGACCCATGGCTCCAGCTGCATAGGTAGCAAAGCATTGCCTTATCTGGCATCAGTGGGAAGGGAGACCCTTGGTTCTGTGCAAGCTCAATGCCCCAGCATAAAGGGGTGCTAGGGTGCTAGGGTGGGAGTGGGTAAGAGAGTGTGGAGCATCCTCATAGAAGCAAGGGGGATGGGATGGGGTAGGGGATTTGTGGAGGGGAAACCATGAAGGGGAACAACATTTGAAATTTAAATAAATAAAATAACCAATAAAATAAATAAATAAATAAGTAAATAAATAATTATACCTGGTTAAGATCTATTGTACTCTCTGGGCTGCTTTCTTAGTTGAATGATGATGTCATTTGCTATACACAAATTTTTAGCTTCATTAATTTCCATTTGTTTACTAATATTTTGTCTTATCATGACCAAGAACCAAGTTGGGGGAAAAAGGATTTATTCATCTTGCTCTTCCACGTTGCTGTTCATCACCAAAGGACGTTAGGACTGAAACTCAAGCAGGTCAGGAAGTAGAAGCTGATGCAGAGGCCATAGAGAGATGTTACTTATTGGCTTGCTTCCCCTGGCTTGCTCAGCTTGCTTCCTTATAGAATCCAAGACCATCAGCCTAAGGATGCTACCATCCACAAGGAACCCTAACCCTTTAACCACTAATTGAGAAAATGCCTTACAGCTGGATCTCATGGAGGCATTTTCTCAACTGAACCTCCTTTCTCTGGGATAACTCCAGCTTGTGTTAAGTTTACACAAAACCAGCCAGTACACCCTATAAAAGTATGTTGGAGGTTTTTCTTGTGTACTGTGTGTTCAGGTGCTGATTTCTGTGCTCTAAGATGTAGCTACAGTCTGGATATGAATATTGTCATGAATATTAATGAATCTTCAGTAACAATGTGGTATAAAGAATGTGCATCCCAGGTACTTCTGATTAGTTAATAAAAAGCTGAACAGCCAATGTCTGAGCAGAGGAAGTAGAAAGGCTGGTCTTCTGATCACAGCCAGGTTTCCCATGGAGAAGAGCCAAGGAGAAGATCATGACAAGGGAGGTGAAGGTCCAGGAGAATGAATCTTGATCCTTACATCTTACCATGCATAAAACTCTGCTGCAAATGGATCAAGGACCACAACCTAAGACCTGGTGCTGACTATCCTAGAAAAGAATGTAGACGAATGTAGAAAAGAAGAAAGAAGAAGCCATTTGAGGTCTGGCATGAGGAGGAGTCATCAAGGGATTTCTCCATGAGGACAGACATTTATAACAGAGTGAACAAAGGAGAGACTAGATGCAAGTAACTCTGGGCATGTAGCTAGATAACACAGAGTGTTCAAAGCATCTCAGTTATTGTGCTTAAAGCTTGTTGAATTAATCAATGGGTCTCCAACTCAATTATTTGGGAGGCAGCCAGGTTAGAGAAAACTGCCACTTTTAAAATTCACCCCATAAAAGACCTGTTCATAAAGTCCATTCCTATACCAATGGTTATTGGTTTCTCTGGAATCTAACTCCTTGAGTTCTCCGTATAAACAGGATATTAGCCCTCTATTGGATATAGAGTTGGTAAAATTCTTTTCCCAATCTGTTGGTTGCCATTTTGTCCTAGTGGAAGTGTCCTTTACCCAGAGAAGCTTTTGAATTTTATGAGATCGCATTTGTCTATCATTGAACTTAGAGCAAAGCCATTGGTGTTCTGTTCAGAAAAAATTCCCCTGTGTCCATGTGTTCCAGGGTCTTTCTAATTTTCTCTTCTATTAGATTCACTGTATCTGGTTTCATATGGAGTTCCTTGATCCACTTGGACTTGAGCTCTGTACAAGGAGATAAAAATTGATTTGCATTCTTCTACATGTGACTTCTAGTTGAACAAGCACCATTTTGAAAGTGCTGTCTTTTCTCCACAAGATGGTTTTGGCTTATTTGTCAAAGATCAAATGACCATAGGTGTATAGGTTTGTTTCTGGGTCTTCAGTTTTATTCCATTGATCTACCTGCCTGTCTCTGTACCAATATCACGGTTTTTACTACTATTAATCTGTAATAGAGCTTGAGGTCAGGGATGGTGATTCCCCCAGAAATTCTTTTATTGTTGAGAATAGTTTTCACTATCCTGGGTTCTTTTGTTACTCCAGATGAATTTGAGAATTGTTCTTTCTATCTCTGTGAGGAATTGAGTTGAAATTTTGATGGAGATGCATTGAATCTGTAGATTGCTTTTGTTAAGATGGCCATTTTTACTGTGTTAATCCTGTCGATCCATGAGCATGTGTGATCTTTCCAACTTCTGAGGTCATCTTCAATTTCTTTCTTCAAAGACTTGAAGTTCTTGTCATTTATTTGCTTGATTAGAGTCACACCAACATATTTTATATTACTTATTGCTACTTTGATGGGTATCATATCCATTATTTCTCTCTCTGCTTATTTATTCTTTGAGTAGAGGAAGGCTATAGTTTTGTTTCTGTTAATTTAATATCTACCCACTTTGCTGAAATTGTTTCTCAGCTGTATTACTTCTCTGGTAGAATTTTTGAGATCACTTAAGTATACCATGATATCATCTGCAACTAGTGATATCTTTATTTCTTACTTTCTAATTTGAATCCCTTTTACCTGTTTTTGTTGTCTAATTGCTATGGCTAGAACTTCAAGTACTATACTGAATAGTTAACAAAAGAGTTGGCAGCCTTGTCTTGTCTCTGTTTTGAATGGGACTGAATCAAGTTTCTCCTGTTTTAGTTTTATTTTGGCTATTGATTTGCTCTATATTTCTTTTTATTATGTTTACATATGTGCCTTGAACTCCTGATCTTTCCAAGATATTTAACATGAAGGGGTGTTGTATTTGTCAAAGGCTTTTTCAGCATCTGATGAGATGATTATGTGTTTTTTTCTTTGAATTTGTTTATATCGTGGATTACATTTGTGGATTTCCGTATATTGAACAATCCCTTCATCCATGGGATGAAGTCTACTTGATCATTGTGAGTGATCATTTTGATATGTTCTTTGATTCAGTGTGGCAGAATTTTTTTGAGTAATTATGGCATCAATATTCATAAGGGAAATTGGTCTGAAGTTTTCTTTGTTGGTTTTTCATGTGGTTTAGGTATCAGCATAATTGTAGCTTCATGCAATGAATTGGGTAGTGTTCCTTCTGTTTCTATTTTGTGGAATAGTTTGAAAAATATTGGTATTAGGTCTTCTTTGAAGGTCTGACAGAATTCTGCACATAAACCATCTGGTCTTGGGCTTATTTTGGTAGGTGACTTTTATTGACTACTTCTATTTCTATAGTGGTTCTGGGGCTGTTAAATGGTTTATCTGATCCTGATTTAACTTTGGTAACTGATATTTTTCTAGAGAATCATCCATTTCATAAAGACTTTCCAGTTTTGATGAGTATTGGCTTTAATAGTAGGATCTGATGATTTTTTTTTTAAATTTCCTTAGTTTCTGTTGTTGTGTCTCTATTTTCATTTCTGATTTTATTAATTTGGATACTGTATCTGCCCTATTCTTAGTCTGGCTAAGGGTTTTTCTATCTTGTTGATTTTCTCAAAAAACCAACTTCTGTTTTTGTTGATCCTTTGTATAGTCTTTTTATTTCTACTTCTTTAATTTTACTCATGGGTTTGTTATTTTCTGCTCTCTACTCCTCTTGGGTTTATTTGCTTCTTTTTCTTCTACAGTTTTCAAATGTGCTGTTAAGGTCCTAGTGTATGATCACTCCAGTTTTTTTATGGTGACACTCAGAGCTGTGAGAATTTTTCTTAGCATTGCTTTCATTGTGTCCCATAAGATTAGGTATGTTCTGCCTTCCTTTCCATTAAATTCTAAAAAGTTTTTAATTTCTTTCTTTATTTCTTCCATTAACAAGTTATCATTGAATAGAGAGTTGTTCAGCTTCTGCGTATATGTGAATTTTCTGTTGTTTTTGCTGTTATTGAAGACCAGCCTTAGTCCGTGGTTACCTGATAGGAACCATGGGATTATTTCAATCTTCTTGTATCTGTTGAGGCCTGTTTTGTGACTAATTATATGGTCAGTTTTGGAGAAGGTACCATGAGGTGCTGAGAAGACATATTCTTTGTTTTAGGATGAAATGTTCTATAGATATCTTTTAAGTCCATTTGGTTCATAACTTCTGTTAGTTTCACTGTGACTCTTTAGTTTGTGTTTCCAAGATCTGTCCATTGATGATAGTGGGATGTTGAAGTCTCCCACTCTTATTGAGCTTTAGTAATATTTCTTTTACAAATGTGGTATCCTTGCATTTGGGGCATAGTTGTTCAGAATTGATTGTTCATTTTGGTGGATTTCTTCTTTGATGAGGATTAAGCATCCTTCCTCATCTGTTTTGATAACATTTGATTGAAATTCTATTTAGTTGGATGTTAGAATGGCTGCTCCAACTTGTTTCTTGGAACCATTTACTTGGAAAATTTCTCCATTGTTTTACTCTGAGGTACTGTCTGTCTTTGTCACTGAGGTGTGTTTCCTGTATGCAACAAAATGCTCAGTGTTGTATATATATATGTCCAGTCTGTTAGTCTATGTTTTTTTATTGGGGACTTTGAGTCCATTGATATGAAGACATAATAAGGACTAATGATTGTTGCTTCTTCTTCTTCTTCTTCTTCTTCTTCTTCTTCTTCTTCTTCTTCTTCTTCTTCTTCTTTTTTTTTTTTGGTTAGGAGTGGAATTATGTTTGTGTGGCTCCTTCCTTTTGGTTTGTTGTCAGAAGATTAATTTCTTGCTTTTTCTTGGGAATAATTTACCTCCTTGTGTTGCAGTTTTCCATCTATTATCCTTTGTAGGGCCAAATTTGTGGAAAGATATTGTTTAAGTTTGGATTTGTCATGGAATATCTTGGTTTCTCCATCTATTGTAAATGAGAGATTTGCTGGATATAGTACCCTTTGCTGGCATTTTTGATCTCTTCCGGTCTGTATGACATCTGCCAAGATCTTCTGGCTTTTAGATTCTCTGTTGAGAAGTCTGGTGTAAGTCTAATAAGTCTGCCTTTATATGTTACTTGACCTTTTTCCCTTACTGCTTTTAATATTCTTTATTTGTTCTGTGCATTTGGTGTTTTGTTTATTATGTGATGGGTGTAATTTCTTTTTGGGTCCAGTCTATTTGGTATTATGTAGTCTTCTTACTGCTTATGGGCATCTCTTTCTTTAGGTTAAGGAAGTTTTCTTTCTATAATTTGAAGATATTTGCTGGCTCTTTGAGTTGGGAATCTTTGTTCTCTTTTATACCTATTATTCTCAGGTTTGGTCTTTTCATTGTGTCCTGGATTTACAGGATGTTTTATGTTGTGAGCTCTTCCCATTTTGCATTTTCTTTGTTATGCCAATATTTTCTAAGGTATCTTATACACCTGAGATTCTCTTTTCTATCTTTCTTTTTCTGTTGTTGATGTTTACATCTATGACTCCTGATTGCTTTCCTAGGTTTTCTATCTCCAGGGATATCTCCCTTTGTGATTTCTTTGTTGTTTCTATTTCCATTTTTAGATCCTGGAGAGTTTTGTTCAATTGCTTCACCAGTTTGATTGTGCTTTCCTGTATTTTTTTCAATAGATTTATGTGTTTACTCTTTAAGGGATTCTACCTATTTACTTCTCTTGTATTTCTTTAAGGAAGTTATTTATGCCCTTCTTAAAGTACTCTATCATATTTATGAGATGGGATTTTAGATCAGAATCTTGATTTTCTGTTGTGTATGCAGGCCTTGCTGTGGTGGGAGAAGCGTGTTTTGATGATGCCACATAGCATTGTTTCCTGTTGCTTATGTTCTTGTGATTGTCTTTTACCATCTGGTTGTCTCTCGTTTAGCTGTCCTTGCAGACTCTAACTGGAGCCTGTCCCTCTGATGAGCCTGTGAGTCTATTAACCTTGATGTGTCAGCTCTCCTAGGGGTGAAGCTTTCTCTGGGTGGAATTGGGATGTAGAGAACTGTAGTACAGGGTCTGGTCCTGGGCACAGATGGAAACTGGAAAGTTCATGTTCCTGGCTGCATGGAGATTCAGTCCCTTGGGCTCTGAGTGAGTCCCAGTTTGGCTAGGTATTGGGGTGGTAGTGGTGGTCTCACCTGTGAGCCTGGGGGTGTCAACACTCTGGGCTGGCAAGCTTTCTGTCTACCAGCTATAAGTTTGAAGGAAGGCTTAATATTGTAAAACAGACCACCTAACCAAATGGGCATGGGATTTAACAATGATGAAACTAAAATGGTTGAGAAATATAAACTAAGTACATATCAAATCTACTTTGTAATGTCATCATATCACAGTTAGAATGGCGCACACACAAACACACACACACACACACACACACACACACACACTTGTACACACATATATGCCAAATGATGACAAATATTAGCACGGAAGCAGGGAAAGTAGAACACTTATTCACTGCTGCTGGGGATGCAAACTGGTACACCCAGTACTGTAATCAATGTAGAAACTTTAAAAACAAACAAACAAACAAACAAATGAGTGAGCAAAAGCAAAACAAAAAATAAAAATAAATCTACCACATAATCTAGCTATACTATTCTTGTTGTTATATCCAAGGGATTATCCTACTGTGGAGATACCTTCCCATCTATGTTCACTCTTGCTCTATCCATGATAGCCAGGGAATGTAAAAAGTCTAGGTGTCCATAAATTGATGTGAACAAGAAAAAATCTGCTATATTTAAAGAGTAAAATATATAATTCAGCTACTAAGAAAAATTAAATTATGTAATTCACTCTTTAATGGATGGAGGTGGTAACCATCCTTCTGAGTGAGGGAATTCAAATCTAAAAGGACTAATATCAACTGTTTTCTCTCCTTTGTGTGTGTTAGCTTTAAATCTTCAGATATGTATGCTTCATTTGGGGCATACACAATGGTCAAACGTTAGTAAAGAGAAATGGTAGAGAATCTTCCTAAGAAAAGAATATAATAAGCAGTGGGTATATAAAAATATTAAAGTAGCAAAGGTTAACTTGATGTCAAGATTGAAAGGTGATTTCTGTTTAGACACTCATGTCTAAACATGAAAGTTAGGTTTGGCTGACTGTACCTGTCCTGACTTACTCATTTTTGTAATTCTGTCAAACCTCATATTAGGATATGGGACACAGTCCTTACAGGAACATTTCATAGCACAATATTTTAAGGCAATAAAAACTTAGTTGGTCTAAATTTCATAAAGTCATAATTATGCTTTATAAAATCCAATGTAGATATTTGCCTATAAATATAAGTCATGATTTTAGGATTTAAATACATTTTTAATTAAACATATAATAAGCTGCCAATTCTTTGTAATCTAGTTTGTTACTTTTTTCTTAAGAAAACACAGAACAAAATATTTGTGATGTAAACACAACAGTATAGGATTAGAAATAATAGAAATTGAAAGCTTTCTACCTGCAGAATCTGTAGATGCTTGGTGATCACCTTAATAAATGAAGCAGAAGTTGGTTGAATTGGTATCATTGAAACTTTGCTATCTGATGTTAAGAAACATAAATATTAGTGAGTTAAATAAATTGAGATACTTAAGAAAAATGAGGTTTCAAAATATTTTATTGTTTTATTATTAACATAACGATAAAAAAGACTTCTTTTGGCAAAAATCTTAGAATTTTAACATATGTATAAATACTTTAGATACCTTTTTAAATTGAAGATTATGATTTTGAAAGTCTGGGGTGGTCCTGGGATTGTAATAAACTGTTACATGGTGACCATGTGCAGGCATGTGGTAAGCAGCAAGGATTGAGCAAAGAAATAAGGTAGTTTTTCCTTAGCTTGTCTGTTTTTTTGCTATCATCTTACTTAATCAAGTTACTTCATTATTTAACAACAAGACTGTTTTTTTTTGGGGGGGGACAAATCATTATAATGAAATTATTACCACATGCAGTGCCACATTATTAAGGATAATTTTTCAGTTGTGTACCTTGCCTCATTCTTTCTGTATGAGTCTATATCATCTAAATAAATAATCTAGAGCAGACTATCATCTTTATAAGTTAATTTCATCAATGTTTCAGAAGGAAACAAGGTTAACTTCTGTCAAAAATGGAAGTAACATTTTGTTTCTTGTTGAGACCATCAAAAATTGCTGCTGCAATCATAGATGTATATATTAATGTTTATTCTTTTTGGTGGGATATCTGTAGAACATGGTGAAGAAAAAAATAAAAAGAAATAAAAATTGAAAATATTTGCTCCAACAAAGATATTAGTAACGTGATTGACAGTTGATCAGAATCATCAGTCCTTGCCACTATTCATTTGATATAAAAATAAAGATTACATGGAAATTTTACAGAACCATGTGAATCTTCAAAAAACACAAACTGTTGATAAGACTATAGGTTGCCCTCCCCAAACTCAAAGCAGGGCACCCCTGGTGAAGATAGTACCTATATAACTCACTGAACATCGAGAAGTTGAGGTGGAGCCTATATAGAATCTTGACCATTACATTCTAGCATCTTCAGTACAGGCAGGTACTCTGCATGCTACCAAAAGAGAAAGACAAACACCATGCTTCTTGATGTAGAATGATGTCCTTCCTGCAAGATATACTAGGGCAATGGTGGTACAATGTTGGAATAACCAACCAATATATAATTTGACTTAAAACCCACTGGGCAAGATGAAACACATACACAACACTGGTTATGTGACCAAGAATCGGTGACTAGATAGCTGCGGGTTCTAGGGTAAAATGAAATAGTACTTTTCTTAAAAAATGTATTAATAAAATGACTCTTAATGATATTCTGCTTTGTTATCAGATGCTATCAATATATAAGAACAAAAAGTGATCCCAATGATATACAGATTACTACCTTGCTCAGATATCAGAAAAACTTCCTCCTGCAGCCTATAGGAACAGACATAGAGACCCATAGTCAGAAAGAAGGCAGGCAGTGAGAGACTTGGAATGTTCAGTCCTAAATAGAATGTATCTATCAAGAGACTTGGAATGTTCAGACCTAAATAGAATGTATCTATCAAATCCCTACTCACAGAGCATAGGGGACTTCTTGGAGTGAAGGCAGAAAGAGTGTAAGAGACAGAGTGGATACAGAACACTAAGAAATCATTGCCCTCTAAATCAACATGATCAAAGCTTATTTAAAGTCGCAGAGAACGAAGCAGCATGCAGTGTCTTCATGGATCTGTACCAGGTCTTCTGTGTATGTATTATAACTTTTGGTTTGCTTGTTTTGTTTTCAAGACAGGATTTCTGAGTGTAACTTTCACTATCCTGAAACTTCCTATGTAGAACAGGTTGACCTCAAACTCACAGAGATACACTGGGATTAAAGATGTGCACCATCACCCACCATCTGGCTAGTATTTTTATGGAATTCCTGGGTCTTTGACTCTATTGTTTGCTCTTGGGACTCTTTCCCCCTGTTGGGTTTCTGTGTCTAACTTTGAGGTGAAGTTTTACTTCATCTTATTATGTTTTACTTTGTCATATTTGGTTGTCATCTTTTAGAAGTCTGTTCTTTTCTAATGAGAGACAGAAAGGGAGTGGATGTGTGGAAGAGGAGAGGTGGGAGTATCTGGTAGGAGGGGAGACTAATCATAGACTTATTATATGAGAAAATAATCTATTTTTAATATGAGAAAAATAATTTTTGAAAATTTACAATATAGTTTGTATCATACTTAAGAGTACTGTCTCTGATTTTTAAATTGTAATTTTATTAAAAATATTTTTTCATTCAGTATGTTTTGATCATGTTTCTTCCCGTCCTCTAACTTTTCCAGATTCTCCCACCTCCTCCCACCCCACAAAACTTCACTGTATTTCTGTTTTCTCCAAAGCATAAAGAAAAATGAAAATCAAAGAAAATGAACAAGCAATAGCAACAATAAAAACCAATAAATACCAAACCTAACCAACCAACCAACCAACCAAACCAACCAAACCAAACCAAACCAAACCAAACCAAACCAAGCCAAACCAAACCAAATACTATTAAACCAAAGCAAACCAAACCAAAAAAAATTACATAAAACAACATAAAGTCCATTTTGTGTTAGTCAACTACTGCTGGGCCTGGAGCCTGCTCCTGGAATAAAGTTGATAAATCCAGTGACACTTTATTGGAGAAAACTGATTTTTTTCCTTTCACAGCAGGTATCAGTTGCAGATAGTTAAGGGGTGGGACTTTGTATCTACTTCACCTTCTCACAGTGTCTCTGATCTTACTGGCAAATGAATTGGATTTCTTTTTGTACAATTTACTCATTCACCATAAATTGCAAACCAATGAATTGACTCAAGCAAAGCCTGGTGCTAGGATTACCAAGACATGGGAAGGCAAGGTTTGAACTTACATTAGAGAGGACATAGTCTGTAGATGTACAGTGAGACATTACAGATCTGAAAGTTTATCAGAGCCATATAACCTTTGTTATATCATGGGGCTGCCTTGCATAATGAAAATATGTCAGAGTATAATGACTTGAGCAAGAAGGAAAATAATGGATTCTGAAGCAGACAATGTACTGGAATGAAAACTCAGGGTAGTATGTATTAGCAAGGACAGCATGCTAGATTCCAAGTGAAATTCACAGGCAAGTTCTGTTTCAAACATTTGGTAAGGAGGCCAAGGATAAACACTAAGGAATATGGAATAATTATTTCACTTATAATTCTTTAAAACTGCAAGTATACAGCTTGTTCACCTTAAATATTCATTAATCCCATAGCATTTTCTCAGAGATGATAGAGATAAAAACCTGTATAAATAAATACAGGACTTGTTAGTTCCCCAGGTAACAGGGAGCATAGAGACTTGGAAAATGTGGAATTTCAGGGTTTAGATTTTTTTTTAAGATCATAACATCTTTTCTGCCCTGCTTTTCCACCCTCCAGGGCTTCTCTTACTCCTGCTTATTCCATTTTTCACGAATTGTTGCTATAAGTTGTAAGTATATATGTATATGCATATATTCCTAAATATAACCTGCTTTCTTTGTATAATGTTACTTATATGTATGTTAATATATACCCATATTCATATGTATAGAAAATTTTATTTTAATATGCAATTTTTTGGCCACACAGTGGCACAGAATAGGAGAATAATAGTGGGTTATTTCAATTTTATATGTACAGAGTTATTAACTCATTGAATATTCTAGGTATTTCTCAGTAAAATGAAATGTCTAAGTCATTCCACTGATGGTAAAAATGTGATGATGAACATACTCATGACAGTTTAATGCTATTTTAAAACAGCTAAATACTGCAACATTGAGTGTAGTTTCATCTTTACTGCAAAGCATGCCTCAGGCAGAGCCAATAATAATCCAATCCCCCAGTACAAAATGAGTATCATTCTGGAACTCATTACAGATGCAAGAAAATACTATTATCAGGGTTTTAGTAGTTTTCCCTTATATTTTAGACATTACTAGCCACAGTGGCCTAATATAACTTAAATTTTAGTACATGTGAAGCTAAATCAGAATTTAGATTATAATCAAGAAATAGTCAACATTTGAGTTTTA
Organism: Rhynchomys soricoides; assembly: GCA_019843965.1. Taxonomy (NCBI): domain Eukaryota; kingdom Metazoa; phylum Chordata; class Mammalia; order Rodentia; family Muridae; genus Rhynchomys; species Rhynchomys soricoides. Next base: position 16,879,280 of record JADRCH010000012.1, read on the forward strand.
TTGTATTGCCACTTTTCCAATTCTAAAACTGCAACATTTAATTAATTTACTTTGAATAAAATTTTGTCATATATAGAATCTTTTTAAAAGAGCAAACATCTTCAAATATTACTAAGGGAATACAACTTGTCTTTATGAAAATTTTCCTGAAATATATTTGTTATATAAAATAAGATGTAAATGTAAGCTTTAGTTATACGTAAGTCAAACTGATGATCAATCTTGATTCTACTTTTCTCTCTATCCATAAAATTCACTCTAGTATAAACCACTATTTCTAGCCTCAAGTACTAAAGTAGTTCCCTAATTTACTTCAGTCTTTCAGTATTGGAATTCCAGTATTCATTGTTTTAATCTTGATAGAATGTTTCAAGGCCAGAATAAAATTATATAACTGTTCTTTAACATAACTCAAAAGCTTTTTCTCTCTTTGTTAAGCATCAAACATGGGACCTTTTGTGTGTTTTATCATATTATTTGAAGTGTAAGATTGTATTTCTTGGACTGATTTTATATTTTCCTCCTTTTGTCACACAAAGATTCTTTTCTCATACAGTATAATCTGAATACAATTCACCCTCCATCCACTTCTCCCAGTTTCTCTCCACTTCATCTCCCATCCAGATCTACTGCATTTCTGTCATTAGAAAAGAACAGGTTTCTAGAAGACAGCAACAAAACATTACAAAATAAAATACAAGAAAATAAAACAAAAATCATTATATCGAAGTTGGACAAGCTAAACTAAATGAAAAATAAGAGACCTCCAAGTGAAAGTACAAGAATCAAAAACTGATTAATTCACACATGCAGTGAATCCACTGAAAATTCCAGTACACATGCACAAGACCTGGTGCAGACTCCTGTAGGCTCTGTGCTTGCTGCTTATGCCTCTGAGTTTATAAGAGCATTGAACAGCTGTTTTACAGGGCATTGTTTTCTTGTCGTCTTGTAGGGTTTCCTGTGCTCTGAAGGGAGGGATTAGATGAAGACCTTTCCTTGTGAGCTGTGTGCTCCATACTCTCTTCACCCTGCCTATCCGCATATTTTGTATTTGTTCCTGTCTGCTGCAAGAGGAAGCTTCTCTGAGGATGGTTAAATGAGACACTGATCTATGAATATAGCAGAATATCATTAGGGATCATTGTATTGTTGTAATTATTTTGTTTAGACCAGTGGTATTTGTGGTTTTCTAGATAGTCCATGGCCTATTTAGATTTTGGTTTTGGGTACCCACACATGGCCAGGTTTGGGTTCTATCTCTTAGACTTTAAGTCAAATCAAACATATGTTGGGTGTTCCCATAAGGTTTGTGCCAGCAATGCCCTAACATATTTTGCAGGCAGGAGAATTTATAAATTAAGGGTATATTATGGTTGGATTGGTATTTACTTTTCTCTTTTGGGAGCCTTCAGAGAACATTTATATAGACACTAGGACATAGGGGTGAAGATTCTCTGTAACAACTCACTTGATCTCTACATGTTCTCTGAGTTCCATGGGTGTTGTCTTCATCAGTGTGGCTTTGTTGATTTGTGAAGAGCAACCTATTGTCTTGCCAACAATCTGAGTTTGAGGATTTCCATTGAACTCTGTCCAACAACTCAATTGATGAAACCCAGCCCCTGTACAATAGATGATCAGTAGAGGTCTGTCTCTTTCTTTATTTGGAGTCTTCATTTGAAATACCTTCATGCATTACAGGAATTTTCCACTGCACGATGTTTTGTTACTGTCCTTCAAGTCTAGTATTCTCTCCTCGGCATTCTGTCCCTCAATCCCATCTCCCTTCCTTTTTATGCCATCCTTCTGTTCTCATAAACCCCTCCCTCTGGCTCCAATCCACCCATAAAATATATTCTATTTTTCCCTCCCAGGAATATCTATGTCTCTCCCCTAGACCTTCCTCTATGCATAACCTCTCTGGGTCTATGGACTGTAGCTTGAGTATAATATATTTAATGTCTAATATCCAAATATAAGTGAATACATATATGTATCTTTCTGGGTCTGGGTTGCCTCATTCAGGATGATTTTTTTCTAGTTCCATACACTTGCTTACCTATTTTATAATGTCATTAAAAAAATAGCTGAGTAATACTCCAGTGTGTAAATGTACCAATTTTCCTTATCCAGTTTTCTATTGAACATCTAGGCTGTTTTCAGTTTCTGGCCATTGTGAATACAGTGACAATGAACATGTTTGAGAAAGTTCCTGTAGTAGTTTAAAGCATTCTTTCATCTTTTGGATATTTGCTCAAGTGTGATTTAGCTGGATATTGAAGTAGACAGATTCTGATCATTTTGAGAAACTTCCATTCTGATGTCCATAGTGGCTGTACAATTTTTTACTTCTACCAGCAATAAATGAGTGCTCCTTGATCCACATCCTCACCAAATGTGCTGTCACTTGTATTATCTTGTATTATTGATCTTATCCATTCTGGCAGGTGTAAGATGGAATGTCTAAGTAGTTTTGACCTACCTTTCCCTGATGGCAAAGGATGTTGAACATTCCTTTAAGCATTTCTCAGATATTTTAGCTTTCTCTACTGAAAATTCTGTTTAGATCTGTACTCCAATTTGAAGTTGGGTTATCTGGTTTTTTGATATCAAGTTTCTTAAGTTCTTTTTATATTTTGAATATTAGATATCTATAGGATGTGGAATTGATGAAAATCTTTCCTATTATGTAGGCTGCAATTTTCTCTAAATAACAAAGTCCTTGCCATGCAAAAGCTTTTCTGTTTCATGAAGTTCTATTTATTGTTCATCTCAGTTTCTGTGATATCAGTTATCAGCTCAGAAAGATTTTTTCCTGTGCCAATGTGCTCAAGAATATAACCCATTTTCTCTTCTAACAGGTTCAGAATATCTGCTCGCATATTGAGGTCTTTGATTATTTGGAGTTAAGCTTTGTGCAGGGTGATAGGTATTAATCTATTTGCATTCTTCTACCTGCAACCATCCAGTTTGGCTAGCACCATTTGTTAAACATACTCTCTTTTCTTTTTCAGTTTGCATTTCTGGTGTCTTATAAAAATTCAGTTGTCCATATGTGTGTGATTTCATATCTGGATCTTCAATTCTATTCTATTGATCAATGTGTCTATTTTTATGACAATACTGTCCTGTTTTTGTTACTATAACTTTTTAGTATAATCTGAGGTCAGGAATGATGAAATCTCCTAAAGTTCTTTTATTGTTCAGAATTGTTTTATCTATCCTGTTTTTGTGTGTGTTTCCATATGAAGTAAAGACGTTTCCTTACAAGATCTATGAAGAAATGTGTTGGGATTTTGATGGGGGATTTTAAGGAATCTGTATTCCCATTTATTAGTTGTGGATTTTAGTGCCTATATTATCAGTTTTCTTCTCAGAAATTCTTCTCCTGTGACAATTAATTCAAGGCTATTACCCATTTTCTCTTCTAACAGGTTTAGAGTGTCTAGTTTTATGTTGAGTTCTTTGATCCAGTCAGGTGGTTGGTGTTAGTCTATTTGCTTTTATCTTTGTTGTGATTACTTTGGAAGGATGGGCATTTTTCTTATATTAATCCTACCAATACGCAGGCATAGAAGAATCTTTCCATTTTCTGGCATCTTCTTCATTTTCTTTCTTCAATGTCTTAAAGATTTTATCAAACAAGCATTTCTCTTACTTAGAATAACCCCAAGATATTTTCACTATTTGAAGCTATTGTGAAAGATGATTCTCTGGTTTATTTCTCAGTCCATCATTTGTATATAGCAGGGCTACTGATTTTTTGTAAGTTAATTTTGCAACCAGGCTTTGCTGAACGCCTGGAGTGGAAGATCTGTTTGATCCAGTGGAGATGGGTGTAAGAAGGGAAGGGAGGCTGTTGCAGGTATTTTGTTCCAGTGGTGAGGATGAGAACTGGGGAACTTAGAGAAACCACAGGAAAAGTGAACATCTGCAGTTAGCCTACCAGCTTCCCTGGTAAATTTGACCTGTGGATTTCTAGAAATGCTGTATCATGATTATTTTTTTTAACTATTTTTCACATTTTATTTACATTTCAAATGTTTCCCCCTTTCCAGATCTCCCCTTTGGAACCTCTCCATTCCCTCCACCCTCCCCCTGCCACTCTGGGGATATTCTCCAACCCACCCACCCACCCACTCTCATCTTCCCTCCTTGTCATTTTCCTATACTGGGGGATCTAACACCCTCAGGCCCAAGGGCCTCTCCTCCCCCCGATGGATAACCTCCCTGGGGCTGCACAATCCCTCAGCTCTTTCAGTCCTTTCTCCAAGTCCTCTATCTGGGACCTCACATTCAGCCCTATTGTTGCGGTGAAGTGGTTCTTGGGTATTTCAAACTTTTGGGCTAATAACCACTTAAGAGTGAGTACATACCATGTTCATTCTTTTGTGACTGCGTTACCTCGCTCAGGATGATATTTTCAAGATCCATCCATTTGTCTGTGAATTTCATGAAGTCATTTTTTTAAATAGCTGAGTAGTATTCCATTTTATAAATGTACCACATTTTCTGTATCCATTCCTCTGTGGATGGACATCTGGGTTGTTTCCAGCTTCTGTCTATTATAAATATGGCTGCTATGAACATAGTGGATCATGTGTCTTTATTACATGTTTGAGCATCTTCTGGGTATATGCCCATGAGTGGAATTATGTTCATTTTTCTGAGTTTCTGCCAAACTGATTTCCAGAGAGGTTGTATCAGCTTGCAATCCCACCAGCAATGGTGGAGTGTTCCTCCACCATTCCAATTTGTATCCCTTTGACCTCCTTTTGTTGTCTGATTGCTCTAGCTAGAACTTCAAGTACTACATTGAATAGATAGGGAGAGAGAGGGCAGCCTTTCCTAGTCCCTGATTTTAGTGGGATTGCTTTGAATTTCTCTCCATTTAGTTTGATGTTGGCCACTTGTTTGCTGCATATTGCTTTTACTTTGTTTAGGTATGTTCCTTGAATTCCTGGTCTTTCCAAAATTTTTATCATGAAGGGATGTTGAATTTTGCCAAATGCTTTTTCAGCACGTAACAAAATGACCATGTGTTTTTTTTTCTTTGAGTTTGTTTATGTAGTTGATTACATTGATGGATTTCTGGGTATTGAACCATCCCTGCATCCCTGGAATGAAGCCTACTTGATCATGTTGAATGATAGTTTTGATGTGTTCTTGGATTCAGTTTGCAAGAATTTTATTGAGTATTTTTGCATAGATATTCATAAGGGAAATTGGTTTGTAGTTTTCTTTCTTTGTTTGATCTTTGTGAGGTTTTGATACCAGTGTAACTGGGGCCTCATAGAATGAATTGGGTAGTGTTCCTTCTATATCTGTTTTGTGGAATAGATTGAAGAGTATTGGTATTAGGTCTTCTTTGAAGGTCTGATAGAATTCTGCACTGAATCCATCTTGTCTTGGGATTTTTTAAGTTGGGAGACTTTTAATGACTGCTTCTATTTCTTTTGGGCTTATGGTACTGTTTAGATGGTTTATCTCATCCTGACTTAACTTTGGTATTTGGTATCTGTCAAGAATCTTGTTCATTTTATCCAGATTTTCCAATTTTGTTGAGTGTAGGCTTTTGTAGTAGGATCTGAGGATTTTTTGAATTTTCACACAATCTGTTGTTATATCTCAATTTTCATTTCTAATTTTGTTAATTTGGATACTGTCTCTGGTTAGTCTGGCTAAGGGTTTATCTATCTTGTTGATTTTCTCAAAGAAGCAGCTCCTGGTTTTGTTGATTCTTTGTATAATTCTTTTAGTTTCTACTTGGTTGATTTTAGCCCTTCAATTGATTATTTCCTGCTTTGTACTCCTCTTCAGTGTATTAGCTTCTTTTTGTTCAAGAGCTTTCAGGTGTGCTGTTAAGCTGCTAGTATACACTTTCTCTAGTTTCTTTTTGGAGGCAATCAGAGCTTTGAGTTTTCTTCTTAACACTGTTTTCATTGTATCCCATATGTTTGGGTATGTTGTACTTTCATTTTCATTAAATTCTAGGAAGTCTTTAATTTTCTTTTATTTCTTCCTTGACAAAGTTATCTTTGAGTAGAGCATTGTTCAGCTTTCATATATATGTGGGCTTTCTGTTGTTGCTGTTGCCATTGAAGACCAACCTTATTCTGTAGTGATCTGATAGGAGACATGGAATTATTTCAATCTTCTATATCTGTTGAGGTTTGTTTTGTGACCAATTATATGATCAGTTTTGGAGAAGGTACTATGAGGTGCTGAGAAGAAGAAGTATTCTTTTGATTTAGGATGAAATGTTCTATAGATATCTATTAAATCCATTTGGTTCATAACATATGTTAATTTCACTGTGTCTCTATTTAGTTCGTGTTTGCAAGATCTGTCCATTGTTGATAGTGGGGTGTTGAAGTCTCCTATTATTATTGTGTGAGGTACAATGTGTGCTTTGAGCTTTAGTAAAGTTTCTTTTATGAATGTGGGTGCCCTTGCATTCGTGGCAAAGATATTCAGAATTGAGAGTTCTTCTTGGTAGATTTTTCCTTTGATGAGTATGAAGTGTCTTTTTTGATGACTTTTAGTTGAAAGTCAATTTTACCTGATATCAGAATGGCTACTTCAGCCTGTTTCATGGGGCTATTTGTCTGAAATTTGTTTTCCAGCCCTTTACTCTGAGGTAGTGTTTTTCTTTAACACAGAGGTGTGTTTCCTGGATGCAGCCAAATGCTGGGTCCTGTTTATGGGTCCAGTCTGTCAGTCTATGTCTTTTTATTGGGGAATTGAGACCACTGATGTTAAGAGATATTAAGGAATAGTAATTGTTGCTTTCTGTTATTTTCAATGTTATTTTTCTGTTTGTGTGGCTATCTTCTTGTAAGTTTGTTGAAAGATTACTTTCTTGCTTTTTCTAGGGTGTAGTTTCCCTCCTTGAGTTGATGTTTTCCATCTACTATTCTTTGTAGGCCTGGGTTTGTGGAAACATACTGGGCAAATTTGGTTTTGTCATAGAATATTTTGGGTTCATTCTCTCTCATAATTGAGAGTTTTGTGGATATAGGAGCCTGGGCTGGCTTTGTGTTCTCTTAGAGTCTGTATGAGATCTGCCCAGGATCTTCTAGGTTTCATAGTCTCTGGTGAAAAGTCCTGTGTAATTCTGATAGGTCTGACTTTATATGTTACTTGCCCCTTTCCCCTTCCTAATTTTAATATTCTTTCCTTATATTCTGTATTTGGTATTTTGACTATAATGTGACAGGAGGAATTTCTTTTCTGGTCCAGTCTATTTGGCGTTCTGTAGGCTTCTTGTATATTTATTTTCATCTCTTTCTTTAGGTTAGGAAATTTTTCTTCTATAATTTTGTTGAAGATATTTACTGGTCCTTTAAGTTGGGAATCCTCATTATCCTCAGCTTCTGTCTTCTCATTGCATCCTGGATATCTTGGGTGTTTTGGTTTAGGAGCTTTTTGCATTTTGCGTTTTGTTTGACTATTGTGTTAATGTTTTCTATGTTATCTTCTGCAGTTGAGATTCTCTCTTCCATCTTTTCTATTCTATTGGTGATGTTTGCATCTATGACCCCTGATTTCTTTCCTAGCTTTTCTAACTCCATGGTTGTATCCCTTTGTGAATTTTATTTTTATTTCCTTGATGTTTTTTTTTTTCATTTTCTTCATTTCCTTCATTGTGTTTTCCTGTCATTTCTTTCACTTGATTGTATTTTTCTGTATTCTTTAAGGGATCTTTGTGTTTTCTCTTAAAGGGCTTCTAGTTATTTTCCTGTGTTTGCTTATATTTCTTTAAAGGAATTATTTATTTCCTTCTTAAAATCTTCTATCATTATTATGATATGTGATTTTAAGTCTGAGTCTTGCTTTTCTGGTATGTTGGGTTATTCATGGCTTGTTGTGGTGGGAGAGGTGGGTTTTGATGATGCCAAGTAGCATTTGTTTCTGTTCCTTATGTTCTTGCCCTTGCCTTTTGCCATCTGGTTATCTTGGTGTTAGCTGGTCTTACTCTCTCTGACTGTGGCTTTTCTTTCCTGCAAGGCGAGGTGTCAATACTCCTTGAAGACCAGATCTCTCTGAGAGGAAAAGGGTTTGGAGAGCTCTGGTACAGGGTCAGCTCTGGGGTCCAGACAGAAACCAGAAGGATCTAGTCCCCAACTGTCCCTTGTTTCCTGTGTTCTGGTGGCTCTGCAAGGGTCCCTCTTAGTCCAGTGAATTTGAAAAGAAGTGATGGTCTTGCCTGTGCTTGAAAGTGTGTGGGCACTCCTGGGATACCAGTTCCCTCCTGGCACTATTTGAGTATGGAGCCCTGTGTCACAGGACCTTCTCCCTGGTTACTGAAAGAAACCAGAGTATCACACCTCAGTCCCTGTGTCCTGGGTATTCCAGGTTGGTCCCTCTGAGCAGACAGGCTTCCCACAATCCTGGGAGGCTATCTTTCTCCCAGCATTATTTGGCTACCGATCCCTGGTGGCAGAGGTCTTCCTCTACAAATTGAAATTGATAGGCTCCTAGTTCCCAGCTATTCCTCAGTCCCTGTGTTCTAAAGATTCCGGGCCAGTCCCACTGAGCAGTGTTATTCCTCTTACCTCCTCTCATGGGCTTTTCCAAACTCTTGGGAGGCTATCTTACTCCCAGCACTATTTGGCTATGGAGCCCTGGTGGCCCAGGGATAACATCCTCATTCTTACCAGATAAATAGTATTCCATTGTGTAAATAAACCAAACTTTCTGTATCCATTCCTCCTTTGTGGGAAATCTGGGTAATTTCCAGCTCCTGGGTATCACAGATAAGGCCACTAACTGGTACAACCTCTTTGGAAATCAATCTGTAGGGTCTTCAAAAAATTGAAAATAGATCTTTCTGAATATCCAGCTATACTACTCTTGGGCATATACCCAAATGATTCCCCACCATACCAAAGGGGCATGTGTTCCACTGTGTTCATAGCGGCCTTATCTGTGATAGTCCCTTAATATTTTTGAGTCTGATTCAATTAACTAGATTTAATTGAGGGCATGGATTAAACTTGACAGTATTTCATATATTTAGTGTCTTTGATTTTGTTATTTTTCTTTATCACTTGTATCAACTGGCATTTTAATTTTTGGCAGGGTAGTTTGAGTATATTTTGGAACTTAAGGAGTCTTTACTTTGGAGCTACTTGAGCCTTCGTTCTTTTATAGAAATATTCCATGGAATGTTCCAGGTATTTTAAAAGCTATTATACTTGGCTTGCAGGAGCATAAATCTGCTTTGGGGATTACTTGTTCCCCAAGTGTCATTCTACATTCTTGTGCATGTGCTGCTTGTACTCAGACAAGGGCTGCATAGGCTGGTTTAGATTTCAGTAGCTGTCTCTCTGCAGTACTTCCTCCAGTCTGGTCCTGTTTTGTGTTGAGGCTTCCTGTGTCTCCATCCCTATTCTGAGCATGTGTTACCCTTCCCTCCATATATGGCCTATAACCTTTCCTCAGAAATTTGAGGCAATGATAGGAGTCATCTAATTTATTTCTATTTTTCAAGGGTTATAGTTTGTGTCTGCCTGTATCTCAGCACCTGGAAAGAGCTTTGATGAGATCTGTACTGCCTTTCGGTGTTTGGCACAGGAGGAAAGTAGCTTTGCTGGAATCACAAATTAGACTTTTTCAGACTTTATGTCCCCTTTTCATTTCTTTCTTTCTCCTTACCTCTCCTCTCTCCTTCCCTATCCATCTCTCTTATGTAGCCTGATAATTGCATTGATCTTTTACTTTCAATGTCTTCCTGGAAACCTCCCTGCTGTCATCTTCCCATTCTAAGCAGCCTTTCTTGATCATGTGAAAATCACCATTCACTGACTGCAAGGGTTCTTCCTCCCATAGAGGTTATCATTATCTATAATTATCTTTCAACAATGTTTTTATAAGTGCCATATTCCCTAAGTGTGCTACATAAGTAGAGGAAATCACTGATTGTACTCGGTGTTTCTTCATCTTTGAATGTATACCTGGATCATACTAGAAAGCCAGCAAGCAGTTCCTGAGTGAATAAAGATAGCATCAATCCATATGCTCTGAAGTGAAAGGTAGAGAAGTGCTAAGTAATGCAGCATCAAAGGCCTACACAGAACAGTGGGTTGTACTTTGTTCCTGTGGAATCATCTTCATGTCAAAATAAAAAGAACTGAATACAATGTATTCACAAGAAAATATGATTTATTTTATATACTAGATACTTAACCATGCTTTCTCATGCCTTCTACTTCTCAGGTAGTCCAAACATATTGTGCTCTTATGAGTAGTGTTACATCGTGTGTAGCATATGTCTATAAAGTGAAGAAAATAATATTTTATATTATAGTGTATATAAACATTATATACAAGCATTACATTTGATTGGCAACAAAGAACCTGACCTGCTTTAATGTGAACTAACTATGCTCATATTACTGATGTTAATTCTGGAGTATATTAAAAATTAGCTGACCTAAATAGGCATAGTGTTCTTAATTTTGCATTCTCTTCGGCGTACAGTTTTCATTAATCATCCACTTAACTAAAATGTAGGTCCCCATTTCCATGTTATTTTGTCAAAAAAGAGTGTCTCTGCCCAAGATCTTTGGATCTGACCTTCTCTTACTATTACTGGCCTAGATAGTGGAGCTCTAATTCTTTCCCCAGTTGAGGATTATTATTTGGGAAAATAGAAGACTCTGAGGCAGGTTGTGGGCTGACATTTAGTGATAAAAAGCCTGATAATGTTTTTGTTTTTTCCTTGTCCTCAGAAATTTGTTACTGCTTTTTTTTTAAACTGTTCTTGTTCACATGAATATCAAAGATTGGTTGTTTTTCTGTATCATTTAGAATTAATGATAACTAAGAATTTTTAATTGTTAAAAATTATACTTCAGTAAAATAAAATTTACATAAATATATAATTTGCATATATTTACATACAACAAATACAATAACATTCTTCTTTTTTTGATACTTTATTTACATTTCAAATGTCTCCCCGTTTCCAGATCTCCCTTTTGGAACCTCCCTATCCCTCCCCCTCCCCCTTCCTGTATGGAGGTATTCCCCCCCCACACTCTCGGCTTCCTTTCTTGGCATTCTTCTATATTGGGGCATCTAACACCTTCAGGCACAAGGGCCTCTCCTCCTCCCCCTGATGGCCAACAAGACCCTCCTCTGCCACATATGTGGCCAGCACCATGGGTCCCTCCATGTGTATTCTTTGGTTGGTGATCCAGTCTTGGGGAACATTGAGGAGTCAGGCCAGTTTCCACTGTTGCTCCCTCCATGGGGCTGCAAACTCCCTCAGCTCCTTTAGTCCCTTCTCCAACTCCTCCATCTGGGACCTCAAACTCAGCCCTACGGTTGCTGTGACGTGACTCTTGGGTATTCCTAACTTTTGGGCTAATAACCACTTATCAGGAATACATACCTTGTTCATTCTTTTGTGACTGTGTCATCTCACTCAGGATGATATTTTCAAGTTCGATCCATTTGCCTGCAAATTTCATGAAGTCATTCTTTTTTAATAGCTGAGTAATATTCCATTGTGTAAATGTACCACATTTTCTGTATCCATTCCTCTGTTGAGGGAAATCTGGGTTGTTTCCAGTTTCTGGCTATTATAAATATGGCTACTATAAATAAGACTTTTTAATAGGTAAAAATTATACTTTAGTAAAATAAAATTTACATAAATAAATAATTTGCATATATTTACATATAACAAATGCAATAGCATTCTCACGTTTGTCTGTGCTGTGTTGTCATATCCAGTATCAAACTATAAACTTAAACACACTTTAATTTAAAAGTGAAATAAAATAATGGTATATATTTTAGATATGTTGCAAAATAATTGTCTTAACGGGAAGACCACAGATCTAGAAACATTATATGAATATTAGATGATTAATTTAAAAAACTTACAATGTGGTTAGAAGTAGGTATTTGCATATACTTCATTTAAACAAATTTTTGGTGCTAACCAGAAGATTTGTTTTTATCCCTTCAAGTTTTCTAAATATTGTGAATTTCAGGCTTTCACATGAGTAGTGCCAAGGTTGTAGTAGACATCACCATGAGTTTTTATGTTGTATTGGATGTGACTTTCAAGGTCACATTTAAGAAGTTACACATGAAGCACCTTTCAAAAGTTCCAATTCATTTCTTCTCATTTAACAGTCTTCACCATTGAGAAAACTTGTGTACCAACTTGTGGAGTGCTCTGATGATAAATTAGAAGGCTCATTTTCCAAAATAAATGCATTTTCAAATAAGGTTGTTGCTCTAGATACGCTGTCTGTGTTTTCAAGTTGCGCTTATTAAAGCACAGTGAAGTGGGAAAATGGATACAGCTCTGGCTGCATCTGTCGGAACAGGGAAATGAATGTATAAAGGTCCCTGTCAATCTTGTCCACAGAATGACTTTCTTAATTGTTTCAAATTTACTTTTGTTAAGTTTTTCTTTCCTTTCAGGTTATTTGGTTGAGCTTCCCCAAATACCAAATTGAAAATGAAATAATAACCTACACTTGGAGAAAGAATATAAAATTAGTACAGTCAATAGAAAGAATATAATACAATGTGAATCTAATGTCCTAGAGCAATGGTCAGTGCATTACCAATCCTTAAAAGTGTCTAAACGTGCTGCTCTACTGAGCTGTCCGGTGTAGATATTTGTTTAACAAATGAGTGGGTTGGTAAATAACGGAATGGTATTAAGATATATTTGACACTTTTATGGAAATAAGAATATTTTTCAGCTTGTTAAAACCACAATCTAAAATAAGTTTGACACTTAAATGTATTTCTTCATTAGCATATTTACTAGTATAAAATTAAGAAACAATGGGAACTCCTCTTTGTAACTGACAGAACATGCCCAGACCAACAGTCACTGAAGGACTGAAGTTATTTTGGATTTATATAACCAAAACTGTGGACGTTGCCACTTTATTTTGTAAATGTTAAGCTAACAAGTATAAGTCTGCTGTTAGCATGATGCAACTAGTTCAATTTTGTTAAACCTTTTTTTATGTTTAAAAAGTTTGAATAGAAAATTGCTGGTAATATGGTAATTGTTCATAAGCAGCACCAGATGGCCTGACCTTTCAAGCGATGTCCTATTTGAGACAACCAATTTCTTGAAAAGTTTCAAGTTTCCAATTTACTCTCTGTACTCTTCTTTTTTCCCATGAGTTTCAGATTTTCTGAGAGAGAAAACTGTATCAATAAGTTCTTTAGTGTTGCTAAAATTATCAGTGAGCATCTTGTCAGACAGTGATGTGTGAATCTGTTTTGTATGCTTTTCTCCAAGGCAAAGTTTATGGATAGCAGGAAACACTTTCTCATTTTTTAACCTTGAACCCTACCCCATATGAAAGATGTGAGTTTAATGTAGGGACTGTGGGAGAAGGTAACACATTATTGTGCTTTCTAGCTGACTTTTTTTTCCTGTTTCCTTAAACACTAAGTTTGGAACAATGAGCTCTCCTATTTCTCCCTGATGTTCATTACGTGCTTTCAGAGTCTCATTATATATTGTGGTTTAGGCAGAATCACACCTCAGTTCTAAGAATCTCCAAATTAGTAGCAAGACATTCTTTACTCTGTTCATTAATGCCCTTTCATCCAGGTCCAGCATGCAATCAGCTGCTGCAGCTATGCGAGGATAATTTACTCTACTAATGTCAACCAGGAAACAGGAAATAATCCGGGTTAATGTAAATGTGAGACTTTAATGTGACCACTAACGTTGAGTTGCTAATGTGATTCTCTCATTTGCTATTACTTTCAATTAGGTGTTCTCAAACAATTAGCTTTTGAGCCACATAATCTTATTTATAGCATATATATTTCCTGATGAGAAAAGAAATTACCTCTGGGAAAACTGAATCTCAAACTTTTAATTTAGGTCCTAAATTCAGATATATTGACTCAGTTGGACTTTCTTTCGCTTGATATTGTGATCTGTCCAGATAGTATAAAGTTCCTAAAACACCTATTGAAACAGTGAGTACTTTGAATACTCAGAGAAATAAAGGCAGACAAGAATGTTCTTTGCAAACAGAATTAAGAATTTTCAGGCTTTTCAAACATTTCTCATGTAGACAACTTATAATGTTATGTAAGGCCATATTTTATATATATAATATATATGTGTGTGTGTGTGTGTGTGTGTGTGTGCGCGTGCACACACACACATGGTATATATTCCTATTTCTTTATTTTAAGAGTGCAAAGTTGGTTCCTCAGAAAATTGGGAATTGACATACCTCAAAACTGAGCTATACTCTTCTTGGTCATATACCTAAAGGAAACTCTCTTCTAGCACAAGGACATCTCTTCTAACATGCTCACTGTGGTTTTATTCATAGCAGCTAGAAATTGGAAACAACCTGGATGTCCCTCAGCAGAAGAATGGGAAAATAAAATATGGACATTTAAACAAGGGAGTATTACTTAACTGTTTAAAAAAATGACATCATGAAACTTGTTGAAAAATGGATGGAACTAGAAAGAAAATCATTCTAAATGAGGTAATCCATACTCAGAAAGGCAAATATGGTACATTTTCACTTATAAGTGGATATTATCCATTAGTAAACGATAACCAAGCTATAATTTGTAGACCCAGAAAGATTATGTGAAGATAAGTGTTATGGAGATAGGGCACATGGATCTCCCTTGGAAGGAGAAATAGAATAGATTTTATGGGTGGACTGAGGGTGGGTAGAAATGGGGATGAAAGGGATCATGTCAGATTGGGGGAGATGGGAATGCATAAAGAGATTGAATGGAAAGATAGTTCTCATTGCGGAGCATCTTTGGCAGAGTAGTGTAGAAACTTAGTATAGTGGAAAGTTCTTGGAGTTTGTGAAGGTGATCCAAATGAGGAATATTAGTACTAGAGAATGTGGAGTCTCAACTGGCCACATTGTTTAGTCAGCGAGGTTTCCGTAGAGGGACTGGGTTACATTCAGTCATTGGGTTGTTGGGTTAAGAGGGTTCTACGGAAATCTCGAAACAACTCAGTCTGATGATAAGACAAAGGGTTTATCTCCACAAGCTGACAGCAAGGCACCACTGCCAAGGAAAGCATACACATAACTCATTGAACATAGAGAAGTTGAGCTGGTGCTCCTGTTTTCTAGGCTCTGGTGCAGAAAGGGACTCTGCATACTACTAAAAGAGAAACAAGAGAAAGAGGTTAGGATACCAACCTAACCATTAAAATCTTTGATGAATATGCCTGCAAAATATTCTAGGGCAACTCATGAGAGAAACCAACCAATTTCTATTTTGACTTAACACCCATTCTGTGAGAAGGAACCCATACCCAACACTAGAGTCTCAATAGCTCAGAGACCTAGGTGAACCCAAACAAGATGACTCTTAAATATTATTAGGAAAATAGAATGATTCCTAATAATATTCATTTATACTCTTATGTAGTCCTCATCAGAGAGGCTACCTCTGGGAGCAGTTTGGAACAAAATTTATGTGGAAAAAGAGTATGAATTGGAGGTTTCCATCCAGTTTCTCCCCTCAGAACTAAGGAAATTCTGTGGAAGAGGACCAAGATGGTTGTAAGACTCAGAGGGAAGGGAAGACACCAGGAGAACAAGGCACTCTGAATCAACTAAGCAAGATACACAGGAGCTCACAGAATCTGAAGTAGCAAACATGGGACTGCACAGGTCTGCACCAGGTCCTCTATGTATATATTATAGCTAATAGTTTAGGATTTTTATGGGAAGTATGGGTCTCTAACTCTATCATCTTCTCTTGGGACTCTTTTCCTTCTGTTGGGTTACCGTGTCCAACTTAGATAGAAAAGTTCTTGCTTCATTTTATTACAATTTAGTTTGTCATGTTTGGTTATTATCTCTTAGAAGTATGTTCTTTTCTAACAAGAGACAGAAAGAGAGTTTATCTGGAGAAGATAAGATGGGGTGGAACTGAGAGAAGTGGATGAAGCAGAAACTATAATCAGGATATATTGTATGAGAAAATAATCTATTTTCTATTATCTATTTATCTTATTTTTGTTTATATGTATATGTGTGCATGCTAGTGTGGCAGTATATACACATCTGTGTATACAGAGGCCTATGGAAGACAGAAGAGAGAACTAGGTTCTGTGGAGCTGGAGACAAAGGTGGTACTGGTCCATTTGAAATGGACCTGAACTCTGTTGTTTGAAATGGCAACATTTGTTTTTAACTAATGAACCATCCATCCACTATCATTCTTATTCTTATATACATATTTGTAAGAAGAATGTATTGTAGCATTTTGGAAATACTTTTGTTCCTTAAAAACCAAGAGCATAATCATAGTATATGTGATCCTGCTAGATTTTTCAAAAGCTTTGATAGCATTTTATTTTTTTCTGTAGCCACATATACTTCTTATGCTCTGATAATATTGTTCCTAATAAGACATGGGTTTTGCCTAAAAAAAATCCATTACTTTGTAAATCTGAAGCTATATAAAACACACTATATTTAATATTTCCCTTTCTCAGAATATACATAGGGTACCTCCATATTTTGTGGAGAGATAGTCATTGCATTTCAGTAGACAAAGACAATCAATCTCATTCCTTGTATATAGCTTTGTGGAGGATTGAGGGAAGAGAGCAATCCTTCCATCAATCCTTTCAGAGAGATGAAAACATGTCATTACTGATTATAACCCTTACAGTGAAAATGAAGGAAGTATTCTCCAGTCGATTCTATCTGTAAAATGCTCTGAAAAGAATGATCAAGGAAGGATCATCAGGATACAAAGAAGTTCAGAAAGACTGCTTGCATAGACCAAGGGAGGAATAAGTTGGAACTGCTAGTGGGAACAGTCTTAATCTTCCCAGCAGCAGCTGTAACATTCACTGTTGCAGGGGCTGGGTGGGCTGTGAGAAGTAGGGAAAGGTCAGGTTTGTTTGAGAAGAACAAGTCAGATCTTGGAAATCAGCTTTGATTTTAAAGGCATTGGAAAGCAACTGGAACACATAAAAAGAAAGTACTATGAGACTTTCAATGAAGTTATTCTTGTCTGCTGTGCAGAGAGAGGCTAGAACAGAAACAAGGAACATGATTAATGGTCCACCTAGGGGATGCTGGCAAGTCAGCCATGATAGAAAGCAATAAATGGATTTGAGATACATTGGAGTAGGATTGACAGAGTTTTATGTTGAATTAGTTGCAGGCAAAAGGAAGAAAAGGAGGTAACACTGGGGAAGTATACAAACAGGAAGCAAAGTTGGAGCAAGCCATTGGATCATGGTGGTTATCTTTGTCTTTGGTGATGTATCTTGGGTAAGCTGCACTGAAAAAAAATACAGATATTGTGCTGACTTTTTTGGCCAACTTGACACACAATCTAGAGTCCTGGGGGCAGGGAACCTTAGCTGAGAAATCCCTCCATAAGACTGAATAGAAGGCAAGCCTCACGGAATTTTCTTGACTGATGATTGATATGGGATGACCCAGCTCCCATGGCTAGTGGTTCCCAAGGACAGGTGGTCCTTCATGGTATGAAAAATCATATAGAACAAGCATAGATAGTGATCCAGTAAGCAGGCATTTTTCAACGATGTTTTTGGTCATGGAATTTTATCATAGAAATAGAAACTAATAGATTAAATATGAGGTATAGTTGTGACAGAACTGAATATATGTTTTCAGGAGGACTGTAGAAGACCTTTGGAACTTTGGGCTAGAAAAGCTGTTGAGTACGCAGAGCTGAAGGGGGCTGCTTTGTGAATGCTTGGCAGGTATGAATGCGTGGTGAGAGAAAAGTTGATGAAGAAGGTCTAGCTAGTAGAGTTTCAGAGAGAATTTTCAGAATCTATTTATAATTCCATAAGGGCATATTTTGAATTAAGACTATGTGATTCTGGTCAGCTGGATCTGAAGAAGTAGCATTGACTAAAAAGTGAACAGAACCACTAAAGTGAAACATTTATTATGCCAGGAAAATCAATGATGGTAAATCAGTGATGGAACAAAGAAATTAGTAGTGATTAAGATGTGATCAACAGAAGCTTTTGTAATTTCATGAAATCCCATTTGTCAATTCTTGATCTTAGAGCATAAGCCATTGGTGTTCTATTCAGAAACTTTTACCCTATGCCCATGTGTTCGAGACTTTTCCCCACTTTCTCTTCTATTAGATTCAGTGTATCTGGTTTTATGAGGAGGTCCTTGATCCACTTGGACTAGAACTTTGTACAGGGAGATAGGAATGGCTCAATTCACATTCTTCTACATGTAGACAGCCAGTTGAACCATCACCATTTGTTGAAAATGCTGTCTTCTTTCCACTGGATGGTTTTAGCTCTCTTGTCAAAGATCAAGTGACCATAACTGTGTGGGTTCATTTATGGCTATTAATTCTATTCCATTGATCTACCTGACTGTCACTGTACCAATACCATGCAGTTTTTATCACTACTGCTCTGTAGTACAGCTTGAGGTCAAGGATGCTGATTCCCCTAGAAGTTCTTTTATTGTTGAGAATAGTTTTTGCTATCCTGGGCTTTTTGTTATTCCAAATGAATTTGACAATTGCTCTTTCTAAGTATGAAAAACTGAGTTGGAATTTTGATGGGGATTGCATTGAATCTGTATATTGCTTTCAGCAAGATGGCCATTTTTACTATATCAATCCTGCCAATCCATGAGTATGGGAGGTCTTTCCATTTTCTGAGGTCTTCTTCGGTTTCTTTCTTCAGACTTGAAGTTCAACATCTCTTTGTGATAAAAGTCTTGGGAAGATCAGGAATTCAAGGCTCATTCCTAAACATAGTAAAAGCAATATACAGAAAACCAGTAGCCAACATCAAACTAAATGGGGAGAAGCTTGAACCATTCCTACTAAAATCAGGGACTAGACAAGGCTGTCCACTTTCTCTCTATCTATTTAATATAGTACTTGAAATTCTAGCTAGCACAATAAGACAACAAAAGGCTGTCCAGCATGAGGTTAAGGGTGCTGATTCCCCCAGAAGTCCTTTTATTGTTGAGAACAGTTTTTGCAAAGCTTCTGTAAGGCAAAGGATACTGTAAATAGGACAAAATGGCAACCAACAGATTGGGAAAGATGTTTACCGATCTTACGTCTGATAGAGGGCCAATATCCAATATATACAAAGAACTCAAGAAGTTAGACTCCAGAGATCCAAATAACCCTATGAAAAACATGGGGAACAGAGCTAACCATAGAATTCTCAACTAGGAAACTCGAATGGCTGAGAAGCACCTAAAGAAATGTTCAACATCCTTAGTCATCAGGGAAATTCAAATCAAAACAACCCTGAGATTCTACCTCACACCAGTCAGAATGGTTAAGATCAAAAACTCAGGTGACAGCAGATGTTGTTGAGGATGTGGAGAAAGAGGAACACTCTTCCATTGCTGCTGGGATTACAAGCTGATATAACCTCTCTGGAAATAAGTTTGGCAGACCCTCAGAAAAATGAACATAATACTACCTGAGGACCCAGGTATTCCACTCCTGGACATATACCCAGAAGATGCTCCAAAATGTAATAAAAACACATGCTCCACTATGTACATAGCAGCCATATTTATAATAGCCAGAAGCTGGAAATAACCCAGATGTCCCTCAACAGAGGAATGGATACAGAAAATGTGTTTCATTTACACGATAGAATACTACTCAGCTACTAAAAGCAATAACTTCATGAAATAAGCAGACAAATGGATGGAACTAGAAAATATCATCCTGAGCAAGGTAATGCTGTCATAAAAAAAAGAACATGGTATGTACTCACTGATAAATGCTTATTAGCACAAAAGTTCAGAATACCCCAGAGTCACTTCAGAGAAATCATTGGGCTGACTGTGAGGTCCCAAATGGAGGAATTGGAGAAAGGACTGAAGAAACTGGGGGAGTTTGTAGCCCCATGGAGGGAGCAACAGTGTCCGCTGGTCTGATCTCTCGATGCTCCTGGAGACTGGATCACCAACCAAAGAATAAACATGGAGAGACCCATGGTTCTAGCTACATATGTGGCAGAGGAAGGTTTTGCTAGCCATCAGAGGGAGGAGAGGCCCTTGGGCCAGAGGGTGTTAGATGCCCCAATATAGAAGGGAAGATGAGAGTAGGTGGGTGGGTGGGTGAATACCATCATAGAGGCAGAGGGAGAGGGAGGCTATAGGGAGTTTTCAAAGGGGAGATCTGGAAAGTGGGAAACATTTGAAATGTAAAATATATATATATGATGTGATCAACATTATTGAGGTAAAACTCTTAGGAAATGTTTCCACAGGATTAGCTCTCTGAAGCTGTGATTCAAAGGGGATTAATGCTTTGTGTCATGCAGAAGAACTTGGTCAGACATCTCCAACATTGTATTAGCTTTGAAGGCATGAGGGGATCATAGAGAAGCTGAGGTTTGACACTGTAATAGGCCAAGATGTCTACTGGTGAAGATGTAGGTTTAGTTGTTTTAGAAGACCCAGGATTAAAGGGTCATGAAAAGAAACTGAGGCTTGGCAACATGTAGCAGTGACAAATAGAATTCCTGAAAGGAGCCCAGGATAAGATAGTTTTGAAGTTGCAGTCCACTTGAAGTGAAGACCTCAGCATTTTGCAGATATCAGTATCAAGAGATGGCCACCAAGGACAGTGGCAATTATGGAGCAGAGCTAGCCTGAGCCTTGAAGACAAGCTATATATACTGTAGATGACAGAGCTTATGAAATGAAATTGCCTTGGGGCCCAAAGAAGCATGTCCCAGATATCAACAACTGAACTTTTACATGGTCAAACTCTGGTTTGCTTTGTTCAGAATGTAAGTGTACATTATATACATTACCTTTTACTTTATAGGAGCCCATTGTTAAGAGATATTGGATATTTTAAAGAGGCATTAGCTTTTATTTATTTATTTATTTATTTATTTAGTTTTGTTTTTCAAAACAGGGTTTCCCTATATAGCCCTGGTTGTCCTGTAACTCATTCTGTAGACCAGGCTGGCCTGGAACTCAGAAATCAGCTTGCGTCTGCCTCCCAAGTGCTGGGATTAAAAGCATGTGCCACCACTGCCCAGCTGAGGCATTAACTTTTTAATGATACTAAAGTTTTCAAATCTTTGAATTAGTAACGACTGGGACTTTTAAGTATTGGGATGTTTTACATTATGATACTAATATTAACATGATGCTTTGGAACAAATGAGAAAGGGAAAGATTACAGTTGAATAGTGATATGTTTGTGTATCAAGATGTCAAGACAATTGTGTTGGCTAGTATTTTGTTTTGTTTCATTAAGCTAGAGTCATCTGAGAAAGGGTAATCTCACTTGAGAAAATGTCTTTATAAAGTTGGCCATTAGACTCACCCATGGGGCATTTTTCCTGACCAATTATTGATGTAAGAGTACCCATTTCACTGAAGGTGGTAGTACCAATGGACTAATGGCTCTAGATGATATAAAAAGTCAGGCTGAACAAGCTATGGGAGCAAACCAGCAAGCAGCAATTCTTCAGTTTTTGCCTCGATGTTCCTCTCTTTGGTTCCTGCCCTGATTTTACTTCATGATGGTCTATAAGCTGTTAGCCTATAAACTTTTCCTCCTCCTGTTACTTTTAATGATGATATTTTATCACAGCATGGAAAACCCAACTAAAACAATTACATACAAAGTTTCAGCTTAAGTGCTATAGGTATAAGTTGAAATTTTTGAATCAGCCATCTAATCAGAGTTTATGAGAGACTATTATGTTACAAGCCTTCTACTAAATTTATTCTGTTACTAATTCTTTCTCAGCAGATAGAAAATTTGTCAAAAGTGAAATTAAGGAGGGCTAGAGAGATGGCATAGTGGTTAAGAATACTTCCTGTTCTTACACAGGACCCATGTTTGATTCTTAGCACTCATGTTGGGAAGTTTACAAATGCCTGCAGCTCTTGTTCCAGGGATCCAATGCCCTACTCTGGTCTCTTCAAAAATCTGAATATATTTTTTGCACACATATATTTGGGCCCTTGTAAAATAAATATTTGCTAAAAGTTAAAAGTAAAATATAATATGATAAATGATATAACTGGGTCAACATAATTGATTGTGGAAATAGCAAGAGGAGACATAATTACCCTAGAAAGTTGGATAAGTTCACCTAATAACAGTGATCACTCCTGCATTTCTGTTGTAAAAGTCTCTGGTGCTACCAGTTTGCCTGGTGTTAGAACAGAGGAACAAAGGACCTTCCTTTTGTTTGTTTGTTATTTTCCATGGGTTTATTGGAAATACTACAGAATAACAAAAATAAAAAACCAAAACCAAAACCAAAACCAAAACCAAAAACAAAAGGAAAAAAACCCACTCAAATGGTTGCATGTACTGTTTAGAAATTCATCTCAACTATAGGATAAACACAACACATGTTGCAAATATTACAAAAGTCCAGAAGCTTCAGGGTTGTCTCATTGTCAGAACCTACATCAATGGTCTGATCTAAGTTGGAGATGGTAGCAAATTTAATGATCTTCTTTCTCTCCTCTTCCTAAATTTAGGTGGAGACTCCTCTTACAGGATCTCTTTGAATGTGATTCATCAGATGTCTGATATTACCTGATCTCTTGTTGTAGAGTTTCTTTTTGGGGACAATCACACTTTCTTCAGATACACATATTTTGCAGTTGTTACTGAGACATGTATATAACCAGCATGGTCTTCATGGTGAATAGTTCCAGAGGTCTTCTTCATGGTTTTTGTGAGAATGTGGTCCATGTTGGTCAGTCCTAGTAAAAGACTGTTTTTGTTGTTGTTGTTGTTGTTGTTTGTTGTTTTTGTTCTTTGTTTTTTGTTTTTTTTATTTTTGATGCAGGATCTCATGCATTCCAGGCATCCAAGACTGACCTTAAATTCCCATTCCTTTTAGCTTTAATTTCCAACTCTACTTTTTGAATGTGTAGAAATGACAAAAAACATGAAATATATAATTAGATGACAAACAGATGTTAGACAACAGTGCCCATTATATTCAGGATGCCTACCTTTGCTTTCATGAAGCGTCCAACCTAGAAGGAGAGCTGTATCACTCATATGCACATCAACATGTGTCAGGATTGATTGGAAGCTTTTAATGTGCTCCCAGGGAATACTTTATTTTCAAGACTTATGTCTGCCACATTATCATAGTAAGGATGTTGGAAGTCATCTATCATATACCTGAGGAATATGAAACCCACTGGCATCTTTATAGGGACTGTTGACTAAAGGGACTGGCCTATTGATATGTTCCATGTTTAGGACTAGGCCCACTTTCTGACATGGGTGGACTTCATAATGTAATGATACCTCCTTTTCTTCTTCATAGCAGCTATCTTCCATCAGCAGGAGGCAGAGTCAGCTCTCCCACATTCTTACCCTCCCCTCAATCCCCAGGCCACCTCCAGTTCCACTGTGAAGCCCAGTGAGGCCCTGAGAGGTTGAACCAGATCTCCAGAGCACCACAGCCAGTATGTGGCTGGGTAGTTTTGTTCAAGCCTTGGTCATCTGTTTGGTCCCAGACCAGAAACGTCCCCATGGTTTCTAATGGCAATATGATCCATGGACATACACTTAACCCTGCTGTTGCATAGCCACTTACCAAGACATGGCCCTCAGCTGTAGATTGGGCTGAAACTTAATTTTTGCTTCAGATGGTAGAGTTAGCTACACACGACAGGCTTTTCCTCTTCACTCTCACAATTCTAGTTCTATCTCCCTTCATAATATTCAAATTGTTCCTTTTCTCTTTTTCTTCCATCTGTCCACCAGATACATGCACATTATAGTGGCTCCAGCTGCAAGCAGACCACACAGCTGGTGGGCCTCTGGATGACCTCCTCTGCCCATCCTGCATGCAGTGCTGTCACGTAGGTCTCTAGGTGGCTACAGCCTGCCAGTGTGGCATGGTGGAGGGCAAGTCTATGAATGTCTTCTCCCTCTTGTGCTGTTTGGCATGGTGGCAGGCATGCTTTGATGTCTACTGACTTCCTGGCCTGTGACTTTCAATGCCAGACAGGTCTTCAGGTGTCTTTCCCAGACATGCCTCGTGGTATGGGTGTGAGTGTATCTCTGGATTTCTTCCTTCTGCACTGCGTTGTGTTATGTAATAGAAGGTAAGTCTCTGTGTGTTCTCTGCCTGTCTCCCATGTTAGCAGCAGGCAAGTATAATTGTTTTTGTTGTACTTCTGTTACATCTTTTCTTCACAGAACACAGAATACAAAGACAGGCAGATTTATCAGAGTTGGAAGCCAGCCTGGTATCCATATCAGGTTACAGGTCAGCATGGGCTACATAGTGAAACCCTTGCTTGGTATAAGACATAGTTTGTGCAAGATCTCCTGAGCCTATCATTTCTATTTTCTTTGTTTCTGATCCTCATGACATTCATCTTCAGAACTCTGTCACTGAAGAATGACCTAGTGGTTCAGGTCAAGGGAACTGCCTGACACTCAGGGAATCTGTTATACCTGGTTTGTGAGGAGCACTCATCATAGTTGGCATAGTTGGCGTTACTGATTCAGTCTGAAAACAATCTGTCTGGAATCGCCACGCCACAAAGAATAGATGGTTGTAGCTCACCAACATCACATCCAGGTACAATGAGCTCTGAGTACAGTTGAGACATTCCCATTCTTCCAGTGAGAAGGCCACAGCTACCTCTCTGAATGTTAACAGACTCTAGGAAGCATTTACCAGAGAAGCATTTCATCCTTCTTTATTGTTCTTCTCTGGGTTTCTGTCTCAGGCAAAAAGACTGGAATTTTGATATGCACTGAAATGTCCTCTCTTCCAAATCAGTGTCCACTCTCAAGATCCTCTCCAACAAGAAATCCTAGTATAATTGGTCCTCATTTATTCTGACCCTCCAGGTCTATTTGTTCTGCATCAAAAGACAGCAGGTCTGGTTTATCAATGGAATGCGTGGGAATCTGACCTGCTTCCTCCTGTTCAGCACAATGTGTCTCCCTAGCTACCACACAGTATTGTAGGTGATCCAGTTTTTTCCTCCTTTCTCTCCTCTGATATTTTCCATTTTATGTTTTGATTTTCTTTTGGTTTTATATCTTTGTTTCCTTCTCATTTTGTAATTGATTTCAAGCCCATGACAAATCTACCTTCTAGATCTTAGCTTTGCAAACCCACCTGGGGCAATAAAGTGGCTGATTGTTGGGGCTTTGTGGTCAGAGTGATCTGATTTGATGTTTACTCTCCCTTGTATTAACTCTGTAAACTTGGACAAGTTTCTTAAACATTCTGTCATAAAAGTCAGTGCATATGAACTTAGTATTGTATCCTATGTACATAATTTATGTCCTTAATCCTGGGTTGTTATGCTTCAGAACATCAGGTAATTCTATTTGGTATTCAATGAGCAGTGGCTGTTGTGTTCAACAAAGATAGTGGTCTCTCTGGGTCTACCTTTTGGCAATGATAACATCATGTTGAAGCAATTTCTCCTACCTGGAAGGAGCCAACAGTAGCTCTGGTGTCCTGGAGAGCTGACTCTTTTGCTCCCTACATTTGCTCACACCCACTGTGCATGGGATGTGGTTTCAGCTGCTCCTGCTTCTTCTCCTGTGATTGCTGCCATCAGTTGTGCTAATGTCTGATTGTTGGCTAAGGATTGCTGCCCTTCCCAGACTAGGGAAATATGGGAGAGTGATTTCTGGCTGATTCCATTGTTTACTTCCATGCACTGGCTTGGCTTTACATGGATTATCAGCACTTTCACCACTGATGGAGACCCCAATGGCAGATTACAATGACATTTTTTTTTTCCTGGGCTTTTAGGATGTAGCAGAGAGCATACAGAGTAGCTTTCTGAAATATTACTAGTTATTCTCTTACAGCCAATTCTTAAATTTAGACAAGCTTTATTTGGAAAGGAATCTTTACAGAGGACTCATGAGGGTTTTTATAAAGCCTATTCCCTGGTTTCAATGTTATTGCTGAGACAGTTTTAAAGAACAATTTTAGTCTTTTGTTTCCCCACTTTCACTCTAAAAAAGCTCTTGTCTGTCCTTATGACTCTTCTTAGGAAGAGCAGATGTTGACTGTGTTTTCCTGGGTAGGTTTTATTGATTCCGTGAAATACTGCACAATCCTTTGTAAAAATGGAAGTTTCTGTCTCTATCCTCAAAAGTAAAAGAAAGGAGAAAATAATCTATGGAGAAATTCTGAATTCAAATATATGTGAAATATTAATAAAACTTGTCAGTGTTTTTTTTCCAAATTTTAGGGGTTTTTTTTTGCTGTTGTTGATTTTTGTTTTTTGTTTTTTGTTTTTTTTCTTTGTTTTTGCTTTTTTTTGGTTTTTGTTATTTGATCTTGGTTTGAAAATCAGGGGAAACATAGGGACAAGGTTAGAGATAAGGTCAGAAGAATGAAGAAAGATATTGACTAAAGGCAGAGCAGGTACATTACAACAGACACCGTTCTCTGTTCTTTTCTTTCCTGTGATAGGCTCTCTACAGCCTTGATTTACAGTGTGGCACTGGATTTGCAACAATCTTACTGTGTCAGCCTTCCAAATACAGAAACAACAGGCACCTGGTACCACATCAAGAAGGCCGCGGTTTTTCCACTGGATCCTTACTATATTTGACAAAAAAAAAAACAACAACAGATCATTGACTTCTCTTCTTGTTTTTCGTTTATTATTTATTTTCTTTTTATTTTTTGTGGTACTGAAATATTAAACTTAAGACCTTTTGCTTAATAGACCAATGCTTAACGAATAGGTTATATACCCAGCCTTGACTAGATTTTTCTTTTCTATTTTGAAATGTGGCCTCAATATGCTGCTTGACCCCGCTAGCTCTGTAACTCAGGGAAGCTTTCAACTGGGGATTCTTCTGTTTCACCCTCTTATGAAACTGGGATATAGCCAGTTTAATTTTATCATGTCTCATTTTATTTAATACCATGCTTTATTATTATTATTGTTGTTATTATTATACTTTGTATTAATTCTAAACAGTTTCCGAATCTCCATTATATGGAAGCTTGAGAATTATACTTTTGAAGGATTAAGCTTCACAGTAAGGTAAAAGAAAACTTTTTTGCTTAGTGGCTACTAATGACATCATAAAGATATATTGAATTAAAACTGGCAAATAACTATGTTTGTCACCTTTTTATTGGCAAGTAGCTTGGTACCAGATGGGATTCCATAAATAAACAGTGTGGCTTGCCATCTTCAAAGAAAGTTTTTGTTATTCCAAAAAATAAAATATGTAAAAAATAGGGCAAAAAGATATTTTTTGTTTTATAAAATCAATTGAAAATGTATTATATTACCAAGAAATGAGCTTGAAAGAAAAGTTCAAGAAGCTACTGTGTAGGACTGTGGGATGGCTCAAGGAGTTTAGGACAGCACTGGTATGAGAATATGCCTGGTGTATTAGTATTCTTTAAAGGATTAGGACCAAAATTACAAACACTAGAAAAAAGCAGAGAAGAAGCTGCAGGGCAGCTTGTGGGCTCATTCATAAGTGCTATGGACCATAACTTGATTGGCTGTTTGGGAGTGGTGGGACTTTAAGAGATGAAACATGGTTGAAGGGAGTGGTATCTGATTGAAAATACATAAGTTATATCCTTGATAATTTTTTTCCAAGTTTTCCCACTCTGCTTTCTGGCTTTCATGATGTTAGCAGCTTTGATCTGCTATGATGTTCTTTCCTGTGAGAGGTCTGCAAAGAAGAAGAGAAGGAACCATACACTGAAATCTTGAAACCATCTTTATAAATAAACCTTTGCTACATTGAGTGGTTTAACTCAGCTATAAGAAAAGCTGTTGGGTAGGCTTTACTATTAGATATGGCTATAATACTTGGCGAAGGCTATTCCCTCTCCAGTCTTCAGGACACAGAAATGGAACTGGGGAGTTAATATTCACTCTTGCTTCCTTTGCTGTTTTTACTTACAGATTAACACTAAGGCAGTAAGTTCTAAAACTTACAGAATTTTGAAGATTCAATATTTTAATTGAAGTAAAGATGTGTTATTTTTATTGCTTTCATCTTGAATTTTTATGTTTCTCTATGTACTTGATCTTAAAAAGTGTACTGGTCATGTAAGAGTGCAGTGTCCTTGTATGTACATCTGTAACTGATTATAACACATTTTCACTATTTTGTGGAATCAATAACTTGTGACTGGAGGGGTAAGCCAGGCAAAATAAATACCTCCATGGAATTAGTAAATAAGGGCTTAGATGCTTATCTTGTAGAAAAGCTAAATTTATGCCCTGGTGTTAATGCATTAAACTTCATGAAGAGACACATTCCTATTCCCTTTGGCTGCATCTCCATCAAAATGTGCAGTGCTCTCAGTGCTCACAAACTGTAAGATTGGAAAAATGATTGAGTTCATGAATTACTGCACTGTATTCTTCTATAGCTCCCTGAAAGTCTTTACCTTTGTAGTCATTAATGACCCTTGGGATTGAGAGACTTAATTCTGTATATTTTCACACTATTATCTGGCTTCTTCTGACTCATAAAATCATTTTTATTTACTAATATTATTAATATTTTTATTATTACTCTTTCATCTTTAGAAATTGTTCGTTTGTTGTTACCTGATGCCAAATTTTCTGGTTTTGATCCTTCTTCACAGGTTACTTTTTTTAGGTCTTATTTTTCTACCACCCTTTTCTTTTATTCTGGTAATAACTCCTTGTGATAATTCTTTGTCTTTATCTCTCTCTTCTTCCTGTTACCATCCTCCCCTCTCTATTTTTCCCTGCTTTCTTTCCTCCTCTCTCTTTTACTTCATCAAGTTTTATAACTCTAAGGACTTGTATTTTCTTGGCCCTTCTCTTTTTCTTTCTAATATCAAGGATCAAGGAGTGGCATTGAACTTTTTAACTAGCATGCTATACATACTTATAGGTCCACGTGTGATAATTCAGGGCATGTATACCATGTGTAATGATCAAATCAGTATATCATTTACCTCTCTGAACTTCCTAGAGTCCTGCCTGAATTCTGAAACAAAAATGCCAAGATTCTAAAGAGAAAAGAGAATTGATTTTTGAATATTTTTATGTATATGATACAAAACCATCATGTGTTTATTCCTAAATTTATATTGCTTTTACAATTGGCCATTCTCAACCTTTTGCATGTTCTTCTAAGTAACTAATACTGGATTTAATGCTATAGATCATGACCAAACAATACAGAACATTTAAAATATGTTAGAGTACATATTTAGAAAAAATGGTTAAATAGTTTCCCTTAAGGTAACAATATATAGTGTCACAGTCTGAGGATATAAAACTAAAGTTGAAGACATTATCAAAAAATCCAGTGGACTAATTTATTCCTCACTGGCAGTCAGAGAAGGCCTGTCCCCTAAGGAAGTGACATTTAGACTGTGAGGGTTAACTATGGAATTCTGTGGAGAATTTTCTCTAGGAAAGAAAGATCAGGGGAGGATTCAGAGCTAGAAAGGGAAGTGAACTCATGATGGAGGAAGCTGGGCAAGTTGCAGAACACCTACATTTCAATATTCAGAATTTAAACTTATTAATAAGAGCAATGTAACTACTAATGTATTTTTCACTGAAAATGTCCATCTCAAAGGCTCTGTCATCTATCTAGTCATACAAACTACTAGAAAAGGGACATTTTGACAGCTCACTCTGTTGTTGGTGCTCTGCCATCTGTCATACAAGCCAATGTCCTTTCTCCATGTGGCCACATATCTAGTTACATGTGTACCTATCCCAAATTTGTCTAGTTCCATCCATTTGTCTAAGAATTTCATGAAGTCACTGTTTTTAAGAGCTGAGTAGTACTCCATTGTGCAAACTTACCATATTTACTGTATCCATTCCTCTGTTGAAGGACATCTGTGTTCTTTCCAGCTTCTGGCTATTATAAATAAGGCTGCTATGTATATAGTGGAGCATGTGTCTTTGTTATATGTTGGAGTATGTTTTGGGTATATGCCCAGGAGTGGTATAGCAGGGTCCTCAGGTAGTACTAAATCCAATCTGAGGAACTGCCAGACTGATTTCCAGAGTGGTTGTACCAGCTTGTAATCTCACCAAAAATGGAGGAGTGTTCTTTCTCCACATCCATGCCAGCATCTGCTGTCACATGAGATTTTGATCTTATCCATTCTGACTGGTATGAGGTGGAGCCTCAGGGTTATTTCCCTGATGACTAAGGATGTCGAACATTCACTATTCCTCAGTTGAGAATTCTTGGTTTAGCTCTGTACCCTGTTTTTTAATAGGGTTATTTGGATCTCTGGAGTGAAACTTCTTGAGTTCTTTGTATATGTTGGATATTAGCCTTATATGGAATGTAGGGTTGGTAAAGATATTTTCCCAATCTGTTGCTTGATGTTTAGTCTTATTTACAGTGTCCTTTGCCTTACAGAAGCTTTGCAATTTTATGAGGTCTCATTTGTCAATTCTTGATCTTAGAGCATAAGCCATTAGTATTCTGTTCAGGAAAATTTCTCTGTGCCCATATATTCGAGGCTCCTCCCCCCTTTCTCTTCTATTAGTTTCAGGGTTTTATGTGGTGGTCCTTGATCAACTTTGACTTGAGCTTTGTACAAAGAAATAAGAATGGGTCAATTTGCATTCTTCTACATGCTAACCTTCAGGTGAACAAGCACCATTTGTTAAAAATGTTGTATTTTTTGCACTGGATCATTTTATGTCCTTTGTTAAATATCAAGTGACCATAGATGTGTGGGTTCATTTCTTGGTCTTCAATTCTATTCCATTGATCTTCTTGCCTGTCTCTGCACCAATACCATGCAGTTTTTATCACTATCACTCTGTAGTACAGCTTGAGGTCCAGTATGGTGATTTTCCCAGATGTTCTTTTATTGTTGAGGATAGTTTTTGCTTTTCTTGGTTTTTTGTTATTCCAAATAAATTTGCAAATTGCTTACTAACTCTATGAAGAATTGAGATGGAATTTTCATGGGAATTGTGTTGACTCTGTAGATTGCTTTTGGCAAGATCCCATTTTTACTATATTAATCCTGACAATCTATGAGCATGAGAGATTTCCATTTTCTGAGATCTTCAATTTCTTTCTTCAGAGACATGAAGTTCTTGTCATACAGATCTTTTACTTGCTTGGTTACTGTCACATGAAGATATTTTATATTATTTGTGACTGTTGTGAAAGGTATCCATTCCCTAATTTCTTTCTCATTCTGTTTATCCTTTGAGTAGTGGAAGGGTACTGATTTGTTTGTGTTAATTGTATATCCAGTCACTTTGCTGAAGTTGTTTATTAGGTTTAGGAGTTGTCTCATAGAATTTTGGGGGTAACTTAAGTATATTATTATATCATCTGCAAATAGTGATATTTTGACTTCTTCCTTTCAAATGTGTAGCCCTTTGACCTCCTTTTGTTGTCTAATTGATCCAGCTAGAACTTTAAGTACTATATTGAATAGATAGGGAGAGAGAGGGCAGGCTTGTCTAGTCCTTGATTTTAATGGGATTGCTTCAAGTTTCTCTCCACTTAGTTTGATGTTGGTATTGGTTTTCTGTATATTGCTTTTACTATGTTTAGGTATGAGCCTTGAATTCCTGATCTTTCAAGACTTTTAACATGATAGAATGTTGAATTTTGTCAAATATTTTTTCAGGATCCAATGAAGTCATCATGTGGTTTATTTCTTTGAGATTGTTTATGTAGTGAGTTACATTGAAGGATTTCCAGGTATTGAACCATCTCTGCATCCCTGGGATGAAGCCTACCTGATCATGTTGAATGATCGTTTTGATGTGTTCTTAAATTCAGTTTTCGAGAATTTTATTGAGTATTTTTGCATCACTGTTCATAAGGGAAATTGGTCTGATGTTCTCTTTCTTTGTTTTGTCTGTGTGTGGTTTAGGTATTGTGGCTCCATAGAAAGAATTGGGTACAGTTCCTTCTGTTTCTATTTTGTGGAATAGTTTGAAGAGTATTGGTATTAGGTCTTCTTGGGAGGTCTGATAGAATTCTGTACTAAATCCATCTGGTCCTGGGATCTTTTTGGTTGGGAGACTTTTAATGACTCCTTGTATTTCTTTAGGGATTATGAGACTATGTTCAAGTTTTATTTCATTCTGATTTAACTTTGACACCTGGTATCTGTTTAGAAAATTGTCCATTTCACTCAGATTTTCCAATTTTGTTGAGTATAGGCTTTTGTAGTAGGATCTGATGATTTTTTGAATTTCCTTGGATTCTGTTGCTATGTCTCCCTTTTCCTTTCTGATTTTATTAATTTGGATTCTGTCTCTGTGCCCTCTGGTTAGTCTGGCTATCGGTTTATCTATCTTGTTGATTTTCTCAAAGAACCAGCTCCTGGTTTTGTTGATTTGTTGTGTAGTTCTTTTTGTTTCTACTTGGTTGATTTCAGCCCTGTTTGATTATTTCATGATGTCTACTCTTTGGTGTATATGCTTCTTTTTGTTCTAGAGCTTTCAGGTTTGCTGTCAAGCTACTAGTGTATGCTCTCTCCAGTTTCTTTTTGGAGATACTTAGAGCTATGAGTTTTTGTTTTTTGCATTGCTTTAATTATTTCCCATAAGTTTTGGTATAAGATGCCTTCATTTTATTAAGTTCTAGGAAGTCTTTAATTTCTTTCTTTATTTCGCTCTTGACCAAGTTATCATTTAGTAGAGTACTGTTCACTTTTCATGTGTATGTGGGCTTTCTGTTGTTTTTGTTGTTATTGAAGACCAGCATTAGTCCAGGGTGATCTGATAGGATGCATGGGATTATGTCAGTCTTCTTGTATCTGTTCAGGCCTTTTTTGTGACCAATTATACCGTCAATTTTGGAGAAGGTACCATGAGGTGCTAAGAAGAATGTATATTCTTTTGTTTTAACATGAAATGTTCTATAAGTATCTGTTAAATCCCTTTGGTTCAGATCTTCTCTTACTTTCACTGTGTCACTGTTTAGTTTTTGTTTCCATGACCTCTCCATTGATGAGAGTGTGGTGTTGAAGTCTCCCTCTATTATTGTATGAGGTGCAATATGTACTTTGAGGTATTTGGAGCATAGATGTTCAGAATTTAAAATTCATCGTGGTAAATTTTTCCTTTTATGAGTTTGAAGTGTCCTTCCTTATCTCTTCTGATTACTTTTCATTAAAAGTCCATTTTATTCGATATTAGAGTGGCTACTCCAGTTGTTTCTTGGGAACATTTGCTTTGAAATCTTTTTTCAGTCTTTTACTCTGAGGTAGTGTCTATTCTTGTCACTGAAGTTCATTTCCTGTATGCAGCAAAATGCTGGTTCCTGTTCATATATTGAGTCTATTAGTCTATGTCCTTTTATTGTGGAATTGAATTCATTGATGTTAAGAGATATTAAGTAAAAGTGATTGTTGCTTCCAGTTATTTTTGATGTTATTTTTATGTTTGTATGGCTATCTTCTTTTGTGGTTGTTGAAAAAAGATTACTTTCTTGCTTTTTTCTACAGTGTATTTTCCCTTCTTGTGTTGGTGTTCCATCTACTATCCTTTGTAGGGCTAGATTTGTGTAAAGATATTGTGTAAATTTGGTTTTGTCATGGAATATCTTGGTTTCTCCATCTATGGCAATTGAGAGTTTTTCTGGTTATAGTAGCCTGTGCTAGTATTTGTGTTCTCTTAGGGTCTGTATGACATCTGCCCAGGATCTTTTGGATCTTATAGTCTTTGCTGAGAATTCTGGTCTAATTTTGATAGGTCTGCCTTTATATGTTACTTGACTTTTTCCCTTAGAGTTTCTAATATTCTCTTTGTTTTGTGCATTTGGTGCTTTGATTATTATGTGATGGGAGGAATTACTTTTCTGGTCCAGTCTCTTTGGAGTTCTGTAAGCTTCTTGTGTGTTCATGGGCATTCCTTTCTTTAGGTTAAGGGAGTGAGTTTTCTTCTATAATTTTGCTGAAGATATTTATTGGCCCTCAAGTTGAGATGTTTGCCCTCTTTTATATCTATTATTCTTAAGTTTGTTTTTTTCATTTTGTCTTGTTTTTCCTGCATGTTTTGTGTTAGGAGCTTTTTGCATTTTGCATTTTATTTTACTGTTGTGTCAATGTTTTCTATGGTATCTTCTATGCCCAAGATTCTATTTTCTTTTGTTTGTATTCTGTTAATTTTGCTTGCATCTACAACTCCCCATCTCTTTCCTAGGTTTTCCATCTCCAGAGTATCTCCCTTTGTGATTTCTTTATTATTTCTATTTCCATTTTTAGATCCTGGATGTTTTTGTTCAATCCCTTCACCTGCTTTGCTGTGTTTTCCTGTAATTCTTTAAGAGATATTTTGTGTTTTGTTTTTAAGGGCTTCTACTTGTTTTGCTGTGCTTTCCTGTATTTTTTTTAACAGAGTCATTTATGTAATCTTAAAGACTGTTATCATCATCATGCGATGTGATTTTAAATCTGATTCTTGCTTTTACAGTTTGTTGGGGTATCTAGGACTTGCTGTGGTGGCAGAACTGGGTTTTGATGATGCCAAGTAGTTTTGTTTTCTGTTGCTCAGGTTTTTCCACTTGGCTCTCCCAGTCTTATCTCTGGTGTTAGTTGGTCTTGCTGTCTCTGGCTTGAACTTGTCTTTCCTGTGGGTCTGTGAGTCTGTGATCTTAGGTGTTTCAGCACTCCTGGGATTCTGGCTCTTTAAGGGCAGTAATGGTAGGCAGAGAGCAGTGATCTTAGGTTTGTCACCACTCCTGGGAAACCAGTTCTCTTTGTGTGGGATTTGGGTGTAGAGAGTTGGGGTACCACCTTCACTCTGGGGTGCAAATGTAGACTGGAAGAATCCTGTCCCTGGCTGTTTCATGGTTCCTGTGCCTTGTGGCTTCCTGGCTGGTGTCTCCTTGGCCGTTTATTGGAACAAAAGTGGTGGTCTCAGTTGTGAACTATGGAGTGATAGTGCTCCTGGGAGATCAGCTCTTTCTGGGTGGGATTTGGGTATTGACAGCTGTGAGACAGTCTTAGCTCCAGGACGCAGATGGAGATCAAAAGCCAACTATGAAATCTTATGTTAAAATCAATGAATAATGAGATAACAATTTTTAAAAAGCAAGAATAGGTAGGTATATGAAAGAATTTGGAGGTAAAAAGGGGAAGGAAATTTTGTAATTACAATCTCAAAAAACTAAAAAATATATAATAAAATGAACAATGATAATAACCATAGAGAGATAGAGCAACATACAATTTGAACTTACTAAAAAGTTTCAATAAGTTAAAAAGAAATAATATACTTGAAATGGATGGTGGACTACCCTATGAAAATCCTTGTTGAAAGAGCTGTATTACATTGACATTCTTTAAAGTCATTGAATATATGCCCATTTATATCATGTTGGTTGAGTGGGTTTGGTGATTTAATTATAGAATTCTGGAGGAAGATGCAGGCAAATCCCTGAGTTCTAGGACAGCCTGATCAACAGAGTGTGTTGCTGGTCAGCCAGGCCTACACAGAGCAACCTTGTCTAGTGGGGAAATAAAACAGAAAAAGCATTGGCTGCTGTTTTGTTACAATAAACTGTTGGGATTGGATGTGGATCAGTTTCTAATGTATATTCCATACTCATATAATAGACAATGAATTACATCTTGCCAGGGAAGATCAGATAGAGATAGATAGGCCTGCATAAAGGGTATCTTTGCATGAAGGAACATACAGCAGCCTGGCAGAGATGAATGCAATGTTGACAGCATTTGGTGTTTTATAGGAGTCAAGCTTCAGGTTGCTGAGAATAGGGACATAGTTCTAGGGTGGAAGAATGGCATTGGAAACAGATAATGTGTCCTAAACATGAAGTAGTACCTATGTGTAATTGTCAGAATCATTAAGCAGTTTAGGAAATACAACAGATTTTGAGTAGGCAAATAAGAGTGAACAAAAGAAAGAAAGGGAGAGGGAGACTGAGCAAAATGGAGGGAGGAGAAGTAAAGAAATGTGGAAGAGAATAGAAAGGAAAGAAAGAGAAGAAGTAAGGAGAAAAGGTAGTGGTTGAGTCCTGTGATACTCAGATGGCAATCTGGAGACTGAGGAGAGTTTGTGGTATACTTCCAGTCTGAATTCAGGAGAACTTATGGTATACATTTCAGTCCAAGTTTATAGGCGAGAAACCATAAGACTGAATGGATAATTTCCATGGGATAGCAGAAGTGTGCCAGTTCAGTCAGCTAGTAGAAGAAGGAAACAAAAAGGGAGACAGTCCTTGCTTCCTTTGCAATTTTTGCTTATTTGGATTTTCAGATGTTCACATCAATGATAAATCTTCCTCATATACTTACCATGAATAATGCTTGTAAATATACGAGCATCTCATTCCCAGTCACATAGATACACAAAATAAAGCCCCAACAAGATTTGAATGAGATGATGATATGAATCAAACTAGAAGTTCATATGACAGAAGTAGAAGTCAGGATCCATGTCAAAGAACTAACGAAAATAATGTTGTTTTGATTCTGAAGATGTGGCTTTGCCTCAGACAGGAGAAAAGCCTAAATAGTAGAGCATCCCAGTTACTGGAGTATGTAAAGGGTTCCAACTCCATTCAACCACAGTCCATTTAAGTGTTCAACTGCTTTTGACCTGCCCTAATAATATTAAACTGGTAGTAGCCTTGTGTTTGGGAAAGCACCTGGCCATAACTGTTGCCGGCATAGACTTTTATTCATATACTTAAATCAAGATATTCTGAAAACTCCCCTTGCAAACTTTTGTAGTGAATGAGAGCTTCATTAGGCAGACTTTAGTCTTGTTAAGGTTTCAGACTGAGTTTTGTTTTTATACTGGGTTCCTGTGCCAGCCACGATGTGTTGACAGTGATGATCTTATCTATAAAGTAACAGTGTTAGCCTTAGACTTGTCTGGAAGGGTGAAAATCAAGGGAAGCTCCAAGAAATTTAAAGACAAGGAGAGGACAAGTAGGTAAAGGAAGAGACTACTGGCCATGAAAATCTGAAGTCTGTGCAGCAGGAAAAATGAAACTGTTGAAGTGCCTGGGAGAGTTTCGCTGATTTGGAGTGAAATGACAATGAAATATTAATCTGGTGTTAAGATTCTCAGAGAGCTTGTAGCTTTGCAAATAATAGAGTTTCTTAAGGATTAGATACCAGGTAATGAGGTGGCTGACTTGGAAATGAAACCTAGATAAATCATCTTGTAAATGCTTGATTATTGTGACAAACTGAATCACATCAACTTGAATGTCTTTATAACTACTTACATTCAAATAACTTTATGACTCTTAGTGTAAGATAAAAGATAAAAAATGGTCTGCATGCAGTCAACTTGCTGTATATTATCTCTGGCTAATTAAAAATCACTTATTTTCTCAATAATATATTGTAACTATCTTTTTGAAATCTGGAAATATAAAATACATAGTTGTGGTGTAGTACATAAAATAAATTCTAGATCTATTATAATGAAATGAATGTGTCTGAATTGATGACTTTAAAAGCATACTTCTATTTATTGAAATATATCTTTGGGGGTTAAAGAAATGTTTTAATAGTTAAGAGGTGCTTGCTGCTTAGCAGAGAACCTGGATTCATCTTCCAGCATCCACATGGTGGCTCACAACCATTTATCCACTTGTCATTGCAGTTTCAGGGAATCCCCATGTGTTTTCTTACTTTTCTGCGTACCAGACACACATGTGGTATACTTGCATACCTGCAGGCAAAATAGTTGTTGTACATAAAACAAAATAAATAATGAAAAGATGTATCTCCAACTAACTCTTATTTGCAATTGCTTCTGTGATAAACTTGGTTATAAAAAATAAGAAGCAATACATTTACTCCAGAAGATTATATCTAATGGGGGTCTGAGCAAGTAAATCATTAGTAAGTGAAATACAGAATACCATGGGAACACTACGGAAACTTACAAGGAAAAACAGAGGAAAGCTAGCTCAAAATGTATGTATGAGGCAGAAAATTATTGGTTTAAAGAAGAACATTACAAGAACCAGGGAGAAAGCCCAGTGGTAAAGTATCTGTCTTAAAAACATAGAAAGAGACACTAGTGAGAATGACAGTAGCTGAGAAGGGCAGACATCTAGTATTTATTGTCCAGCCAGCATAGCCTATAATTTGAGTTCTTGTCTCAAAACCAAAGTGAGGTTAAAGAGATTGTCTCAATAAGAAAAGTACTTTGTTATAGGAACATGAGAATCTGAGTCCAGAAGTCCAGGATTAATACAATGCTGGATGCTGCAATTCACATCTGTTACCACATCATTATTGTAGGAAGATATGAAGTGAATTCAAGAAAATGACAAAAACAAAACAAAACAAAACACAACGTGTTTCCTGCTTGCCTGGAGAATGCACCTGTGGAGAGAGAGAGAGAGAACAAGTCTCAAACAAGGTAGAAAGTGAAGACAGACACCAGATGTTCTGCAATGATTTCTATGAATGTGTCAAAAGTAATACACATGAATACATACATAGAGAAAGAAGTATGAAACATGAGAAACAATATCTGAAGTAGTCTTCTGGCTTCAACCTACACACATGTATGCAAAATCCATAAACATGTATCTGCAAACATGTTAACACAAATATATACACACACACATACACACAAAACATTCCAGAGCAAGTAGAAAAGAGAAAGTACATTTAATAAATAAAATGTTCACGATAAATAATAACCATTTAGTATAGAATGTTTAAATACACAGTATGATTATTGAGGAGTTGTTAATGACAGAAGTATGTAGAAATGTTAGAAAAACATATGGGTATAAAGTCTTAGAAGAGCTTGTATTGTGTTAAGGACTTTGGAGATCAAAACATTCTGAAATTGTTAAAGAGTGTTGTTATAAAAACAATATTTTTCACATTTTTCTTAGTGGTATTATCTTAACAGTGGAGTGGGATATTATTATAGTGAGATGATACTGTGGAAAAGTATAATTCACTTAAACAGAAAGTAAAGACATCTGAAAATAAAGCCATGTCAATGAGCACAAAAGAAGATGTAAATTCTCATGATATTAAGGAGATGGGCTAGATAAAGGATGGTGGACAGTTGGGCTCAGTAGGTATGTGAGAGGCTGAGACTAATTGGCTCCATTCCTCCAGCAGATGGATTCAAGGAAAGTATGTCATTTCCTGAGAAGGTATTTCAAGAAAGTTGATACATAGAGATTAATTAATGAAGATTTTGTTTTAAAAATATCATGTAAGGCACAGGCATAATATCCAAGTATAGGAGCTACAAAGTCTTAGGCACATGCACTTGTGCTCAGAAGAAACTAAATACAATAGGGTGAAGTGGGATTGGATTTGGTGGTACTCAGCAATTGAAGTGAAGGGAGAGGATGAAGAGTTGAATTGCCAAATCTTTATGTGGAAGCTCTAGTGTCAATGTACTTGGAGGTAATGTCTTTAAAAGGTCAATGAATACTAATGATATAAAAGGTAGCATCCTAAGGCAAGAGAACTGGAGTCCTCACAAGAAAAATGGAGATCTATAGCAGTGATGTATGTTCAATGTAGGAAAGACATTTGTACACATGACAGTGTGGACAGTCTCTCTCTGAGAAGCAAAGTCTGATAAGAATCCATGTTTGAACCTTGATCTTGGACTTTCAGGTACAGAAGCTGTGAGAAAATAAATTTATACAATTGAATCTAAGAAAGAATGAAAAAGAAGAAGAAGAAGAAGAAGAAGAAGAAGAAGAAGAAGAAGAAGAAGAAGAAGAAGAAGAACAACAACAACAACAACAACAACAACAACAACAATAACAACAACAAACAAAAACAACGAAAAAAACAAAGCCATGCCAATGTTGTCTAATTTTTTTTCAAGTTAGGTTTTGTCAAAGAAAGGGTGTAAAACACAGTTCAATAACATCAGTCAGTCTAGAAGTATTTGCGGTGCACAATGGAGGAGCCGGACCCACTGTATTCCTGTTTATTGACCTATATCTTCTGGAAGGTTGACAGCGAGGCCAAGATGGATCCACCGATCCACACAGAGTACTTGTGTTTAGGAGGAGCAATGGTTTTAATCTTCATAGTGCTAGGAGCCAAAGCAGTAATCTTTTTCTGCATCTTGTCAACAATGCCTGGGTACAAGGTGGTGCCACCAAACAGCATTGTGTTGGCATAGTGGTCTTTATGGATGAAAGCTTCACACTTCATGATGGAATTGAATGTAGTTTCATGGATGCTACAGGATTC
Source organism: Rhynchomys soricoides (assembly GCA_019843965.1). NCBI lineage: Eukaryota > Metazoa > Chordata > Mammalia > Rodentia > Muridae > Rhynchomys > Rhynchomys soricoides. The sequence continues at coordinate 16,919,475 of JADRCH010000012.1, forward strand.
CATACCCAAGAAGAAAGACTGGAAAAGACCCTCAGGGCATCGGAATCGCTCATTGCCAATTGTGATGACTTGGCGATCAGGCAGCTCATAGCTCTCCAGGGAGGAAAAGGATGTGGCAGTGGCCATCTCCTGCTCGAAGTCTAGGGCAACATAGCACAGCTTCTCTTTGACAACTAAATACAAAACTCTGGAAAATAACATCACTCCTATAAGACAGGGCAGACTTATGAAGAAGCATGTGAGGTAAAATTTCCAGGACAGCAGAGATGCTAAAGACATAGGGCAGAACAACCTGGAAGGTGATGATCAGTTTAGGGGAAATGAGGGAAGGAGTCAGAAAGTGGTTATGAGTTCATGAGAATTATATAGAAAACTTAAGTCAAAACATACAAACCGAGTTGCTGTATGAGAGGCAATGAAAAGTGTTAGGGCAAGAAACTTGAAGATGTTGAAGATTTAAATCAAAATTCACAGAATTTCTTTCTGATTTGGTTGGGACAATAAAACTAAAATGGATCTTATTCCTATAAACAATTTAATTCCTGGGAAATTTAAGAAATATTGTTTATAAACATTGAAAATAATTGTTGCTAAAAGTCGTTGTTTAAAGAAGTGCGATCAAAACACAGAGTTAGAAAGCAAGAGTGAGAAAGTGAGAAAGAGAGCAAGAGAGAGCAAGAGGGCAAGGAAGGAAGATGGTAAAATATTTAGAGCAAGCTTTGAAGAGCTATTGAACCTCTTCAGTTCTTTATCTAATCAATAGTGATTGATAGGGAAAAAATCGAACATTAAGAAAAAAAAACAAAACCAAAATAAAGCATTAAAATCTTCCAATTACTTTAACTGACCCAAGATCAGGTAAACAACCCTCTTGCCAAAATGAAAAGTTTTGTGACTGATGGCATATCAAATCCAGTCTTCTAAAGGATATTACTTGAGGCACATGTTAATTTGGAGTAAATTAAAAGCTGCTTAATTCTTGCCTAGAAACTCAAGCCCTGTTAAAATAATATGATTTTATCTTAGTTTCTTTTCTGTTCTTATGCTAAAATAATCCGACCAAAGCAATGTAAGAGAAGAAAGCTTTATTTAGTTCACCATTTCAGGTTCCTGTCTATTTTGGCAGGGAAGCCATAGGAGTGTGGGGTTTGCACTGCATTTCCATTTAAGAAGCAGTGTCTGATTTACTCATGTTTCATTATTCTCAGCTCTTTCTCTTTCTCCATCTTATAGTTTCCAAGATCCAAGTTAGGGTATAGTTTCACGCATCTTTGTTGGCTAGGATAATCTCCATCTCAGGTATGTGGAGAGACTGATCCCCAAACTGGTTTAGTTTCTTTTATGTTAACAACACTAACCATCATAGATTCCAACTAACTTGTGCCAGATAAAGAACTTCAAGAATATAGGAATCCATGACTGTCTAGCACCAGTTTATCTATATGTCTATACCTGCATCTATAGCTATATTTTTAAAACTAAAAAGGCAAAGTTCACAATGTCTGGTATCCATTAAGAATTACCAAACATGTAAAGAGATAGAAAAACATGGCATGCAATGAAGGGAAATTTGAATAGAAGCAGACACAAAAATGGCATAAACAATAAGTTCTCTCAATGATGATATTTACATTGTTATTAAGGCTTTATTCCATATCTATAATTATTTATTGATTGAATACATGGATTGAAATTATTAGTTGAATATATAAAAGATATTAAATACTATCACAAAACTTATAGAAGACAAAGACTCACATTCTGTGATAAGCATGCTGCATTGTATTAATAGGAAAATGTAAACCACAGTGGAAAATACTTGTTGAACTGAAGACAAAAAGACAAAGTACCTAAAATGGAAAGAATAAATTCAAAGTCACAAAATTTGAATTGCTAAAGGGTCAAAAATATTTGCAAAAATAATACATGGAAAAACTTGTGAGAAAGCATAAGACTTTGGGAAAATTCTTAGTCAAAAGCACTGCAAAAACCCCTTAGAGGAACTTAAAAACTTAGGAACTCAATGTATAAGGTTACCTTGGCAACAAAGGAGCTGAGAAAGAAGTAACAATAGAGCTCTTGGAAATGATGCCAGTGAGAAGTAGGGAGTAAATCTTTAAAATTATGAAAGAAAGAAAATCCATGGCTAGAAATAGCTTTGAAAGTAAAGTTGAAAGAAAATATTTCTTTATTATCAAAAGGCCAAGAGAACCTAGGTACATAAAATAATAAAAGTCCCTCAACATTAGAAGGCAAATGAGACCATATGAAATGGCTTCCTACAATGAAGTACATAAGATATGTTAAATATATGAGTTAATATAAACAATTTTACACTTATTTTAATATATGTAATGGTATAATAGTAAGATTAATAAATGCAAAGTACATGAAACAACACAGTGGTTGTGAGAGAAAGAACATCAAATACATTGTCAAAAGGCTCTTAGATTACATGCCAAGTTTTATAAAATTAATGTGTATACATATAATAGGTGAAGGTGCTAATAAACTGTAGTTGTATATAGTTTTGTTAAATATATATGCATATATACATATATACACACAAACACACATATGCTTAAATTGTTACTCCCCATACACAAAACAAAGCACTCAATAGCTAATAAAATCAACAAAAGATGATAATTTAAAAAGTACCACATTGATCTTAAGCAGTAGAATAAAAGGGAGTGAGCAATTAACAAATCCTCTAGAGAGAAAGCCAACAACATGATGAGAGATTTAAACACAACCATATTAGAATTCACATTAAAAGTAAATTGTGCAAATATTCCAATTAAAAGGCACAGATCCTCAGATTAAATAAAACAGCTCAACTATATGCTGCCTACAGGAAACTCAGTTTAAATATGTGTGCTAATGGGTTAAAAATTAAAAGAGAAACAGAGATATACTATGCTCACATTAATTAAATAAAGGCTGATGGTAATTTGAAACGATATAACTAATTTGGAAAACTTTTGGAGTTTCTTTTTTAAAAGCTAAATACACACCATATGATCCAGAAATTCCAAGCTGATTATTTATTCAAATAGATAAAAGTATATATCCTTACAAAGGTTTTTGTATGAATATTCATAGAGGCTTTGTTTACAGTAGTTAAAATAAAAACAAACACTTGGATAATTCCAAATGCCCATCAATAGTTTACGAGTTAAATAAATTGTGGATAATTCATAAAACAATTACTACTCATCAATAAAATGAAATGGTTTATTGATGCACAGAACTGCACAATAGAGCATCACAATAATTATATTGAATGTAAGAAAACAATACTACTATTTCTTTTTCACAAATTATATGGGATTCTCTCTTTAAAATCTCCAATAAGGAGATCAGTGTTTGCCCGAGAATGGATAAGATAAGAGGGACAGATGAGCATGCAAAATATGGAAATCTTTGAAAATGCTGGACACAAATATCTATTTAATTATAGTTGATGGTTTCAGATTCTTATTTCTGAAATTCTTTTACAGTGTAAGCTAACTATGTAGTTCTACTTTATTATATATTATTATATCTAATAGAAAATATTTATTATCTGAAAATTTCCAGAAAGCTGATTAAATAATTGCTATTGTTAACAGGAAGAATTAAGAAGATTCTGATATTGATGATCATGAATATATTTTTGTATACCTTTATATAATTCATTTTTGAAATCAACAGCATGAAGCATATTCACTGATTCATGAGGTCTGAAAAAATTCAGTGAATGTTATCATGAAAGAGTTAATGTAGCAGAAAGTGTCAAATTTTCTTCTAGGGCTGAGGCATTTGAGAGACTCTGAGTTAATATGTTTTCAACTATCTTGATAACATGCTGTATTAATAAATGTGTTCTAATATAATATGTGCCCTACCAGTTCATTTCATATCTTCCTTGTACTTTTTAATAAACTGATTTATAGATGAGCTTTAAAGTACTGAATAACAATAGATAGAGAATTGTATATTTAGTTCATTGCATGACCTACAGCCTTGGAAAATTAGCTTTCAAATAAAGCTAACAATAAAAATCCCATTTAATTGTTCTTAGTCCTGCCATTTGTATTGTTTCTGTGTACAGCACCTTGCAATCTGAGAATGTAGTGTTTTTAAAGGGCAGGCTTTATATGAGCTCTATCTCTTCTACCAATTTTATGATTGACTACAATTCAAAAATACCAGATGGCTGACTGTAATCAAACAACAATATAATAGAAAAAGATTAATCCTGATTTCTGAGTATGATATTAAGCTTTTGAAAGCCTATTTCTGGTTAAGCTCAGATGATTGATTTATGATGCCTTACACATAAAAAGTTGATGCTGTGATGTTTGAGTTATGGGTTTAGATATGTCAGAATTCACTATTATAAGAATCTCAGGATATGATCTCATCATCCTTGTAATGCATTTATGTCTATATGCATAACTACAAATAATAAGTTTAGCTATATAATGAATTAGGCATCACAACGAAAACTTTCTTGATCCTATTTATATGGCACATTCAGGTGAGACTTTTTTATCTCATTGATCACATTTCTCGATGTCATATTATCTATGAGAAATTGGGTGACAGGGACTGTATTTTCATTTTTCTGTGACTCCAGAAACACAGGGAGTGCATTTGTTCAACTGACAAATAAATAAATTGGAATGATGGTATTCAGTAATTATAGCCATCCTCAATTTGTTAGATATTAACACACATTACTAATGATAGCTTTAATCTAAATGTTATAAAATGGAAACTTGCTTTCATAGCATCTAAGTACTTTATTTCATGGTGAGCAGTGATAAGTGAATGATGCTCTTAGTAGAAGTGCAACTGGTTTCAAGGTTGATAGGAAAATCATAACTTTTTAGTACTGTCTACTTCTTAAACAAATAGGCATACATTTTATAAAAGATCTATCACAAATTTAGTCATGTGTCCTAGAAGAAAACTGTGTGTGTTTTTCTTTTCTCTAAAATTTGCCAATTTACACTTGAAGTAGTCTCCAAGTCAGTGGAGTGGTTGGCCTTAGCCTTTTCTTGGCATCAACACCTGCTGACCTTGCAGCATCCTGAGTAATAGGTGCATGTAAATCAGCTTCCCCGAGAGTGGAGAGTGTCCTTGCCAAAAGTCATAAACATTTAGTTGTCCCTCCATTGCATTTGTAGGACAAACTTTTGTCCCAGTACCACATAAATTTAAACACTAACTAACATTACTTTAGAATTCTGAGTTCACTAAGCCCCATTTTCACCTGTTTGTAGCATTGTTTACTTCAGCATATGATTCCTGGCTACTGTTCCCGAGAAATTGAAGAAGGCCCTTATCTTTCTCATCCCCTTCTTCTTTTACTGTAAAACATGTCAATCTTTTTTTTCTTTTTTTGACAGTTCTTTATTTTGTACTTTGTTGCTTAAGGAAGATTTGGATATTATTGACAATCCCTCTTCCATTATTATTTATTCTTTATTATTATTATTATTCTTTAATCCTTTTTTACAGTCCAGTCTTCACCCCCCTCCTGGTCTGCACCCTTCCCTACTGCTCCCCATCCCATACCTCCTTTTTGCTTCCATCTCCCCCCCCCCCACCTCACCAGACCTCCCCACTCCCTGGGGCCTCAAGTCTCTCAAGGGTGAGGCTCATCTTCTCTCACTTAGGCCAGAACAGGCAATCTTCTGCTGTATATGTGTCAGGGGCCTCATATCAACTGGTGAATGCTGCCTGGTTGGTGGCTCAGTGTCAGAGATCTCGGGGGTCCAGGTTAGTTGAGACTGCTGGTCTTCCCATGGGGTCTCCCTCCTTCTCAGTGTCTTCCAACTTTTCCCCAATCCAACCACAGGTTGGTTCTTCATATCATTATTTAAATAGGATCAAATCTCTCACCTATTAAAAGTCTTTATAAATTTTATACTTCATGTTTTCTTAGTTGTTGCTAAATATCTCTTAAACATTTGTGGGTTTCTATAAAATATTTGCTATTGAAACCTGAAATGAACTTTGAATTTTGTTGAAACTGTAATGTAGATCAGGTTGGTCACTTGCTTGCACCTCTGAGTGCTACCACACTGGCCCTCCATCATATTTATATATTCATGTGTTTTCACTCTTCAATGTGTGGAATGTTTTTATTTAATTCATTCTGCCATTCAAATTCCTTCAGAAAACTCTGTCATTCCTTGTTTGTAGAAAATTCTATAAATATTGCTCGAGATTTATATTTGATATTGGTATACTGTGTGTAATTGTAGCTCAATTCCTTTTAAAATTGTTTCACATGGCTCCCTGATTAGTGTTTCTCCTAATTTTTCTCTGATACTTTGGAGTCCTTGTCTTAGACTATTCTGCCTTCTAGCCTTTCCCTGTTTTCCATTCCCAAGTAATTTTCCCTCAGAGGTGAATCCAAGGTCTCATTTTTTCCTCATGGTCATATAGTCCCTGGATGACTTTATCTGTTGTCCTTGAAGTGTGTGTATTTGATCATATTCTCAAACTTTCATCTCAGAGCTCTTTGAGATTGTATTGAGACACAGCTAGAAATAAAGTATCAATATCTAAAATGCTTAAGACCAGCAATGCTTTGGATTTAACATAATTTTGGATTGTAGGATGTCTTCCTATGTATAATAAATGTGAACACGTCTAAAGTCATATCACTTATTTTCATATGTACCATGTCCATATAGTCTGAATATTGTTTTATACAATATTTTAAGCGTTTTGTATATTAAAACAAAGTTTTATGGAATGGGATTTTTTTCATTTGTATTTTAACAGTGTTCAGAAGGATGTGGACTTTGGAGCACTTCAGGTTGTTGATTTTTTGATTAGGGTATTCACTCTATGTGATCTAAAGACCCTGACTTGAGTACTTGAGTTCTCTCTCTGTCTCTCTCTTTCTCTGTCTCTCTCTCTCTCTGTTATACTCATATACTCATTTCAAACCAAATCAAACCAAATAGGTTTGCATATTGCCTTAATAGCACTCAAATAATTCAAATTCTTTCATAACTTGTTTTCATCTTTGGTTTGCATCATTATTGTCACACCCCACTCCAGTCACGCTGTTTCTCAGCTATCTGACTTTGAAGTATGCATAGATGTAGGAAAGTTTACCTACGAACTCTAAATTATGTGGTGATTTAAACACAACCAGAAAAATGAAAATAGAAGTTGACTTGACAATGTTGATGTTGTATTTCCTTAATATGTCCTTTCAGATGAAAAGCTATAGGTGGTCAATGGCTACTAAGAGAGAAGCAGTTTCCTTCAAGAATGAGCTCCTGCATAGGATGTCTAATCCCAACTTCTTAAGATAATGATCAGAAGAAAAAGGATGGTCATAAAAAAGGGAGTTTAGAAAGACCTTGTTGAGATGGTTGTGTCCCTGTACCTTCACAGATAAGATACTATTTACCTCTGGGATGAAGACTTTATGATCTGCTGTAGAGAAATGTCATGGAAATTGGTCATGGCCTCTGCTAGGAAAAAAAAAGTCAAAAAAAAAAATTGCAGGGAATTTCTTGCTTCAGCCATCCTATGAAATGTCTGTGTGCATATTTTGTGGTTCCATGTCTGAAATTCCTCAATGATTTCCTGAATGAATGATTATGTGATTGATGAAGTAAATTTCCTTTTCCAATTATATTTCTTGGCTTCCTTGTTTATTCACTTGTCATGAGATCTTCATGTCATGGGGACTTCCTATTTCCTTGAGCTCCATATAAGATTGGCTTTGGGCCACAGTCTGTGCTTCTAGACATTTAAATTTGACCTGGAAATTTTCAAATCTGCTAGTAGGTTTTTGATCTCATGAAAATTTTATTTTTAGCTACTTCCCCCCTCTCCCATCTCTGTTATTTTTGCATCAAGTCAGTCTAAACACAAAACTCAAATCCTTCCAGAAATCCTGTATTAAATACTTTACTTTCTATGTCAATAGCACCAAAACCACAGCATATATGAAATATAAAAATGGGCTGTTGATTTTTAGCTCATGTCTTAGGGGCTACCAAGTTAAGGTGCTTCATGTTATGATGGTCTTCCTTTGGTAGAGAGGTATCACATGAGGTGATATGATGCAGTACATCCTGTGAGACATAGATGTTATGTGTGTGTCTTTTCCCTATAAAGCCACCCAGGTTCAATGATGGAAAAGAGGGCTAATGACTTTAATTCCCATAACCTCCTATGGATTTTAAACTACAAACATGAGACTGCACAACAAAGATTCCATTTCAACACAGAAAATTTTACACATTCTCATATTTAAGCCATATCTATTTTCAAATAAAACTTTTAGAATGGAGGATGTTATTGTGGTAAAGGATGGGAGGGATTGGTGAGAGATAAGAAAGCCATCTGTTTTTATTCAACAGTATGGCCAATTACCAGCAGAACCTGGTGTGGTTATCTCTGAAGGATCCAGACCAATGATTGATCTCAGTTACTGATCTCTTACAAAACAGTTACTCTTTCTTTGACCTTGCTGTCCTGGTTATTGTATGTTCTGTGCCTTCATATCTCACTGTTACCTCAAATGGTTTATGGAGAAATATGTTCGTAGTCAAATTCAGATATTTTCTTGAAGCTTTTTCTACCTCACTTATTCTTTTTTTCTTTATACAATTTACATTTCACTCATTGCCTCCCTCCTGGTTACCCCCTCCCACAATCCTTTCCAATCCCCTCTCTCCTTCTCCTCTGAGTGGGTAAGGACCCTTGAGTATCTCCTGCCCCCCCCCAACACATCAAGTCTCTGCTCATCTTCTCCCATTGAGGCCAGAGAAGGCAGCCCAGCTAGAGGAACATATCTCATGTACAGGCAATAGCTTTTGGAATAGCCCCTGCTCTTGTTGTTCGGGACTCACATGAAGACAAAGCTGCACATCTGCTACATATGTGCAAGGAAGACTAGGTTCAGCTGGTGTATGTTCTTTGGTTGATGGTTCAGTCACTGAGAGCTCCACGGGTACAGGATAGTTGACTGTGTTGGTCTTCCTGTGGAGTTCCTACCCCTTTGGGGCTCACAATCCTTAATTCTAATCTTAAGGTGTCCCAAAGCTCAATCCACTGTTTGGCTGTGAGTATCTGCATCAGTGTGAGTCAGCTGTGTATGGAGCCTCTAAGAATACAGCCATGCTAGACTCCTGTCTGCAAACCTAACAGAGTATCATTCTTATTCATTCATCCACTAAGCAAATGCTTATTGGTACATATGATGAGATAAATACTGTGCAGGAGAAGTACATGTACACCTTAAAGAATGAGCTCTTTTCCTTCATGTACCTGGTTTGATGAGGGACCCATGGACCATAAAGGTTATGTTAGAAAGCTCAGAGAGTATACATTAAGAACTCCAGAAAACTAAAATGGACTGAAACTGGGTTGGGAGGGACTTAATTGGAGAAAAACATTTATAACTTTTAGTGACAAAAGGCTTCTTGAAATTGAGGTGGTATTTGGATACAAAGAGAAGTGTATTTGCTATCAGATATTATTATTATTATTATTATTATTATTATTATTATTATTATTATTATTATTGGATATTTTCATTTGAAATGTTTTTCCCTTTCCAGGTCTCCCCTTCCAAAATCTCCAATCCCATTTCCCCTACCTCTGCCTCTATGAGGGTGTTCTCCCTACCCACCCACCTACTCCCCTCTTCCCTCCCTAGCCTTCCCCTACACTGGGGCATCTAACACCCTCAGGCCCAAGGGCCTCTAAACAAAGCTCAGAGTTTACAGGAAGCAGTCGGATAGACAAGGACTTTGAAACATAATAAGCTATCTTTTGTTTGTTTTTTGTTGTTGCTGTTTTGTTTGTTTGTTTGTTTGTTTTTGATTTTTTGGCTCTGGCCTTGTGAAAGCAGTTAAGATATAACACAATGGAAATTCAATATATCGTTCATAAATTGAATTTCTGTCTGATTATAAGACAACTCCAAGCAAGCTGTGTAAAGCTGTGGTTCTTACTCTTGGCTTTTAAATTAGTGGTAAAGTACTTACTCTTTTTTCATGTTATGGTGTGGATTAAATGAGAGAATTTTGAATATATTACTTAAATGAATCCATTTTTATTATAGCAACTGAGTTTCAAAGTAATAAAATCTTAATTTTTGAAAGTTAAAAAAAGATAAATTTTAAAAATTTAAAGTTCCAAGTATCAAAAAGAGTTGATGCAAACAGACATGGCAGAAGAATAAATCTTTTATAGCAAATTTCTCTTTTATTTTGTTTGCATGCTCTTGGCAACACTTCAGAATCGATGATTCATCTGAAAGCTGAGACACAGTAAAGCCTGACTCTGCTTTTTCTCCACTGCAGTAGATTCAAGATGATGAAACCATGATTCTTTGTGCTGACAGCACATTCTAGCTTTTGTCCGTTCAGCCTGATAATGCACTTTGCTTGAGCAAAATACGACTTTCAAACTGGAGGCAGTTTACAGAGTGGGAAGCATTAATATCACTAAGAGGACACACACAAAAACAAAGTAAAGTTTATAGGAAAGATCCTCCACCATTAACTGATTGTTTTGAACTGAAATTGTTTCTGAAACACTGACAGAGGTATGACAAACCTTTACAACAGATAGGCCCTTGGAAAAGAAAAGATGTTTATTATGATTCATTAATATACAATTAACAATTAATATATAATTGTTAAAAAATCTGTAACAATTCATTTGGTTGTATTAACTGTAATTTCTTTTTTCATGAAACATATAGATTAAAAATGTTAGTTTAAAAATATTGCTTTTAATTTTGAGTGTGTGTGAAGAGGGTGTCAGTGTGGGGGTGGTGTGTCTGTGTGTGTGTGCATCAATGAAGTCTCCTGTGGATATCAGAAAAATATTTTTTCTAGCGGGAGTTACAGGAACAAACCTTGGGTTCTCTGCAAGAACAGTATGTGCGCATAACCACTGAGCCACCTCTCTAGCCTAGAAATCTAAGTTTGTGTATGATCACACATCATCTTAGAAACTTCTAGCAAAGGCATATGTTCACTATGAGCAAACTCATAGTGAACATTAAATATTCTTTCAATTAAATGTTTTCTATAGTACTGTTATAAACTTAATTGAAAGACAGTGCTGGATGATTATGTTGTTTTACCTATTTTGATTAATCTTTATTTAGGAGTCAAAATGTAAATTAAAATGGGACAATTCAAGGACAAAAATTAAATAAATAAAATTGCAAATATACTTTAGTATTGATTCTAAATAGTATATAGGGCTAGTCTTCTAATTGGATGCATTCCAAGGACATATTATTCTCTAACATATCCCTGATAAATAAACATTGAATTAAATTTAAAAGTTATTTCAAAAATTGTCTAGTTACACCAAGCTCCTTCCTGACTGGTTTATTTTTGTATTAGTATGATTATTATGTTAAACTTTCATTTGACCAAATGAACTCTTAGTTTCTGATTTCATGTAATTAGGAATAGAAACATTAACTAACATTGTTTTGATTGTGTTAAAAATAGCTAATAACTATTAATTACAATTGTTGGACCAACTTCATGTTGAGGCAGTTATAAAATTATCAAGTTACTGAAAGTGGCTAAGGCCCTTTGATTCACTGATGATGTCACTGAAACCACACTGACCTGTTCATAAAAGTTGCCATCATCTGAAATGATGTTCTTTAACAATTTAGATCTTTAATTTCTAAACTCTACACCAAAGACTATGTTTATATAAAAATTATCCAACAATTTTTACAATAACTATTCCATAGAAATACAGTATTCCCAAGAGTGTCTGAAAGGACTTCTTAAAAATTATGCTGATTTAATTTTATTTTGCTCTAGAATGACGTTCTCTTGAGTGTTTGTGAAAATGAAGATGAATATGCAGGGATACATTTGGTTGATTTTGTACCAGATGGCCAGTTGCAGAGGCTGAACTAAGCCGAACTGATTGATTCGTTTTTGCCATATTGCATGCTCACGTAAACCAGTGCTCACATCTTTCAAGTCCTAACATATTTGGCAGTTTTATTTATTTATTTAGCACAATTTTAGAAAATTTTTTCCGATGACCTCAACTTTAACATGGTTTCCTTTTATATCAAATGGTCAGTTCTGTTGAAAACTTTGGAAAATTTATTTTTTAAATAAAATTGGAACTTACTTCAAATTTACATTCTTTAAACTTCATAAATGATTAGTAGTTGATGATAAACTTTTAAAGTTAGTGAAAACAATTAACTGTTGAAGTTATGATATTTATGAATCAAATGAATACTAATTTTAATGCAAGATTTAAGACATAACTTCTTCATTTAAGGTGCTTCACTTGTCCTGGAGGAAATCAAGTGGCTTATCTGTTTTAATACTGGTATGATAAGAATGTTTATACATGTGCTAAACTGTAAGTATTATGAAAGCTTATTGTTTAGGTACTAGAAATGCAAATAACCAGGGCTTAGAGTAGAGTATCACATTATACCAACATGTCTTTTATAGCTTTGAGGTATTTAGAGAACTTTTCATTCATTATAACTCTCTGCTTTGTTCATTTACATTAATAATGTAAACAGAAAGACAGAGAAAGTGAAGTATGTTCAAAAGCTGGGGTGCAGTAGTCAACCACAAATGCACTTGGCCTTTAATTACCTTTTCAGCTCTGTTCATATAAGTTACACCTTAAGAAGAGAACGTGCTGTTCTGAGTATCATGTGTTTTGCAGTGACTGATAATTTTAAAAACAAATGCTAGTTAGAACATTTACCAGGACTCTGGATTAAAAAGAAATAACATTGTAGTAATCTGATCTGGGGTGAAGATGTCATTAAAAGTTACTCACATTGAGTAGTATTTTCAGAAATTGGCTCCTATTCTTTAATATGAACCATATAGCAATGAAGCAAGTTGGTAAAGAATGTTTTATTTTCTATAAAGCCAATTAATGTTGTCTGAGAATAAGATGTTCTTGATTCTAACTTCCATCTGTCCTTAAAAATATAAAACAAAAATATCACTAATAGTTACTCCAGCAAATCTAATCTTTACCACCTATCTTATATAGAAGCACATTCAATTCATAAGAAGAAGAAAATTTCACAGTGATGAGCAAGAAATGGAGCATGAAGAAACACCTCTCAGAAAACATAGCAAAACAATAGAAACAACCTGCAATTGAATTTCTCTAGCACAGGGTACAGATTTCACAGTTTTCTTCATCTTCCACAGAAATTTCAGGGAGAATTGCATGAAAAGGTGCATGGGGTTAGATTCTAATCTATTTTAGTTTTCATTTATATGTTTATTAAGTATGTCTAATATCTTTTGTGAACTATGGGCAAATGCAGAATTTAATAAAGAAACAGATTTTATTGTGAAAGACCACTGAAAATGGTGTTACTTAGAAATGAAATTTGAATTTTATTATTTGAGTTAAAAGACAAAAACTTGTATGATTGTTCTGAGGAGTTATCTTTTCTTTGTCTTCGGAAAGTTGTGACTGACAACATATGGATTTCCATGATGCTAAAAACATTCTTGGCATCCATGCTTCCTACAGTGATCTGGTGAGTCCAGCAGTGTGTGAACACCACAGACTATATAGAAGGAGGAGATTAAAGCTGTGAGCCCATAGTACTTTATTGACCTGGGTCCCCACATTAACCTGATCTGATCCTGTAATTACTATGAATAGAATAGGGCTTATAGTTCTCTTTAAAAACACCCCAGGACTTTTTATTCTAAGAAGAGATTTTCTATTCATGTTCTTTCCTCCTTTCCAGATTTACAGATTTGTAGCAAGAAGGAATGAGTGTGGCTTTTCTGGCACACTGGGAAAGAAAGCTACCTAATGCTCACTGGCAACCAGTAACATAATTCCAAATGTACACTTTTTAAAAACTTAACTGAGTTTTGTCTCATATTTCTAAGTGCAGAATTTCTTCCTGTCAGTCATAAGAAATAAAAGTGCAAAAGCTGTTTAACTATAAGAAAGATTTGGTTTGAAACTTAGAGAATTGTTAAACCACCATAATTATGTAGTATTATTTGCTTATCTTTTTGAGGAACACACCTTTGAATTTACATTAAAATCATCAGATATTTCAAACTCAGCAGAATGGCAAATAGTCAGAAATGGATATTTAAGTGATGCATAGTGCTGTAATTAATAGGTATTTTATTTTAATTTAGAAAAACAGCTGCAGTTACCTGATAAGATATATTATGAGAATAAAGTAAGACCTGATTATTAACAATTATAATTTCAAGTAATTACAAGTAATGCTATAATCATTTCACATTTAAAATTGAGTTATTGTTTGTAGTTAGCTGAATTGAGCATTACAAAGTAAATAGAAGTTAGGTAGTGTTATCATAAAGTCTATAAAACATTATAAGGTGGGGCTGGAGAGATAGCTCAGCAGTTAAGAGTGCTTGCTGCTATTCAGAAGACCTAAGTTAAGTTTCCAGCACCAAGGTGGAAAGCCACCTGCAACTCCAGTTTTAGGGGATACAGTATTCTCTTCATGACTCTCCTGGTATTCCCATAAACATGTGAATATAAACACACAAACACATAACACATAAAATAAAAAATAAAAGCAAAATTTAAACATGAATATGAGTTTCACTTCTGCATTGATGGCTTTTTATTCTTACTGCAATTATGTGAGGCTGCATACAGAACCCTTGATTCTTCAGATTTGACTATGCACATAACCAGAAGCAGAATGGCTGTGTGAATTTAGGTAAGACAGAAATTCCCATGCTAGAGAAAATTCTCTACATGCATTACATTCAATGTGTCAAGTGAGAGAATATTTGGTGCCATTTTCATGAACACACTATTTGTCAACAGGAATCACTTTTTTCCCAGAATAATAAATAAGAGTAACTTATTAAGAGAATAAATTGCTAGTTAAGGTTTTTTGAAGTAAATATTTAAAAATTAAGTATAGTTCAAGAATTTTGAGTTACAAAGTAAAGTAATGCTTTGATAGCCAAAGAATTTTTTGATAAATGACATAATTTCAATTTTTTTTAAGTTCTAGTTTGGCACAGTTAATGTATGTCATACAAAGTTTTTGCTATCAGAACATTGTTTTAAGCTCTTTTATTGTATCATCTGAATAGAGAGAGTGTTACAAGTCAGCTTGAAAAGACTGTCAAAATCTGCTTGTCATATTTTCCTGAGAGTATGAACAATCTTTATCATGCTGCTAAAACATGAGAATGAAAGATTCCACCAGGTAGTAGCTGGCCAATTAAATTTGTTTTCTGGTATTCATTATGAGAACTTCAGTGCTTCAGAAATGCTATGTGCATGCAATCTAGCTAATGGTGGGTTTCTCTGAATCCATTTTAATATCTGAGGCTTTAATGTTCACAAATATTAATGTCTTGAATGGCATCTTGAAAATATATCAGGCTAAAAAAAGAAAGTTAGGAATTAGTCACATTAAAATCCTGTATGGGTGTGTTTTGTATTTTGTATGTGACTGGGTAGTGAAACTATCTTTATGGTAGCTATTTTTATATTAGAATGAAAAGCAGTTGGAAACGTATGACAGATTTTATCTGTAGGATTTAAAAGCATCTGAACATAAAACAGATTCATATCATCTTATTTTGGGAAACTAAACATAGAAAAGTATATTATCATTTATTTATTACAAGTAGGTTGAATTTTCTCTCCTGGTGGGCTTTTCAAACCTTTAGTTGCTGTTCTTTTGCTGCATGAATATAATTTTTATCACTTTTTGTTAAAAGGAATTTTCCACAAAAGCCCACAAAATCAACCTAGATTCTGATTATCCTTTTTACACAAAAATGTTGATAGGTTTGGGTCAGGATTATATCTCCTTTGAGTTGATATTAAATCGTACTGGGCTCTATAATGACAGAATGGTTTATGAATGAGAGGGGGCATTGTAGACTGCAGAATCAGAAGGGATTTTATCTGAAAAACATGAAATGATAACATGACAGTAATCGAGAAGTGCCATCAGCAGAGTCTGTGTTGGCAAAGCTCTATGGGTACAGTAGGTACTAATATATACATTTTCTTCTTGTCTTCTGATAAAAATAAGTTGATAGAAAGGCACCAGTTGGAAGAATAAGGAATGCTCAAAGAAAATCCTTAGCAAGCACTTCTTAGAATGTTCACATTAAACCAAAAACCTTAAATGAAAAATCATTTCTCATTTAAACCTTGTCTTACTAAGGAAAACTAAAACATGCTTCAAAAGTTTAAATCAAACATAAGTAAAACCAAGTAACATAAGTTTAAATAGTATGTTTTAAATGCAATCACTTTTCGATTTCCATGTCCCAAAGTTAAGTTATAAACAACAAATTTTGTTTTGTAGAGTCATTCAAGATGTCAGTTAGTATCAGTATCATGTGGGGTTTTAATCTATATTGAGTCCTGACAAGCAAGTGGGTTTGAATATGAGCAATGCACAATTTTGACACTTATTTTTAGAATACGATTGGTTTCTTAAGTTCCTGCCTTTTTCTCAATATAAATAAATTAGTGAATATTTTTGTTGACAGTAATGTGATATATAACACTCAATTTTGACATAAAATATAGAAACAGTATTAAGTAATTGTACACTTTCTACTGATACATATTTTATTATTGAGAATCACAGTAATCCTATTGATTTATAAAGTTTCAGTCAGTCATATAATTAGCATACTTAATGCCAATCATGAAAGAGCAAATACAACCTATTGCAGTGAAAATGTTACATTTATATTCAGAGACTCAAACCTGATAGCCAAGAAAGCTCTTAATGAACAAGAATTATTTTAAAAAATATGAATCCTTTTTATGTAAAGATACTTTTAGTTTATTATGACTATGTCAGTTTTTCAACCATTGTGAGAATTGAGTTAACATAAGAATTAAAAAAAGAACATTTATGATCTTTCTATACTTTCCTTTCCATATCCATTTCCCTTTCTTCCTAGAACTTTTTATTTCAAAATTATCTTTATTAAATAGGTAATATTGTGTAGGAATGATATATTTATATAATGAATCTTTATTCATTAAATCATATCTCTGTTGGGAAAATAAATCACTCAAAATAATTTTTCATTTTTTGGCTAAAGATAACATTCTTATGGTTTTATTCAAATAAAAATTATGAGTGAATTGGGAAGGTAGTACATTGTACTGACTGTTTTAAATGGCATGGATAAAGGTAAGCATTAAAGTAAAAATGGAGATACAATTAAATAACAAGTATAGTTAGTATAGGAGCCCCGTGTCAGCATCTCTTGAGGCTTTGTGTTGTGCTTGGTTTTGAAGGTTTTGGATTATTTCACACTTTGGGTTTAAAATGTATGCTAAGAGTATGCAACCATGCTTTTTGGAGAGAACATGGTAAGAAAATATTTTAGTAAAAGATATAGTGTCATGTATACACTTTAGTAATTTTAAAAGGACTATGGGATGTAAAAGCATATTTAATTGTTGTAAAATGGGCTTTGAAATTTTTCCATTTATTTGTTTGTTTATTCAATTTACATCCCAATCCCAGCTCCCCCTATGTAGTCCCACCCACCATTTCTCTCTCCGCTTCTCCTCTGAGAAAGAGGAGGACCCACTGTGCACAAACCCACCCTGGCACATCAAGTCCCTGAAGGACTAAGTTTATGTTCTCCCATTGAGGCCAGACAACACAGCTCAGAATCAGGAACAGTCTCTGCTCTTCTTTTAGGTGACCTGCATGAAGATCAGGCTGCACTTCTGCTACTTATGTGCAGCGAGCCTAGCCCATGTATGCTCTTTGTACAACAATGGTTTTTAAACAAAATCCTGGGTAGTAATATAAACAGAGTTACAGCATTTCAAATATGTTTGTAGGTTGAAATGTATGCCTTTATTCTCAAAAACACTGTATATGTTTGACTCCCCTGGGTCAATTACATTTTATTTTCAGTGCTGGATATAGGTCCATAGCTTTGTGCATGTAAGAATTTTACCATCAAGCTACAGACCCAGTTCAGCTACTATCATCACAGTTCTGAGCTTTGGTTATATTGAAGTTTTCTCATTATACATATTTAGCTGTGTTTGGGTGCTTAAGCACTTGCACATGAAGTTAGCCATATATTTTCAAGAAAAATCTTTCTTTAAGAGGACCTAGAACAGATCTGTGTTACACTCCAATCCAAGGAGTCTAGCTATACGATATGAGTAGCATAGAATATGAAATGAAGATGATATCTGTGGCTTATATGAGATTATAAACACAGCTTTTTGAGCTCCACCTTTCTGCCATGAAACTGTATACACTTAATTATAAAGGATAGTATTAATATTTTATAGTTGAAATAAATATTTAAATTTGCCAACGATGATGCACTCAATACAATTGGGAGTTGGGATTTCCAGTGATATTCTTTGCATATACCTGAGCTGTAGCCCCACATTTACACAGAGATCTGAAATTTATAAAGAATTGTTCTTGAAAAAAATCCCACAATCTCAGGTACAGTAAAAAAGAAAATGTTGAAATGCTTAAGAATCAAGTGATTGGGGCATTTGGGCTAGCCTCACGTTTAAAAGCCTGGTAAAGAATGTATGTACTTATATTACATTTAATAGAAAGGCTTTGGGCAGCCATACTGAAAGATTTACATAATTTCATCAATATAAGTGGCCTATTGGGTGCAGGTACTCCATAGGTATTCTTCTATTGTCCAGCCAGAATCAAACACTAGATAACACACAAGAAAATGTGATAGAAAACAGGCATTAAGAATTACATGATGCTTATAATGCATTTAAAACTTAACAAATGCATGCTTGCACCCATGCGTTATCAGAGAGAATTTTTGGCTTTTTTCACTTCCTTTATTTTCTTTAAAATACTTGTCCCCCAAATTTTCTCAACAATAAAACATACTTGAATGTGTTGATTACAAAGTATTTTTGGGTCCCTTGGCAATACAGAATACGGAAAAATACAAATACAGAAACATGCTTTTTCAAATACGTTTCATTTTTCTCTTTTTCTATTAAGTGTTTCAAAGATGTGATAATCTAATAGGTATAACAGATATTTAGTAGTGCTAGGAGAAGAGTCCTCTGTGTTACGTTTAGAAACAAGAGTGTTACAACAATGATATTTAATTTAAAGTTCGGGCAGTATATCATCTCTGTAGAAGTGGATGGGTTGAAGAAGAGGAATTCAATAATAAGGTGTCCAGACACTTCAACATTTCATTATAATTCACACACAAAATAGGGAGGGTTTCTAATTCAAAGTCTAGTAAGCCAAACTATTGTAAATGTATTGTAACTGTTCATAATGTTAGTGACAGTTGCAAATGACTATGCATTTCTTGCAATTCATTCAAATTAGTATCAGAAAAGCAATGAACGCATCAGGGAAAAAGAAGGTACAGCCTTATGCTTCTTTATCAAAAAGTCATCTTTTCTGCCCAGGCATTTATTACCTTTGACTTTTATAGTACTATTTCACAAAATGTCCAACATAAATCTAATTATCAGAAAACAATAGAAGAAATTTAAATTTTAAGACTGTTCAGAAAGTAACATGGATTCTTCTAACATGTTCATGTGCATAGACAACACATGCTGACTGTCTACTCCAGAGTCAAGACACTAATGAGGCAAACATAGATGGATGCAATGCATGCCCACAACATTGGTTGTATTAGAAATCTCCATCCTAATATTCAACTGAAAAGAGAAAAAGGCGAGTTGTATCTACGAACCTTATAAGTGAGACAAAGTGTTGTGGTGACAATGGTGAATTTATTAAGTAAATGGCAGTGTGATTTACTGAGCACCTGGCCTTGCTTTTTGTGATTGCGTATTGATGTGTTCTGATGTGAAATGCCATGATACTTATAGCTCAGCTTTGAAAGTTTCAGAAACAAAACAAAAAACAAACAAAAACCTGGTTTTAGTTGATGCATTACACTGAAAAATGTAGCCATTTTTCACTAAGAAAGAGGACAAATGTGACATAATGCTAATAGTTGTTGTATTCAGTGAAAACATGTGAACGTTTATATAACATGAAAATTCATGAATAATATGTAGAAGAGATTATATTTGTTTCTTATTATCTTGAGTTGTAAAGATAATTCAGCTGAAACTTGTATATTATACTCAATGTACACAGTTAATTCCTATTGTTTAATCCAGATCTACAGTGAAGGGGTCTAGTATTCAAATGATTCAAATGATTGCTTTGGATTCATGTCACTTTTAGTGCAAATAGCATTTAAATCTTATTCATCAGAATCCCACTTACAAATACAGTTTGACTCTACAGCTGTAGGAGTACATTTTGCAACATTAGCTAGGGTAGCTTCCATTATCATGAAATTCAAGACTACAGTGCTGTGATTAGTGTAGTAATCACAAATTTGGATTACAATATTGCTTTAAAATTGTACAAGTTGCAGTTTTATGAAAACATTTATTATGCAAATCAAGATGTACCTCATTTTAGATTAATATAAAATGTATTTAAAATAATCATTCCTTAAATCACCCAATATGTCTTTACATTTTTGTTGCAGTTGAAAGGGCTTGGCTTTAAATCCTGGTCAGCAAGTTTGCATTGACTCACAAGTGTTCTCTGCCCCATATTGCACTGAGCTATGAGCTGTAACAAACAGACCATAAGATTCAGTCGGTAGGGTTGCACAAGATGCCCCTGTTGTGTCTATGAGCTTGGGGATTTGTCTTTCAGTGATCATACTCTGACTTAAAGATTGCATGACAAAGAACTATTAAGGACATGAAATTCAATTGTTTGCTTTCACTTTTTTTCAGACAGGCTTTGAAAAAAAGGTCACTTAATGTTACCTGGATTTGTGTATATAACAGCAGCGACTGCTAACGCTGTGGTACTTTGGGGTGTATTGGTGGTTTCATTTTAAAGGCTCCCAGCTTGACTCTTGAAACCTAAAAACGATTGCATCCAAATGAGAGAGAAAAACATCTATGAGGGGATGTCTGTTTCTTGTATTTTCCTGAGTTAAAAAGATGAGTATTTGCAACACTATATACTGGGTGGGGAAAAATGAAATTAACAAAATCTTTCTAATATTGAATAATAAAACATTCAGATTTTTTTAAATCTATGAATTATGCAATTAGATATCTATGTAAAGATCCATTAAAATGGTAATTACAAGTTTCTGGAATTGTGTGTTATATTTTAATCATGAACATATTAATGTGATTCTTTTTAGCTATTGTTAAATTTCAACTTTTAAAGTCTGTCTAAGGGAGGCTTTTTAGAATGTGTAGTTATATATTATTATTGGGTACTATTTTACAATATAAAGACAACACCACTAATATCAGATATGTACATGTGTACATACACATTGACATGGGTTTCACACATTACTATTCCATTAAATAAATATTTTTTTTGACATGTATACATGTGACCTCTATGATTCATAATATAAACATCAATGATTATTGTTACATAAGTTCTAAAGCTTCTAAAGTTTTCCAATGCTTGTTTTGTCTTGAAATAGCTCTATTCAGTCATTTAAATAGTTTCAAATTTCCTTTGATCAATGTTTTATTCTGTGGATTATTTTAAAGCTCCAAGAACCATAATAAAAGGTGACCATTTTGCATCACAGAATAAAGGTATGACAGTATCTCTAGAACCTGAACCACCAAAGGAAACAGTTCCTTCTTGCTTGTTTGCTAGTGTATCATAAAGTTTAGAAAGCAGATACTGACATTGCCTTGTGTAGCATGTTGATTTTTAGTAATAATCCTTAGGTTTCTAAAAATAAGAAATTTAAATCTTAGACTAAATATATAAATTTTTCCTTATTTTGTGATATTAATCTCATATCTGCAAAAATGTAGCAAGCTTAATCTCATAAATGATTCCTGCAGTTATAAGATTGTGTTTATGCATTATGAGATCATCGTTTTATGAAATGAATTTATTTGATAATATTAAGGACTCCTGCATTGTCCAGGCTTATCACAATTAGTTAAAAAATTTAGTCTGAAATAAGTGTCATTGATAGTATCCTACAAACTCTGTGCCTGGGTTTTCTGTTTAAGAACTTTGCCTTTGAGGTCACATGCTGCAATACTTCTGCTTGATAAGATGAGTTAAGGACAAGGGCTTAAGATGGCTTAACTAGCATTTCTGCTTACATTTGAAAGACTTGGATCAGTGTCATCTAAGGAATCTTTGATGTCTACCGCGACACAACTGAAAATATTAGAGATACAGATCTACGGTAGAGGCGCCATAGTTGGCAAGATAGGTTAATTTATATTTTGACTGAGTTGTTGTTTTTCAGACAAAAATGTCTATAGACATTGATTTTTTCCTTGTTGACATTAAATGAGAAAGCAAAAAATAATTTTTGAAAGCCTACAGTTCTCTACGTAAATGAGTTCAGACTTAATTTTAATGGAAGTGAAATATAGTCAATAGAGGTAAATTAAAACCATATAATTTTGTAATCTTAGTTTAGCTATAATTGCAGCAATAAAACAGTGGAAAGAATAATTGTGGAACATATGTTTGTGAGTGACATTATCTAGGTGACTTCCCCTTTACGGCAGTGTGCTGTCCTATTTGGTTTTCCCTCCCTATGTATTGGAATGACAAACCTGCAAGCCTGGAGTTAATGCTGATTGCAGCAGCTGCTTACACATGGAGTCTCCATAGCAACGGCGAAGGTTGCCATGCAACCATATTCTTTTAGGGACAGTGAAAATGCCCAAAGGGTTACTAAAAATACATGGGGAAAAAATCTGAAAATTTCTTACTACTTTTAGTGGTTATAAAGAACTATGATACAAGTTGAAAGCACGGGTCAAGTAAATAAAAACCTAGCCCTGACCTTTCAAAAATTGCTTGCTGTTGCTTGAAATCTCAAGCTTTATTCACAGAGATGACTTTAGATCGATTGTAAAATTGGTAGCTTATGCTAGGCAGCCCTTGAAGACAGGAAGATTCAGTATGGTGCTATTGGAATTCTTCTTGGGGTTATAGGTCAGTAAAAAGTCATCAATGCAGTATTGATTGGCTGGACTGAAAAATGCCCATGTTTACACCTTCTCACTGCTTAAGATTGCGCACCAAACCTTAAGTCGACTCATGCAGTCTCTAAGCATGCTCTGGAGTAAACCATTCAGTCAGCAAATATGACATCACTTCAGTAAGCTCAGCTGTTTCTGCAGCTTTCTATAAATAGCAAGATAAAAAATTGAAGACTATTGAGAGGAATTTAGCCAACCAATTTGCTTACCCAAATTACTCATGATAGGTTAGGATTCTGGTTTTTGAAATATTTAGTTATCCATGGTTCTCAACATGAATTACCTTAATGGGGAAATTATATTATTATACATATACAGTATGCTTATTATATACAATGTTATGACAGCTTCAGTCTTTAAATGATATTGTAAAAATGAATATTGGCTAGCATCCAATGGAGAAGGCTATGCCCTCACATATAATCTTGCATGTGCACATAATGTAGACTCTCTGAGGTCATCTAAATTATTATTTTAAAAAACATATTAGCAAATAATAAAGTATTATGAGATAAATATGATCAAATAATAAGAAGGTTTTAAAAGTGAACTAAAACAGTAACAGAGAAGTTAATACTTGAAAAAGACAAGAAAATAGGATACATGTATATTTTCTTTAATTATATACATGTAATCAGCCATTTTGTCATATTTCTCTATGCAATTTTCTCTAAGAGAACTTCATAGCTGTATTTTGGGATGAATCAAATTATTTACAAGTACTCTGAAATTTCAAACTATTCATATTATACTGACTAATAATACAATCATTTGTGTTTGGGGCATTCCTAAATTTCCTATGTATTTTACAGCAATGAAATTGAAAGGAGTTACACTGAGTTTTAAGAATAGAATATTACTTCTTCCAATAGGCCACACAGACCTTCTTGAAAGCCATTAAAATAGTCTCTCCAAAATTTACAAAAACAGCTAACTAGCTCAATCAAGTTAGAAGAGCAAATGATTGCATTGGTCCCAAGATTTTAAATACACAAGCTGAACTAAAATGTGAATGTGTGTAAGCTTCATGTAGAATGAAGCTTCATCAGTTTGAAACATCCTTGAGAACAACAAAGAACACCCAGTTAGTAGTAGAAAGGCTCATTCCATGTCCTGCTAATTTCTAACCATTTCCCCGGTGTTTCCTTTTCCTTTTGCTGCCTGCAGTTTGTGTTTTTATGTTGGTAATCAATTTTATTGAAATTTACTTGTTTCTGAAAATGATTGATACAATAAAGCAGTAGAATAAAAATATGCGTGTTATTTCTCTTTTAGAAAAAAAACATATCAAAGAACATGTTGTTTTTTAAATGCTAATTTCATTTTCAAAATAAGTAGATGCTACCTAGAATCTGACATTAGTCTATAGTAGCATGAATGGAAATAAAAGTACTTTTTAAAAAATATAGAGACATTAAATATGTAAACATTGAACACCCATTAGATTTGTTATCAAAAAATTTAGAAGTGTTTGAATTGACTTTATTTAAGCAAAGTGTAAATATGTACTTGTAAACAATAAAATAAGCATCATAAACCATCTACACAAAGGCTCTAAGCTTCCATTCCACAAAGCTATTATTTCATAAAGTGCATATCTTTGAAACAAATGGGAAGATGATATAGTGTAGCAGCTTAAATGAATGGAAGTAGCATTTTTATACCATTACCTTCTTTATTCTAGTATTTAATGTGCATCTGAGAAAAGTCTACTAGTTTTGTGATCATTTGTTTTCTTATAGCTATTTGCAGTATATTTAATTTCACTGTTATATCTTTATTGTCTTTATTCAGTTTAACATTTGAATTTTTTTTTTTTATAGAGTATTTTCTAATTTGTATTCCATAGCTCATTTTAAGGAATTTACGGAAAGGAGCAGACACTTTTTATTACTTTGAGAGTCACCACTCTCTTTCAGTATGTGGAAATCTGCAAAAATGTCCATTTTTTTAAGGTGCTGATAACTTAATTTATTGTGAAGAACCATTCTAAAATAGTCAAAACAAAAAACAAAAACATTCTACAGGTTCTATATATAAAAAAACTGAACAGAATAAAAATGTATGGCTGTGTTACTGCTTTACTTAGAATATCCCAACCTGTTCATTTGGGCCCAGGGTTAAAAATACATGTATTTCTGAGTGCCATTTTATTTACTGTAATGTTTCATTTTAAATTAAGTATCTAATAGTTTAAAAAATAAATTAATAATCAGACACACATTGTATTGAAATAAAATTAAATGCATTTAAAAATAATTGCATGATTTGTCTGATTCTAATTTAGGTCAGCTTGTCTTGGGGTAAAGCCATCAAACTTGGAAGAAAATTTGTTAAATTTTTCTTTTAGGACAACAAACCATTAAATCTCATGAGTAATGTTATGAAAAAAAAAAAAGCTGGATTTTACATAGATTGCTCTTTACCCAAGATGCACTTCTGTCTGCAAGATTCTGAATAGAGACACACCTGCTAGCTAGCTGATAACACTCAGGGGTCATTTCATTGAAGAAACTGTCAACCTGGAGGAACTTTAAAAAAGCCACGGACAAAATCATGACCTGTAGTGTTGAGATGAAAGAGTTGTAAAAGCAGAAAGAAATTGTAGATAAGTGCACATTCCTTTGTACCATAACAAACTTTTACATGTGAATCCAACCAAATAGGGAAGAATAGGGAAGAATGTTTCCCTCTACAGTAGAAACAAATTAGATTGTTCAGCTGCACACTTGGCTTTCAGCCAGAAGAGTCGTGTGCCATGCTTGTTTGCCTACCAGTGCTGCTTAGATTGGCAAATGCCCATGCAGTTTGAAGAGGGCAGGCAGATGACTGGATGCCTGCCAGGAAGTGTGTGGGACTGATGCCACTGCTGGACTCCATAGCCTGGTAGGAGTGAGGAGTACAAAGGCATTCAATAATCTGAATGTCCCTTTGCTTCAAGAGAGTGGTGCCAGGCAGCATTTAATGAGAGATTGCTTTGTTCCAAAGTCCTCAACATCAAGTGGGCTGGTGAGCTCATTAACCTGACTGCAGCAAATAAAAAAGGCACACTCAGAAGACTCCCATGATAGCCTACTCAATAGTGTAAGAGCTCTTTTGCTTCCTTTATGGTGATCCATTAGCAAGCAGCAGTGTAAACACCATAAAGCAAGCCAGGTTTCTGATTGTTCAACTAAAGTCTGTTTTCCCTTGGGGATTATACCACCAGTTGATATAGGATTTTTTTTTTTTTTTTGTCTTAAGGTTTCTATCCACTATATAATGACCATCTTTGCAATGAAGGATTTTGAGGTTACTCTTAACAACACTGCTCCAGTTAAAAGGACATGAACTGTTCAGGTGTCTGCAAGGAGATAATGATATAGGACATAGAAACAAACCACAGAATGGAGTGGTCCCATGAGGAACACTTGCCTTGTACACAGAAGCTCAAATGATGAACAGGTTGTACTATTCTACTATTCAACGGTCTCTTTAGTTTGACCCTTCTTAGCGCTTTATTTTGTGCATGAGGTAGGCTAACCCTGAAGTTGGGAGACTTCTCCTACTGAGGCCAGACCAAGTAGTCCTCTGCTATATATATGCCAGGGGGCTCAGACCAGCCCCTGTATGCTACCCTGGTTAGTGGCTCATTTTGGGGTGGGGCGCTCCCAGGGGTCCAGGTTAGTTGAGTCTGCTGGTCTTCCTATGGGGTTGCCTTCTTTCTCAGAGTCTTCAATCCTTCCCCAAATTCAATCATAGGAGTCCCCAATTTCAGTTCAATAGTTGCGTATAAGTATACATATCTGTGTCAATCAGCTACAGGTTGGGCCTCTCAGAGGACAGCCATGCTGGATTCCTGTCTGGAAGTACACCATAGCTTCAGTAGCAGTGTTAGGCTTTGGTGTCTCCCCATGACATGGATCCCAATTTGGGCTGGTCACTGGACTGCCTTTCCTTCAGTATCTTCTCCACCTTTGTCCCTACATTTCTAGACAAGCACAATTCTGGGCTAGAAATTTTGACTGTGGGTTGGTAACCCCATACCCACCCTTGAGGCCCTGTCTATCTACTGGAGGTGGATTCTTTGAGTTCCCTCTCCACACTGTTGATTTTTCGGCTATGGTCACCTGCCAGGTGTCTGGTACTTTCTAGAGGATCCATCTACCTCCACCCCATGGGTTATATATTTCCATGTATTCTGTTGGCCCTCTGAGCTTCTCTCCTGACCCTCCCATACCTGATCCTGTTCCTTTCTCCCTTCCCCACCACTCCTCCCCCACCCAGATCCCTCCCTCTGCCTCCTGTGATTATTTTCTTCCCCCCTTATAAGTGGGATTGAGGCATCCTCACTTGGCCCTTCCTGCTTGTTAAACTTCTTGCAGTCTGTAGGTTGTATCCTAGGCATTCTGTACTTTTTGGCTAATATCCACTTATTAGTGAATACCTACCATGCATGTCCTTTTGGGTCTGGTGTAAGTCTGATAGATCTTCTTTTATATGTTACTTGGTCTTTTTCCCTTAGAGCTTTTAATATTCTTTGTTCTGTGCATTTAGTTTTTGATTATTATGTGACAGGAGGATTTTTTTCTGGTCCAATCTATTTGGTGTTCTGTAGGCTTCTTGGATATTGATGGCCATCTCTTTCTTTAGGTTGGGTACATTTTCTTCTATGATTTTGTTGAAGATGTTTTCTGATCCTCTGAGCTGGGAATCCTCTCTCTCATCTATTCCTATTATTCTTAGGTTTGGTCTTTTCGTTGTGTCCTGCATATCCTGGATTTTGGGTTAAAAACTTTTTATGCTGTGTATTTTCTTTGACCATTGTGTCAATATCTTCTATGGTATCTTCTACACCTGTGATTCTCTCTTCTATCTCTTGTATTTTGTTGGTGATGCCTGCATATGTAGCTCCAGGCCTCTTTCCTAGGTTTTCAGTTTCAAATGTTTCCCCCATTTGTCTTTTCTTTACTTATTCTATTTCCACTTTTAGGTCTTAGATGGTTTTGTTCAATTCCTTCACTTGTTTGATTGTGTTTTCCTGTATTGCTTTAAGAGGTTTATTTGTTTCCTCTTTACGGACTTCTACCTGTTCGCCTGTGTTTTCCTGTATTTTTTAAAGTGAGTTATTTATATCCTTCTTCAAGGTTTCTATTATCTTTATGAGATGGGATTTTAGGTCAGGTGTGTTGGTGTATCCATGGCTTGCTATGGTGGGAGAACTGGGTTCTAATGGTGCCAAGATATATTCACTTTTGTTGCTTTTGTTTTTGTGCGTGCCTCTCTCTGTCTGGTTATCTCTGTGTTAACCAGCCTGAGAGTGTCTGTCTGCATTTTCTATCATTATCTCCATTAGTGATATCACCAGTAGTGATAGAGAATCCTTTAGAGCTCTAAAAACCTTAAGTCCTTCTTCTCACGAAAGCAAACTGTTAGAAATGACCCAGTAATCATGTTAATCAACTCTCTCCAGGTGATAATAAACAAGGATCAAATCTTCTAAAAGAATAAATCCTCTTTTTAGTTCCCATAGCATGCTCTATTCGGGACACTCTTTTCTTTTTGTTTTTTACTTCATTTCCACAATGGTAACAATTGCTTTAGTGTTAGGCATACCCAGTCAAAGAAAGGTGGTCCACTAGGGGGCAGCACCACAGGGTCTGAAAAGCTCTGGGCTTTGAGGTCAGTCAGATCCAGGAGCACATGAGGCTAAACATAGACTGCCTGTACATTAATTCTCCAAGACCCACCTCTGTCTCTGTCTCTGTATTTGTTTCTGTCTCGGTGCTTTCCCTCTCCTTCTCCCTCTCCCTTTCTCATCTCTATGTTTCAGAAAGTAGAGGGAAGTGTCTCTGGAGCACTATTTTGACACTCTGCAAAACAACATTGTATTATGCCACACAGAGACATCTTTACACTTGAATGCTGTCTGGCACCAGATGTTCAATATCCTGAGGTCTGAAAGGAACTAGAACGATGCTGAGCATACCTGAAATGTCATATACAAGTGTCAGATGATGTGACTCTACAGAACACCTGCATGTTAAGGGTAACAGGTTAGAGTAGTGTGGAGTGGGGGGAAGGGGGGAGGCTCCTGTTGATTCTAGTGCACCTCGAAGAGACAGTCCCTATTCTGTTGGGCAGAGAACCTTCACTATGGCAGATTAAAGACACAGAATCAGCACAGAATTATTCATGGTAATATACAGAGATCCAATATATGAAGTGTCTTCTCTGGGTCAGGACATGACTCCCTCTGGTTTGATGTCCTATTTGTATGTTCTTGTCAGCTAGATCACTTCACCATAATGAATCTGGATTTTTAAAATCTACATTTATTTATTTATTTATTTATTTATTTATCTATTTATCTATATCTATGACACAGCACCGGGTCAGTTGCTTTTCCCTTGTACTACATGGGTTCTTGGGATTAAACTCAGCTCCCTAAGGCTTGGAACCAAGTGCCTTTACCCAAATGAGCCATCTTCATAGCTAATGAATCTAGATTTTGTTTTGTTTTAAAAGGCACATACTTTTAGTACCTTACCCTTGTCTCTTTCTTATTCTGACTCCATTGGCTTGGTTGGAACTTGTTTGGAGATATGAAAGGGTAAGAAGAAGAGATATGAAAGGGTTAGTTAACAATAGGCAAATAACTGAATCCATTATTTTCCTATCTAGAATTTCTTCTTTGGGTCCAAATGAACAAGCTCATGCTCTGAATATGCATGTTGAGAAAAGTCAAAATGTCATGCTCCAAGCCTGAAGACACTTCTGTACTTCCCACAGAAGTCAACGGTGGGTTTTTAATCTCATATTTTGTCCTCTCTCATTTCAAAGCCTTTATATTGTTCCCTCCTCCCTTGTGATTTTCAGGAGACTGCATGTTACTCTTACTCTGATTATTAGCTACTTCATTTGCATGAATGCTTTCTTACAATAATCTTATTGGTTTGAGATGCAGACTCGGCAAAAGAATTTGTCAGGAGTAATGTTTTGCATTTCCAATCAGTAGACATCTTTTTTCAACTTGGACTTTTTATTTATTTTGTGATTGCAAGGCTATGGATGCTGCTTTTCTGGTTTATTTTACCATAGCCTGCATATATTTTATGCATCAAAATACATTCTTCTGAATACTGTAAGCCAATTGGTATATCATTTAAAATCAAACAATAATACTGCCAAGTATGAGAAAGGAGATTTTATTCTTTCACACATTATGCCACAAAATATATTTATTCAATATATAATGCTTTAATTTGTTAGAAAACACAAAATAAGTTACTTTTATTTAAGTATACCCATAAAATAATCCGCAAACACATTTATATATAATACAGCCATAAACTTCCTGGGTTCAGGCCATATGCTTGTATGCTATTAGAACCCTCAAACCATTTTGCTCCATGTATCTCAATGTTTTGTTTTAAACTTGCTTTTCATTCCAAGAAAATATATAATCCAGATTTACATTTATTCTTCATACCTATAATCTCAGCACGTAGGTAAATGCAGGAGAACTAGAATTTTAACGTTTTTCTTCTTATAGATATAAAGTGTAGGGTTTACCTGGGATATATGAAGGCCTGCCTCAGTAAAAGGATGGAAGGAGGGCTGTAGGGAGGGAAGGAAGAAGCGAGGGTAGAAATAGAGATGTTAAAACTACACTTTTTCTGGAAGAAGATCAGGGGAGACAGCAGAGTGTTGACAAATTAGAAACCTCTTTTAAATGCCACTGACAAAAACAAACCAACAAAAACCAAAAACAAAAAATCATTGATTTTTGTCCTCAACTCCCTTTTGGTATTTAATATTCTTATAACAATCCCCAAATTATTCGTCATTTAAAAACCTATCCCAATATGTGATGCAGCCATTGATGCATTACAGGTCATTTACAGTTTATAGGAAATTGCATTGTGTGACATGAGATATTGAGTCTCCTTGGGCCAAAAGGAAGCACTCTAACTTGGAGCTATAAATGGAGTTAGGACAATGGATGTCATACAAACTCTCACAGACCTCAAGTCCTGTGTCTCCTGGAATATGAAGGTAGGTTGTAGCCTGTGTCAGATGAATAGCTACAGAAAGAGAAGAGGGAAACCTATTGGCATGCATGCTGTAAGATAACGGGTCCCGCTGAAGCATACCATCACAAACTTACAAGTTGAAAACAACTGAATTATTATCTGCAAATATGGATCTGTCAGTTAGCTTCATTAGTAAAGGTCTTAAATTGAGGGGGGAGGGTACAATTTTTTACAATAACCAATCTGTTTATATTTTATTCTTTTTTCTGTTTGTGACACCAAGGATGTTCCATGACTTATTAGAAAAGAATTTATTTTATGTGTAATAAGGATTTCACATTGTTCAAGTAGGCAAAAGTTAGGATTCGATTTTTAATTCTTTGTCCTATTGAATTAAGTTGAGAAGTCTTCGTATGTGGTGGGTTGTTTTATTTTCCCTTCAAGAAGTTTCTCTCATAAAGAGACAGTCTCTTCAATCCTCTTTGACATCAAAGCAAGTTCACCTCAGTGTCATCTCCAA
Organism: Rhynchomys soricoides; assembly: GCA_019843965.1. NCBI lineage: Eukaryota > Metazoa > Chordata > Mammalia > Rodentia > Muridae > Rhynchomys > Rhynchomys soricoides. Next base: position 16,951,092 of record JADRCH010000012.1, read on the forward strand.
CTGTTATGACCTAACATTGAAAATGACATAGAAGCATCAGGTCACACTTTCATCACTATGCAATATGTACACTTTGTGTATTACATATATGTAATATATAGGGTCTTTCAATATTTATGCAGTTTCTTTTGTCTATAACATAAATAAAAATGCAGACATTACTTTCTCTGTTTCATAAATATAGGCAAAAACTGTTCATTAATTTCACACCACATCTTTTAAATATTTATTTATTTATTTGAGACAGAGTCTTTCAACTTTTAAGATTATACGTGTTGTGTAACTATACACCAAGTTCTTCCTAGTCCTCCTAGAGCTTTCTAAGCTTGATCAGTTATTCATCATAAGAAACCCCCCTCTCACCACTCTGCACTTACTAGAGACTTTTGAGCGGGAGGAAATGGTATATCAGCCACTGACCTCTGCCTCTTGGAACTTGGTTATCATTTACACTTTCTTAAGTCACTGGATAACAGGAATAATCTGTAAGTGGTAATTTCTCCTTTCTAATTAATTTCAATGCAGCAAAAAGGGATCAAGAACTTCAGAGCAATATCAATTAAACTAGGTACCACCGAGAGTGCAGCACACTTGTATAGAAATAATGCCATTTAGTTCTCAAATAAAACATATTTATTACTTTCTCAAATTTCATAGTAGAGAAAGCTAGAATTTAGAGAAATTATTAAGTGACTTCACAAATATGAAACAGAGAAATGACATCAAAACTAGAACTAGAAATTTGTTTTTACAGTTTGAAGTATAATTTTCTTTGCTAAATTATATGAAGAATAATGGAAGCATCATTTCAATATCTGGCACATAGGTGGCATATTATAATAGTTCCTCCCAAACTAGAGTGCATGTAAGCCTGCTTGAGATTTGTCTTTGTTAGAGCAGAATCTGGATCAGTAATGGTGGAGCAAGGCCTGAGGTGCTGAAGCTGGACACAACACAGAGGAGTCCTGAGACTCTAGTGCAAAGACCACATTTGAGCAGTAAGGGATTTAGGAAAACAGGAGCAGTGATAGCACTCTAAGAAAGCTGACATTTAACTGACTTAAAGAAATTTGTAAAACAAAAGAGGCAAAGCAAGATACTCATACAACAACAACAACAACAACCACACTGAGACCAGATTTGTGACTCTGATTTGGAATGGCAAAGAAATCTGAGCAACACTATGGGCACTGTGCAGGGGCAAGATAAGCAATAGGCAGCTGGAGTACAGGTGCTGAGTAGATTAAAAAGGTAAGGTCAAAGCTCATTGGATTGATTCTAAGTGCAAAAGACATCCGCTGTAGATTCCTAGCAGTTTTATCTTAGAATATACAATAGAGTTAATGCTTTAAGAAATGTAATTTAGGAGTAGGGAAACAGATGCAGTTTGGAAGAACATTTGTTCTTTAAGCAAAAAGATCGGAGTTTGAATCCCCACAATCTGAAAGTGTATGTGTGTGTGTGTGTGTAGGGGGTAAGCCTAAAATGGTTTCCTGTACTTGTATCTCCACTATTGCAGGTGATTACAAAGACTGGGGGATCTAATGAGTTTGCTGGTATGTCAGCATAGCCAAAATGGAGAGCTTTGGGTTCATTGAGAAACTTTGTGTCAAGGCAATAAGGCATGGATGCATATAAAGGGACTCCTGATGTCTTATAACCTCTTTAGATCTCTACATGTATGTGTGCACAGGCATGGGTAATCAGACTCAAGTGCAAGCATTCACTCACTTATGTATATGTACCACCCCTCACACACACACAGATAACTAATCTGTTAATGTTGGGCAGAAGACAAGAACAGAGATTAATTTGGATATTTGGCATTAAACTATAAAAGCTTCAACAATGACAGGGGAAACATGGGCAAATCATGTGAATGTTTGATGATTCTGTGCAACAATGCAATTAACAGATAAGAGTGTAGAATGTGAACATTGACTTTAATGATATCATCTTTGAGTATTCTGGTGCTGCTGATAGATCCCAGAACCGTGTCCTTGCTGAGATAACAGCTTACCTACCATTGAACTCTATCTGCAGTCTTACAAACAATGTTGTTAGCAAATATATGCTACCATTCACAAGTTCAGGACACAGAAAAATAAGTTGGTGGGGGAGAAATACATTCTACTAATTTTTTCCTCAGAATGCACTCCATTTCTCCACTGGCTCCAATCTTTCTGAACTTGTATTTGAATTACATACTTAACAGGTAGACATTTTGATGGATTCTAGAGTGAAGATTTGTAGTGGATATAATGATTAACTTCATTACTAAAATAAATTTAGCAACGAAGGTACCACATTGGGTATTGTGATTATTTGTTTGTTTATTTACACTGTGTGTGTTTCTGTGTGCAGGCACATGGACAATGGTACGCATGTGGCAGTCAGAGAACAACTTCTGTTTTCTCAGCACCCAGTATTTGTGGTGTAAGCTGTCGTCTAGGTTTGGTGGCAACTGCTTCTAACTGCTGATGAATCTTGCAAATAAGTAGATTACTATTTCTGTGAAAACTAGAAGAATACATGCAATGTTAAGTTTGCACAGATGCAAGACTTTATGTGTTGGTCTATTGTTAACGGGAGAAGTTAAAGCAAAGACTTGAGAATATGTGAAGACACAAGGTTGTCATTACAGTGTAAGATATTAAGGTAAAATATCAGAGGTAGAACTAACTTGATCACAATCTATGATTCTGTATCAAAGTGACAAAATTTTTAAGAGTAGGGCCAGTGGAAGAAATGTAGGTAACATAGGCCTATTGACATCAGGGCACATGCCATCCATCTCTTTCCTGAAGTTAACAGTGTTTTCCTACCTCACACTACTTGTTACAATAAACTGCTTTGACACAGGTCCAGGAACAAGCAATGACATAAGAGAACGTATGTACATGGCACTTCTTTATGAAGAAAGTATATCTCAAGGAAATGTTTCAGATAAATCAAAGAATCATAAGTTGAAGAAAAGTTCTAGATAATCCCATTACATTCTATCTTAACAAGATATGTCACTACATCAGTATTAAATATCAACTTGACATTAAACATAACAGGCCACCAAGGCATGCTCACCAACTGAGAAATAGAGTTACGATAATTATGAATAACTTTTGCCAATTATTTTCAGTTACTTAAAGTGATCTCTGTTCCTATGAGATGCTTGTAATGTTCCCTCTGTTTCTTTCCTTGAAGTGTAAACTAATATGTTGTGGTGTGTGCTTGAATTCCCTCGGCTGCCTAATGCTCATTAGGCATAACATTTCATCTTAATGTTCTTTTACAATTTTGGTTCATATAACTCTAGAATTAGAACTATTATTTATTTTCTCTGTTAAAAAATGCTTACTTGTATTTCCCAGTGTTGTTCTGGTAGCACATCTCATGCACTTGATGGTATGTTCCTCTTTTATTTATTTCCTCTTGATAGTTCTAAGAAAGGCTTCTTGTTGAGAGGTGAAGGGAAAGAACAGGTAGCCTGAAGAAATAAATGTAATAATTTAAATTGTGGATATAGAAACATCTACCTAAGAGATCCAGGTCAGTTAGAATGAGAGGCAGGGCTGATGGTAGACCAGGTAAACGAATAGAGGTAGATAATAAACAGTACTGCTTTGCCTTCTGAGTTTTTGCTTCCTGGTATTTTTAAGCCTCAGGCTTGTTATCTATGAACAGTATATTGAATGTTCATTGGTGGGATTTGAAATATGCATACTTATTACAGTTTTTCTTTTCTCTTCGCAGCATTTAAGTTGAGTAAAGTAAATTTTGACTGTTGTTGTTAGATTAATGACTTGGGGTATAGAAAGTAATTAACTCAGGCTAATGAGATTAATGCCCTGGGGTCAGTATCTTTACTTGAGTCAGTATTGCTTTGCTCTGTATAGACCAAGTTTATCTTACCTCTGACATGTATCCATACATTGAAGAAGGTCATCACTACATAAAGTAGGTGTTGTTATATAAAGCCTACTGGGTAAGTCCATTTCTCTTGCAATAAAAACAAGACATGCATGTTTTGCTGATAATGGACCACTAAATAGGCCCTACATACAAAATGCCCCAAATGTACAGTGATATAGAAAGACAAATTGTTTGGGCCTTGTGTTTCCTATTATTCTATCCATATTTACTATTCTTTCAATGCAAACACAGTGAAAAGGACACTAAGTAGTAGTTAAATTGAATCAAATTTCTGATGAAAACTTTCTAGAACATATGATGATTATTTGTACTCATTGTACTTACTTATTCAATGAGTGTTGATATGTACCTTTATAGTATTTGTGTAGCATTTGCTAATTATTAAAGTGTAAATATCACTTTTCTCTAAATGTAATTGGTTGTTTTTCTCCTCCATTCTTTCCCCTTAACCTTGTTTCCATGCTTTGTTTTCTTGTTTCTCACTCCATGGCCTTCTGCCCACTGTACCCATACTGTCTTTCTCTTTTGGAGGCAGTGCCATTGCTTTCCCACTAATCTATAACTTTGGATTCCATAGTCGATGTTTATTATATTTTCTCTTATAGTTCTTGGAGTTAGCCTAGTAATAGACACATGCAATTATTCTGTTACGTTTTCCATAATGTATCACACTGAAAGATGATGACATTTCTACAAGCCAATCTAGAAGTTCCTGTTACAGTATTCAAAATGCTGAAGTAGCAAAAATCTCATAATAGAGCTTTTCCTGGGCTAACAAGGTGAGACCTGATAAAATGAAAGCAGGAACGAGGTAGTGGAGACAGAATGAAGGAGGGAGGAAAGAAGAAATGAATTCCTTGGCATCATTACAAACTTTAAATTTGATAACATTTACTAGTCTCTGATCTTGACTTTATGGCTCAACCTGCTTTGGTACCCAGATAGTTGTACTGACATGTGACATCTAATTTTACCATATAATACTGTTGTATACTGCCCAGAGAATGATCTGTGATAGTCCTGTTTTAGTTTTGAGTGCGTTTTTTAACGAGTATAGCAAACAAAAGTAAAAGAATAAATAACAAGTAGCGGTTGAATCAAAACAAGGGCAGGTACATAAGAAATCATCGAATTAGGAGTTATAACCTGTAGTAGCGTCCACTAATGTAGCTCGACTGAGAGAACAAACAAAATAACAGCATCGAATTAGGGCTTGAAACATCTGCCAGAAATTTGCTGGGAAATCTGGGGCAATTTGGAGGAGTCTCCATGGTGAAATTCTCATGAGTGAAATTTCAGCTTCCAGTTCTCACTGTAGGCATTTGTTATATCATGAGATCAGTAACCTGTTGAGAATTCTTTGACCTCCAGTTGTCCTCAAGGACAGAATGTATTCTTCTTGGGCTGTTTTGCTTTTCCCTCCCTGTCACTCAGCTGGGGTTGGAGACTCGTAGAATACTTAGAGACAAACAACTTGCATCTAAAATGATGAGGAAAGTGGCAATTTTGTTTGGAAGAGCTTTTTTCTCAATAAGCTTAAATGGCATCTGACAATTTATCAATATGTCATTACTAGTACTTAAGGGAACCTATGCAATGAGAAACTTGTCGGTCACAGCTTCCTCACCTGCAAAGTTTGAGATTTCAGACCATTTTTGTTGATATATTCAGTTTAGAATCAAGACCTAATTTGGTATCTACTTTGTGAAATTGATAAATTGGGAGGGAACATGTCTAGGCTCAACAGTGCAGAGTCCTTGACATATATCTCAGTTCCTCAGGCACTGCCTTAGAATACAGTGTGAAAACAAATGGGCCAGGTTATATCCCAACACTTCTCTAAATATGAATGTTTGACTTGATGCCAGCTCAGGTCTACCTTTGTGAGTTTACCAAATAGGAAGGACTGAATGTGTGTTCAATGGAACTAAATGAAATGCTTTGAATTAAGTGAGACCACCTTGTTGGCCCAACACTTTCCCTGTCAAACTTCTCTATAGCTTAATGGGATATTTCTAACTAGCTTCATCTATTTTAATGTTGCAATTCAGTCTATTTCTTGGTCTCATTTGTGATGTCAAAGAAACACACACATGACTGGCAGATGATGAGTTTGGCTTAACTGGACAGAAGTTAGGTTGTGAGTACTTAGCTAGATACAGTTATTAATAGGGTAAAATTGAAAAATAGCAGATTTAGGAAAATTATTTGCAAATGCTTTTAGGAAATAGGTTTTTTAAAAAATAATTTTGTTTACTGTTTCTATAAATAACTTGATTGTGATACATTATTAGTTATATAAACATCTAGAGATAAAATTAACACCATATCAGATCATGTTTCAGGCTGAATTAGACTTCAGAAGGTTGAAATTTTAGCAGTTTAGAACAACTAAAAAACATATTTATATTTTATGAAGGAAAGCTTATAAGTCGGTCATTGGACATTATGGAGAACAGCACATTTCTCTGATTAAAAGATCTTCTTTTCCATTTTATTTTGAATCTATAGCTGCTGGAATTATATATTTAAAAAACAGTTTATGGTGAGATACTAAAAAATGTTAAGTCAAAAATCAAAAGTACCTTTCCTTCCTGCCATTCCTCTCCCCTGCCCTTTCCATCTCCTGCCCTTTTCATCCCTAGGAAGGGAGTAATCATAAAGAAACACAACAAACTTTTGTTTAACCTAGAAATTCAGACTAGAAAAACATGGACAATTACATTTCATAACCAATAACCAAAATTTGATATAAAGCAAGGAATTTTAACTTTATCCCTCGATGAAATCCAGAGCTGTCCTGGTTTGCTTTCTATTATTGTCATAAACCCAATAGCCAAAAGCAACTTGAAGGAAAAACATTCTTTTTTTTTTCATTTTACTGTCCATCAAAAAGAGAAGTCATGGCAGGAATTCAAGGTAAGGGTCCTGAAGGCAGAAACCGAAGTAGAGACCATGGAGGAATGGGGCTTATTAGCTTGTCTCCCTAGCTTGCTCAGTCTGCTTTCTTAAACCACCATGGACCACTAGCCCAGTGGTAGAAACTACCTACAGTGGTCAATTTTTAGTCAAGAAAATGTCCTCACAGTCTTGTAGATAGGCCAGTCTAATGAAGATATTTTTCAATTGAGGTCTACTTTTCCCAGATGACTCTATCTTGGGTCAAGTCAACAAAACAATAACCAGAATACTAATTATAAATCTGAATAGCTTAATGTCACTTCCATTATCCTTTGTATTCCATTTGTCTTCTGTAGCTACAAATACAAAATGCATATTTTTAAGAAAATCTGTCACAACAGATGGATAATTGAAAGAGTTACTAATAAAGAAATGGGTTCAAAAGAAAAACAGCAGTGACTGCATTTTCTTTGTGATGTTTTGTCTGATTGCATTGTACCCAGGTGGATTCTTATTGATTTACCTCCTAGGTCTTTCCATCACATGTAAATTATATTATGCCCATTTCTCTGAAAAAAAAAAAAGTAGTAGTCATTAGGCCTAGATTTTAAAATCTAAGGAATCTGGAGACTTGCCTAATTGTCAAATCCATTGTCAATGTGTTCATTTTTCATAGGAATTTGTGATGCTTGCACATGTTAGAAAAGCAGTCATAGTGATTATTACTGATTTTGTTTTTATAGTGTTCAGAACAGATAAAATTGTTATGTTACTAAAAAGAAGCCATTGCTCTACCTTTGTTAATATGTAAATATCACTGTTAACAATATTTATTTATTATTTGTATCTATGTACATGTGTACATGTATACATTGGTAAAAGAGAGTATGTTGATACACAGTTTATCTGTGCCTGTCTGAGTGTGGGGGTGTAGGGTGGGCATGTGGGGAGATCAGAAAAATAGCAGGTGCTATACTTCAGGTGTTGTCTATCTCATTTATTGAGATATAATATGTCACTGGCTGGGAGCTTATCAAGTAGCCTAGAATAGCTTGACAGAAAGCCACAAGATCCTGAATCTTGTCTCTGTCTGCCCAGATTTGGAATTAGAGGTCACCATGCCTAGCTTTTTAAAATGTCGATTCTGCATACTGATCTCAATCAAGACAAGCCCTTTACTGCTCAAGCTATCTCCCTTGTTTATTTACTTTAACTGCTCTTAGAAGTCTAGAAATATAAAACACAAAACCAAAGGTAAGGTTGTTTTACAGACTTGAATATAAAGTTGATTGTGCTGACTCTGAAGATTATAGACTTGAACATTCATTTTGTTTCATTTTTGGACATAGAAGCCTTAACTGTAACCAGACTATACCGATAAAGTCTTTAAGAACTTGAACAAAGGGAATAATAATTGATCTTTAATTTTTTAAATTTGTTTACGTTTTTGGAAAGGCATAAGAAAACAAGATTGTGTTATGGCACACATGTAAAATTCAGAAGATAATTTCTAGAAGATAATTCTCTTTTTATATCATGTGTTTCTGAGAAACAGAGCTCAGGTGATACAGTATAGCAGCAAAAAGTTTTAACTACTTGGCCATTTTCCCAGTCCCATCTTGTATTTCTGAACAGGACATTTCATTCACCTTAAGCTTGCAGCTTGGCTAGATTGGCTGAGCGTGACTTCTGACTGCCGCGGTTCCCAGCACCACGTTAATTTACTCCTTCCCTCCAACACTGGGAACACATATTCACTTTTTATGAGCATTTGAAGATATAAACTTGGATTATCCTGCTTGGGATGCAAGAACTTTACTCGCTCAACAATTTTAATTAATAATAATGTTCTTATTAATTCTTTGAGAATTTAATTATATTAATTTTTTTCTTCCAACTCCTTCCAGATCTTGACCTCATTTTCATATTTGACTCCATGTTCACGGTTTCTTTCTTCCACACCCCCAACCCCCTGCCAAAAAAACAAAACAAAACAAACAAATAAACCAAAAAACCTCTGGAGTTCAATTTATGTTGACTGACTATTCCTGGGATTGTATGTCTCTACCTGTCTAAAAATTGCACATCCTAAATAGTTACAATTGACAAGTGGCTAGTAAGAGGATGGCAATTTTGGGATATAGAAGAGTAAAAACAACTCTAGTTTTTATTTATAAAATCGAAGGTGCTATGCTAAGGTGTTATGCTAAAATGAAGTATCTGATAGATAATCAAGTCAAATGTCTGTACAAGTGAGTCAATCTTATCTTGGGGGTAAAGATTTCATTGTTTTGAAAAGTTTTTAGGAAAATAATGCTTATGTGACATTGAATGATTAAAAAAAAAAGCAAAGACAAAGAATGAATATAAGCCAGTAAAAATTAAGAGAGGATGGTACTATAGAAGACAAAGGGTTTCACAAGGAAGGGTGAAATAAATGAGACATAGCATCCCCTAGATGTCAGAAGATTGAAGAAAACTTTTTTGGGCAAAACTTCTTTATTCATTAGTGACTTTTGAGAAAAGATTCCAATTAGTCAGTGCTCATGAGTCAAGATTATGAGATGTGAGATGAATGAGAAGGGTTTGGAATATAAATTTAGTGACAGCATGTTAGGTGTGGCATAAGTTCATTATAGAAGGGTAGGCATATTGGATACATGATTAGTAAGTAGAATTTGTAGCTAGAAGTTACTAGGAAAATAAGGTTATATGAAGACAAAAGACACTGTTAGGTTTGAACTATCAATGGAGAAAGAATTCTCTGGAAATGGAAAGAATAACAATACCTTATGTGGTACTGAAAACAATTTCAAACCCCAGTTCATCAAATTCCATATCATGCTGTGGTTTGTAAAGCATTCAGTGTTTCAGTCAGTGTGCTTAAGTGAGTCCCAAGAACTTTTTTTTTTATTAATTTCTTAGGATGATACTAATGATTTCAGCATATGGACTCCACTTTGAGAGTCACCAACTTAAGTGGTTAAGAAGAAATGAGTTATGCATGAGTAGAGTAAAAGAGACTAGAAAGCACATTGGAAACACATGAAAGAAAAACATAAAATTTTGCGAAGAGCATTTTCTTTCCTTCAGTGACATGGCTTATAATTTCCTTTTAAGGGTCTTATTTGTTAGTCTTTGGGAGGATTCCTTTGTATATGCCTGCAAAAATTCACTATACAAGTATTTACTGAAGATTGAAAATCATGGCTCCAGATAGAGAAAACTGAGGAGATTGCTGTATTTTCAGATGATGTTTAAAGCTCCATTTAGTCCACACTGGTAGGGTATGTGGATATATAGACAATCAGGCCTTACAAGATCTCTTTAGATGGTTGGAAAAATTGTTCTTGAAGGGACCGTGGGATCCAAGTCATTTACTGGAATGTAAGTGAGTGGAATCTTTCTACAATGACCTTCAACCATTGTTATCCAGCAGGTCCTTAAGATGCCCATATTATGAGTCTAATCTCAGGCTGCAAGTTTCCAAATCATGAGCCAAAATTAACCTACCCAAAATAAGATTTGGAGAGTTTAGCTAACAGTCAAAGGAGGTAGAGGGAAGCTGGCTAGGAACATGTAAGGGGGAGAGAGAGAGAGAGAGAGAGAGAGAGAGAGAGAGAGAGAGAGAGAGAGAGAGAGAAAGAGAGAGAGAGAATGATAGAGACAGAGAGACAGAGAGACAGAGAGAGTGGGGAGGGAAGGAGGGAGGGAGGAAAGGAGGGAGAGAGAGAGGTCAGGGGCTACTCAGGGTCCTTGAATAATATAGAGTATCAATGTGGGTCTCTGTGGGTGGGTCACCAGCTGGGCGTAAAGTCCAGCTGGGTTTCCCCCACATTAGACACCAGAAGTAGGGTTGTGGGTCCTTCACCTGCTCCATCACAGGGCATAGCTGCTTGGGGAGGTGGGACACAAAGGGAGTTTGACTGCATGTACCCCGTACCCCATACCACTCAAGTTGGGTGCTGGGCTGTAGGGGAATGCTGAGGTACCACTCAGGGTGGGAAAGTGAAGTTTGAGTTGCAGGACAGCTGGAACTGGCTCAGGAGTCCCCAGGCCCGTGAAGAGGCTGGGGCCATGGAGTTACCCGGTTCTTAGACACCCTGACACCACTGGAAGTCTGGAAGTCATGGAAGAGCTGAGAAAGGACTGGGGCCCATTGGCTGGACCTGGCCCAGGGCCAGGCGGTAAAAGGTGAGCTTTGGCTGGTCCTGAGAGGAGAGTCCTTGGCTTGACGGAGGCAGCAGGCTTGGTAGCAGCTGTGACTGGGAGTGCAGAGAGGTCTTCTATGGGAGATTAGATAGTTGCTCTGTAGGTGAAGGACTTTTCCATTGCTCCCCATGGGTGGATCTTGATGGAAACAGAGTTTGAGATTTCAAATTATTTATTGCCATGGTGTAAAGAAGATGTGTAAAACTGTACCCCACTTCTCAGGGTGGGCCTGAGATTAAATACCTTTTGTAGGGAGGAATGTTTGGGAAGGAAAGCTTATTGACTATGCCCTCCAGGCCTCTAGGTACCTCATTAGACTGGAAATCTCTGTCTTGAGCTTACATGACTACAGGCCACATTTCTTTTCCTATTGCTTTGGTCTGAGATGTTAGGGATGCCTCATCTACATGTGGAGGGCTTGGGGTGTTGTCCTTACATGAATGATGGCCACAAGTCTATGGGGGAGGGGGAGTTGCAGTTAATGATAGGAACCTGGTGCCCGGGAGCAGGCAAAGCTCCTACCATCCCTTCAAGGTCTCCAGGGTGTCAAAGCCTTTATTTCAACAGAGGACCAGGCTACCTCTCACAGTCCACTGTCCCACAAGTAATTACCTTAGGTATTTCCTTATGATGACAGAAAATGACCAACACTGAACTCTATTCTGTAGTTCTCCTGTGTTTAATGGCGATGGTTAGAAAGCATAGTTTGTGACTATGACTTTGAAATAAGACCAATGTGGTCCATAAGGCATTTAAAAAGAAGAGAACAAAGGACAGACAAGAACATTGAGCTGTTTTATTCAAATCATTCATTGTCTGTTTCACATATGTAAATAATACATTCTTGCCCCACCTTCTCCTGTTATACCCCTCCCATCCCATCTGGGCTTACATTCCCTCTTACTAATTCCCTATTCCTCTTTATAACATTTTGTTTATCTTTGTTTGTGACCCACTGGGCAAAACCAGTACTGCCTGCTTGGGCATGGTTGGGATCTCAACACAGACTATATCACCAAAGACAACAACTTATCAATTCTAGCTCCTATGGGTAGGGCCAGGGCCAATTAACCCTTTCTCTGTCTACGACTGAATGTTTAGTGGCTCAGTTTGGTATAGATGTTTTGCCAGTAACTGTGACTGCTGTTAGGTCATGTGTGTCATAGCCATGCCATTATTTTATGGCTCTCACTCCCATTTTCCAGCTTGGTATATTTTCCTCTTTGTCTTCCTTGATGTTCATTGAGCTTTGTTTTGGGGTGGATAATTCATGAGTGCTCCATTTAAGATTGATCTCTTAACAGTCACTTATTCTTAGTGCTTTGCCCTGCTGTGAGTCTCTGTATTAACCACCTTTCATGGAAAGGAGAAATTTCTTTGATCAAGCTAGAGGGTGGTGCTAGTCTAGAACACGAAGTTCTGTAGATAATGGTTATGCTATTAACGGAAATGGGAAGATCAAAAGCAGAAGCTAACTGCTAGAGAAACATCTTCTGTGAAGTACTTTTTCAAACAGAATTTCATTGGTTTCTGGGTAAATTTAGAGTCTTCATGGAAACCTGAGGCTTAATTGTTCTGAAGGTGGTAGAACTAAGAAGAGGAATTAAACCAAATTCCTAGTTGATGCTACAGGAAGGAGAATGGGTGCTCTGTAGAAGCTTGAAGAGCCAAACGTGTTGAGGACTTGCAGTTGTAGAGCTGAGGATACAATCTCAAATAAAAAGCAAATCCAAGGAATGTTTGAGGGAATGGAAGGCTGAGCTGAAATAAGACAAAAAGTCATGGAAATTTTGGAGGACAAAGAATCAAATTTTACCTCCAGGTTAATTCACATAACCTCTTACACTGCCAAGAAAAAGTTGAGCATATCCACTGAGATAATAGTTAGTCTTCACAGAATGCTGTAAAGTGACCAGAGATAATGAAGAGGAACAGAGTGTTATATACTCACAAAAGAATAGACATGGACGTTTGCATTATCATATTTAAATTTGTAAAATGCAAGAGCCAGTGCAGTGTGCTAGGGGCAGAATGAAAAATTTTGATGGTTGTTATTCTGGTAATGTCTCAAGCTCAGGTTCTGTGCACCATGGTAAGAAAAAGGTACCGATTGCTATAGGTAGTCATGAGATGTCCCAACAACCCAAGGAAGTTATAGAATTTAGAAAAGTGCACAATTGGAGGGACATGTACCATTTATTGGGTCAAATATCCTAGTAAATGATATGCAAAAAGGTTTGTGAAAGGGGGATTATTTCTTTTCTATTTTTTTCAGCATTTTATTTTATTTTATTTTTTATTTTTCCTACTTTTTTTACATTTCAAATGTTTCCCCATTTCCAGATCTCCCCTTTAGAACCTCCCCATTTCCTCCCCCCTTCCCCTGCCACTATGGGGGTATTCTCCCACGCACCTACCCACCCACACTCTTTGGCATTCTCCTCTACTGGGGGATCTAACACTTTCAGGCCCAATGGCCTCTCCTGGAGAATTATTTCTTAGGAGGGGAAGCTCGAGCATGGGGAAAGATGTATATTTCAAGAAGTTACTGACTAATCGATCTGATACTTCAGACAGGAGAACTTCTCCATTTATATTGTTTTTGGTGAGATTCCCCATAAAATTTGTACTTTTCAGTTGTTACAAAATTTTATTATCTTTAAAAATTGTTTCATGTTTAACATTTCCTTAAGGTTGTGAGTATAGAAGACTGATATAGAACATTTATAATTGTCTATGATCTGAAATATAATCCAGGAGACTTAGATGTAAACTAAGAAATAGAATAACCATAACTCAGGTGCTAAATTACTTATTTTCTACTATTTCTTTAAAATAAATGATTTTAAAAAGTAATAAGCCAGTTGAAAGGTCTAGACAGTTAATTGGCTGTACTGAAAATTGCTTTGACATACATCCTCTTCTAGGGTGGTTTTATATAGTCTACGGGATGGTAATATATACTTTTAAATTTGCTTCCCTTTATTTATCATCGATGTATGTTCATCAACTTTATCCTGGTTTCATGGCCCAGCCTTTTATATTGAGTGCTTACAACCATAAGTTGAGTTTACAAAACTCTACCAGTTTTAAAGGTCAACATGTAAATTAACTAATTAGGTTAATGCAAATCACTATAGTGCTTGCTGTTACAAACCTCACACCTTTTAAATTCTTTCTGAATTAAATAATGAGCCATATTGTTAACAGAGCTAGCATAACATTAAAAAAAGATATTAAATACTTAGGCTGCCTAGATAAACAGAAAACTAATTTGCAGATATTTTACAATGATAAAATAATGCATAAAATTAGTAGCGTAAGATTTACACAGTGCAATATTTACAAAATGGAAATGTAACCTTAGCTCAGAGAACAGGAAATTATAAAATGGAGTTGAAAGGAGTCAAGAAAATGGAACCAAGTTTCCATTTGTCTAAAAAGCATCTCTGCTTCAGCTCTCTAAAACACTGCTTATTAAAACAATGATGAACTAACAATAAGCTGCAATAAACCAGCCTAAGCAAAATAAAAATATACACTGTCTGAAGTACTTAAATTTAGAAACTGTGTATTTCATATGGCTAGTCACTTTACATACATGATTGAATGAGTGTTTGAATGTCTATTTATATTTATAGGTACAGAAGAGGTACAGTATTAGTTTAAAATAAGAGCAATTTCTAAGCAAAATCTTGCAGCTGTAGTTTGTATAAATTAAGTGGTTTAGAGTTTTTCAAAAGAAAGAGATTAAAGTTAACTATATTCAGATCATAGAAAATCAACTTTAATATAGACTTATAAGTTAATTTAATATGTGTAGGTTAACAGAGTAAATAAAATGTGAACACCTATTTCTTTTTTGTTGTTGTTGTTACACAGTCTATTGATTAAATCCATTCTTAGCCTTATATCAGAATTTGAGATAAGAACACCCTTTCTTTTCCTTCTTTGATGATTGCAAAGAGACCAGATGTCCTAGTCTGAAAATATTAAATAATTACATTTTTATTTTGATGTTAAAGTAAACAGAGCTCTAAAATATAATAAAAGTGTCATAATTTACTGTCTGATATCTGCCAACTTGAAAGTGTTCTGTAAAAATTTTATGCCTTTTAAAATCTTAAGTATTTATATATTTTAAAATATAGGAGGATATAAATAACAAATGAGAGGGTAAGATGTAATGTATTAATTCATGCAACAGCAGCCGCTCCTTTTGCTATTAGAATCAGCTTATGTTCTCAGTTTGGGTGAGAGCTCATGTGAGCACACTTCTCTTGTAAAAGGGACAGCTGCTGCTGCATGCATTAATACATATCAAATGGCTCCAAAGTAAACAAAATGCTATAAATTACTTGAGGTCTTCTGCTGACGTCATGAACCCTGAGAGGGCAGGGGCATCCATGAGTTTGTCCTCCCGCTTTCATGTGACATGAAATTCCACCATCTTGTGCCTGCTTACTGGTCCAAACATATTATGCAATATGCATTGTATGATCTTTATGGATTTGTGATAATGATCTTTGTGGACCTGTGCAGAAGATACAGGTTCATTCTTTTATGAAGTATAATTTGTATATTTTAAAGTTCTCATTGTTCCTTCTTTGCTGTGTTCCCTGAATCTCTGTATACACTAGTAGTAATAGAATTCTGAATCACCAGTTAGAATTGCCTCTTAGTTTCTCTAAGGAACTGTTGAAGAAAGGAAACTCAAGGAGGAAAAAGGAAAAGAAAGAAAAGAGAAATAAAATGAAGAGGAAATAGAACAGAACATGAAAGAAAAGTAAAGAAACAAAAAGGAAGGAAACTATTGAGAACAGAATTGGGATAGCTTTAATTATCTTAACAGGATCTCCTATACAGGCAAATACAAGCTTGGGAGACATAATTTCATTTCATTTTATTTGCTTGTAAAAGAACACTTAAAAGCATTCTGGGATTTTCACCATCTTCATAACCTACATTTAAACTGTTTTCTATAAAATATTATGCTTTGTCAATGTATTCAAACTTGTATAAGTTGAAATTCTTAATGTAAAAATTTACATAATTTAAATTTACAAATAATTTAGGAACATTTTAAAATCTTATTAAAAATATTCTCATTTATTCTTCTAAATGAAGAGTATATTAAGTCTTAGAATAACCAAGTAACATTTCTCATTCATATTTTAAAAATAATTTTGATCCATATTACTTTCTAGTTTACTTAATAAAAATAATACACTCATTCTGCAAATGTATTTGCAGAACTAGGTAATGAGGTTGTTATTGTCCATCCTCTTTAAGCTAATCTGGTTTGGTGTTCTAATTGGCTTATGGAAATTTTGTACCCTGGTAACCTGGGACACCTTAGATGAACTCAAGCTATCGGTTCAAGGAGAAAAAAAATTAACAATAAAAAAGTTTATTTAAAATAATTTATCACCCTTTCTCCCATTTAACGTTTTATCTTTTGTTCCATTCTTTTTGTTCTTTTTTTCTCTCTTGAAAAAGCAATGAATAAATTAAGAATAATATCTTTGTTCTAAGAGCCTCATTCCAAAGACATCCATTCCAATAGGATGTGAAAGGCCATGTGTAAGACATTGTAAAGCAGTTCTGCAAATCTATAGCTCACATAGGTGTGAGACTCCACTGAGATAAGCAGAAATCTATCTCCTGCCAGACAGAGGAAGCCAGCTAATCCCCCAGGCTCCTTTTCCCAGGAAATATGCAGAAGCTTCCGTGTAACTACACTTGTTACAACTCCACCAAGTCATACATGTCTTTAATATTTATTATATTATTGTCCAACTGTTGTGAGAACAATTTGAACACCATTTTAAATATGAAAACACATCAAGCCCAGGCAAACTAACAGAATGAATCTCTTATGATGCTTAGGAAGAGAAATGGTCATTACAATTCATTTTATCCAGCTTTCTTATCTTCGGCATGAGAAAACAGGTCCAGTGAGGTGACCCAATTTGATCAAAGGTCAAAATTTTCTTATCAAATACTTTCTTTCAATGTACCTCTCTTTATACTACTGTACTGTCTGGGATAACACAAATAAATTAAAAGCCTTGCTTAGTGCTTTGTGCTTCCTTAGAAGTGCAGGGAATCCAATTGCTAGATATTTTTGGTTTTGTTTTCATCATTATTATGCAACACCATCCTTATAAAGGAACGGTCTGCCTACACAGAGAGACCCTGCACAAATACATAAGAGCCCATCCTCAAAGAAGTGTGAGTACTACCACAAAGATATTGTTACTACTTTCTTAAACAATATTCAACTACCAAGTAAATGATTTACTAGAAGAACAATGATGAACGAGACACCTATCTACATAAACTGAAAGCAACCCCCAAACCTTTGTCTTTAAACAGACAATCCAAAGGAAACTACTATCCATAAATTATCTTTATTTTCATTTTGAACTAATTACTAAGTTAGTTTTGAAAGTCTCCCCAAAACACTCGTTTATTTCAACAAAATGCTTTTATTCACTCTTTCCCCCTAAGTTCCCTGTGTAACTCTTCTGATAATTTAAAGGCAGGTGAAATGGGAGAGCATTTGGCCACAGCATATAGATCCCATAGAAAACCATCATAATTATCAAGATAATCCATGGCAATTTGGGTGCATAAACCTGAGTGTTTAAAGTTTTAAAAGAGACAGAAGTAGTCTCCAGGCTCCTGCTGGAGCTAAGGAAAGTTCTGTCCCACCAAACAAGCCCTGTTTATAAAAGGGGATTAGAAAGGATTTCAAGAAAAGGGTGGTGTGGGGGTGGGGGACAGTACTCATCAAGAAAAAAAAATCAACAGAGGGAGAGAGCTTGCCAGCTGTCCTGCTCCATTCCCTGCTTGTGACTCCCCAGCTGTTCCCAGAAGACCCTAATGAGAATCCCCAAGGATGCTGTTTGACTTCTTCCAAGAACTCTGGGCTCCACTAGTAGCTTCTTGCTCCTAGGAATGAAATTTCAGATAGGGAAAACTGGGGCAAGTAATTAATGCATGTGTATTACTTTATGTGCATTTAGGTGAGTTGGCCAAAAGGCAGAGAGAAAAACTAAAAGTTGAGAGACCTTAAAAATTCCATATATTGTCTAAATTTCAGTAAGTTGTCACTATTATACAAGTAAAATGAGAATAAATAGCAATTTCTTGACAAAGCAATTGGTTAACGTATCCATAAAACCAATAATACAAACCAGCAAAACCAGGTAATACTCCTTTCTACATACAAGGACTCAATAAGTGGATAAAATATTGACAGATATTCTTGGTAATAGCCTGTGATTATTTATTTTTGGTTTGATTTCTGCAGAAAACAGTATTAAAATATGCTCATTCCATCAGGATTGAATATAATTAATCATTATTTTATGCTATATATTTAATTAGAGATTTTAAACTTCAAAATCATTCTCTCTAGGTATGGTATAAATTCTTTGAGAAACAGTTGTTTTATGAGTTGAACAATAATAAATTTATACCACTTTTGCTTGAAACTTTTATATTTTTTTCTTGGAAATGTAACTGAAAAATATTCAATAAAATATCTCAGTATAGATGACATATCAATCAGAACAGTCTAGAACAGAACATCTGTGTCTTTAAGCGTGGTTTTTGATGTTGCCCTTAAATAATATGAAGGTATTGAAATTCCTTTTGGTACAGTGTATTTTCTTACTGTTCTTACAGACATTTATGATGAAGTTTTCCTGTATGAGCCAGGAAACAACTGGAGAGCTCATCTGTGGTGGGGTTGCCTCATTGGTCTGTTTCTTTTTGCCATACTTAAACGTATCATTGGGCATCTTATATTAGATATCTTCTACTCTCCATTCTCAAAGTCTTTTAAGGGCTACCAGTGGTCCAATTTAGCTCTACTGCTGTCTTTTCACTCCATTATAGACTTAGTCTAGATTGCCAAACACAGAATGCCTATTCATGAGCTGTCTACCTTGGTTGTTTCATATAGGTGACTGGGCCATAAGTAATTCTGTCCAGATGACTGACTGGTGAGTCTTAGGGATGCTTTTGTCTTTGTCACTTCAGTTCTGCTATTTAAAATATACTCTACATACCCGTGGTTTTTTTTTTTTTTTTTTTTGATGCTGATGCTATCAACTCATGTCCTATAGATTTGTGACAAGAACATTACCAACCAAGCCATCTCTTCAACTCTGCCTATGAACTATTAAAAATCACCTCCAGTTACATAAAGAATTGAAATTTGATATTTAAAAATAGTTTCTCAGGCTATCTTTCTGCTTTGGTTCTTTTAAGGATAACTAAAAAATGTTTAATAGCATGAAAAAAATGTTAAAACCACCAGAGAACACTGAAGAGAAAATTGAGTTAGCTGTTGCCAAACACAGCTACTGTTGCTTGAATAATTACAAATATTACTTTTAAAAAATACAGTTAGATTTTGATAAGATCAATAAACTACTATATAATGAGCTACTTAATGTTTTGAAAGTTGTCAAAATCAAAATTGTTTTTTGTTTTATCATTTCCAAAATGGAAAAAGAAAGAAAGAAAGAAAGAAAGAAAGAAAGAAAGAAACAAAGAAACAAAGAAAGAGGCAAAGCTGGGAAGTCATGAAACCAAGGATCCCAGGCATTAGTGTGCACCTGGTAAGAACGGCCGGAGCAGAGGACTACCTCTGTATCGTAACCTTTCCCACAAAGACTGCCTGAACTTAGGCTTAATGTTTAAGAGTACTTGTTGCTCTTGCAGAGGACCCAGCTTCACTACCCAGCATCCACACTGTGAGTTAGAACCATCTGTAACTCCAGTTAGAGGGGACCTGACGCCCTTTTCTGATTCCCTTGGTACTAGGTATGCTTGTCGCGCACGTACATAAATGTAGGCAAAACATACATAAACATAAAGCAAATAATATATCTCAAAAATGAAAATATAACCACAAAACAATCACTTTAATTTAAATGGATTAATTTTACCTCTGATTTAAAGATTATACTAGTGATGTGCTGAGGGCCCTTGATATTTTTCATCTACAGAGGGGGCAGATTAGATAACCACTTTTACATTTTGTAACCAATATTACATTTTGATATACACATGTGAATTATAGCTTTGCATGTTCTCTACACGGAAGTTTTCAGAGCTGCAAATAGGTGTTGGAATCCAGCAATTGTTACTGTTATTTGGAGTTTACAATGTAAAATGAGGCTGAGTTTTGAGGTGTTACTCCTTTCACATTCAGATAATGATGTCTTATATATTTCAAATTCCCCCAGCATCCAACTAGAATTCATGACAACTCATATGAGA
Organism: Rhynchomys soricoides; assembly: GCA_019843965.1. Classification (NCBI taxonomy): domain Eukaryota; kingdom Metazoa; phylum Chordata; class Mammalia; order Rodentia; family Muridae; genus Rhynchomys; species Rhynchomys soricoides. The sequence continues at coordinate 16,971,435 of JADRCH010000012.1, forward strand.
ATAGAATTCTTATAATCTAATAAATGAAAACATTCAGACAAAGAGATGAGAAACTTGGCCAAACATGGTAGCGGATAAGCTCCGTAGATAAGGAAGGATTCACTCAGGTTGGTCACAGAGCCTTTCCTCTTAGTACTTCCTGAATACTTACAAGTAGTTGAGCACTAGCAAGAGCTACCATCCACAGTGTAACACAGCTGCTATGTGGGGAGTGGGTGTCTAATCATTTTCTGCTTAACTCCATCAATCATTTGTATATGTGTAGCTACCTATACAGCTATTCAACCTACACTGTCATAAATGTGCAGCTTAGTAGATTTCAGTTGCTTGATCATCACAGTGATCTATTTTTAGAATATGTCCATCACTTCTGGAAGAATACCTATACCTATTAGTAGTCATTCCTGTTCTGCCGAATCCTGTTCTGGAAAAGCTCTAGCTTAGTTTTTGTTTTGTCTTAAGACGGGATATAGTTTTGTAGTTCAAAATGGATTGGAATTGCAATCTTCCATGTCACTCTCTTAAGCACTGGTATTCAAGAGATTTGTTGCTATCTTCCTCTGTCACCTTCCTAAGCTTTGGAATTACAGAGTATGTCACCATGTCACTTAGCCTACTTTTCATCTTCATAATTTGCTTCACCTAAATTGGTCACATAGATAGAATAAAACAATTTGCTTTTCCCTTTTTGGTACAATTGGCATTAATAATGTTAGCATATTTAATGAGTCACTCACATTGTAGCAGACACTTTATTTCTTGGCTCTAATATTCCATAACATGGATATCCTATATTTTGTTAAAGTATTTATTAGTTGATTGACACTGAGTTTATTCGCTATGAATAATTTATGTGCATTTTTACGTGAAATATTTTCACATAAAATTGCTCACAAAAAATATTTTCATTGGGTATGTATGTGGAAGGAGAAATCTTTAGTTATGTGTTTAACTTGAATTGGTAACAGTCCACAGTAACTACATCATTTCATATTTATTTTCATGGAGTATGAGGATTCCATTAGTTTACTTCCTTGTCACCATTTATTATTATTCACATTTTTTTATAGTGGTTTGAAAAGGTGTGGTGCTGGGAACTGTGTGTATGCTTCTTTGACAAATATTACTGAGGATATTTTTAATGTGATTTTGTGTATTGCTTCTGTAGGTATGTCCAGTGAAACCATTTGCTCATGCTGTAATTAGGCTACTTGTCTTTTAACATTTGACTTGTAAGTCTTCCTTATGCATTCTCGTTGTGAGTTGCCTCTCCATTTTGTAGTACAGGGCATTAAACTTTCGGCTTTCTCTACATTAGAAGGACTCAATTCCAGTCTGTTTTGAGTCATTTATCAGAAACATGATTTGTAAAAACCTTTTGCATTCTATTAGTTATGTTTTTATTTTCTTCATAGTATCCATTTTATGTTTATTTATTTATTTATTTAAATTTTACTATTTGTATGTGCATGTGTGTGTGGGTGGGTGCGTGCGTGTGCGTGTGTGTGTGTTTGTGCATGTGCATGTGCGTGCATGTGTGTGCGTGTGTGTTGGTGCATGTGCATGTGCATGTGCCTGCGTGTGCATGTGCGTGTGTGTGTGTGTGTGTGTGTGTTATAATTCTGTGAATGTAGATGCTTGCTACCATGATGCAAGGAGAGAAGTCAAAGGAGAACTTTCAGGATCAAACTCCAGCTGCCCGCCATGGACAGAAAATGTATTTACCCGTACCCATTATCTCACTGGCCCAAAAGTTTCTATTTTTAACACAAAGAAATAAAATTTACCTACTTGTTTTTTTATTACATGTGTTCTTGTCATTGTATTTAAGAAACTGTAGCCTAGCTCAAAGGCATATTTACGTGAATGCTTCCTAAGTTTTACAGTTTTCCTCCTGTATACTTAATACTTACAATTTAACAAATAATCTTAAATGTTTACTTTGTAGACAAACGCACATCTTTGAATCTTTCATTTTTAGTCATCAAAGATCATGCATCCGTCCCACTGGTTTGCTTCTTATGGAGGCATTGTAACCTTTTAACACTATGTTAATACAGTTTGGGATGGAGCTTCACATTTATTTGATTTGTTACTGTGCCATCTTTTCTCTCTCCCTCCAATCTGAGATGGTTACTACTAACTGGCATAAGACCTGAGTTTGTAAGTGGGTGGTATGCTAGTCTCTGTATAGCTTTCTTTGTCTTACACCCTCATATACTTTTATGTATGCTAAGTGTCAGCAGATGTTGCCCAGGTGTCTGGTGGTTGCAACAGGCATGCTCCTTGATAACTGGCACATCTAACACCACCATTGTATCTATTAGAGTATCTTGCCACTGTGAGTCTTGAAATTAAAAAGGTTAGCAAATAAAGAACACTCATCACTTTTTCATGTTTCTATTATAATTTTTAATATTCCATTTCAACCTGCCTTTGTTAGTAACGTGTGAAAGTAAAAATATTTCAAAGGACATTTGTCTAGTGCTCAAAATAGTCACACAGAATTATTTTTGCATACTTTCCATAATTTTTTTTTTGTCAGACTATTTTGATGACACATTTGAACAGGCATTTGGTAAGTGAATTGAACTGTAGCAGACGAAATAGGCTTGTGCTTTCTAGTCCGGTGCTCAGGTGGAGCCTGCCTGATAGGTTGTCCTTTGGCATGTACATTTCTTGCCTATAAAATGTGGCAGTTCTTTTGATCACACTGATGACATTACACAAAGAATATACAAATTAGGGTGGGGGCCCAGGCTATGCCCACAGCTTGGTACATCAAGTATCTGTAGTTAGGCACATCCTCTCCCACTGAGGCCAGACAAGGCAGCTTTGCTGTGGAATGGATTCTACAGTCATTCAACAGCTTTAGATAGCCCCCTCCCCCACTCAGAGGAAAAAGGAAAGGGGAATGAGGGGAAGGACTCTGTGAGGTGGGGCCTGGAGGGAGGGCAGCATTTGCTATAGAAATAAACTAATTAATTAAAAAATATTTCCAGTTATGTTCCCACCAAATAGATACCTTCTTCTAAAATTCATCATATTATTCTATTTTACGTCAGTACTAACGGGAATTCCTAAATATTTATATAGATACTTTCACAATAGGGTTAATTTTGCTCACAAATTTATACTCTGGATATCTAGAAAATTTTGTATCCACATTTAGGATACAAAATATGATATCAGATGGGTTTTGTTTAAATTATAGGTTATCTCATCCATTACAAGAAATGGTTGTTATCTTAGTTTCTTATGGAGTATGGCTTGCATATACACACACACACACACACACACACACACACACACACACATATATATATGTATGACTTAAAATTTTTTTCAGTCTTTTGTTAAGGAATTTTTGAGCAACTGCTATTCAAATTCAGTTTGCTACAGTGAACATTCTTTAGAATAACAGAAATCCATATAACAGAGCTATAATTAATAAACCAGATAGAGCATTCCTAATCAATATTAAAATGTATAATTTTAGAAATTATTTCCACAAGCTCAGTAGTTCTGAACGTCAATCCTTCAATCCTTCTTCATTACTTTCTGCTCTTAAGTCTGCATTTCCCAACAATAAGGACTTTCTTTGGTGAAGGAAAGGAATAAAGATGCATGCAGTGGCAAATCCCAGGGGCTTCTCATCACTTCACAATAACAATTTTTACTTTTTTTTTGTCTAAAGTAAGAAATTTTAAATGAGGTACACCCAACTTGGTTGCCTCATAATTTGCAATGGAAAATAGGATTATCTCCATATATATTTTAACCAGGGTGGTAGCAGACATATGAATTTCAGTCTAGAAACTTGCTGTATGTTCTGCTATATTTTCTCAGAATGTATAAAAGCATGCCGTTAAAAAGTACGTGCACGCACGATGGTAATTGCGATGTACATAAAACCCGTCAAAGCTCCAATTTCCAATATTCTAATGAATATCAAAGAGTCCAGTATTTCCGACTTTGACAAATTGCAGATGAGGTTTTACTCATTAAGAGGGGCTGCTAATGTTTATTTAAATGCAATTTACTGTTGCATTATTGATTAGCTACTGCAAAATTATCTTACAAGGAGCACGTGTGTTGAGAAGATTTCGGGTTGAGAGCGGATTTATCTAGGGAAGGCCTGTAGGCTTGATTTAGGCCCCAGGACACGAGAGTTTTAATTTATCTGGAAAGAAAGGCCTGGCGGAAGGTTTGCTTTGTTTGCGTTTAGACAGCAGATGAAAGGCATTTTGATGTTGAGCTGGGAAAAAATGGCTGCCACTCTCTTATTCAAGCAGAGAATTCAACAGAGGTGGAGGGGGGGATCTCTATTACTCAGGCAAGCTAGAACAAGCCTTTTCTTACCCTCAAATAATTTTTTTTTAAATCGAATATGTGGCTTTTGTTATCTTCCAAAGGAGAAATAAAAAACAATTAAAATGTTTCTTGTTATCTAAAATCTTCAGAAATTTCTCATACTGTATTTTTGCTAATGTTTCACTTCATGCTGCCATTCTGTACATTTTGGTGGGGTCACCTTATCAAAAGTGTCTTAAAATGGGAATATAACTTGATAAAAGGTCTAATGAAAGACTTAAACATTTGAGTGAAAAGTGCACAAACAAACCTCACAGACGCTGTGCTTGAAAAGTAACAGAAACAGTATTTAGACAGAAAGTCTTTTTAGAGACACTACACTATTAGTTCTCTGGACCAGAGACAACCATCCCAGGGAGTAAAGCTCCTCCATGCTGACTTATTCCAGTCTAATCATTATAAGCATATTAGCAGGTAAGACAATGCCATTATATGGCACTAAAATCATTATAAGCATATTAGCAGGTAAGACAATGCCATTATATGGCACTAAAAACTGCACACTCCCATGGAGATGCATGGAAATAGGGCTACTGGATCAAAAAAACTAATTAAAATGAAATGATAAAATTCATGTAATTTGTAAAGGAACAATACCTCTTATTTATGTATGTAAAAAAAAAAAAAAAAAGTCAGGGATATCTTACAACTTCTTGTCCAGATAACTATTGGTTTAGTTCCAGAAAATACAGAAATTCTTATATGTAACATCATCTGTCTCAAGGGTAGAGAACAAATTTATTAATGTAATTTGAGAATATGAATTCGAAAAAAAATCTTGTCAAACAGAAAGACATGTGGAGAGAGATGACACTTGAAAACACAAAGCTCCTATATGCTGCAGGTAATTATTTAGTATGCCTAGGAATCTTATAATAATTATTTGATGATATACCAGCAAACCAAGAGAGCTTAGAAAATGTCTCAACTGATCAGTAGAACATCTGAATTGCATTTCAATAGGCAATAATAGGATCCTAAATCCAGCCTCTGAAACATTATCATTCAGAAGGCATTTCAGCTGGTTTACTATTCTGTGAAAATAAATTTTGTAGGTGGCATTCTGCATTGAAAAAGAAGCTGAAAAAAAAAACCAAAAAACCAACTCGTTTTCTCTGTGTGATTTGGGGCCACAAATGAGAATGACAGCAACAAGAATTTTGTTTTCCTCTGGGGCTCAAACAACTGAAGGCTTGGTGTTGATGATTGAGCACTGGTTCTGACAGTTGAAGGTTAATTATACATCCACAGTTTGGGTCTGCCAGAATGGGATACTGCTATACATTTATGTACACAAACCTGAAGTATTCACTTTAAAAAATGTCTCTTAGTAATGTGACCCTGATAACATTACTTGTTTTTATTTTCTTGTGCAGTCCTTAGTTTTAGCTTCTCTTTTAGTTAGTTAGCAATCTCATCTACTCATTCTCTCTTTCACTGTTTGAGGGAGACATACACACACATACACACACACACACACACACACACACACACAGAGACACACACAGAGACAAAGAGAAAGAGAGAGACAGAGAGAGACAGAGAGAGACAGAGAGAGAGAGAGGTATGTGAGGGATATGCTTCCCCATAGCTGTGCTAGCCTGTATGTGCACACATGTAGGCCAGATGTCAATGTTGGATATTTTCTTTACTCTCTTTATTTTGTGAGGATGGATATCCCTCTGTGCCTGAAGCTCACTGTTTTGGCTAGAACATCTGGCCAGAAGCCTGAAGAATCTATTTATGTCATATCCCAGTGCTCAGAGTAGAGGCATGTGTGCCTGTTGTCTTTTATGTGGGTGCTGGATCCTGAACTCAGATCCTCATGTTTAGCACGTTCCCCACAGAGCTATCTCACAGTCCTCCAGTCCTCATATGTTTATTCTTAATGAAGATGTTATTTTTTTTTTTTTACTTTTAGTTCTTGACAAATAGCATATACTTCAGAAGACAGTTCAACTGAACTAAGAGTAATTACAAAACAAAGCAAGCTAGATTATGTGCTCCACATTCAGGTACACTAGGATGTTGTTCTAATTGTGAACTTAGTGTAGACTTGACATGGAAAGTAGAATCACTGGAATCAAGTCATCAAGCAAGATAATAAAAGGGGAGATTTATTTATTTATTTATTTTAGATATTATTGTATTTTAGATAGTATTGTAGATTATTTGTTTTATTTGTAAAAGACAAGAATTGTGTCCATGATTACACCATCTGAATGGATAGTTAACCTTTTTTAAGTTCTCTGAACTTTTAAATACCAAGGAGCTTTAAGTAGTAAATTAGGAAAAGAAGCTCTAAAATGAAGGGAGGGAGAAAATCTGGTTACTCTGAGAAACATTAGTGAATGTAATGATGGCTTAAAATAAGTAAAAAGATCTTCAATAAAGGCCACAAATGAGCTTATTGAATAAGGTGTTTGTTCAATCCTTCTTCAGTTCAATGATAGCCTACTTCATTCATTCAACATTTACTCATCAATGAGCACTTGCACAGTGTCAGGACACTTCTTCATCACTTCTCTATAGCCAGAGTTCTATGCTAGGTAAGGAGACATAAACAGGAAATGGAGAATTAGAGACCTTGGATTGTGAATGGATTTATAAAAATAAAGTCCTTATGTAACTTATGTTATTTTCCATTTATTTTGACAAAATCCACACTCTTGGGAGAGGGTTTTACATATTGTGTAATCAGATGCTGATTTCTAGTCCCAAGCATCTGGTTTCAGTCTGGACAATGACATGGTCAAGCATCTCTGCTCTCAATGTTTTATAAAAATTGTTTTCCATCGTCTCTGATTAGTTAATAAAAAGAACTGATCAGCCAATTAGCTGGCCAGAAGAAAAGAGGGCAAGACTTTGGATCTGAGTCAGGGGTCATAGAGAGAGATTAGAGAGGATGGATCATAGGAGAGGAAGGTGTGAAGAAACCTTAAGGAGTCACCATGAGCAAGTTGCTAAAGGAGTCTCCATGAGGATACACATAGGCCAGAGCAAGCCAGGCAAGATCAGATTGACAAGTAACAGGGCAATTGTCTGAGGAAATAGGCAGCCTTAGAGGATTAGAATAGCTCAGAACCTGCCCAGCTTAGGCTTGCAGCTTGCTAATAAAAATAACAGGCCTCTGCCTCTTTTTATTTCAGAGCCAAAACAGGCTAGAGTATATATTGAAATGTCAGTAGCTATTTGAGAATAAGAGGGACATAGAAACCTCCCCCCAGTAATTTACAGTATCTTTGCTGTGGGCTTTGTCACCTTAGATTTTGTATCATCTGGTTTGACTGATAATTTTGTATTCTTTGAAATTGGAGAACTAATTTTTGCAGTATGTTTCTATAATATAACCAGCAACACGTGGATGATTAAACAAATTCACATTTAAATGTTATCTTATTTTTGCAGGGGTAGTGGCACATACTTTTAATCCCAGCACTTGGGAGGCAGAGGAAAGTGGATCTATGAGTTTGAGGCCATACTGGTATGTATAGTGAGGTCTGGGCAGACAGAGCTACATCGGAAGACCCTGTCTCAAAACAATCCTAAATATTATCATAGTTAGTTTTTCTAAAGCACCATGACTAAACAAGTAGGAGAGGAAAGTATTAATTTCATCTTACAGTTCCACATCACAGTCTATCATCAAAGGAACTCAAGGCAGGAACATGGATTCAGGAGCTGAAGTAAAGACCATATAGAAATCCTGCTTAGTGGCTTCTTCAGCCATCTTATATACCGTAGGACTGCCTGCCTAAAGGTGGTACCATCTACAATGGGCTGGAATTTTCCACATCAAATACTAATTAAGAAAATGTTCCAAGATATGACTCTATAATCTTACAGAGCCATTTTCTCAACTGAGAGCCCCTCTTCCCAGATCTCTACCTTGTGTCGGTAGACTAAACTACTCAGCACAAATATATATTAACCTTTGTATATTATACAACCAAAGCTCTTTGGCACAAAATTCTGCACTGAGAAAATTGTTTTATTAAATAAAAGATTGGACACCATTCAATAACGATAGCAGTCACCTTTTGTGAGCCAAATTGAAAGTTTTTAATTTGCTCTTTATCAATTTCCTACATGCATATAATGTGTTTTCATCATCTCATCCCCATTTCTCTCTTATCTACCTTCTGCTCCCTCTGAGCCTATTGTTTTCTCCAACAATTCCCTCTCCTACTTTCATGTTTTTTTTTGTCATAACACATTGATTTTATTAGGGTTTCTAGTATGGCAATGGTTTGGGCTATACTACTGGTGTTCATGATTCTCTCTCCTCCAGCAGCCATCATCTGCCTTTAGTTCTTTGGGAAGGGTGAGGTCTATTGTATTAGGACATAAAATCCTGTGGTCTCAGCACCAGGGAGGTGGAGTTAGGAAGATTGAGAGTTCCAGACCTGCTTGAGCTTCACTGTGAAATGACTAACTTTAAAACCAAGGCCTAGATCTGTTTTTCCTAGATAAAGCTACACTTGTTATTTCTAGTGCCTAGGTTTTATTGCAAGCACTGACCAACAAAAGAAAGTAAAAGCTTAATGAAAATGTTTATACACTGTGAAATGGCTAAGTCAACTTACCTTGCACTCAATACTTCAAGCCTTATAGATTCACTGTGAATGGGATCATGAGGTACTTGTCTTTTGGTGTTTAGCTTATTGTCCTTGTGTAAAGATCTCCAGGTTCTTTCTAGTATTAAAAAGTACAAAGATTTTTATCATGTCTGAATATTATTCCACTGAACATATATAATGTGTTTAACTTAACTATTAATTCATTGAGTGATGGTGTCTGCTTTTACATTCTTCTATTGTGGATATTGATGAGTCAATGTGGAAGGGCAGGTGACTCCTCAACATCATTCATTTCCTTGTAGGTTCAGTCTTTCATTCTCCGAGGCTCTTCTGTTTATGTTTCTGTAATGATGCGACTATCTTATGTTTCCTTTTGCTTGTGAGTATTTTTATATTTCACAATGTGTTTTTCATGCTTTCATCTAGTCTTTACAAGTATGTACTGTTTCTTGAGGTATGTTTCTGACAGTTAATGAGAAAATGTATACAAAACCAAATGAATTGTGACATATGCTGTAATGTCATGTAAAAAATAATTTTTATTCGTCAAATGTAATTGTCTTGAAGTCTTATTGCTGAATAAGCTCACCCTTATAGTTCTTTCTGAATTCTGACTTCAGACAGACAATTCAGTTCAATTGTTCTGGCTCGAAATCTTTTCCAAGCTGACTGATTCAATTTGGCTTCTCTCAGCTTCTCACTGATTTGCTCTGCTTGACCTCAAGCTAACTCAGGCAGTTTGTCCTAATCTTCTGACTTCTTCTTGTTCTCTGGCTTCAACTGCCTCTGCCGACCTCAACTGAACAGTATGAACTAAACTTAACTGAACACCACTGCATTGCCTGAACACAACTGACTCCCAACAGACTCACTCTCTCCCTGCATTGCTCTTAAATAGCTTCTCTTTCCTGTGCTGTTCTCATGAGAGTTGGTCATATTTTATCTCTGATTCATTCTGTCAAATCTATCTCTAATTCATCACTTTGTCTGCTCCTTAATTAGACATCACTTTCAAACAAGGCTGCTTCCTTCTACAAACGAATTTTACCTTAAAGATGTGTACTAATCATGTGTCTGTATTCCTTCCAGAGGGATTAAAGTTGGATGATGTATCTGTATTCTAGCTGGATCACATAGGCCTAGGTCTTTGGATGTGATCCCTTGCCAGTACAGCTGTGTTAATGAATTAAAATTCCCCTACAAGTGTGTTCTAGGTTTTATATTTGTTTCTTTACATTTTCCCCTTGGCATGCTGAAGGCTTGTTGTTTTTTTGGTTTTCTATTTTTATTTGTTATTTTGTTTTGTGCTTGTTTTGTTTTTTATGCTATCGCCTTCATGTGCCTTTTCTTTGGTAGATCTTAGAATTTGAATATTTGCTAAAATGAATTTGTCTTCCTATTTTATAAAGAAATTCTTCCAGATTTTCTGCTTTTAAAGATATATCTATATAATGAGTCTAAAATTAATCTGAGAATTATGTGAAATATGAAATCTAAATGTATATTAAGCAGGGCACTATCAAAAAAATTTGAGTAGTCTGTCTTTTCTTTCTTTCTTTCTTTCTTTTTTTTTTTCTTTTATCTGCTTTTTTCGAGTTTGGAATGCTTAATTTGTTTTCCTAATCTGTCTGTGGATAGCAGTGACATTAAGGCAGTTTCTATCACAGTAAGTCATCTCTTATTTTGTTTTTCTGAATTCTAATAATAGAATTTTTTTTTAAAATATAAAATTGACTTATTTAATTGCTGAATATTTTTGAAGGGTGAAGCCTTGCTATATAAGCAAGACTAACAACAAACACTACAAAACCATTGTAGTAGCTATTAGTAAATGTTTGGTGGTGTAGCTAAAATGTTTTTCAGTTCTAAAGTCAATGAAGCACTGACCTCTGTTTCCAAGTGTGAATGTCTTGCTTTTTTGTGTGTTTTCATTTGTGTTCTGCTGTGTGTTTTCTTTGTCATGTACTTCCCCTCAATTCCCTTGTTACTAACACACTTATTCTCTTTTCATCTATCATTTTTGTCTCTTTGGCACAGTATGTGTAGTCATTTTCTTTTCCTTTTTCTTTCCTGTTATTATCCCTCCCCCCCTTTTTTTTTGTTCTGATTAATACTGCTAAAATACTATTTCTGCAACATATGTCTATTATTTTATCATGGGAATTGAAATAATTTGTATTTGTTTTTTGAAGATACTTCAGTATGGAGATACACAATTTAATTACATATTGTGGAAATAGAAGTTTGACCTTATTTTGGGGGCACAATAATCTCTGATGATAGTTTCTGCTTTCAGCATTACTTCAGTGATGTTAATATAGCCTTACTGGTTTATTTTGAGAAGTAGTTGTTTTAACAACATATGTTTTTGTAGCCTGGTGTTTTAAATATGTCAAGGATGCATACATCCAAATTTTCAACCACTTGGCCTTAATGTCTGTTTCTTTTTACTAAGGTGTTTGGTACATGTTTTTGGGTTAATTTTAGCTTCTTTTATTTCAAGTGCTTCTCCTCTTCATTTCTTTTTCTCCTTACATTATTTCTTTTACATTTATTTCCATTTTACCTTGTGAAATCCTTCCACTGTTCATTTAGTTATATGATTAAATATATTTTAGAGATTGCTCCTAGAACTTTATTAGTATTACTTTTGAAAAAAGTTTTAAGGTTAATTGTAGTTTCTTGTTTTTATGATTGATCTGAAATAAGAAATAACATCCTATATCTTATCATATCACTTTATAATAATTTTGAACATTTTGTATAAATTTCATTTTCTATATATTCACATAGTACCTTATTTGTCACCTATCTTTTATTTCACAGCACCTCCCATCTACTCAAATTCTGTAGTTTTCTATGATTTCTATAGATAAAAGTTTGTTCATTGAAAATTTCCTAGATTTTTTTTTTAATTTAAAAATGTCTATTTGCCTTTTTCCTCATTTTAAACTATATTTTAATAATATGGAATTCTAGTCTGTAGTCCTTTGTTACACTATCCTATATTTATTTATTTGTTGCCATTTTGGAAATTACTACACATAACAGCTTGTAAAAACAAGTGCTCACAGATCTGGTCTGGTTTGGCATACTAGGTTCTTTTATCAGGTGTGTGAAGGTGCTGAGTAGTATGACTCTTCCCTGGTAGAACTTTACTGGATTACCTCATTCTTGTTGATAAAATACACTCCTTGATATTTGGTTTTTCTCTTTGCAGGCTGGAGGCAGAGGCTGTCATCCCTCACTTTTAAATTAGCCTCATATGGCAACTCTCATGCTTTTAAAATCTGGTTTCCTGGGTCTCTTACTCTTGAACTCAGATGTGATGTGTATAATGATTAGGTCTGACTTATACACTTATACATTGAGTGATTTTCTTATTTAAGGACAGCTGCCTGAGCATTAACTACATCTGCAGAAACTTGTTTCAATGGAGTTGATCACCTGGGACTAGAGAGGTGTCTACTAGCATAGAGGCTTTAGGAAAATTGTTCCCACATCATCCTGAAAAATCTGGCTTCCTTTCTTATTATGAAGGAGCCAACTTTTGAGAACAATTCTTCCTTTGGAGGTGATTTATCTTTTCTCTCTGAATGTTGTAAAAAAAATTTTTTTTGCTTTGACAGTTTCTTTACACACGAGTTTCTTTTCATATGTGCTATTTGGGGTTTGTTGAGCTTCCTGAGTCTAGAGGTCAGAAAATTTTCAGCTTTGAAGACTGCTTTGCCATTATGCTGTCAAATCTCTCTCTCTCCTCATTGCTTTACCCATCTCTTTCTAGGTTTTATGAGATGTGCATTTAAACTTTCTACCCACCCAGGCTCATAATCCCCCTTTATAATCTTTATCTCAACATTTCTCTGGATAAAGTTTATGTACTATTTTCTGATCTCTAATTTAATCCATAATTTCCTTCTTGTCTGTGTTGAATTTGTTATTTATTGACTTTCTAATTTCAATGTAAACATTCCTATATTTTGTTATTTGAGTATCTCATAGGATCAAAATCTCAAGTACATATAATTATAATTATGTCTCATAATTTATTTTTGCTATTCTATCTTTGAGAAATTATGTCTGAAAATTTATGTCACTGCAGTTTTTTTTTTTAAAAAAAATACACATATCCCTTGAGTCTTGATAAGAATACCCAGAAACTGGCCTACTTTCCTCAGAGAAATTTTAATTTTTCTCTTTTGGATATCTGTGGGTGATATCAATCCAGGTTTACTTTTAATTTAATTGGAGACCATTTATTTTAACTTTCTACTTGTTGAGAATTAGCCAGTTGTGACCACAAGATGACTTGTTTGTAGATAAATTGTTCTTTATTCTCCATTTCTTTTTATCCCAAGATAATATTTTTATTGATTATTTGGGAGTTTTCAATGCATTAATTTCCCAGTCCTCTCAGGTCTGCCTGTCTAACACTTGTTACCTCTCCATTAAAGAAAATGAAGAAGAAGAAGAAGAAGAAGAAGAAGAAGAAGAAGAAGAAGAAGA
>JADRCH010000012.1:16984904-17048340 GCA_019843965.1 Rhynchomys soricoides
GAAGAAGAAGAAGAAGAAGAAGAAGAAGAAGAAGAAGAAGAAGAAGAAGAAGAAGAAGAAAAAGAAGAAGAAAAAGAAGAAGAGGAAGAAGAAGAAACAAGGACCAAAAGACTCACAAGTACAATCTAAGTTGCCCATATACTCAATGGAGTATGGTCAAAAATCCCAGTAGACAGCCCCTTAAAGAGAACTGAATTCTTCCCCACTTGCATCTTTGTTAGAAGCCATCTATTATGCTTCTAACAAAGGATAACTATGCTTCAGCACCCTTATCACAATTTTTTAAAGTTCTCTTTGATGGCCTCCTGTCTAGGAGGTTGATTTTGTTGTTGTTGTTGGTGGTGGTGGTCATGGTAGTGTTTTTTGTTTGTTTTGCTTGTTTGTTTTGTTTTGTTTTTTTTTTTCGTGCCATGGGGTTGGGGTGAGATTGCTCTAGATTCCTTCTTTGATTCAATTTCTCAAATATGAGCAGTATCCATTGATACTGCTGCAAAAGTAGCTTCCTTGCTTTTTATAGTCAGCAGGAACATGGGTCATAGACTTCCGTATGGTTTGTGTTAGAGTCTGAGATCATGGTGCAGCTGGGGACCATGTTGTTGTCCATGATCACTGAAAGTCATGTGGAGGTCAGTGACCAGTACCACAGCTTGGAGCCATGTTCATGTTGATGGATTATGCTACCACAAAAGTTCAGATGTGGTTTCCTTGTGAGTGAGTATAGAGAATGCATCTTGATGACCTCTGACCTGAAGCTGTGATAGCTCAGACCAGATTTATGGAGCAACTATCAGTGTTTCTGTGAGAGTTTGTTCTTTGCTAGATCTTGTTATTTATCTTCTGCCCATGAATATTCAATATGAATTCTAAAGATTAACATTCAAGTACACTCACTTCTGTTGTGAAACTGACTATGCATCCTGGGCATCTGCATTCACTATTAGTTGTAATTTTTTTGTTTTGTTTTGTTTTTGTAGCCCATTAGTTCATTTTCTAAAGTCTTAAAATAGGTTTCAATCAAGAAAAAAATTTGATTTTGTTTCTAGTGGTATAGTTATTGAAAGTGTGTGTGTGTGTGTGTGTGTGTGTGTGTGTGGTGGAGATTAGTAGAATACTCCATGAGTCACTAATTGGGAAGGCTATTCACCTTATTTTGAGACAAGTATTTTACTAGGCCTGGAGCTTGCTGACTGACTAGCAAGTGAGCCTCACAGACCCATCTATCCCCTTCTCCTCAGAACTCGGATTATAACTGTGTACCACCATGCTTTATGTGAGTTCTGGAGATCATGCCAGGTGCTTATAGTTTCAAAGCAAGCAATTTAGCAACTGAGCCATCTTCCCAGTTCTTACCTTCATTTTAAAAATTACATTAAAAACTAGTTTATACAAAATTTCAACTTGAGAATATATAAACTATGATATATAAATACATAGAATATACTACTGTAATCAGATGAAATTATTACATACAGTCAACAAATGGTACTTTATAAAGCATGGCATTTCAGGTTTGTACATGTTACCATGAAGTGTTATTGCACTCCTTACATCTACACCAGAATTTCTTGTCTTTTCCATCTTGGTTCTCTAGCCACTGACTTATATATTATTAGCTGCTTTCTATTTTTGTAACAAATATTTTATAATACCCTCTTCTATCCTGACTGAAAATATCCATCCTTGGAATTAATCTTTGAATTAACTTCTTTCTCATAAAATTTTCTGATTTTTAACCATGTATTTGGTAGTATGTTTCATAGATGGTGACACAAAAGGACACAAAACTCAGTCATTCTAGAAAAATCTCAAAATCCACTGCTGTAAACAAATAATTAATGTGGGAGAGTGTGTGATATCATTATGTGAATGGAGGTCTTGAGATGTTCAAAGATTTGCTTGCAGTACCTTCATCATCAGAATAAAAGATTCTTTAATAGTTGATGACATCTTACAACATAATTTCTGATATAAGGTGATTATTCTAAAATGATTGTTTACAGTAAATGCAACAGTAATTAGGATTAAGCTGCAAGGTAGATTTAGACTTAAGAGAGGTTTCATCCATCCTGAACTGTCCATGCAACTGAAGGAATATTTATTCATAAGAATAAATGTGTTTTTTAAACAGTACTAGGATTTATTAGTTCCCTGAAATAACTTAGTAGTTGTATTCATTTATTCAATACAAACATTTTCAATTTTATCTTTTATTAATTGTAATTAAAATATATTACCTCTGCTTAGTAATTTTGAATTTTAAAATTGTTTTCAGAAATAGGGAGATGGCTCAGTGGAGAAAAGTACTTAATATTCAAACATGGGGACAGGAGAAGCGATTTCGATCCTGAGAACTCATATTTAAAGAACCTGGATATGATGGCATGCTTTCATTCCCAATGATGGAGAGACAGACAGGTTGCTGAGACTCACTAGCCATCCAGTCTCACCTACCTAGGTAGCTCCATGCTAACGGGAAACCCCAGGCTAATGTCTCAAAAACACAAAACGTTTTTTATATTAGAATACAAAATCGCACAGCAATCTCTCTGATCTATGACCCTTACAATCTTTCTGCACTCTCTTTTGCAACATTCTCTGAGTTTTACATGCAGAGGTGTTTTATTTTTGTATTTTTTACATGTGGGAAAATCAGACCTTAAGTGGCATCATGTCTTTCTAGAATTCAAAGTTCACTACTTACCAAATTATTTTTTCCACTACTTTATCAAATTCTTACATATATGTCTTTGATATATCTATAGATATCTATATCTATATATAGATAAGTAGATATATAGATATATGGGCTGAGATCAATAACTGCGTTTTGATTAGCTGAGATTCTCTGTAGTGGACTCTGCGTATTGCAAAGAGAAATATCCTTGATGAGGAGTAAAGACTACATTTATCTGTGAATAAGATACCAAATGGTTATAGATTGTTATTATAGATTATGCTGATTTAGGAAGTTAGTCATTGAATCTTTTCCTCCAATAACCCATAACCCATAAGACTTAATGTAGGCTTAGAGTCTTCAAAACCTAGTTTAATAAGGGTTCTTAAAAACTTCCTTCGAGCCCCAACTAAAGGTAGGGGAGAAAGATGATTAATAGGAAAATGGTGGGTGTGGGCCGGCTTAGAAGTAGTTCTTTGGGGTGATTCCAAACATGAATCGGTAATACCAAACACAAATCAGTAGCAACAGCTCCATCCAGAGAAAATTGCCAAATTAACATGTGTCTGCAGATGCAGCAAGAAACAACAGAAATACCACAAGAAGTTCTTTAGTGTGTTTTTCTCTCTGAAGTCCTGATAAGCAAAGATCAGGGAAGGACAGCAAACCATTGCAAGGTGAACCAATGCAAGAGCATCATTCATTGTCTGCTGGGTTCTATCTCTACTTTCAAATACCATGTGTCTTCTCAAGTGTCTGCCTCAGGCAAACACTCCCTCATGTCTGTTTTAACAAAACATCCTCTCCCTTATCTCCTTCAGCAAAACATCTCTTGTAAGACAGTTTCCAGAAAAACATCACATGACATAACTGAGTCTCCAAAGAAACCAGAAATTTTCACGTCACATTAAGAATATGACTGTCCACACATTAGTTAAACAAGAATGACACTAATGAACATGCCAAAGTGGAGAAGGAAAAGCCCACAAGGCAACTGAGCAAAGCTGGAGTGGGTGAGATGGTCTTTCCCAGAGATGAGCACACTAACAATGACAATCAGTCCTGAAAATATACATGCATGTGACATTATATAGCCTGAACAGGGGATAGTTAAGAAAATATGTATATGCACAAGTCTTCCCACATATGTATTTATACACATGGTAAAGATATTTCTCATTTACAAATATTTACTTCATTTCTAGTGATGGTTTTTGTTCTTTGATATATGTTTTCTATTTCAGAAGTTTACAAAAGGTTATGTTATTGAATTTATTGTTAGTCTACAATAGTAATATATGTTTAATTTGTTTCATTTTACATGGTGAAGGCACTGTCAAATTTGTAGCCTGAATTCATCATTACTTTTAACCAGCTATTTTTTTTAAGATTTGGAATATCTTCTTCTTTGTTAAATTAAATTTTCTTTTTTTTTTTTAACTCTTTCATGTTACTTCCTGCTCACTGCCCCCATCCTGGTCACCCCCTCAAACAATCCTTCTCCAATTTCTCCTCTAAGTGGATAGGAGCCCCTCCGTGTACCCCCCTACCCTGGGACTTCAAGTCTTTGTGATGCCAGATGGTTCCTCTCCCACTAAAGCCAGACTAGGCAGCCAGGCTAGTAGAACATATCCATGTACAGGCAACAGCTTTTGAAATCGCCTCAGTTCTAGTTGTTCAGGATCCACACAAAGGTCAAATTTCCTATTTGCTATATATGAGCTATTTAACATTTGGAGTATCATTTCTTATAAATGAAAAAGTAAGAACAGCATAGAAAGGCCTCTATCATTAAGGTGGCTTGATTCACTTTTCAAAGAGAATTTTCCACTGTATAATGCTACAAATTGCTGTGGTTTTGACAATGCTTTGGGGCCATGTGAAGTCTGGTGTTTATGTGTATATAGTGTGAATCAACTCCAGATGATTAAGTGATACTGTTTTTCTAAAGAGTCTGTAAGTTTCTGAAGTAAATCCCTCATCCTAAAAAAAAATCATGCAGCTATGGTTAACCAGTGTTTGCAGAGCCCTGGTCCATGCCTGGTGTTCTTCACTACACAGACCATCCTTGACATAAATAGCATTAGATATGAATTTGAAGGGAGCTCACAAAACGAATTCTGTGGGGAAAAGACATGTTCACATATCAATTTATGCTTTAAACAAACCTGAAGATACAGCCTGTAATTTCATTCTTGACCTGAAACCAAAATATTGTCCCCACTTTAGGAATAGAGGAAGAGAGGTTGAAGCATAACAACTTGAAACACATGGAGCAGAAGCTTGCATTATCCCTTCCTAGTTAAATACTTCTTCCTATGTTAAATGTTTGCTAAAACCAATTTCCTTCATTTTTCACTTATAACGGGATACCTATGCTTAAACTTGCTGTATATAAAAAGAATTTTGTAAGTAGGAATCTATGAATTCTAGAAAGACATGTTCCCTCTTGAGGCCTGGTTTTCTCACATTTAAAATGTGGCAATAAACCCAAATCACATTCAGGTACCTTTCAACTCCAACACCCATGTGTCACTGTAAAAATTTGGCTCAAAACTGCCTCTCAGATGAACAGGTGCATTCATTATGTCTGCCTTCCAGGCAAGCTGGACAGGTCCCCACCACTCACAGTTTGCTACCACAATGTAGGCTATGCATTCCAAAACCTTCCATGGTTTCTTTTTCTTGTAGAGACCCACTTTAATTAATCTTACAAAAAAAGTTTGTTGCAGATGTTTTTGTTCATCTCCTCTTAACTATGTCTTGCTTGGAGCATGATGCACATTGCTTCAGTGCAGTTGGTATATCTATGGTCTACGATTTTTCAGTTGTAACATATCAAATGCTTGGAAATAAGAAACTCAACATGTGGCGTTCAAGTCAGAAGGCAATTTTCTTAAACAAAATAAGGAATTCAGAAAGGTTAAAAATTTATGCTCTAGGAAAACTTACATATAATAATTATTGGTCTATTTCAAAAGCTGTGCATCTTGCTATAAGGATGATACAGCTTGAGTTTGGTCCCAAAGATTGGGTTTTGGTATAGGCTTGATGCACATTTGCATCATGGCTTTGCCATTTCTCAGTGAGAAATTGAAGTACATGGTTTTGAGTAGGAATGCCAATAACAAATTGTTAACATTTGCTTATGTTTGGGATGTTACATATGTGTGTGCATATGTGCATATGTGCGTGTGCATGTGTGTGTGTGTAGACCAGAGGAGGACAGGAGGAAATTGTATATCCTGTGCCTGATTCCATTGAGACAGAACTGAATCTGAACTTCTGATGATTAGAAAATCTCAACAATCCTGCTGCCTCTACTAATCAGCATGGCTGGAGTTGCAGATGAACATGTGATGAGCTGTACTTGGTTTTTACATAAGCTCTAGAGATTTGAAACCAGGTCTTATGCTTGTGCAGAAAGCATTAGCCATTAACAGATTTTATTCACTCAGAAATAACAGCATTTTTTTCAAAAACAACTTTACTACCAATGTCTGATTAATCCATCCTCTTTGTATTTCAAAGCATATATCTGCTTTTTGTTGTGATCATATATCATATCAACTAAATGAAACCTAGAATTTTCTCTGATGAATCAATCACCCTAATTCCAAAAGTGAGTCTGTCAATTTAACTATCTGAATTTTCAGTGTTCTATTTATTTTAAACTGTAAATTGATTATGTAGATTAAGACTGAAGTTAACAAGTCTTCAATCATTGTATGTTACTCTGCACTCTCTCTACTGTGGTATGAGGTTAGGAAGTTTTCTCTTGCCTCATTTTGTGGTTCTTTATATAGATTCCTTCCAGGACTTTGGCTAAACCTCTGCACCACCTGATGCAATCTGTACTTCAGAGCAGAACTCATAGGCAGATTTTTTATTTTGGTGAGACTATACACTATTGGAATAGAATTTTTATGTTTTATTTGCATCTCATCACCTGATAAATGTGATTATGAGTCTAAATAATAAACAAGAGGTGTTGAAGTAGGCCAAAATGCTGTACATTGTTTAATGTTTACATCTGTCTTTTTAGGCAGATTCTCCAGGGAAAACAAAATCTGAATGGTATGATTGTATACTAACAGGTTCTGGAAATGGTAGTGCCTATCCATTTTCTTTTTAAATAAAGGTTTTCTGTAAAAGGCTCACATAACCAGTTATTTGGCTTGAAATGATCTCCCTATGAAAATGCCTGCTTTAATGTCAAAGCAGGGAATAGCAAAGGTTTTCTGGAGTCCTAGTGTCTAGCAGATATACTATAAATTTAATTTCATGGCAAAATGAAGTCTGTTACAGAAAATCAGAAAGAACTACCTTCTCAGCAAGGCCATCTCTCTTTTTTATATTGAGTCCTTTTTGTATAGCATTTCTAAGCTTTGTCTGCACCTGCCAATAAAAAAGGGTTCTTTTGTTTGAGGACAACACTGACAAATTAACCAGCAAACATATTTCCAATGGTATTTGGGGGTGGAAGTTCAAGGGAGGGTCATTGCTGCTACCCGTAGGACAAGAGCTTAGTCTTGGTAATGATTTAGACTCTACTACCTATGAACAAATCTTGGTGAGATCATTTTCTTATTGACAAAAATTTTTAAAAATCTCTATCAATATACTCTCTCTGTATCTGGCTGAATAAGGAAATATCTCCTTAGATATTACAGCATTGATATCTAGGGATTCAATTTAAATTTATGAGTTTTTCATGAATCAATTCTCCATTGACGTAAGATGCTGATCACACTGAAACAATAAATATCATCCCTGTATTAAAGAACCAATGGTACCTTGAACAAATACCCATAAATTTACTTTTAAAATATTTTATTTATTAGATAAATGCTTTGCATGTATGTATTTGTATGTACAATGTGTGTTGCTGCCTATGGGAATCAGAGAGGGCATTGGGTCATCTGAAATTGAAGGTATGGATGTTTGTAAGCTACCATGAGGCTGCTGGGAAACAAACCTGGGTCCTCTGCAGGAGCTACAAACATACTTAATTGAGCAGCCATTTCTCCAGCCTCATAAATTAACTTTAAAACAGTGTAGTGATAATCTCAATTACTATTGTATTTCCAAATGTTTGCCAAGTATGGGTACATACCTTACGAAGGATAAATGGTCTTTACAACAGCTATGCAACATGCCTAAGATTGTGCAATTAGTATTGGTTCACACATTATTTCAACTCTAATGTTTGTAATTAGTTATTGTGCACACACACACACACACACATACACCTTATTTATTAGAATGCATTAATGAATTTTTACAATGACTTACAAGCTATGATCCAGATAATCTAACAATGGTTGGCTATGAATAGAAAGTTTAAAGAATCCAGAAGTTGCTCAGTCCACAAGGATGGTAGTCTCAACTGGTCTTCAGCAGGCGAACAAATCCTGAAGTAGACTCTAATGTTAATGAAGGAATGGAATTGCAAGAGCAAACAAGCAAAGAGCAAAAGATTTCTTCTTTCATGTCCTTATGTAGGCTTCCAGCAGAAGGTGTGGCCTATATTAAAGGTGTGTTATTTTCTCTCAAGTCCCAGATTAAAAGAATGTGTCTTTCTGAATCAAGATCTGTATTAGAAGTGGATCTTCCTACTTCAAATTAGGAAAAAAAAATGCCTCATTTGCATCCTAGTCCATTTTTGGACTTTAGGTATTTCCAGATGTAGTCAAGTTGACAACTAAGAAAAACCTTCATGGTGCTTCATTATATGTTCCTAGAAAAGGTTCAATTCTAGATATGAGTGCTCTTCTTTTAAAAGAAATATATAACCATGGATAAATCTCATATAGAGAGCTAAACAATATGAGCTAAAACTAAAATTTGATTGATCTAGTCTATCTTATTATTTTGAGATCACAGATAGATATGATTTCCTATCACCTTGCATATGGATGTAAGGAAATGTTTTTAGGAGGCATTTCTTTTAATAAAATGTATGTCTGTAATGTTGAATGCAAGCATTATGGGTGTCCACTAATTTTTAAATATAATCCCTCTGAAAACACACTTCCAGCACACAGAGATTTCTATGGTTTAGATCACATGAATCCCAAAAGGTCTATATGTTATAATCTTACTCCTTAATGTGGGGCTATTGAGTTTTAAGGGAACTTTTAAAATATCTATAAAGAATGTTTTTGATAGGTGGGAGGCGATGGATAATGCCTTTAATCCCAGGACTTGTTGGGTAGGTGGTCAGAGGCATGTGGATGTAATTTCTAGGACAGCCTGGTCTACAGGGAGTTCCAGAACAGCCAGTGGTACACAGAGAAACCCTGACTCAAACAAATAGACAAACAAACAAACAAATTAATGTTTTAGATCATTTGGAGGTGCCCTCTAAAAGGAGATGACGCCACACTATCCCCTTCTTCTTTCTCCATTTTTCTTCTTACACATGAGGTAAAAGATTTGGTTCTATACATTCCAGAAAAAGGAAAAGAAAAATAGCAACAACTAGAAAAAAAATCCAAAAAATATTTTTTCTGTGTAATTTAATCATATTAAGTATTTATTATAGTAACAGGACTCTAACACAGTAATGTATGTACAGTAATTATCCACACTGTGCATGCACATGTCTAAGAGAGGGAGTTGCTAAGACAGTTTACAACCATAAAATTCTGATCTATGAAAATAGCTGTATCTTAAGGCGAAACCATGATGAATTTAGTCAATATAATCTCTATCACTATATTAAACAAATTTTCAGTTGATAGAAAATAGGGAGAATTTATTGCTGAAGGTGAGTGTGAATACACACACACACACACACACACACACACACAAACACACACACACACCCCAAATGAAATGCCCTTGCTTATTAGAAATTGATGATTGGAAATAGGGCTTAAGTATATAGTTTAAGTAATTGGGTAACCCTAGACTTCTTAGTGTAATAGAATATTTGAGCTTAAACTACCTAAAACAATAAGGTAATAAATGTTTTACCTGATAAGAAGTGGACTGTGCCTCAGCTGCTTAAAGGCATGGGGGATTACAATCTTAGTGCCAACCTCTGTAAGAGTATTGCTGTCCCTCATAGTGGTCCAAGTGAATAAAGTAAATCTAAGCCTCATCCTTACAGTTCAGTTGAAAAGTTTGAAGTTAACTTTAGAGCACAATCCTCTCTACTCTGGAGGTTTCCTTTCAGGTCTGTTGGCCAGAGTTGGTCACATGCTTGTCTCTAGTTGGGAAGTAAATGAAACAATCTTTTATCCTATACCCAGCTGGATAGGAAAGGAAACAAGGAAAGGATGACTGTGTTTCCTATGTGCATTTAATGTTTTCATTTAATTGCTATGTGGTTATCGCTACTTACTGGATGTATATTGACTAACAGGTCTTTCATTAGTGATTTTAAATGAGGTAGACTGCTGAATCACTTTAGAGAATCTGTAAGTGCAGATTCATTGGAGAAAATAGTTATATTATAGAAGATAATTAAAAATTTCTTGTTAATCAGTTTTTTTTAATCCAAGACGTTCAAACACAGACCATAAATTGAAGGAAGGCAATTACTTATAGAATAAAGACAAATGTGTAAGCTACTGAACTTCTAAGTGCTTTTTCTTACTTTGTCTGTCCATTATGTTTCCCTATAACCCAAATTTTATATTCATGAGCTAGGCTCCTGATTCAAAAACTTATGAAAATTCAGAAGACTCTTGACTTCTCATTTCCAATGACAAAAGTTAAATGGTTTTAAGGAGATTGTTCATAGTTTTTTCCAGAAATATCACTAGGTCTGTTGCTGTTTGATTGTTTCTCTTTAGCTAAGCTTGGAAAACAGGTAATTTATAGGTGGTAATGTAAATTACATGGTAGATGCCAAGTTGTTGATTTTCCTTGTTCACAGCCTCATAACCTTCCTTTTCTATTATGTGCAGTTAAGGAAGAAGAGAAATTGGTAATTCAGTGAGAAGATAATAAAAGTGTAACCTGTGAATGATCTGTGCTACATGCCATGTTATTGATGTGTGGAATAGGTTTAGTGTAAGACAAGGTTAGCTATTCAAGCTGTCATCTCAAAGATCATCAATGGTTCCTGAAGACCACTGACACACTTTTAAGTATCAAATGTGGCACATTGGAAAGAAGAAGAAAACAAATAAATGCAGAATAATGTTGTTCCTTAGAGTATGGATGAAATAAAACCTTTTTATGGAAAATCTATGCATCTAGATAGATGATAGATAGATAGATAGATAGATAGATAGATAGATAGCAAGCTATAGCATGTATCCTTATGCCAAATGATGTGCCTTGGTGAAACAAGTCATAGTTCTACTCTCCGGGTTTATAATTTAGCTGTATTTTCAACATTTAAAATAATTTTGACAAAATTCATACTGAAGCAACTTAAGGAAGGAAATAGATATTTTAGCTCATGGTTTCAGTTTAATATGTTGGGGGAAATTCATGACAGTGTTTATGGTGACCAGAGCATGTGGAAAGGCTTCACAAATACTGTTGGATAAGGAAGCAGAGAACAGAGCCAGACTGTGTTCTCTCTAACCTGCTTCTAAGAAAGTCTCTACAACCTCACAAAACAGGGTTACCACTGGGAACACAACACTATAGGAGACATTTCTGATGTAATCAAAAATAACATTGGAACATTTAGATATGTAAGAGCAGACATTGTAAAAGCAGGTATTGTACAATAGTCAGTGAACCAAAATTATTGAGTTTCTCTTATGTGTCAAGGCAGGACTGAAAACTGACCTTTAGATTTAGAAGCAAAGAGGCCACTGTGATCATCCTATGAACTATTTTGTCAAGATGGTAGAAGGGAATGAGAATCATTGGTTACAGAGAAATCTAAGGGCTAGCAGTCAAACTAATGAATACATGTTCTGAATGTTTCTTGTAAATATACAATTATGTCATAAGTTGGAGTAATAATTTTGGTAATTTATTTAAGCAAATTGATGGGCTCTAGGTATATAGAAGATAAAGTAAAAGATATTTACAGGCACACTCACATTTTTCTTGTGAGTAACATGAATAATATGCACCTAAACCTTTTTAGTTTGTGAGGAGCTAATCTTACTTGTGCCCAATTGGTTTTGGTCAGGTTTTTTACCTTTTTTTTTTTTTTTTCCTTTTTGTGAATGTATTTTATGCATTAAGAGTGTTTGGCTTGCATGTATCTTTGCATACCAGATATGCAACTGGTGCCTGTAGAGGTCAAGAAAGAACATATCACATACCCTATACCTATAGTTGGAACTGCCTTTTAAGTACTGGGAATCAAACAAATCTACTCTGGAAGAATAGACAGTACTCTTGACTGATACCATTAAAGTCTTGGCAGAATTTCTTAATGGTACAGACTGACAGGAATTAAAGAGGCTAATAAAAGTAAGTATTGTGACCATAGTAATATAGTTAAATTTCCTTGAATAACAGGTAAGTGCTATCTAATGAAAGAGTGTGTATTGTTTATTAACCTTATTTTAGAGATTAGAAGGTATAATCACAGAAAGGTGGGGCAACTTTCCAATGCTGTCAAAGTCTGGTAATACCAAATCCAGGCCTGCTAATAAGAAAGCTAAGATTATTCCAAAAATTCTATTGCCACAAACTGAGGGATTACTATTGGTAAAATACTTTTCTTGTAAGCATCAAACCCTGAGTTTGATACCCATAATCCATAAGAAAATCTCCAAGAAGCAAACAAATGAACAAACAAAAATTGACTCAGTGACACACACTTATAATCCCATAGCTAAAAGAGTGGAAGAAGTAGAAAGATCTCTGGGCCCCAATGTTAAGTTCCAGAGTAGTGAGAGATACTGCCTCTGAAAATAACAACAAGGGTGCATGGCGCTGGAGAAATGACACCCATGTTTATACTCTACCATTATTGTGTACAAGAGGGAGTGAAAGAGAGGGAGGGAGAGAGAGATATAACGATAGATAGATAGATAGATATAAAGAGAGATGATATTGATTGTAAAACCCAAAACAGAGATTTGGATCTTAACCTTTAGTCTAATTCCTTTTACCACATTAACATTTTCACCAAGTAAAAGGAAATAACTTAATCAATGAGAAATGGTGTTATCCAAGTTCATTCTGTTTCAGGTTCTAGTTTTGATTTGTTTTTCATTTCATTTCCTTGGAACTTAATGAGAAATGCACAAAGTACCCTTAGAGCTACATAGCCAGATCCTGCTGGTGAGAGGGTATCTAGTCAGAACTGAATATAGGACAGTGAGTGGAGCTGTCATTTTATAGTAAATGTGATCCCAGACTTTCTTAGAATGATTCTACTTGTAATATTTTCAAATATTTGATTGTTTAAAAATGAGTATTCAGTAGAAATCAGCAGCCATTTATGGGCTAATGATAAATCTCAAGCTCATGTGAAGGAGCAATGAACTGCAGGGTTTCATCAGTCATGAGGTCACAATGTCACAGCAGATGTCCTGCAAGTCATTGTATTGCTAAGCTATATAGTTGGAGGTTATACTTATTAAATGAATTTCTATTTTATGATGGATGGGGTTTGCATGGGTGAATTCCTATCATAAGTCAAGTATACACACACACACACACACCCATATGCTTCTACATACACACACACACACACAAATAAATGGGATTTATTATGACCTAGCACTGAAATTATCTTCTATGTCCGTAGGCTACTAATTCTTACTAAGTATTTTAGGCAATTTGGTATTCCACATTTTTTTTTTCAACTATGTACTCTCCATTTTCTTACACAAAGGAAGGGATGAGATTTTTCACTTCTAATATGCATTTCCACTCTTGCATGAATGCCTTAACTCTATTGCAGTTTTAGGATATAGTTCACATAATTCAGTAGATAGCTAGTAAATTTGAATATGTTCTTCTTCTTATACTTTTCAGATATATCTTACCTTCACATTCCTGTCTTTTTCTCAGTTTTTAAAATTCACAAGCAGTATGTGCAGGAATGACAATGATGGCTAAAGGTATGGCTCTTCCACTTTCTATCATGGTGACTTTGGCTAAGTTAATTAAAATTTCATGAAGAGGAGTATATAATTAAATTAGCATTCTCCTGAACCTCCTGGAATGTTTACATTAGAGTGTACAAACAGTACATTACATCTCATCAATTTACTATTTGCTCTAATATTATTTAAAGTGTTAATGATACACAAGTACACCATAAACAGCTATGAGATACTGTCTTGTCTAGCTGTCATTTTTAAGTGGTAAGTCATCTGAGATGAAATCTGTACCAGCATGTTTTTGATGTAGAATCATGGATTTTAGTGCATATCTCAAAAAATTAGTATTTTCTCTAGTGTGTGTTTTGTTAAAGTTAACACGAGACTATTTTCTTAATGGATGTTTGTACTTTCAAATATATGCAAACATTTGCAAGGAGAAGAAAGGAAGAAAATAAGGTCAAGAAAGCCATCATATTTGATACATAACAGCTCTTGATCCATTTGGGAGGATACAATTATATGGAACATAAGTAAGTGAGGAAGAGTTAGAAGATGGAAGAGACAAATCTTACACAGGTTCATGCTGTTGCACATTTGAACTATTGCATGTATATGAAAAAGGAGCTCTGTCCTTGCTACCAAAGCACCCCAGAACTGACTATTTCTGTTCTTTTCTTTCATAAATTGTTGGAACAAACCTGGCTCAGTGGAAAAAATCCCCATGTGTCTGTCCAGGGTGCTGCAGCTCTGGGCGGGACAGGGGACAAGCGGGAAGTAGCCAAGCGTCTTTCCACACAGTCCGACGGGCAGGTGAGGGCTGTGTGAAGCCTTTGGGGGCCCTATCCGTGGATGGGGGAGAGGGCCATTCCTTGGGAATACCTGGCAGCCATCTCTGTGGATTCTCTAGCCCGGGGCACCACAGTTGCCACAGGGTGCCGGAGCACAGCTGGAGTTCCCCACCAGGACTGTGTCTCCATGGCTTGGGACACCAGGCAAGCTGCTTAGGCTTGGGTGAATGCATACCGTCTGGGAGCGTTGGGAAGCCCTCGGTGAGAGATTAGATGAAGCTCCTTAATCCAGGGCCCGATCCCTCACTTCCCACAGAGGGTCCAGATGAAGGGACAGTCCATAATTCTAAGACGTTTGTTTTCATTATGTGGAGAGTGGCGTGTATGGAATTGTATCCCTGCCTCTCTAGGAGTGAGGGCTGTGTGGCCATGCCTCTACCTGGGGCATGGCCATGCCTCTACCTGAGGAGGGGTGGTACTTGACCATGACTGGAGCCAAAAGCCTCCCAGGTGTGTTGGCATAACGTTTTCAGTCCCTTGCAGATTCCACTGCGTCTCCCAGAGTTTTAAGCCTGTGCTCAACCAGGTGCCAGACTGCCTGTCACAGATCACTGCCCCACAATAAATGTTTCTATTCATGTTAATTTTGATGAAATTCCACAGGCTGGAGGCCCTGGTCAAAACCAAAGCAACCAAACAAACCCAAACATACAAACAAACAAACAAACAAAAACTATTCATAGTAAACCCTTTTCTCATCTATTGATTGTGAAGGTGATGATTGGGCATACCATATGTAACTTTAGCTGACTCTTTAGATAGTTACTTCATCAAGCCTATTGATAGTGTACTCTGATCGCTAAACTAACCAGTTGGGGAGAAGTCATTATTTTCAAGACATCTTGTGACTGGGTAGATAAAAGACAGTGGTATATTATTGAGTTGAGTTTCTCCAAGTCCCCTCCAAGTCTGGGGACATCCACCATCTTCTTCTATAGAAAGCCCATAAAACAGCTTCCAGATAGGTCACTATTAGACAAGAGCCCTCCATTTTTCTGTTCAGAGATATTTTCTAATAAAATTTTCTTCCTCGTCTTAATAGCTTGTCTTTCCAGTTAGTTTGCTTGTTGTGCTGATAATAGACTTGGGTCAAGTCATCACTTTTGCTGACTCAGAGAAGCATTTGGAGAAACAGTGAATGTTGAATAAGAGAGTAAAGTAAGGTCAATTATGGGAAGCTACTAAAAGATGCTCAGGATCAGCTGGATGAAAGAAAGTCCCTTTGTTTGTCTCAACAATCACTTCCTCTTTTTTTGACTTTTGAATGTGGACGCATCTTTTAGCTAAGTCCTTGAATAACAGTTGCCAGCAGTGAATAGTAGACAATCCCAGAAATTGTTGACACCATTTTCTATATAGCTTGATCCAACTTAATATTTTCTTTGTTTCTAAGATGAGAATGAGACAATACTTCCTAATGAGGTATTAATCATTATGAGCAGATGACTGAAGATCGTTTAAAGGTTGGGAAAGACCTGTCTTGGAAATGGGTGTCTTTTGAAGAGAAAATTCTAGAAGCTTAGAAATCATTTAGCAAAAAGCCATGTTTTTTGCTAAACATGGTCCATGCAGCAGACCTGTTTACCATGTTTACCAGGTAGAACGTCAAAAGCTTTTTTTATTTTCCTCAGATATTAAATTACTTTAGATATGATTAAAAGTAGAAGGTAAATTTGAACCTTAACGTTAAATTGGATTTTCAACATATGGAGTCATCTCCTGAATTATGTATTTTATAATGAAGTACTCTTGCTATAATTAAGGTTCCTTAATTCACAGATATATGTCACTTTTCACGTCATTGAACACTCAAGGGCCTCTAAATGAGTCAAAGATTGGAAGACTTGTAAGGAAATTACAAGTGGATTTTGCGTTGGCTTTTGTGGAGAAGCCAGTCTGCTGAAATATTAAAAGAACTATTGCAAATCTGAAACCTGCTTACTGTTGATAAAGCAATTGCAGAAACCATACTAAGTATATCATGAGACCAGATGAAGAAAAAAACCAGAATATTAAATCAGTGCTTAACAAAAATTACCTGCTAGTTCAGTTCATAAAGCTCATGAACCACACATTATGAGATAACACTTTAATCATCAAAAATTAAATGAGATAACCAAAGTTTTAATCATTTATCAGTTATATAAAACATTGACTTATGAATTTCACTATCAAAATGCATGCTTCAAAAATCACCAGTGTTTATTTTCACTTACATAAATTTATAAATCTCTTTCCTTTGCCCTTTTAATTACTTATTGTTTTTATATCAGCATGGGCAATTTAAAGCCACTTTAAATAGTAAGACAGTTTTACAATAAAAAGAGGGTGAAATAATGAGATAAGTAAAAGTAATTTATCCTAAACAGATAATTATACTTTTAAGCATGATAATCCCCAAAAAGTGACCACTGTGTAGTCTGATAAAGATTTTGGTTCTCAAAGTACTAAGCCAGTCTTACTCAATTCAAAAATTTGACAATATCTTCTTGGTAATTTTCCAATTATAATATAAACAGCTTCATTAGTACCTTTTACAGAGTTCTCTTTTTGAAGATAAGTAAAGAAAAATATTTCAAACTTGCACATTTTTCTACTAAAAGCTTTTAGAAGGATTCTTCACTAAACATCGACTACATGCCAGTAGTCAGAATTGCCAAGGCATCAGAATTAATAGGGCACAGGCTTCTTGTAGGCATTGTCAATCTCTTGCTGGATTCTGAGGGAAACAGTTTTGATATAGGAGAGGAGTACTGAGAAGTGGCTAGTCCTGCCTGGAGCAATGGAAGATAAGAAGAAGAGCTTTGACCAGAAACTTAAAAGATGAACTGAGTTGAGTCTTTAAGGACAAATGGGAATTTGCCAGACAAAGAACAGTCAAGGCAGAAGAAAACAGAGGGTAACAGAGGGTAGAGGGAAGAGCCGATTCAGACAAAAGTGGAAAAGGCTTTAAATTGTATCAAGTTTGCATTGTCAATTCATAGAACATCTCTTCAGGAGTATCAGGAAGCCTGTGCATGTCTTATGACACATCCTACCTCCCCTACTCTTGACACCCCTTACTCTGGTTTCAATTCAAATCACATTTTTCTACCACCAAAGGCCCTGAGGAAAGTGTTTTTCTCATAGCTTTGCACATGTGTCTTTCCCTGCAATTTATTCTTGGTACATGAC
This sequence comes from Rhynchomys soricoides, assembly GCA_019843965.1. Lineage (NCBI taxonomy): Eukaryota > Metazoa > Chordata > Mammalia > Rodentia > Muridae > Rhynchomys > Rhynchomys soricoides. The sequence continues at coordinate 17,002,586 of JADRCH010000012.1, forward strand.
TTCATGCTTCTCTATGTTTGGTAAGCACAGATTCATGGCTTATGACTGTCACTTTATTATTTTCCAGATATTTGTTCAATAAATTAGTTGTTTGAATCATATACTTCCTCATCTTTAAAATCCTTAAAATTTCCCATTAAATTTTCACAAATAATATTTTTTAGCTTACTACTGAATTAAAATTTATAGGAAAACTAAATTTAGGCATTCTTAGATACAATTGTGCTTTAAAACACACTTCAATGTGTATATTATCATAATTACTTAAATAGTAATTTATACATCATTGCCGCATTGATCTTCATAAGACAGTTTTCCTTGTGGAAGACATAGTGGAAATCAGAACCCTAGTAGTTAAAAGTTCTGTTTCCATGAAAGATTATACAAATATCTTTCTGTCAGTAGTGTCCACATACTTATTGGAAACAGAAATGTAATTGTTATGAATCATATATTTAACACCATAATCCATGTGGGAGGCAAAAAGGACAAATTGGAAGAAAACAAATAGAAGGTTTCCATAGTTACATAGGTGGAAACACTTATCCAGCACCACTTGAAGTTTTGTTCCTATGGGAATCTTAGTTTTAGGTAATAAATACGTTTTATTAAAAACAAAAGTTATAAGTAGTATATAATTTTCTGTAGTAGACATGTAAGACCATAAATAGCTATTTAGATAAACTCAAGAATTATTCTTAACTGCTGACACAAAAATACTTTTCTTGTAATAAAATGGACTTATTCATCTTCCCTTCAACCCTAAATGATGAGGATTATAATCTCCTTAATACTCTGTCCTGCATACTTCCTGATGAGATCTCCTTCAATTGTGGTAATGAACCCAAAAACAATGGATGTCTGCAGCAGAAGCCCCTGACACCAGGCATTTCCTGTAAAGAAACAGTCAGGAAGGAAGAAAAATGGTAAGAGATTTTTATGTTTTCCCTAAGGACTTAATGCTGCAAGTACAAACTAAGTTCAGACCTAGATGTCTTTTTGTTAATTGCATATTCTACTTTCTTAAAATAGCCTCTCTCTTTGGCATTTGTACATCTGTAAATGGAATAGTTATTTCACTTTTCAAACATTAGTTCCATAGTACAGCTTTTCTCTTCTTGTTTGACCTCATCATGCTGACCCTGGCTGCTGATTTTTCTCTAACAGTTCTTGAAATATTTCTTCTGATACTGGCTCTGTAACCATTTAAGAGCTCAATTACCACTGTCAGGGACAATTTCAGTGCTCCAGCTTGCCTTTTCATCCTGCTGCAAATGGCAAGTTCATCTTTTGAAAGCAAAGTTCCAATCATATCACATCTCTGTTTTTCCCTTCAGTTCTCCTTGTTTGGTGAATGAAATTCAGGCATTCTAAAAGAAGTCTTGGAACCAAACGTCATGAATTTGCCACAGCATCTACCACTCCTAGCTTTTCTGAATCTTGGACACTGGACAAACCCACCCATCCAGGGCTCAGAGCCAAGACTCAAATGTTTCCCAGCTCTCTGTGACTTAGCTCCTTTGTCCTACCTGATTCCTTTCAATGCCTTTTCTTTGCTTCTTGATATTATTCTTCTTGGAGGCATGCTCATCTCCTGACTACTGCTGTTCTGAACAGATGCCTGCAACAGTAGCAAACTGTTTTACAAGTTAAACAAACAAACAAAATGTTGGCAATAATATATAATTGATACAAGTTAGTTAATTTTACTGTTTATTTTTCAAGAGGGTAACATTTTCAAGGCACCTAATACAGGGTAGTTACATTGTTAGTTACAGGCAAAAGAGAAGCCTTCAAAATCATACATTTGTTTGAGAAGTAAGACTTAAAAGTTGTAAGTGACAGAATACAAACTTAAAGATTTTCTATATTTCAATCTTATGACTGTCGTCAGTGAATGGGAAGGATTGGAACTTTTGTGAAAGTTATTTTATTTGCTTCCTATTTTTCTGGCATTCTGCCTCTCCATCCTTTTCTTTGATTCTGGATGTCTCACAGTATGGGTGTGGTGGGAGAAGAGGATCAGCTGGATTTAAGAGGTAAATGCAGTCATTTGCAGAGTTATAAAAGATTTTCAGATGGTTTTAATATTTCTCTCCACAGTTGATAAACATGATATGAAAAATATATAATAAAACTCCTGTGTTACACTTTAGAAAATTGGCTTATATATTATGTAGGTCTTACCCTCATTCTATATTTTCCCTTTTGGAAGGGGAAAGGAAAAACATTGATTGCCTGAATATTGAATTTTGCTGGCACTTTATAGATATTATCTTCTTATTTAGATGACTATCTTCACAGAAAGACATTTTTATCCTGATTTACACATTAAAAAACAGAAACTCAGATGGCAACAGACAGAGATGGCATTTAAACCTGGCATGTCCAGAGTCCTCTTTTTTACACCACATAACCTCCTGCCTGTGTTAGAGTTAGAGTCCTTAGAAGCTGAGACTGATGGTAGTTTTGTTGCTCTTCTCAGTAGCTTTTAATACAGTGCCCTACACAGAATATGCTCCCTGCATAATTTGCCTAAGGAATGAAGAACCAAAGCAGACCAGCAAACATTTCTTTGTTCAAAGAAATCAAATGAGCATTAATGCATAAAGCTCTTGAAGAATAAATAAGCCATCTGAAATTATAATGTCAGACATTATTACATTTCACAGTTTTTCACAATTTGCACATTCCAATTGATCCATGAAATAATTTAATTACATAGATTACTGCATTACGATATAGTCTGGTACTGCTATTTTCCCCAACGTGTTTTTAGAGAGAGATAAATTCTTTCTCAGAAAGGAAATATATAGCAGAAGAGCCTAAATAAAGATGAAAGGGCTTGCAGTCAACTCTCCCTTCCCCAGAATTGTACTGACAAGTTCCCTCTAGCATCTTTTAATGGATTTGTCCAGAGATGCTTAATAAAGGGATTTCTACCCAGTCTTGGGAACACTGGAGAAATTGAGATATTTTAATGGAAAATTATAACATCTAATTTATATTTTAATAACATTCAAGCAGGAAATTCAGAACTTTAAAATGACTCTCTAACACATTTCGTATTTATTCTTGTGTAATGTCATTAGTAGAATAAAATCAGAGTTTTATATTCAAGTAATTCTTTATAATTATCAATATTTTGTCTCTTTATATATGTTGCCGTATGCATGTTCTTTAATTTTAAAACTACTAACTTTGTACAGTTAGTTTATATTTTAAAAGTATTTTTAAAAACTATCTTTGTTTGTCATCTGGGTTTAATATAAAACAGGTTACAGAGTTAAAAATGTGAAGGGCACATGGAAAGGGTTGGGCAGAAAAAGCATGGGAGGGGCTGGATGGAGGAAAGGGAACAGTAAGTGGGATGCAATTCTATGTCGATTAAAAACATTTTTGTTTTTTGGAAAAAAATCCTTATTTCAGTTACATAGGGGCAGTAATTGTGCTTTCTGGTTTCAGAAAACACTGTTTTCGTCTACTAAATGAGGGTGTGATGATCAATATGGAACGAAAGAAGAGACTACCACTGTTCTTTTTTTTCAGGCAGAAGTCACAAGAACTGAGATTTTAATATTTAAATAGTTGACTGAATGAACTTTTGATAGTACATGTTTCCTCCTTCCTGGTAGTTGTGATGGAAATGGGGAATGGACAATTGTAAATTCTCTTCTTTGTGTCTCTATACCTTAGAATTTATCCCTTTCTTTTCTAGAAAACTGATGTTCCAGTTTTACACATTCATGGCCTTTGTCCACTGGCTTCTTCTGGTTCTTTAGACGTTAGCCATTCCTACGGCTGTGTATCTCTAGAGCATCGACGTGACAGACTATCTGTGTTTTACCACAGGGCTAGGACAGAGGCCCAGTGTTCTTTAGTTTCCACCTTCCTGTGTATGATTGGGTGGGAGTGTGTGGAGATCCAAGTCACATCCTCCTTCCCAAAGTAGTGTCTACTTTTGTTTTGTATGACAAACACAAAATCAAAATTTCAGGAAAGATTATGATTCAATCGCTTCCGGAGTCTGACGCATACCCAGACTCCAGTTGTTCTGAATCTTGCTTTCAGTGAATATACAGATAACTTAGTAAAACTGTAGTATGCATATTTAGTTGGTCTAAATAATGAACTGTATGCTACTAGTCAATTATTCCACCTTTATTATCCTTAGTTTTCTTTATTTGTAAAATTGGAGCTTGCAGGGTTTGTTGTGAGATTAAATGAGGTGATGTATTTAGGCCATTAACATAATGCTAAAGATATAATAATGTAACTATTTTGACTTGTCTCTGTAAAGCAAGAAATATTGTGCTGCATAATTCACCTTTGGGGCCTAAATTCTGTGTCACTCTATTATTTTCTCAGTTTCTTATATGCTTGGATATGAAGTGCACTCTATAGGACTCTGAGCCAAATGCTGATCCTAGCTGGTGGTGCTATTTGCAAACTGATAGAAATGTTACTAGGAGAGGTCCACCTCGATAAAGCAGGTCACCAGAAGGAGAGGTCCACCTAGATGAAGCAGGTCACCGGAATGAGCGCTCTTATGAAACTTATACTTTGACTTTTCTCTGTTTCCTGTCCATACTGAGTGAGCATTCTTTGCCACATATTCCCAATGCCATGATGTTCTACAGATCAGGGACCCAGAAACAGTAGAGCAAAGTAGCATGAACAGAAACTTCCAAAATACTGAGCTAAACTAAGTCTCTTCTTTTATATTTATTTACTTTTTGGCTAGGAATTTCATTACAGTGATCAAAAGTTAGTAATATAATGTCCTTTAAAAATATTCTTCATGGACTGGAGTGATGACTCAGAGAATAAGAGTGTATACTGCTCTTGAAGAGGACCCACGTTTTGTTTCTAGCACCCGTGTCAGATGGCTCACAAACATCTATAACTCCAGCATCAGGGGTATCCAATGCATCTGACATCCATGGGCACTTGCACTTATAAGACCATATACAGGCATTCATGTATTAACACACACAAACACACATACACACACACAATTAAAAATAAAATATTGAAGAAAAAATTGTCCAGTTTCTTAAAGTGCTTTCAGATTATTAACAATGATGCTAATAAAAATTCCAAGAGGGATGGCAGTAGCTAAGACTGATAATGACTTGATAATTACTGATGTCACAAAATCTTTATAGCATCCTTTCTAGGTGCATACTCTTCTAGGTTTCATTTACAAATGTCGAAAGTGAATTTTTGGGAAGTAAAACTAACCAAATCCTGGAAGAATCATGCCTGACTTTACTTTTACAGGTTGTAACTAGATCCTTTCCAAGAGATTTATTATTCATCCACCTATCCATCTATCTATCCATCCATCTATCTATCTATCTATCTATCCATCCATCTATCTATCTATCCATCTATCCATCTATCTATCCATCCATCCATCATCTATCTATCTATCTATCTATCTATGTATCTATCCATCTATGTATCTATCCATCTATCTATCTATCTATCCATCCATCCATCTATCTATCTATCTATCTATCTATCTATCTATCTATCCACCTATCTATCCATCCATCTATCCATCCATCCATCCATCCATCTATCTCAGTTCCGACAAGAGAATGCATTCTTCAGCAAGCATAGGACCATAATCATCACATATTCATAACCCCTCAGCATAGGCACTGTGACTATGGTGAGATAAGTCTACTTGGATCATTCCTATCTAATTAATCAGCTTTTTTTTTCATTTCTGTGTTGTTATTTTGATTTATATTATTTGGAAAATAAACTTTTTATCATAAAAGGAAGAAAAATTTACATTTATTTCTGTATGCTCATCTTATACTTCATTTAATAGTTTCTATTTATGTGTTTTGAATTCTGCTAACCAGCATATGAAAATTAAGAATATAATTCATATCCTGCCATTTTAGAACTCATCATTCAATCAGGAAACGGAGAATTAAAGTTTGTGGTACTCCTACCAATAAAGTAATAATTGGTGGCCCAAAGGAATAAGTAATCCAATTGAAGATTAAAATATATCAGAAACATCTTTGCAAGTACAATTTATGAAACAGAAAACTGGACATTGTAATTCTGTTAAAATAATAAGTAAAAAAGTAAAAAAACAAAAAAACAAAAAACAAAAACAAAACAAAAATACAAACAAACAAAAAAAAACAACAAAAAAGCCACAAGCCAAAAAATAACCAAAGGGGGGGAAAATGACAAAAACAAAGTCCGATAAACAGTAGCAGGTTCATAGCACAAAAAGGCTACCACATATGATACATGACACATGAGGAACACACCACACACACACACACAAACACACTCACACATAAAACCAAAACAAACTTAATTATAAAATGAAGCTAACAGCTGCATGAAGACAAAAAAAAACCTCCGAACAATAATAATAAAAAGGAATAATCTCACATAAAAGAGAAAAGAAGCATGACACAAACTGTCTTTAAAGCATAAAATTGAGAAAGAAGAAAAAGATAGTAATATTGAACCTCTCCTGATAGCGGCATGAATGTAAAATGAAAACTTTCATTTTGTTCAGGCATTAGGTTATTCCTTTTGCATATTAAAATCAGGAATGACACTCTGCAAAAAAATTATATTTGAAGTAGAATAACATTAAATGCAAAGATATAAATTACAATGGCATATTTAATAATGTAAATTAAATCCTTGTTAAGAGAGAACTCACTAAATCTATGTAAAATACATTTTAATTTAGATATAGCTGTGTACTTTATACATTTTAAATTGAGACAATGTTTTAATCATCTGTTGAAATATTATAATACAAAACATATTAAATAAAAATTATTAAAGGAGGACATTGTACCTTTTCTATGATGACGGGATCATATAATGCCTGATCATCACCTTCTGCTTTGTATACCACAGTCCCTATAATTTGTTTTCCTATTTCCAAATCACTTAAAACAATGGTCTTCTCTTTCTATCAATCAACTAATATTATCTGTAATTCAGTATAAATATTTGTCATGTCCAACTAACACACACTGATCTCTCATCATGATCCTGATTTTATTATATCTTTATATAAAATATTTTCCATAGTTTACATATCTTAAAGTAGATATTTCATGTTTTCCTAGCACACGATATTCCTTGTTAATTGACCTGGTAAAGTAATAATATATGAAGCATGAATAACATTCTAGTAATTTAAATAGAAAATTATTTGATATGTATAACATCAGATAAAAATATTTGATAAGTATAGATTTCTAACCATTATTAGTTATACCATTATTAATGCACTTCTGAAATGGCTTAGTCTGGAGAAAGAAAGGTTCCTCTATATTCTGACACATGCTTTAAAGTTCATGGCCATTTCTCATACCTTAAATGCATTTTGTGGACTGTGAGGAAAAATGGGGGGATGGGAGACAGTCTCAATAGGTTCTGCATTAGCTCATTAAATACTAAAATACCATTTCTATTTTACATAATTTAACATGGCAAACTATAAAAAAAGGTGAAACTGGCAACCCCTAGGCATGCGTTTTAAAACATCCTCATTTAGATGCTAATTTTGATTCTAAGTGTATGACTGGCTTTAAAAAAAAAAAATTAACAAAGGGCTAGATTACTTAAAAGGGATTATTAGGCAAATATGTGAGGTTGTTCAGACACCAAGTGGCCCTTTTTATGACCAAATATAACTATCCCAAGTAAAAAGAGATAAAGATATTTGCTCTAAACTGATAGAGAAAAATTGCACAACATTTGAAAAGAGTGGAAAGTAGTGAATAATCATTCCTAGTACAAATAATGTAGCTAAGAAACAAGTTCCCTGGTGCTTTTGGAATATGAATTACCTTAAAAACTACAGTTTTTAAAGAGAAATAGTTGCCTGGATGGAGGTTCTTATAATGGTGATGTGAACTAAAACAGTCTGTTCAACAATTTTATACCTTGGCTTTTAGGTTAATAAAATAAACCATTATTGAGCAGAGCAAAATAAGGAAAATAACAGCAAGAGGGAGACATCCCAGCAGAGATGGAACACATGAATGGCAAAAATGATGCAATAAGGACATTAAAATGTCATACGAAGTGACATCAATGACTGTGCAACCCAGTATTAATAAATGAGGTGTAGAGACTAGTAAGATGACTGAGTAAATATATTGTAGCTCAGCATCGCCGCACTGACTGTGAATTTGGTTATATCTTATTCACATTTCTCAATCAAAGAAAAAAGGATGTTTGACCAGATAACTTAAAAAACATCAACCTGTAGAGAGAGTTGTATTTTACCATTGAGAGTATTAGATAATCTTTCTGTCTCACAGTTGATGTCTTTGCCTATCAGTGTCTTAACAGGTTTAAGTTTTCCAAGAGACAACTTGCTAAATAGCCTTTCTCATTTTGTTATACGTTTTGTTTAATGGTTTTTGTTTAATAGTGTGTGTGTGTGTGTGTGAAGGGGGGGAGGGAAGAGAGGGAGAGAGAGGGAGAGGAAGAGGGAGAAGGAGAGGGATAGGGAGGTAGAGAGAGAATGTACATTCTTTAAATTTTTTAAAGGGAGATTTACGTTGGCTCATAGTTTCATAGGGTTTAATTCATGGTTGATCGACTACAGATGCTTCGGCAGGATATTGTGGCACTGTGTTGGCAACTGAAGTTTGTGATCTCATGCTAGAGAAGAAACAGAAAAGAGAAAAAGTTTGGAAATTGGGTATATTCTTTATTTTATTTTTTAATTATGTGAGTGCAGGTGCATGTGGAAGCCAGTGTTGTTGAATTCTCTGAAACTGGACTCATGGGCATGTGTGAGTTGCCTGATCTGAGTATTCATATCTTAACTCACCTGTGGAAGAGCTCTCCTAACTATTGAACCATCTTTCCAGTCCCTACATGTAAACTTTGAAGTTTCCTTCAAAACTCTTACAGGAACTTCCTCTAGCCTTGGTTCAGCTTTCAGAATTTCTACCACTTCCAAAAATTTTGCCATTAGTTGAACACTATTTGAGATGGTCAGTGTTAATTGTCAACTTGCCAAAAGTTAGGATCACCAGGAAATGGGCCTCTGGTCTGTCTGTGGGGGTATTACTTTAATGGTGCCAATTGTGATGGAAAGACATACCCTCTAGGCTGCATCATTCCTGAGACAAGGGAACTTGAACTTGAGAGAGAAAAGGAAATGAGCTGAGCATTAGGATGTGTATTTTCATTTATCCCTCTGTGGATCTACTGTTTTCTTAGGCATTGTCTTTATTGTCATGACAGACTATAACCTGGAAGTATAGGAAAACAAAACAAAACAAAACAAAACAGAATTCAACCCATTTTTTGTTAATATCTTTTGCTGTAGTATTTTTATCACAGCAACTAGAAAAGGAACTAAATGATCAACACATGAATATATGGAAAGATAATTTATGCTCATTACTTAAGGTAATTCCTAAAGACTCATGGGTATCTCATAATGTAAAGTATATTTAAGCAGCACACAATAATAGTTAATGAAGAAAGCTCTTGGACTTAAGAAGAAGTGGGGAATGCAGGAGGAGTTGAAAAGGAGAATTAGAGTGCTTAAAATGGTATAAATACAATATCATATATTAATTTCTCAAAAATTAAAAATGTATTAATCTATAAAATGAAAATATTTTTAGTTCACCTCTAATAATCTCTAAAGTCTCAAATGTTCTAATCTTCAAAATTCTAAAATCAAACATTATTAAGTCAACTTGTTATTTAAACAAACAAACAAATAAACAAACAAATACAAGTTTCATATTCCAAAGACAAATGGCACAGGGTATCCACTCCTATTCTAAGAAGTTAATATAGCAGTATAGGAAGCACTGGTTGAAAGCAACACAAAATGTAGCAGAGAAACTATACTCCAATGGACAGATTTCAAATGAGTTTCCTCTTTCAAAAAACAGCTCAAACATTATAATTCCACGTCCAGCATCTAGAGCATACAGTATTATGGTATGTACCAATGCTTGTGAGTATTGATGTCCTTGTGGTCTTGGCATTCCCATGGTAGTGGAATTTGCACCCTGCACAGATGCTTTCTTGGGAAGGTTCTGTTCATTGCCTGTCACTTAAGTCAGCAGATGTTCCTTAAATTTCTATCACCCTGATTTCTCTATTATGTCTTAGATTTGACCATAGCAAGGGCTACATATTTTCTGGCTGTGTCACACTCTACCTCATCTACCATGGTTTTCTTTGAAATCTTGGTTGAAAACTTCAATCCTCCATTCAGTACAAATGTCACATAGATGAAACCAGGTTCTCTCACTAGTTTAAATGCTAACAGGCCCACCTGCTTGAAATAATGAGGCATAGGCATTTAAGTGTATAAATAAATAGGATGAATGGAATCCTGGAGAAGACACTTCTAGTTGGCTTTGTGTAAGCAAAGTATCAAGAAAGTGGTAAATTTTTCTTAAGAGACAGATTTCAAATGACTTTACTCTTTCATACACTTGAGCTTGCCATATTTGGGATCTGGACAAGACTTCAGATTCATAGAGGCATATTTCATACAGATTCCCTGCTAACATACTTGCACCACTGAAACCATGACTTCCTCAAAGCCAACTTTAGACAAGGTCTTCTGAATGAGCTAAGTATTTACTATTTTTTTTCTATTCTGCTTTTATTTTCTCTTAATTCTTAATATCAATCTTGTTAAAATAGATGATCAAAACCATTCCATATTCTGAATGTTCAGCTGTTACAAAACCTCCTGTATCACATTAATTGTCCCTTGCTTTTAAAATTCAGCCTCCTATAAAGTTTCAGGACATAGATGACATACATACAAGTTCTTTACACAAGGTAGTATAGAATCTAGTCTAGCCTCTTTCCTAATAGATTTTTCATTCCTATTTGGAATGCTCTAAGCCTGGTATTTAAGCATAGCATTTCTCTAGATCAGTAGTCATCAGCCTTTCTAAAATTGCAAACCCTTAATACAGATAGTTTTTCATGTTGTAGTGACCCCCAACCATAAATTATTTTCTAGCTTATTCATAACTAATTTTACTGTTATGAGTCATAACATAAATATACGACATGCAAGATATCTGATATGTGACCCCCCAAAATGTCATGATCTACTAGTTGAGAACCACTGTTCTAGACATTCTTGTCTTCTGAGCTTCTACTAGAGTCACACTTTATTCATTGGTGATGGGACTGTATAACAGGAGTCCTTCACCTAATGACTGACAGATTATTAGTTTTATTCATTTTGCCAGAATATAAAGTTATTTTAAAGAGGAAAATATATATTCTTTTTACTGTTTGTAGTTTTTAGTTGAGATGAACTCTTATAACAAAAGAGACTTTCAAGAAACAAGCAGAAATATAATAATTTAATATAACATATACATCATACATATGCAGAACACAGAATTTACTAAAACTCAGAGGGGAATTTGAAATTAGGCTTACATATAATCACATTTTTTAACCTAAAAAGAAAAATATGGTAAAGGTCAAAAAAAGCTGGCCAGGACTTTCAATAGGAGGAAGCAGCCTTATCTTGGATTATTTTCCAATGAGAATATATTTTATAATTCGCTTTTCAACAGAAAGCAGACACCCCTACAAATGGAGATTTCCTTTCCTTATATAAGGTTTTATACAAATGAATAATTTCCTCTCTGTTAGTAATCAGGCTATTCCACTGGCCTGTTCTCAGGGACATAGCAGCAGCTTATGTCATCATTTGCAGTTGCCAGATGTGCTAGGTGGGTTAGGTGCTGTGTCTAAAAGGACCCCCAGTCACCCTAGTACTCTCATTCTCTCTCATATGTCTACCTCATGTATCTCTCACAGTCTCTTTCTAGCTCTACTTTATGTCATGTCCCTACATGGGCTTCCATTATCCCCTCCTTCAACAAATCTCCTACACTAGATCTGCCGTAGAGTGTAATTTCTCAGGGATACAACTTGATATGGGCCTGCCAAAGATATCCCCTACCACCCTTGCTGCTTTTATCCTATCATACTTTGTTTTCAGTGTTCTCCAAATTAGTAATTATTAAAAAAAAAAAAGTATGAGCCAAGACAATGCATTTTGCTCTCCTATGGTCATTTCTTGGTGTGACATACCTAAATTCCTTAACGGTAAAAGAATAATTTCTTGTTTATTTTTTCTTGCATTTTGCTTGCAAAAGGTCTTAGCAACAAACCATTCAACAAACCATTGTCACACTGATGAATTTGTGAGTAGGTATATGGATTGAAAGGTGGCTGGGTTTATATTCTTCTTCACTGACCATGGAGTCTTTAAATAGTGTGCATCTTGGCTCTATTTTATCCTGCTACCATTCTTTTCTGTTACTGTGTTCTGTATATTTTCCTCCAGCCAAAATAAATGACTCACTGTTTGCTAAGCCCACACCTCCCTTTCTTGATCATCTGTGGCCTTGGCTCATGCTGTGAACTCCATCTGGAATATCTATTCTACCTTACTGTAGAATTCTTTTTAAAAAGACAACCTGTATTCAAGTTCCATCATGAATACAAACTTCTTACAAACTTTCTTCTTCACTGAATGAAACATCTTTTCTTCTACCTTCCAATTTTATATTTGTTTTTAACAATGATGTCTATAGTTTTCTTACCTTGTGATATTTTTAATTTTAAACTCTCAAGTTGCTTATCATCCCCATTGTCATCTTTGAGATCTTATTTTGTCTTATTTATGTTATTTGATCATAAATTCCACAACACAGAAAATATAGTTAAACTTATATTGCCTTCTCTAATATTGTTTACCAGTATACAGACTGAGCATGCTAGTAGCTTTCAAGATTAATTTATTAGTCCAGTAATTATGTATGAAATATATTAGAAGTAGCTATTGATTAGAATAAGATAGAAAGCTACAAGGTTAAATTGTTTCATAAAATTTCACTTAAGTCATAAAAATATATTCTGACTAATATCATGTTACATGTAGCATTTGCTACCCTGCCTTAGCTCTGGGAGCAGGTCATGCTACCAGCCTCTACCCAGCTTCCCTGGATCAACAGATAAAAGACATATTCAGAGTTGTTTGTTTTCAACTTGTCTTCTTAGCACAATTATTGGGCATTATTAAACTCCTGCTAGTAGCATGCTCTTATCAGTACTCATAGCTCTGTACCTCCTGCCTGCCCTAAACATTAGTGCCCAGTTACATCTAGACCTGTTAAACATTCTTGTAGGAGCAGCCACAAGCTGCTGCTCCTCTTGATATCTCACATGGCTGCTTGGCTTCTGTCTCCAAAGCATGTAGAACTCTTCTCTTTTCCTTTTCATCTTTCTTTTCCTCCAGGGACCTGGGAATCCCACCTAGTCCTTCTGGCCAGCAATTAGCCCTGGATTTTTTACTGACAGACCAAGAACCAATTAGGTAACAGGACAGCATCAGAACCACCCCTACAGTGTCATATATTTCTTATTGTTTATGTTAGTTAAATCATCCAAAATAATGACTGGAGAGCATTTAGCTCAATTATTTTACACATAATAATAATTTTAGTGAAGTGATTAATTAGTATGAGTATATTCATTTATTAAAACCATAACTGTTCACAATGAATTATATATATTTCTGCAAATACACTTTATAATGTCAGTGATATTTATAACTATTTCTCCAGGTAGGAACAACAGAAGACCTAGCATTAGAAATGTGGTTTTAGACTAACAGAAAAAATACTAAGTACAAAGTAGTTTTTAGTTTTCAGGGACATTTTAATGTTGAGCAGCATTTGAATTTTTTCTATTTGAATAATGTGGTCCATTCCTATTCAACCCCAGTGTTTTTGTTCTTAATTCTAGCCTCATGAAAAGGCTCTAAATAAATGTAGATTTCAATTAAAAGAGGCTAGACTGTTATTTATAATTAAGCTTCCTAATAGTACGAGATTGTTTACTAGCCAAATGAAATAGAAATGGTGGCTTTTACAATAAATTTGGGGTTGGAGCTTGTTGTTGCACATTTGAGTTTCTGTTATGCCAACACAGCTGGAGGCAGATGGTAGAAGTGGATCTGAGGTCCCTGCCCATGAATAATGGTAGACCAAGAGAACACAGCCCTGCAGGAGTGCTCTGGATAAGCAACTCTTAGGAAGACCTTGGAAATACCTTTTTATGTTCAACGTATTGTTTTGTTTGTCTGTTTGTTTGTTTTTAATTTTTTATTTTTGATACTTTATTTATATTTCAAATGTTTTCCCATTTCCAGGCCTCCTCTTTGGAAACCACCTATCTCATCCCTCCTCCCCCTGCCTCTGTGAGGGTACTCTGTGACCCACCCACCCACTGCCGACTTCCTTCCCTGGCATTCCCCTATACTGGGGCATCTAACACTCTCAGACCCACGGGCTTCTCCTCCTACTGATGGCCAACAAGGCCCTCCTCTGCCATATATGTGGCCAGCACCATGGGTCCCTCAGTATGCATTCATTGGTGGTCCAGTCTCTAGTAGCACCGGAGGACAGCCTGAGCAGTTGAAACTGTTGATCCCTCCCTATAGGGCTGCAAACTCCCTCAGCTCCTTCAGTCTTTTCTGCAACTCCTCCACCTGTGACCCCACGCTCAGTCCTTCAGTTGCTGTGAATAAAATCTTGGGTGTTCCAAACTTTTGGACTAATATCCACTTATCAGTGAGTACAAACTGTGTTTGTTCTTTAGTGACTGAGTTACCTCACTCAGGATGATATTTTGAAGTTCCATCCGTTTGCCTGCAAATTTCATGAAGTCATTGTTTTTAATAGCTAAGTAGTATTCCATTGTGTAAATTCTGTATCCATTCCTCTGTTAAGGGACATCTGTGTTGTTTCCAGCTTCTGGCTATTATAAATATGGCTGCTATGAACATAGTGGAACATGTGTTCTTATTACATGTTGGAGCATCTTCAGGATATATTCCCAGGAGTGGTATAGCTGGGTCCTCAGGTAGTATTATGTCCAGTTTTCTGAGGGTACGCCAAACTGATTTCCAGAGTGGTTGTACCAGCTTGCAATTCTACCAGCAATGGAGGAATGTTCCTCTTTCTCTACATCCTCGCCAGCATCTGCTGTCACTTGAGTTTTTGACCTTAGCCATTCTGACTGGTGTGAGGTGAAATCTCAGGGTTCTTTTGATTTGCATTTCCCTGATGACTAAGGATGTTGAACATTTCTTTAGATGCTTCTCGGCCCACTGAGTTTCCTCAGTGGAGAATTCTCTGTTTAGCTCTGTTCCCCTGATTTTGATAGGGTTATTTGGTTCTCTGGAGTCTAACTTCTTGAGATTTTTGTACATATTGGATCTTAGTACTCTATCAGATGTACGGTTGGTAAAGATCTTTTCCCAATCTATTGGTTGCCGTTTTATCCTATTGATAGTGTCCTTTCCCTTACAGAGGCTTTACAATTTTATGAAGTCCTATTTGTCAATTCTTGATCTTAGAGAATAAGCCATTGGCGTTCTGTTCAGGAACTTTTCCCCTGTGCCCATGTGTTCCAGACTTGTCCCCACTTTCTCTTCTAATAGATTCAGTGTATCTGGTTTTGTGTGGAGGTCCTTGATCCACTTGGACTTGAGCTTGGACGGGGATATAGGAATGGATCAATTTGCATTCTTCTACATGTAGACGGCCAGTTGAATCAGCACCATTTGTTGAAAATGTTGTCTTTTTTCCATTGGATCCGTTTTAGCTCCTTTGTCAAAAATCAAGTGACAGGAAGTGTGTCAGTTCATTTCTGGGTCTTCAACTCTATTCCATTGATCTACCTGCCTGTCACTCTAGCAATATCATGCAGTTTTTATCACTACTGCTCTGTAGTACAACTTGAGGTCAGGGATGCTGATTTCCCCAGAAGTTCTTTTATTGTTGAGAATTGTTTTTGCTATCCTGTTTTTTTTTGTTCTTCCAAATGAATTTGAGAATTGCTCTTTCTAAGATTATGAAGAATTGAGTTGGAAATTTGATGGGGATTGCACTGAGTCTGTAGATTGCTCTTGGCAGGATGGCCATTTTTGCTGTTAATCATGCCAATCCAAGAGCATGGGAGGTCTTTTCATCTTCTGAGGTCTTCTTCAATTTCTTCAGAGATTTGAAGTTCTTGTCATACAGATCTTTCACTTGTTTGGGTAGAGTCAAACCAAGGTACTTTATATTGTTTGTGACAATGGTGAAGGGTGTTATTTCCCTAATTTCTTTCTCAGTCTGTTTATCCTTCAAGTATAGGAAGACTACTGATTTGTTTGAGTTAATTTTATATCCGGCTACTTTACTGAAATTGTTTATCAGCTGTAGCAGATCTCTGGTGGAGTTTTGGGTCATGTAAGTATATAATTATATCATCTGCAAATATTGATATTTTGATTTCTTCTTTTCCAATTTGTATCCCTTTGACGTCCTTTTGTTGTCTAATTGCTCTGGCTAGAACTTCATATACTATATTGAATAGATAGGGAGAGAGAGGTCAGCCTTGTCTCGTCCGTGATTTTAGCGAGAATGCTTCAAGTTTCTCTCCATTTAGTTTGATGTTGGCTACTGGTTTGTTGTATATTGCTTTTACTATGTTTAGGTATGGGCCTTGAATGTCTGATCTTTCCAAGACTTATCATGAAGGGATGTTGAATGTTGTCAAATGCTTTTTCAGCATCTAATAAAATGACCCTGTGGGTTTTTTTTTCTTTCAGTTTGTTTATATTTGGATTACATTGATGGATTTCCAGGTATTGAACCATTCCTGCATCCCTGTGGTGAAGCCTACTTGATGCTGATGAATGATAGTTTTGATGTGTTCTTAGGTTTGGTTTTTGAGAATTTTATTGAGTATTTTTGCATCAATATTCATAAGGGAAATTAGTTTGAAGTTTTGTTTCTTTGTTGGGTCTTTGTGAGGTTTTGGTATCAAGGTAACTGTGGCCTCATAGAAAGAAATTGGATAGTGTTTCTTTTGTTTTTATTTTGCGGAATAGTTTGAAGAGTATTGGTATTAGGTCTATTTTGAAGGTCCAATAGAATTCTGCACTAATCCATCTGGTTTTGGGCTATTTTTTGGTTGGGAGACTTTTGATGACTGCTTCTGTTTCTGTAGGGGTTTTGGTACTGTTTAGATGGTTTATCTGATCCTGACATAACTTTGGTATTTGGTATTTGTATATTCAATTGTCCATTTCATCCAGATTTTCCAATTTTGTTGAGTATAGGCTTTTACAGCAGTGTTTGATGGTTTTTTGAATTTCCTCAGAATCTGTTGTTATATCTCACTTTTCATTTCTGATTCTGTTAATTTGGATACAGTCTCTGTGCACTCTGGTTAGTCTGGCTAAGGATTTATCTATCTTGTTGATTTTCTCAAAGAACCAACTTCTTGTTTTGTTGATTCTTGTGTAGTTCCTTTTGTTTCTACTTGGTTGATTTCAGCCCTGAGTTTGATTATTTCTTGACTTCTACTCCTGGTGGGTATACTAGCTTCTTTTTGTTCTAGAGCTTTCAGGTGTGCTGTTAAGCTGCTACTGTATGCTCTTTCAAGTTTCTTTTTTGAGGTACTCAGAGCTAAGAGTTTTCCTCTTAACACTACTTTCATTGTGTCCCATAAGTTTGGGTATGTTGTACTTTTATTTTCATTAAATTCTAGGAAGTCTTTAATTTCTTTATTTCTTCCTTGACCAAGTTATCATTGAGTAGAGCATTGTCCAGCTTCCATGTGTATGTGGGCTTTCTGTTGTTTTTGTTGCCATTGAAGACTAGCCTTAATATGTAATGATCTGATAGGAGGCATGGGATTATTTCAATCTTCGTGTGTCTGTTGAGGTTTGTTTTGTGACTAATTACATGGTCAAATTTGGAGAAAATACCACGAGGTGCTAATTGTTTTTGATTTAGGATGAAATGTTCTTTAGATATCTGTTAAATTAATTTGGTCCATAACTTCTGTTAGTTTCACTGTGTCTCTGTTTTGTTTGTGTTTTCAAGATCTGTTCATTGATGAGAGGGGGGTGTTGAAGTATACCAGTATTATTGTGTGAGATGCAATGTGTGCTTTGAGCTTTAGTAAAGTTTCTTTATGAATGTGGATGCCCTTGCATTTGGAGAATAGATGTTAAGAGTTGAGAGTTCTTGGTAGATATTTTCCTTTGATGAGGATGAAGTTTTCTTCCTCATCTTTTTTGGTGACGTTTGGTTGAAAGTCGATTTTATCCAATATTAGAATAGCCACTACTGCCTGTTTATTGGGACCAGTTTCCTGGGAAATTGTTTTCCAGCCCTTTACTGTGAGGTAGTGTTTGTCTTTAACACTGAGGTCCATTTCTTGTATGTAGCAAAATGCTGAGTCCTGTTTATGTATCCAGTCTGTTAGACTATGTTTTTTTATTGAGGAATTGAGTCCATTGATGTTAAGAGATATTAACTAGTAGTGATTGTTGCGTCCTGTTATTTTGGATGCTATTTTTATGTTTGCGTGGTTATCTTCTTTTGAGTTTGTTGAAAGATTACTTTCTTGCTTTTTTCTAGGATGTAGTTTTCCTCTTTTTGTTGGTGTTTTCCATCTATCATTCTTTTTGTGCTGGATTTGTGGAAACATATTGTACAAATTTGGTTTTGTCATAGAATACCTTGGTTTCACCATCTATGGTAATTGAGAGTTTTGCTGGGTATAGCAGCCTGGGCTGGCAACTCTGTTCTCTTAGAGTCTATATGAGATCTTTCCAGGATCTTCTAGCTTTCATAGTCTCTGGTGAGAAGTCTGATGTAATTCTGATAGGTCTGCACCTTTATTTGTTACTTGTCCTTTTTCCCTTACTTCCTTTAATATTCTTTTCTTATTTTGTGCATTTGGTGGTTTGACTATTATGTGACAGGAGGAATTTCTTTTCTGTTCCAAACTATTTGGAGTTTTGTAGGCTTATTGAATTTTTATGTTTATGTCTTTCTTTAGGTTAGGGAAGTTTTCTTCTATAATTTTGTTGAAGATATTTACTGGCCCTTAAAGTTGGGAATCTTCACTATCTTCTATACCTATTATCCTTCACATTGTGTCCTGTATTTGCTGAATGTTTTAGTTTAGGAGCTTTTTTCTTTTTGAATTTTCTTTGACTCTTGTGGCAATGTTTTCTGTAATATCTTTTCCACCTGAGATCTCTCTTCTATCTTTGTATTCTGTTGGTGATGCTTGCATGTATGACTCCTGATCTCTTTTCTAGCGTTCCTATCTCCAGGGTTGTCTCCCTTTGTGATTTTAAAATATTGTCTCTATTTCCACTTTTAAATCTTGGATGGTTTTGTTCATTTCCTTCGTCTGTTTGATTGTGTTTTCCCGTAGTTCCTCTTTAAGGGCTTCTAGCTGTTTACCTGTGTTCTCTTGTAGTCTTTATTTATTTCCTTCTTAAAGTCTTCTTTCATCATCATGAGAAGTAATTTTAAATATGAGTTTTGCTTTGCTGGTGTGTTGGCATATTCAGGACTTGATGTGGTGGGAGAACTGGGTTCTGATGATGCCAAGTTGCTTTGGTTTCTGTTCAATATGTTCTTGCCCTTGCCTTTTGCCACCTGGTTATCTCTGATGTTAGCTGTGACAGTCACAGTCTCTCTCTGACTGTGGCTTGCCCTTCCTGCAAGTCTTTGTGTGAAAACTCCTTGGAGATCAGCTCTCTCTGAGAGTAATTTGGGTTTAGAGAGCTATGTTACAGGGTCAGCTCTGGAGTGCAGACTGAAACCAGAAGGATCCTGTCCCCAGCTGTTCCTTGGCTCCTGTGTCCTGATGGCTCTGCAATGGTCCCTCTTGATCGAGGAATTTGAAGAGAAGTGGTGGTCTCCCTGTGCTCGAAGATATGTTGACACTCTTGGGAACTACCTCTCTCTTGGCACTGAGTATGGATCCTTGTGTCACAGGATCAGCTCCCTGGCCACAGAAGGCCTCTCCTTAGTCTCTGTGTTCCGAGATTTCTGGTCTGGTCCCTCTCAGCAGAAGTGCTGGCCTTACCCCCGCTCACAGGCTTGTCCTCACTCCTAGGATTGTAGCTCTTTCCCTGTGCTATTTGGGTATGGATCTGTGTGGCACAGACTACAGGTATAAGCTGGAAGGCTCCTGTCCCAGTCTGTTCCTTGGTCCCTGTGTCCTTAAGATTCTGGGCAGGTCCTGCTGAGCAGTGTTGCTTGTCTTACCTCCAGTCATGGGCTTGTCCACACTCCTCGGATGCTAGCTTTCTCCCAGCACTATTTGGCTGTGGAACTTTGTGGCAAAGACTGAGGTCCCTGGTCACAGAAACATTCAAAGTATTGTTACTTTTAAACAACTAGAGATCCCTGCTAAAAAGCTGGAAATATAGAGACGTGTAATTTGAAATGAAAAGGGTTGCCTCACAAATAAACACCTACTCCACTTAGCAGACTGCACATGACTGCAAGTGTGGGTCTATCTTTCCTTTTTATTTCGTTTCACAGGAAATCCAGTCTCCCTTTTCTTTCTTAACGTTAGTGGTGATATTAATTTATTGTCACTACTATTCATATTAATTTGTTTCCTTTTCTGTTTAGGACATCTCTTTTCCCTGGCTGTGTGTGTGTACCTTTTCATGTGTGTGTGTGTGTGTGTGTGTGTGTGTGTGTGTATGTGTGTATATGTGCTTGTACCTTGCATGTGTGTATGCACACATAAAATAGAGGATGCAGAAGGACATTAAGAGTCTTCTTCAATCATGTTATCTCTTACTTTTCAGGCAGGACTCTAATTAAGCCTGATTTAGTTAGGTAGGCAGACCTGTAAGCTCTAAGAATCCTCCTGACTCTACCTTCCTAGTTAATGGATTACAAACATGCATTGAAGTTTTTGGTCTTTTTGTGGAAAATTCCTACCCAGGATTGATAACTACATCCAAGAAACACAACACTCCCAGCAAAAACAGGGGATGCACACACACACACACACACACACACACATTGGCCAGTAATATCTCTCAACATCAATGTACTCAATTGCCCAATAAAAAGACACAGGCTCAGAGAATAGATGCAAAAACGGGAGCCATCATTTTGGGGTATAAAAGAAACCCACTATAATAATAAAAGATAGATACTACCTCACAGTAAAGCCTGGAAAAACATTTATCAAACAATCAGATCCATGAAGAAAGCTGAAGTAGCCATTCTAATATCTAATTAAATAGACTCTTAGCTAAAATTAAACAAATGAGACAGGGAAAGACACTTCATACTTAAGAAAGGTAAAAAATATCTACGAAGGGCATATCTGAAGCATCTATGCCCCAAATACAAGGGCACCCACATCCGTAAAAGAACCACTGCTAAAGTATAAATTGTACATTGAGCCCCACACATTAAAAAAGAAGAAGAAGAAGAAGAAGAAGAAGAAGAAGAAGAAGAAGAAGAAGACATCAACATTCCACTCTCACCAAATGACAGGTCACCTAGACAAAACTAATCAAAGAAATAATAAAAGTAACAAATACTATGAATCAAATGGACCTAACAGATATCTATAGAGTATTTTATGTGAACAAAACAAATATAACTTTTTCTCAGCACCTATGGATTTTTCTCCAAAATTGGCCATATAGTTGACCATAAAGCAAGTCTCAACAGATACAAGAAAATTGAAAAATGCTTTGTATTTTATCAGACAACTGTGGATTAAAGCTATATTTCAACAACAAAAACACCACAAAGCCTACAGACTCTTAGATATTGAACAACTCTTTAGTCAATGATCTCTGGATGAGGAAAGAAATTAAACATCTTGAATCCAATAAAAATTAAAATAAAACTGTAGGTGGTTCTGATGCTAACGTCCAATTCCTCAATTGGTTCTTGATCTGTCAGTAAAGAATCCATGGGCTAATTGCTAGGAAGAAGGAATATGTGGGATTTCCAGGTCTCTGGGGGCAAGAGACAGATGCAAGGAGAAGAGAGACAGAGTTCACTATGCTTCTGATGGAGAAAAATTGACCAGCCACATGAGATCTTGAAACTGAGTGGCCACACAGGCCTCTCCTACAGGCAGGTAGTCAGGGGTGTTTAGCAGGTGCTAGATGTAACTGAACAACTAAAGTTTAGGGCAGGTGGGAGGTGTAGAGCTAAGAGGGAATGCTAGCCTCAGAAGTTTAATTATGTGCAGCAATTGTGCCAGGAAGGCAAGTTGATAATGAACAACATGTGTGTGTGTGTCTGTATCTTTTATCAGTATATTCAAGAGAAGCTGGGTGGGAGCTGGTAGCATGACCCATTCCCAGATCTTTGGCAAAGTAGAAAATCTACATGCTACACAAAAGAAACCTAAATTTATGGGACAAAGTTCTTAGCACTAAGTGCCTCCATAAATAAATTAGACAGTTTTAATACCAACAATTTAAAAGTACACTTGAATGCTCTAGAAATAAAGTAGCAAGCATATCAAAGTGGAGTAGAAGGCAGGAAATAATCAAAATTAGGGCTGACATCAACCATTAAGATATGACAAAAAAGACAATACAAGGAATCTATGAAGCCAAGAGCTGATTTTTTGAGAAAATCAACAAGATAGACAAACACTTAGCCAAACTAACCAAGGACAGTATCCAAAAAAAAAAAAACAAAACCCAAAAACAAAATCAAAAAAGAAAGGAAAAGGAAGGAGAGACAGAACAACACATACTGAGGAAATATAAAGAATCACTAGGCCTTACTTCAAAAACCTGCATTCTACAAAATTGGAAAATTTTAACAACAAGAACATTTTTCTATACAGATACCACTTACTAAAGTTAAATCAATATGAAAGAAACTATTTAACAGCCTTATAACCCCAAAGGAGTGGAAGCAATCATCAAAAGGCTCCCAACTAAAACAAACAAGCAAAACAAAAAACAAACAAAAACCCCACAACAACAACAAACAGTGCCAGGTTGTTTTAGTGCAGAATTCTATCAGACTTTCAAAGAAGAGGTACTACCCATATGCTTCAAACTATTCCACAAAACAGAAACAGAAGAAACACTGACAAACTCATTCTGTGAAGCCACATTCACCTTTATACCTAATCCAGGGAAAGATTAAACAAAGAAAGCTTCAGACTGATTATTCTTATGAACATTGATGCAAAAATACTCAATAACATACTCAGAAATGGAATCCAGGAACACATTAAAAACATCATTAACTATGATCAAGTAGATTTCATCCCAGGGATGCAAGGATGGTTCAATATGAGAAAATCCATCAAGATAACTCACCACATTCATAAACTGACAGAAAAAAATCACATGATCATCTCATTATATGCTGAAAATGCCTTTGACAAAATCCAACACCCCTTTAAGTTAAAAATATTAGAGAGATTAGGAATGCTAGGAAATACCTAAACAAAATCAAGGCAACATACAGTAAACCAATAGCCAACATGAAATGAAATGAAACTTAAAGTCAGGACAAGACAAGGCTGCCTGCTCTCTGTCTATATCTATTCAATACAGTACTTGAAGTTTTAGGAAGAGCAATAAGACAGAAAGAAAAGGGGTATACGGGAATACAAATTGGTAAGGAAGAAGTCAAAGTATCTCTACTTGCAGATGATATGCTGGCATGTATAAGTGACCCCCAGAATTCTACCAGAGAACTCGCAGAGCTAATAAACAACTTCACCAATGTGCCCAGATAAAAATTACCTCAAAGAAGTCATTAGCCTTCCATTACACAAATGATAAATGGTCTGAGAAAGGAATTAGGGAAACAAAACCCTTTATAATAGCCATGAATAATATAAAAATATCTTGATATAATTCTAATCAAGTGAGTAAAAGATCTGTATAACAAGCATTTCAAATTCTTGAAGAGAGAAATTTAAGAAGACATCAGGAGATGAAAAATCTCCCATGCTCATAGATAGGTAGGATTAACACAGTGAGAATGGCCATCTTACCAAAAGACATTTACAGATTTAATGAAATTCCCATCAAAATTTCAAAGCAGTTTTTTTTATAAATCCTGAATGAGTAATTCTCAACTTCATATGGAAAAACAATCCAGGTTCACTAAAACCTTCCGGAACAACAAAAGATCTTTGGAACTACCATGCCTGACCTAAAGCTCTATTACAGGACAACAACAACAACAACAACAACAACAATAACAAATACCTTTATAGTATTGGCACAGAAGCAGACATATTGATAAACGGAATAGAATTTAAGATTCTGAAACAAACCTACACACCTAAGATCACGAGATTTTTGATAAAGAAGCCAAAACCATATGATATAAAAAAGAAGGAATCTTTAAAAAATGATGCTGGGTCTAACTGGATACCTACATGTAGAGCAAAGCAAATATATTCATATTTATTACTCTACACAATTCTTAAGTCCAGGTGGATGAAGGCACCTTCTGGCTTTCAGAATTCCTGAACTTTAGCAGCAGGCTTACCAACCCCAGCATAGTACAAACCTTAAGAGTTAAGGCCTGGCAGCTATAGGAACCAGAAATTAGCCTAGTGTAGGTAGAGATCATGCCTCACTGCCTTGTATACATAAAAGTGAGAGAAAATTTTTAAAAAAAGGAAAAACAAACAAATAAAGGAAATAAAGAATGTTAAAGTTTGAGAGGGGAAAATCAGAACTTAGAAATATTTGACAGAAACCAGGAAATTGTGAATGAAAACTTTGGAATTGGCCTAGAGACTTAAGATTCTGAGAAAAAACATCAAAATAATCATTATTAATGAAGATAAGAATTTTACAAAAGACATGCATATTATGTTCCAGAGATGAGAGAGCTAATAGACTCAAATGTAACCACAATCCTGTTCTGGGTATTTGTAAAAATTTCCAGAAAGAAGTGTCTGAGCTGTATGTAAAGATGAACATAGCTTTGAAAATAAAATGATGACTTTATTATTTGATGTGGTGACTCAAATCCCCTAGAAGATAATATATGATATATGCATGACTGTATAAATGTATATATTTTACTCCACATGGAGTATTTGACAAATCACCACTAGATTCATGGAAATGTCTCCCTTTATCCTGACCAAAATGCCATCTCACCAACCCTTTCTATGCCCACATTCTAGAACCGTGATTAACTGTGAAGTGACTAGGAATGAGATGTCTGTGGTGCTTGTCAGACACTGAAGGATTCACTTGGGTTGTAGCAGCTGTTATTTTCTGGCAGAGACAAAATCATTTGGAATGTTAGATAATGAAAATCTTGTGGCCAGTGGAAGAGAGGTCTTTTACTCCTGATGCTGAATCTGCACTTCATGGTATTTATTCATTTTCCTTACTCAGCAGCACCTGTATTGTTGATTCACAACAGAGAAAGTGTATTTACAGACTGTGTTGGTCCAACAGTACCTGTGGAGGTATGTTGTAGATAGGAATGAAATTGTGGAATGACTGCTTTTTAGGATTTTTCGGTAATCTTCTCTTTTACCTCATCTAAGTACTTGGGAGTAGAAATACATAGAAATGAATATTAGTCTATGCTAAGATAACAAGAACACACTACATCACAGTAAAATAGTAGAAATGCTATACCAGAGAAGGACAGATGAAAGTCAGAGGGAAGGCACAGAGGTTCAGACCATTTGTGTTTCATAATATGAAATGATTACACTCACAAAATTCCTAATACTAATAACAAAAGAATTGGTATTCAGTCCCTGCCAAGGAACTTCTTTTATGTGACACAGAAATGTGGGAAAAAATGTGTCTTGTGTAGGGCTCAGAGAGCTTTGTAAAATATGGTATGGTTAGTCTTTAAAATATGGAATGGTTAGTCTTATGATGGTTTTGCCCATTCTATATAGAACTGTGAGAATCTAAGGATCCGAGGACCCACATGGTCAAAACCATCATAGATCTTTTGTCAGTTTTTAAAATTATTTTATTAGTTTGTTTGTATGTATACATATGTGTATATATATATATATATATATATGTGTGTGTGTGTGTGTGTGTGTGTGTGTACATTTTTTATATGTGCGTATGTGTACATATCTATATACATATAAGTACATGTATGCATGAATTATTAATGTACATTTAATTATTTTGTTCCAGTTAGTTGAAAGTTTAATCCAGCTCTTGGTTTATTCAATGGAATTAATGAATTTCCAGAAAAATTAATTCCTCTTATTTATTGTTTTTTCTAAAGTATTAGTGCAGCTGTTTCCAGTGCTTATTTAACCAAAGTCACCATACAAATTGTGAGTCCTACAAAAACACTCAATTAAATTAAGTCTCTATTTGATAAATTATATTATTTTTTGTCTTTAGCACAGTGTACAAGAAATACAAAATTTTCAAGAACAATATGTCATATTGTAAAAGGAAACAATTATTTTCCAATAAAAATTCTTTTATTAGATTAAGTTTTATCTAACACTGACAAGGTGATATAGTCACACCTTAGATCCTAGTAATTAGCAACAGTCTATGTATCTTAATCAATTTGTACGGTTATAACAAAATACCTGTGAGTAGACAATACGGCAATAAGAGTAATTTATTCCCCAGCATTCTGCAGGGCACCAGCAGAGCCCTTTTCAGCATCTGCAATCCT
This sequence comes from Rhynchomys soricoides, assembly GCA_019843965.1. Taxonomy (NCBI): domain Eukaryota; kingdom Metazoa; phylum Chordata; class Mammalia; order Rodentia; family Muridae; genus Rhynchomys; species Rhynchomys soricoides. The sequence continues at coordinate 17,029,144 of JADRCH010000012.1, forward strand.
CTTCATAAATTAAAAGAGAGGGAAGGGCCAAACTCACTTCTTCAAACTTTTTGAAAGGCAGAAATCCCATTCATATATGTGGAGGTCCCAAAACCTAATTATTTTCAAATATATCATTTTTCAATACTGTTGCTTGGAAATTCAAGAACAAGGGATTATATATGGCAAGGGCTTATATCATAGCATGGTTGAAAACGGGAAGGTAAACAAACATATATAATAGATGAAATGGGAAATACAGACTTGCTTTGCAACCCTCTTCCTGTAGTACAAATGCATTTTCAAAAGGACCAAAATAGTGATTTATTTTTTAATAGTATGACCAACCCCTTTACTGTGAAGATCAAATTCAACATGATTTTTTTTTTTTGGACAATTGTGTTTGAACCATAGTGGAAGACATCACTGACATCATGGTGTTTCAAAAAAGAATTGAAAACCTGAGGGAGGAGTCAGAGGCATGGCTCAGTTGGTAGAGCACTTATCTATAATGCACAAGACTTTGGTTTCCAAACCCACATCACATAAATCATAGAGGGTTAATTCATGCCTATAATCCTTTCACTTGAAAGGTGGAATCAAGAATATCAAGAACTGAAACTCTTTCTTGGGCACATGTCAAATTTAAGGCCACATTTTGCTTTTTATAAAAAAAAATAAAGGAACGTTGAGGAAGTTGTCAAGTTAATGTTTCAGAGACAAGTATTTGATTGAGACAAAGAGATGGCATGTAAGACTTGAATGGACTGTTTAATAGACAGGAAACCCAGGAATTCAAGCTAGAAGAAGTTGTAAAGACAATAAATGATTGGGCCAGAAAGAGCTGCTAAGGAGCAAGTGATACAGATCATATTACTAGTTATAGACAGTCATAAAGACTTCATTTTCAATATTTTAAACATCTGTCTCTGTCCCCGACAGCTAGTGTGTGTGTGTGTGTATGTGTGCACACACATGCACAGGTATGGGTGGGCATGTAATACGTCAAGCTTCAGCTTTCACCTTATTTGAGACAGGATGTCTTAATCAGGATTTGATAGATCTAGAGTCACAGAACTTATGGAGTGTCTCTATATATTAAGTGAATTTATTGGAATAACTGCAGGTGAACTAACCCAATAATTGCCAGATGTGAATAGCAATTCCAAGGATCAACAGTTGCTCAGTCCCATGAGGCTGGGTGTCTCAGCATGCCTTCTGTATAAGCTGGATTCTTGAAGAAGTGGGCTTCAATAGATGTGCTGGCAAGTAAGTGAATACAGGCAAAGATGAATGGAGCTTTTCTTTTTCATTTGTCCACATGTAGGTCTCCAGAAGAGGGTATAGCCCAGATTTGCTTGGACCTAAACTTTAGTATACTTGGAACTTGCTCTGTCCTAGACTAGCCATAAACTCAGAGGTCTCCTTGCCTCTGTCACTTGTGATTAAAGATGTGTATTTACCTTGCCCGGGCCTAAACTTTTCATGACCACTAATGCCACAAGATCTGGATCAAAAACATGTGTCATCCCACATCCAGATCCAGATCAAAAGTCCGTGTCTTCAAGCTTCAAGATCTAGATCACAGGTGTGCTCTCCATTTCTGGATGGTAGTTCATTTCAGATACAGTCAAGTTGACAACCAGGAATAACCATTGTACTGGGTTTGTAGTTCTTCACTAGATAGAGCAGCATAAAGGGCTCATGAGCTTCTGAGGATTCTGTTCTCTTCATACCTCATCTCAGCATAGGAACACAACTTACTATTGTGTACTACAGTGTCCAACTTTGCATAGGTTCTGCAGATTCAAACTCATGTCCTTAAACTTAACGGGTAAAGGAAGTGCTTTACCCCTTGAAATATTTTCTTAGCCTTTGATTTTTAATTTTAATGAGACAATAATGAAGAGTTATATTATTTATACTTCATTATAGCAGTTCTGATCTGCCAAAGTATTGTGAGTAGACTTTAGGGAATATGGTAGAGGTAGAAAGACCAATTCAAATGCTATTGGAATACTACAATTGAAAAAAGATGATAGTGTAGACAAAGAATGTAGTTTAAGAGATAGAAAAAAACCTGACAGATTTTGAGTGTTCCAGTTATGACCTGTGCTAATGGACTGAGTGTGAGATATAGTAGAAAAAATGTAGATTTGGTCTTCGTAACTATTAACATTGGCTTGCCATTGCTTTGATTTGAGTGTGCTTTGGGACTCCTAAAGGGCTAAATATAACTGAATAGGCAGATCCCAACATAGTGGGTCCATATTAAAAGCCACTGGGTCACATATTTGGAAGTTTATTTGCTTGCCACTCCTGGAAGTATTCATGAGAGAACTATGAAAATAAAAGCTTAATCCTTTCTTGTTGCCTGATCTTAGTTAAAGATGTAATTATTCTAATATGCTTTCCCTCAACTGTTGTCTATAACAGGAGAAAATGTGGCTTTTCTTATGCCATTTAGATATGAGCCTTCCAAACTGTAAGACGTACTTCTCCTTGATAAATAGTCTGTGTCAAGATTTCAGAGTCATTTTCTACCATTTAAATATTAGTTTTTTGAGAATAATGTCCTTTGATCCTATTGACCCCTTCTCCAATGCTTCCTAAAGCCATTCGCCTTTCTCTGGTCATCAAAATCTCTTGCTTCATTATTTATTAAACTCATTAAATCCAACTTGTGCTGCCTAAATATTAGGCCTTCTAGGAGATCATGGTTGATTTACCAAAGACCATATGTTTAAAAGAAACTCATTCTCCCATCCTCAACAGCAACCAATTGCATCATCTATGGCTGGGACTTCATGTCTAAAGCTGGTAATTTTACCTGCTTTAGCTTAAGATTGTGCATGTCTTCTGTCTATCCTGCTGTGTCTGAAAAACATTCTTTTCTTATGGTCAGCCACCACGTCTGTCTCTGACTACCTTTCTGTACCTATTCTGCCTCCTACTGCCTGCAATGCATCCTGAGACTTAGAGGAGAGGATGCTATATAAATAACCCAATAAAGGTTTGTCTTAGTTAGGGTTTATGTTGTGATAAAATACCATGACCAAAAGCAACTTGTGGAGAAAAGAGTTATTTACTTGTAAAGCTAAAGTCACTGAGGAGAATCACTATAGATATTTAAGTCATGAAACCTAAGGCAGGAACTGAAACAGAAGCTCTGGAGGAAGCTGCTTACTGACTTGTTCATTCTGCTTTCTTAGATGAAACAGGGATGTCTGTGGAAACAGAAATACAAATGATTAGGGATATTGGTTTCCTGGAGTACATCTATGAAAAGAGTTCATATATTTTTAGCCTTAGCTGAACAGGATGGTGGGACTAAGAGTGCTAAAAAGAGGTTTGTAAATAGTTGACCAGGTGTCTTTTACTTCTTCAATAGAATAATTAGAGAAAAATGAGGAATGCATTTCTGGTGGTAAGGCTTCTTCTTGGTAAGAAGGAAATTGACAAATATCCTTAATAGGGCAAACTTTGTTTGTTTCTGAGTTACACAAATTCCATGTCTTGGTTTTGGTGAGGTATCTTTTACTTTTAAAAAGTATATATATATATATATATATATATATATATATATATATATATATATATATATGTGTGTGTGTGTGTGTGTGTGTGTATTTTTTTCTTTCAGAGAGTGTTTCTCTGCCTAATAGATAGCCCTAGCTGTCCTGGACTTATTTTGTAGACCATGTAGACCAGTCTGCCTTGAAACTCTGTCTCTGCCTTTCAAGTTCTGGAATTAAAGGCATGTGACCAACAATGTCAACTAACCCAGACCCATGGGAGCTCCTAGAGACCAAGCCACCACCCAAAGAGAATTCATGAGCTGGTCTGAGGACCCCAGCACATAAGTAGCAGAGGACTGCCTATTTGGCCTCAGTGTGAAGGGATACACCTAATCATGTAAAGACTTGATGCCTCAGGGAAGGGGAATGTGGGGCTAGGGGCAATACCCTCTCAGAGGCAAAGTGGTGGGGGATAGGGTGAAGAACTCTGAGAGGGGGCACTGAGAAGTAGGCAACCTTTGGAATGCAAATAAATAAAATAACTAATCTTAAAAGAGAAATAAATGAAAAGCACAAATAACTTTATACAAACTTAGCATGTTGTATTTATATATTTTGGAATACATCTATATCTATTTCTTGTTGTCTCTATATGTGTAACAAAAATTAAAGAAAAAGATGCTCTGAATTTGAAAGAAAGCAAGGATTTATATGAGATATGTTGGAGGGAGTAAAGAGAAGGAGCAAGTGGTGTATTATATTTTAATTTCAATAAATAAAATATATTAATAAATCCTGATCAGAAATTAATACAGCTAATATTTTTTCTCTTGATTAAAGCTATGGTTAGACACAAAAAAGTTATCTGGTACTTACAGAAATATGATGGCTCATTTTTTAATATAAAATATTATCTACTATACATTTTACTTTATTCATATACACATTACATACATACAATGAAATCAAAACCACTTTCATAGTGTGTCTACTTTTAGTCACATAATATATATTGTGGAAGGTCAAAAGCATATAGCCTCTCTATTAAGGTTTTAAAATCTCAAGACTTAATAAAGAATGATAAATTCATCATAACAGTTCAAGATAAAAGCAGAGGAATTTTGCAGAGCAATATCAGTACTAATTGGAAAATTTTAAGAAAATCCTAGTCAAGGGCTTGATACTGGAATTCAAGAAAGGGTAAGACTTTGGCAAATGGAGAGAATGTATAAGATTAATAAATTTCATATAAGAAATATTATTATTACAGCAAGATCACTAAAAATAAATAGTCTCCAAAAGAGAGATATTTACAGAACTATATTATTTTGGGGATAAAATGGGTAAGAGACATAGGAAATTTAAATTGAAGCTTTCTAAGTATGTGCAAGCTCTAATGTTTTTTTCTAGCATAACTGTTTTCCTCCACAGTATTTCAACACAAACAACAATTACAAACATTAACATATCTGTTCTATTTGATGGATAACAAAGTAGCATTGTAATCACATCTAAATAAATTCTTAAATGTGAGGGAAAGCTCAAGTGGTCAGGGAAGTGGCCTGTGGATGCATGGACCACTAGCTTTTCAACAGAACCTGACAACACCTGTTAGACTATAGAGAAATGTGACTCTAGAAAATATCTTTGTCAAATGACTCAACTGGGTTTACTAATGTAGAATAAAATAATGAATTAAAGTCAGAGGCCTACTGGATTTTCATCTGTGTTCCTGACTTCTTGTGTAATTTTGAGCTGGTAATTTTATTTCTGGCTTTTGGTTTACCCAATAATCATATGGGAATAATATCTCAATTCGATAGGACTGATATGATGATTAAAAGGAATTTTACAGCTTCCGTTAAAACTATCTAAACTGAACCTAAGATTACACAGCTATAAAAATCTCCTTGATATAAATAAAAATGAATTTTAACTTTGATTCATTATTCATGCTTAGTATCATATTTCATAGTTAATTGGCAGTGTTGATGGATTTTGAAGTATGGATAATCTTAAAGCCAAATAGCCCACTTAAAATATGATCATATATATACCACATTATTTTACAAAATGAGAACATTCATCTGAGATACATTTTTTCAAGTGTTTCTAGACAATAATATTTATCATAGTACTTGTTGAATTTCTGCCTTTAGATCCTTTTACAATAAGGGCCCAGAATTGCATGCAACATATGTAGTGAACACATTGGATGGTCAATAGTGCCACACAATCACGTAATTTGCTTTGCTTTAAAATTCCTAGGACAAATTTACAAAACAAAATTTATTGTTTTAACAAAGGAAAACCACATATAAAACAAAGAAAATATGCATTTAAATATATGATAGGTTATTTAAATGGTGCTAGTTGTAAATATTTTAAAAGATTATATTTATTCTGCCAATATTCACTCTTTGTTTGGTGTAATTAAATATGTAACTTTGTGAAAAATGTTTCAAGGTGCACAGCCAGAATATAAATGTTTGAAATTCTTTGTGTAAATAAATATAAATATTAAATATTAAGTTTAATTATCTTCATACAGAGCAACTTTTTAAGAAGAAACAGAAAACCATTTTTATGTGACCAGGTCGACCAAAACTTCGTGTTACAGACAAAATTTTACAGACCTAAGGATATGACCCAATGATAAACTGTATACTTAGTGGGTATAAGGTCTCTGGCACCGCAAATAACATCAGCAATAAAAATATAAAGAAAAATGTAGTGATAAAATGACTCCTAATGATATTCTGCTATGCTCATAGATCAGTGCACCATGAGAGCTATCATGAGAGAAGCTTCCTTCTGCAGCAGATGGGAGCAAATACAGAGACCCAGATCCATACATTACACAGAGAGTGAGAGACTTTGGAACACTAAAACCTAAAAAGAATGTCTCCATCAAATCCCTCCCTCTGAGCACAGGGTACTCAGAGGAAGAGGAGGCCAACTGTAACACCCAGAGTGTATGAAGAGTCCAAGAAAACAAGGCCCTGTAAATTTACATGAGCAAAGCTCATATGAATTCAAAGAGGCTGAAGTATAATGCACAGAACATGCACATGTCTGCAACAGGTCCTCTGTACTTATATCTTCAACTTGAGTGTTCTTGGGGGTTCTTGAGTTGGTAAATTAGTAGGTATTTGATTTTTGTACCTTCTTTTGGGCTGTTTTGTTCTGTTTGTTTTCTCTAATTTTGATGTGAGAGTTTTTTTCTTTACATTATTACATATTATTTTGCTATATTTAAAAAAATTAAATGAATGAATAAAAACCTCTCCACCAGGGTAAAGGTTAACAAGTGAACTCTCATAACTGCTGGGAGAGGGAATATCTGTTGTTTCCAACAGAATGAGACTGGTTATATCAACTAAGCCAGGATAATTCTCATGATCAGGAGTAGTTGATCAACATATAATAGATTCCACTCATTTTGTTATTTGTATTTTTGTTTGGTTAAGGTTTGACATCTTTTGTTTGTTTGATTTTCTTTTTGGATGTGGTTTTATTTTGCTTTTTTGGTTTTGAAATATTGACTTTTTTTTTCTAAAAAATTTAAAGTTGGGTGGGTAGGGATGGGAGTGGGTCTGGAAGAACTTGGGGGAAAAGAAGATTATGATCAAATATATTTAAAATTAAAAATTATTTTAAATAACAAAATTAAAAAGGAAAATATAATTTTCTTGAATAAAATTTTCCGTTCACTTGAATGGACTGTGTCATGCTCTGGAGTACAATACTTATGAAATACATTCAGCTTTTACAAAATGCTAGTTGAATAATTCCTTTATGCTCTGACTTCTTTTTGTATTCTGTAGAATACTATGAGCAAACTAGGTTAGTATTTATCAAAGCACAATCATGGAAAACACATTGGAGACATTATAAGAAAAGAGGATTCTATGGTAAAACATTTTTTTCAACCTATAAAAACTGCATTACAAATATTTAACAATTGTAGCACTTTATGAACCTATTTATCAATATAATCTATTAATAACAACACTTTAAACCATGCACATTTTAGGAAAGCTAAACTTAGAAACTAAGCTAACACTCCTAAATACTGATATCATTAGTACACTTTGGCTTATAGCAATTTTATCCAACATCAGTATTTGCTCAATCACAGCATGGCTGGAACAGTTATCTTACCTCTTGGATTGGCTTAGTCTATTTTTGGTACGGTCACCTTATCCATTTCTAATAATGATTCACAGCACTGAGATACTGCTGAGTCAGAATTGCAGAAAGAGACTTGTGACTCAGGCCATATCCAGTAGAACTTGCCAATGCCAGTAGTGTCACTTGATTAGATGACTGCCTCATGAAACAGGGTCTAGCAAGAGAATAAGAGAAAAAAAGCAATTTAGGGAGTGATCAGTCTAAAATGAGTCCAATTATGAGAAGAAAATTATATGTGTTTTAGCTTCTCTGCAGAAGAAAGAAACCACTTCATCTGTTATAAGTTTCAGGTATAATAAAGCAAGCATTACCAAGAAAATACCAACTGATTATATCAAATTCTGAAATATCAGAATTTGGCTTTGGATGTTGACCATGTATAGAGCTGAAAATATTTTATTTACATTTAAAATAGTTTCAAAAAATCACATAAGTATAGTTGTTGAATTTTTAAAAGTTTTCTTTTAAAATCCCCAAAGTAACCAGAAGTTTCTTATATATTTATATAGGCTGATTGAGTATCTTGATCTTTTAAAAAAGGGAATAAAAGATCTAAAGGCTTAAGTGAGGTAAAGGATGAGGACAAGGTAAAGAAAAATGAATAGGCCAGGATAAGGAATAATAAAGGGCATTGAAAAACAACATATGAAAATCTCTAATTATAGAAGTTTATCAAAATATACAGACATAAAATTAGTTAAAATGAGCTACCTTATAATAGAGGGCATGCCACTCCCAAGCACCACAGGCTATCAAATATAAAGGACAATGCCAGAAACTGGTTACTTCTTTTTGAGTTGTTGGTCAAACATGTGTCCATAGATCTCCATACATTATAGACTATTGATAATGCTCTTGGTGACCTTTACAAGCTAGATCAGAAGGGTCTATTGTTGAAAACATGACATATTAAATGTATAGGACATTGAGACTCAAGCTGGCACTGATATGAAAATTGCATTCATATTATCTCTATAGAATGACTAAGGAAGTCAGATTTTATGTTATTTTCCTGTTAGTGCTTACTGATACAACGTAATATTCTTTATTTGAGAATGAAGTTATTGGAAAAGAAGAAGGAGAGGGAAACATCTCTCTGTCTCTGTCTCTGTTTCTCTCTCTCTCTCTCTCTCTCTCTCTCTCTCTCTCTCACACACACACACACACACACACACACACACACACACACAATTTGAGCACATACTAATAAACAGGAAAATTAGTCCTGCTATGAATCAATGATGATAATTATATATGATGCCATCATGGTGTTTACAAAGAAGCAGGCAGATAGAAGATGAAAATAGCATGCTATTGAAATGCAGACACAGTATTGATCATTTTCATGGACCTTAATTGGGTGAAAGAGCATTCTGATTGTTAATGTTCTTTGTCAATCATAGGTCAAAGAATGTCTAGACAAATATTAACACATACTTCTGACTTTATTTGTGAGGGTCATTTCCAGGATCATTGTTAGAATGGAAATACTTAATTTCCAGGAGTATTCTGGTCTCATGAATGGATTAATCACTTGATGGACCAATAACATGATGACATTATTTCCAGACAGTGAACTGTAGGTGGAAAGTAGTTGTTGGAGGAACTAAGTCACAGGATTTGTGTCCTTGGTGAGGTTATCCTTCCTTGTCTGCTTCATGTATCTGCTTTCTCATGAGTTCTCCAAGTAAAGAAATTTTTCATCACCCACTTCTGCTATGATATTCTGTCCAATTATGTGAGGCCAACTAAGCATAACCTGAACTCTCTGTAGCCATGGTTTAACTAAATATTTATTTCTTTTAAGTTGTTTATGTTAGAGATTCTAACACAGTGAAGAGAAAGCAATGAAAACAATTTACTAGTAGTCCTGTAAGCAAAAGGTTATGATAATAAGGCAGACTATAAATAACCAAGGAATCAGGTAATAAAGGATAAAAATAGCAGACCATATAAGATTCCAGAATCTTCCCTATTAGACTACCCTACACTGGATGATTTACAAATAGTTGAATTAATTTCACACAGTTCCAGAGACTAAGGAGTATCCAAACTATGATACCATGAGATTTAGTAACTGGTGTAAACTTGCTTCATTACAAAGCTTTTTAAGACTATATCCTCATGTGTTAGAATAGACAAGGGATTTGGGTTTATTTTTTAAATACCATAGGATTGTTCTATTCCTGTGATCTAATTGCCTTCTCAAAGTACCATGTTTTGCTGCAGAGAGATGGCTCAGGAGGAGAAGGAACTTGTTGCCAAACTTGATGAATAAGGCCAAAATACCACCATATCATGGAAAAAAAGAACTGACTCCTGCAAATCAATAATCTTTTCACCTCTATACATGTGTATGTCACATATGCCTTGAGGCCACCCTGAATGTGTATGCTTATACAACAAACAAACAAAAAATAAATAAATAAAAGCATGCGAAAAATTAAGAGAACACCAACTTCTTATTCTGTTACCATAAGAGTTTTGACTTTAACATAAGACTACGACTTTCTCTCCCGGGCCTTTCCTCCCTCCCCCTTGCGATTGCTTTCTTCTCCCTCCCAAGTGGGACTGAGGGATCTTCACTTGGGCCCTTCAGCTTGTTAACCTTTTTGAGTTCTGTGGACTGTTTCTTGGGTATTCTGTATTATTTTTTCCGCTCATATCCATTTATTAGTGAGTACATACCATGCATGTCTTTTGGGTCTGAGTTACCTCACTCAGGATGATATTTTCAAGTTCCATCCATTTGCCTGCAAAACACAGGATGTCCTTGGGGGGACCAGCAGTCACAATTAACCTGGACCCCCGAGATCTCTCAAACACTGGACCACCAACCAGGTAGCATATACCAGCTGATATGAGGCCCCCTAGACATATACAGCAGAGGACTGCCAGGTCTGGGTTCAGTCAGAAAAGATGCACCTATCCTGACCCAGGAAGTTTAGAGGTCTTGTTGGGTGGGAGTTTGGAGTTGGGACAATCTCATGGAAAAAGGGGGTTTGGGAGGAGGTATGGGATGTGGAACAGTCAGACAGTGGACACTGGGAGGAATAAAATCTGGAGTGTAAATAAATAAATAAAAGATAAAAAACATAAGAGTATAGAAGAGACACAAACATTTAACCAGGAGCAGAATCAATGAACTAAGTTCTCCCACATCCCTTTATGAAAGATCACAGAAGCCCACAATTTATCCTGAGAAATTTCTCCAAGTTTTGTCCATTGCTCTTCATTTCAGCTATTAACTCCTCTATCTTTTCTGTATTATCTCACTCTCTCATTTGCCTCTAGAAGAAATTTTGTTTCTGCTCTGTCTATTCATCAAGAGTACTCCCTTTTAACTCTTGTTGTTCTCCTTCTTAGAGAACTGCCATACAGGTTACACTCCCTGTAGCTCTTTCTATTCACGCTTTTGCTCCCAAACATCCATGTGACTAGTTTTTTCCAAGTTTTGCCTCTAGAGGGATATAATTAGACAAGACAAAGAAGATGAAGGCAAACCTAAGGTACAAAAGAGAAACAGGGAAATGGTAGCTGAATTCAAGGGGACTATTTTTCCTATTTTGTTCAGAAATTGGGATAAACAGAAATGAGCACGGAGTCCCCAATGGAGGAGTTAGAGAAAGGACTGAAGGAACTGAAGGGGTTTGGAACCCCATAGGAAGAACAACAATATCAACCAACCAGATCCCCCAGAGTTCCCAGGGACTAAAGTACAAACCAAAGAGTACACATGGAGGGACCCAAGGCTCCAGCTGCATATGTACCAGAGGATGGCCTTGTCTGGCATCAGTGGGAGGAGAGGTCTTTGGTCCTGTGAAGGTTCAATGCCTCAGTATAGGAGGATGCCAGGGCGGGGAGGTGGGAGTGAGTGGGTGGGGGAGCACTCTTACAGAAGCAGGAGGAGGAGGGATGGGATGGGGTGTTCTGGAGGGGAAACTGAGAAAGGGGATAACATTTGAAATGTAAATAAATAAAATATCCAATAAAAGAACAAAACAATCAAAACAAAACAAAAGGAAATAGAGGCCGGGAAGACAGTTGGGAGCCCTCACACAAACTTCAGAATGCTCACTTAGTTTAAAAACTAGGACAAGGTTTTGTTGTTGTTGGTTGGTTGGTTGGTTGGTTGGTTGGTTGGTTTTGTTTGTTTCTTTGTTTTGTTTGTTTTCAAAATAGAAAAATATATAATGACTTTAATCAAGGAAGTATTATGTTCTAGCTTTTTCATTGTGAAGTTTACTTTGGGGGCCTATGAATAAAATAAGTTATATGAGAAATTTCTCATGCCAGTGAAGTTAATAAATCTTGATCAGAGGTCCTGAAGATGGGAAGGCATACCTTAAAAGAAGACAAGATTGATTATGACTTAAAAGAAAGAAGAGAAAGAGGTGGTGGGAAGAAAGTCTTCCTGGGGACTGGTTAGAAACAGGAAGCTTTGCAACCCCATGTTTGAGAAACAGGGACTCTCAAAAGACAGAAGTATTTCATACTTAGAGAAGGTAGGCTGGAGATGTTTAATGTAGGCTCAACTGGAAATGAGAGGCCAAATACAAACCTAGATACTGTTTAATGTCTGAGTACCTCAAATATGCTTGTGGACTGTTTACAAGTATCAAGGAAAACAGTTACTGAAGTTTCTACAAATAGGTGGAACTGTGTAGAAGTTTTCTCATGATTTACTCTGGGTCAGAGGACCTTAGTCCTAGTTTGCTTTAAGACTCAGATAAGGCTCTTTATACTACTTACAAGTTTTTGTTTTATTTTATTTTTCCTTAACTGAAACAAGTTGCTGTGGTCTTTACCCTGAGTAACATTCATAAGCAAAGAAGGCTAACTGGTTAAAGGAAAAAGAAATGTTTCCCTAGTAATTTGACAATTTCACTTGTCCCTTCAGTCACATTTCTTTGACCTTTGGCGTTCTGGTAATGGACAATTATTTATCAGTTTTTCTTAAAATGAGACTATTTGTGCTTGTCATATGTTTGATTCTGGTTGTAGAATTTTGGAGTTTTGGCTGGATGATGGAATTTTTTCTCCCACACCAAGGTGTTCTCTAATTGACTATAAGTGAATGTCCTTACTTTCAAAAAACTATGTGTGTTGTCAACAGATCGGAAGTATCTCAACATGCCTGTGCCATATCATAATGGCTACTGTAAAGCCTGAAATTACCTTGATTATGGGGGGCCTAAGCAGTAGTGATTGACTCTGCTAGGCTAAGGGCCATCTCATCTGCTGAGGGCATTTTTTGCCATGTGTTCCTTAAGTGGTCTCAGCAGGGATGTGAGTGACTGAAAGTGGAGTTGTTTAGACACGGGCTTGCCAAGAGTTATTTATAGGTTTGCTATTACTTTAAAAATCCTTTAGTGTTCTAATGATCTTTTCTTTATATACATTCTTCTTTTTTTATGATGTATTTTTACTTTTCATTTTTATAGAAAGTTTGTGGTGCCATTTGACTTTTCAGTTCGTATCTCCTCTCCCTTTTCCATTTACTCCTTCTGTCTGTTTTTCTTTCCATCCTGATCCTTCTCCAACTGTTGGACATATTCCAACTATGACTGAGCCCAGAAGAATCTACTGCATATTTTAAGTCTGCAGCCCTGGGACTTCTAAGTTATTTTCAAGAGCATAAATTGATCTATCAGTTCACAAAATTTGAGTTCCTTTCTGTTTTCTGGCACTTTTATCCAGCTTCTGACTTTTAGATCCTTTTGCTTCATTTTGCCAGGTTTGTATAAATTCATCCCTTTGTGAAATTGTACTGCTTTGTTGAATGTCATGAAATTTTATTGATTTGCAGTGGCTTCATCTTAGGATGAATTCTGTTATATCTCTCTGTGTATGTCCGTGTGTGTGTGTGTGTGTGTGTATGTTAGCATTTCTTTTGTTTGTTGTATGTCTTCTCATGTTTTGATTTTCCAGATTTTGAGCAAAGATTTTTTACCTGAGATCTCAGTGCAATTTTTGTTTTTTAAAAAGCCTTTCTACTTGAATACTTTTCTCTGAGGTTAAGATTTAACAAAATAAAATGGATCATAATTGCTCATTCCTCCTCTGATTGGTAATACTGAGCAAAGTTTACAAGTTTGGGACAGCAAATGTGTTTGTATTTCTATGGATGGTGTTTTGCATTTGGCCCTTTCTCTGATACCTTTAAACTATACCTTGGCTCTTCAGTATTAATGAGAATAAACAGCATTTCACACAATTTTTTTTTGAATCTTAAATAGTATATACAGTAAATGCTGCCATTTTTGTTAACTATAAAGTGTTGTGCAGAAGGAAATGCTCATATTTACCCATAAAACAGGAGAAAAAGAAAGAAAAGAATGGGTCATCAGTAAGTCTTAGTTAAGTGTAAGCTTTTGAAATTAGGAGATATTTTAGTGAAGTAGCATCACTTGATGAAACAACAACCACGACAAAGAATAGAAAGGATATAAAAAACTCAGAAAATTAGAGTAAAAAGTAATATACAGTTTCATAGAGCATGAGAAAAAGCAAAACGAGGTTGAAGGGTGCAGTTAAGTCAAAAGTTGGATTATTAGAAAGTTAAAACGTTCTCAAGTACTGCAATTTTGCATGTTTCTCCCTGTTAATAGATGAATAATTCTGTTATTAATCACAACTTTAGTTTTAAAAAATATTAACCTCAGTGAAAGTGTTTAAATATACAGACTTTGAGAACTCAAGATGAAACCTGTGTAGGTGATTGGTCTCGTGCTGCTTGTATCCAAACGTTAAAGTTTGTACCCCATGATCTGGTTGCTCTAAGATCCTCATATATATCAGTTTTTCTTGTGGAAATGTTTTCCCCAAAATTTTTCCTGTTTGGTTGATAAAGATGCTTACAGTCTGGGCTGGGTAGAAGATAGTGGGATGAGCAGAAATTCCTGGGTTTGGGGTCAGAGGCAGGGACCATGAGGAGGAGGCAGAGGAAGAAGAAGGCAAGAAGTTACTGTGAGGTAGGTGGATCGTGAGCATGTGGCCATGTGTGTGGGCTGGCCTGTTGGAGTAGGCACAGCACAGACAGAACATGACAAGTGATTTCTTAGGGTTATTGACAGGGAAGTAGAGAAAATCGCATAGAGGGTTGGTATCTGTCCAGCTCTAGTCCTTTAAGGCTTATTATAAATCTAAAGGATTTTGTGTCTTTGATTTGAGAAGTACATGGTCTGAGTGGGATAAAAAATTCAAAATATTTTTTACCACAACAAACGTTTCTTGAAAACATAGAAAATCAACACAACAAAGCAGACAGACATGCATGAAATAGTGAAAGCAATCCCTACATGAAGTTTATTTCCCATGGTAGAAGGATTTTTCCCTAGATACAAGAATTAATAATGACCTCACAACATTTAAAACATTTGATTGTATAATTTGTAATGAAATATACACACCATAAAAACTTACGTGTTATTTTAATAGGCATCTTTAAAGAAGAGGTGATAGAAGTGGTGAAGAGATGGAACAGATATATATGCCTAAAGAAATTTGAAACAGATTAATAAAACACCAAAGTACACACATTTAGGAGGGAAACCAAGTTTTATCCTATGGCAAAGCTTCTTAAACTTTGTCATCATGATACTGGACTTGTAGCATACAGGTGGCCATCATTGGTTAACTGGTACTCACTTCCTGTTCCATAGCCATGACTTTCTACCTACCTTTGAGAACCTGATGAATGAATGGGTAGTTATAAATGTCTAGTCTCCTCTAAAGAGAGCATATTAGGTAAAGGAGGAAACAACTGACGTTTATCATAGAAAGTTTTGAACTTACAATCCATCTTGTCCACATTGAAAGAGGTCACCTACACAGGGCTGCCTTTCTAAAAGTTTTATGTAAATATGACCTGGAGAACTTACCAAAATGCAGATTTAGATCAGTGGATGTGTGGTGGAGTTTGAGAGTCTCCCAGATTTTGATGTCCTACTTTGCTATGGAACACATACTACATATTTTTCTTCTGTCATGTAGCTAACAAGAACAAGAATCCAAAGCATTGTTCACATGTCTATAACATCAGAAGTAACTAATTGTAAAATTCCTCATCTTGGCCCAAAGCATAGATTTCCCTTGACAAAAACAAATCAGAACACAGTCTCTGTATCAATTGCATTTCAATGTGTTGAAACTTAAAATATAGTTTCATTTGTGACTCAGATATCATACAAAAGAAAATTTTAATCCCCCACACTCTGCATTTAATTTACATAAAATGATTTTATAGTTTAATAGTTTTTCTATTGTTACATTGTTTTAAAATTGAAATACAATTTATATGATATACATTTTACAATTTAACTATTTTCAACTGTGCAATTCAATGGATTAAAAGTTTTTGTTGATTCTTTGTGAGTTACACAACATGTATCCCGAGTCCACTCATCTCCCTGTCTCTTCATATCTGTCTTCTGTCATTGTAACCTACTTCCAAAAGAAAAATAACAAAACAAAAATAAAATAAAAAATCAAGACAAAAGAAGTCTCAATGTCATAGAAGCTGTAGTATGTCTCAGTGTGTCCCATAATATATCCTTTTGTCCAGACATCTTTACTTACAAATGTTCATTGTAATTTGTCTTTGGGTTGGTTACAGGCCTCTGGCTTCTGCTACACAATCAACGCTGGTGTAGGACTTCTCTCAGATACCCTGTTGCTCTGTGCCATAGAAAACCTGCAGCTTTGAATCTGCAGTGTTTGCTCTTTCATATGCTGCAGCAATTCATAGATGAGGTAGATGTGGTAGTCCAGCTCAAAGCCCTGAATCTGGGCCTGGATGGTAGATGAGTTGGCCAGCTCTCCAGCTCTCCAGCTCTCTAATACCTATGCCACCAGGGTCAGCTCTACTGTGGTGAACAGTCTAAATTAGGAGCTGCTCTCTTAAGTGCTGCAGTTGGTGAGAGGCTAGACCAACTTGTCTGCTTTCATATTCTCAGGGATGTCCTACTCTTCTTAGTATTTCAGCTGGAGAAGGGCCAGGCTGCCTTTGGAATCTTTCCCAAGTGTATACCATTTCACTGCAGGTAAGCAGCAAGGCCATCTCTCCTGTTTTCATGCCCTCAGAGCCTGCTCATTGCCACCATTGCCACCATTGCCACCATTGCCACCAGAGCCACCTCTACTGTGTTGCCTAGGTGAGGTACAGGGCCCACTCTCCCAAGTGCTGCACCTAATAAGTGGTAGAGCCAGCTCTGTACAGCTCATGGATATCAACATGGTCTCAGGCCAGAGCAAGGACATCTGCATGGTACTTGGCATTAATATGTAGCAATGACATTGATACTGACCTCTGCTTGTGCAAAGCATTGGGACCAGACATGGTCCTAAGTGACAGAACAGGGTGAGACTCTACCATTGCCTTTTTTGGCAGGGCAGGCCATCCACAACAGGCCACTCCACTCCTCCTTGCATTTCCAGCTCCATTTCTATTCATAATACTCAAACTGTTCATCTATCTTTATTGCAGTAGCTGTGGCCAGGTCAAATAATAGGCAGACATCAGGGTGTTCCATTTATTTTATCTATCTATCTATCATCTATCTATCTATCTATCTATCTATCTATCTATCTATCTATTTATCATCTATCTAACTGTATAGGCAAGAAGTATATGAGTATTCTAACATTCTCTGTCAGTCATTGCCATCAGCCAATTTCAATGCCCCAAAGTTTAATTATTAGAACAGAGAGGCTTCCCTTAAGTGAACTTAACGTTGAACATGGAGTTCAATGGCTTTTTTAGGCTTATGGTTTTGTACTCACATCCTTTAGAGCAGTGGTTCTCAATCTGTGGGTTCTGACTACTTTAGGGTCCCATAAACCTTTTACAGGGGCCACATAGCAGGTATCATGAATATTAGATATTTACATTACAACTCATAAGAATAGCAAAATTACATTATGAAGAAAGGAAAAAATAATTTTATGATTGGGGGTCACCAGAACATAAGGAACTATACTAAAAGGTTTAAGTACTAGAAATATTGAGATTATTACTCTAGAGAAACTTCCACACAATCAGCAGGCACTGCTTGCCCCCTCCTTTGTCCTCCAGATTCATTAGCCTTCTCTCTGTCTTTCTGCATGTCCTTGTTATGAACAATTCATAAAAATTAGATCAAACTACTTGTGGCCTGATATGTATTGCTTTGTTCATCTAGTATAAAGTTTTATTTTTATTGAGGCATGTATTATCACACTATTTCATAATTGAACACTATTCTGTTTTATAATGGCTTTTGTTTCACATTCATCAGTTTATAGATATCCGAGTTTCTTTCTTTGACTAATATCAAAAGTGCTATTACAACAGTGGTGGATAATCATGTATCAACATACGTTTTTGTTTATCTTTGATGAATCCCTAAAAGTAAAATTTCTGTTTGACATTGCAATCATACTGTGTTATTTTTGGTTCTTAGTAACAATGTATGAGTGTTCTAATACTCCCTCACTAGTAGCTCTTTTTTTGTTTGGTTTAATTTGGTGTGTGTGTGTGTGTGTGTGTGTGTGTGTGTGTGTGTATGTATGTATGTATGTATGTGTGTGTGTATGTGTATGCATGTACATATATGCATGTTGCTCTGGATGCAGGTACACATGTGTGTATGTGTACATCATATATATATATATATATATATATATATATATATATATATATACACACACACACACATATGTGTACATGTTCAAATGTAAAATGTGTTCCAGGTGCTTGTGTGGGGGGATGTCTATCCATGTGTATATGTGGCTGCACATATGTGCATACTCATGTGTGTGCAGGAATTTCTGTGCTGTGCTGTGCATGCATGCATGCATATGTGTGTGCAAGTGTGTGTGACTTTTGCTTTCTGCCAAGCTTTAACAAACTAGTTTTCATAAATGGTTGGCATTAGAAACAAGACAAAGTGATATTTCCATGAGAATGCCTGAAAATTCTATCATATCATGCTTTTTGACGTTGTAATATCCTTCTGCACCATGCTGGACAACCATTTCATGGAATCTCTCTAGGCCATTCTATTTAGGTGATGCTTGTGTCAAAGTCTCCAGCCTTCTTTCCCTCTTCTGTCGTGTTTTCTCATATTCTGTCTTTGACACCATGATCCTGTACTTAAAACTGACCTCCCCAACAACCTCATATCCTTAGAGATAGATCTTCAAACCAGAGCCAGCAGATCACAAAGCACACTTTTAATCTTGAATTATTTTATAGGAGGCTAATGGCGCTTCTCCCTGTGCATCCACAAATATCTCCAATTATAACCTATTAAAAAAATTTTTTTCTCTCCCATCTTCACACTTCCTGAGTTATATTCATTTTCTACTTGAGTTGGTAAGATTTTTCTGATGTCCTAACTACTAAATTAGAAACTTGACAATGGGTTATTGGCATGTTTAATTTTAGCAAGAAAAATGTTTATTTTCAGTGTTCTCCTCCTCTTTCCCTTTACTACGTGGTGCTGAGCTTCAGGCTTTTCTTGGT